>CM034080.1:14893930-15531394 GCA_019845555.1 Aristolochia fimbriata
GACAATGATGAAAATGATGATAAATGATGATTAAAATGATGATTAAAATGATGATTAAAACAATGACAATGATGATTAAATGATGATTAATGATGATAAATGATGATAATGATGATAAATGATGATTGATGAAAAAATGATGATGACAATGATGATAAACAATGATGACAATGATGAAAATGAATGATTAAATGAAATGACAAAAATGATGACAAAATGATGAATGAAATGAATGACAAAAAAAATGATTAAAAAAATGATGAAAATGAAATGAAATAAACAAATGATAAAATAAAATGACAAAAAAAATGACAAAAAATGAAAAAATGACAAATGATTAAAAAAATGAAAAAACAATGACAAAAACAAATGATAAAAACAAAATGATTAAAAAATGACAAAATTATGAAAAACAAAATGATTAAAACAAATGATGAAAAAATGATTACAAACAAATGATAAAAACAAATTAAAAATGAAATGATGCAAAAATGATGACAATAAAATAAATGACAAAATAATGATAAAAAATGACAAAAAAAATAAACAATGATTAAAATAAAATGATTAAACAAAATGAGAAAACAATGACAAAACAAATGATTAAATGAATGATTAAAACAAATGATTAAACAAAATGACAAAATGAAATGATGAAAACGATGAACAAACAAAAAACAAAAAAAATAAAAAAAATGACAAAACAAATGAATAAAAAAATGATTTATTAAAAAAAATGACAAAACAAAATGACAAAAAAAAATGACAAAACAAATGACAAAACAATGACAAAAAAAAAATGAAAAAAATGAATGATAAACAATGAAAAAAAAATAAAAATGATGAAAAACAAATGACAAAAAAATGATGAAACAAAATAATGACAAAATGAAATGACAACAATGAATGACAAACAAATGATTAAATGAAATGACAAAACAAATGACAAAACAAAATGATAAAATAATGACAAAAAAAATGATGATTAATTAAAAACAAAACAAAATGAAAACAAAAAAACAAAAAAAAATTTATTAACAAAATGACAAACAAAATGACAAAAACAAATGACAAAACAATGACAAAACAAATGACAAAACAATGATTAAAAAAATGACAAAACAATGATAAATTAAAATGAAAAATATTGATTAAATGATGATTAAAATGATGACAAATGATGACAAATGATTTTATTAAATGATGATAAAATGATGATTAAATGATGATAAATGATGACATTAAAATGATGATTAAATGACAATGATGAAATGATGATGACAAATGATTTGATGAATGAAACAAACAAAATGATGAAAATGAATAAAAACAAACAAATGATTTAAACAAACAAACAAATCCGACAAAACAATGAAAATAAAAAATTGGAAACAAAACAAAAAAATGATTAAACAAATGATTAAAAACAAATGACAAAACAATGACAAAATGAATGAAAATGATGATTAATGATGATTTATGATAAATGATGATTTTATGATATTTGATGATGAATGATGATTAAATGATGATGATGATGAATGATGATAAATGATGAAACAATGATGATGAAATGATGACAATAAAATGATTATTAAAATGATGATTTATGATGAAATGATAAATGATTTATTAATTATGATAATGATGATTTTATGAAATGATTAAATTTATTAAAAAATGATTTATTAAATGATGATAAATGATGATAAATGATGATTATGATGATTTTAATGATGATGAAGGATTTATTAAAGGATGAGAATGAGGAGAAATGATGAGAAGGAGGAGAAGGAGGAGAAGGAGGAGAAGGAGGAGAAGGAGGAGAAGGAGGAGAAGGAGGAGAAGGAGGAGAAGGAGGAGAAGGAGGAGAAGGAGGAGAAGGAGGAGAAGGAGGAGAAGGAGGAGAAGGAGGAGAAGGAGGAGAAGGAGGAGAAGGAGGAGAAGGAGGAGAAGGAGAAGGAGAAGGAGGAGAAGGAGGAGAAGGAGGAGAAGGAGGAGAAGGAGGAGAAGGAGGAGAAGGAGGAGAAGGAGGAGAAGGAGGAGAAGGAGGAGAAGGAGAACGAAACGTAAGTTATGTGAATCTTCTCCGGGTTTTCGGTTTAATTTTCCCGTTCTACCTTTGTAATTTTGTCATTTGCTACCGGGCTTCACCAGATAGTGCCACGTGTGTGAGTCAGCTTTTGGCTGAGTTGTTTGTCTCATGTGTCGAATTCTTATTGGTTGGTGTCTCCTCGTTAGGGATGGCAACGGGCCGGGGCGGGGCGGGTTTTTGGAAACCCATCCCCGCCAAAAAAAACCGGAAAACCCGGCCCCCGCAAGAAAACTCCCCTGCTGGTTTGATTTCTAAACCCGTCCACTACTGGGCAAAACCCGCCAACCCGCTGAAAACCCGCCACTCACTGGTATCGACCACCCGCTATGTTTAATATTAAAAATTTTAAAATATAAAAAAAATTATAAAATAAATAATATAAACATATAAATACTTAAACATATTGTCAAACATAAGGGGATAACGTAATAAAGTAGGATTTTACTTTGTATTATTTAAATACCCTCCAAAAAATTTTTTTATATAAGAATTGCTGGTCGGGTCGGGTTTTTGGGGCTTAAACCCGCCCCTCGCCTCGAACCCGCGACGGGTTCTGCTCCCAAAACCCGAACCAATTCGGGGGTAAAAACTTAAACCCGAACCCGCTTTAAGCGGGTCGGGTCGGGGCGGGTTCCCCGCTAACCCGTACTCGTTGCCATCCCTACTCCTCGTGTTGCCGAGTCAGGTTTGGATTGATCAGATTTGATTTGGGTTGGGCCTGGTTGGGCCCAATTGGCTTGATTTGGTTTGATTTGATTTGAGCCGATTGTTGTCAGACTAAAATTAGGCCTTCAATAGATAATCTGACTTCAACAATTTATCAATCTCTATCCAATATTTGATTTTTTAAGGTTAATTTTTTTTTTTTTGATCTAAATTGACGAGAAATTGAGTCAATCGGAGCTGTAGCTCATAAGATAAATTGGGAACATCCTTATGTTGTGTGTTGAATTTTTTGTGCATTTGACTTATGGGGATCCATTTAGTTATAGAGTTGTTATGTTTTGGGCAAAACTAGACTTTGTAACAGCCACAAAATTCTCTTTTGTAACCCCAGTCGTTTTGACTCCTCCATCTCGCGGAGTAAGTTACCCTGGCAATGGCCGACAACGTAAAATTCTTCTTTGTGTTCATTTTGTTCTTTTAAATCGCATTGTTTACTGCTTTTTCCGTAACAGTATCAATAATGGAAATATGGTCAAGGAAATTTGATGAGGGTTCTTCGTGTTGAATTGCATTTGGGAATCTAAGCTTCCAATTGTTTCTCTATTGTATCGTTTGGAGGGGAAAAAATCTCTTAAGAATTGGATTCAGAAAAGAGACCTCAGCTTCTTTTAATTACTGAAAGTGTACAGACCTCGATTTGGAAAAAAAAAAAGAGGGATTCTATTCTATTCTAGTTGTTTCAAAGGATAAATCCATCATAACCGTGTAATGAATCCGACTGAATTATTGGTATCATATGTCAATAGTTACAAAAAACATTTGGTCCAACCGTGATTTTTTTCACTACAAAGTTATAAAATTATATGTGTCATGTGGAGCGAGCATCAATGCATGAAATTGTAAACAGAGGATCATTGCACAGAGGATCTTTTCATTTTCATTTTTCGCCGAGGAATCACAAGTGTCCAAACATCTGTAAATAGAATCATCACAGATGGTGCCCTCTGCACAATCTTTTTGACGAGAGAGAAATCAAAACACCCAACACCCAGCGGCTTTTACTCCAAACCAGCTCGAGCAGAGATAAAATACCAAAATCCCAAAAGCGTTCTTCATCTGTGCTGTCTACTCCTTCAATTTAAGGTCTTTGACGAGCAAATCCGGGCTGAATGCACGTAATTGACGAAATGCGGGTCGAAAATAATTAACAGAAACCAGAAACATGGAGAGGCAAGCTGCATCAGTAACAGAACACTCACACACAGACATTAAATGCTAAAGATTCACAGCTACAGCAGCTGCTTCCATTTTACTGAAACAAGCATGATTCCTTACTACTGACGAGCATCAAATTTGTCTAATCCAAGTCTACCCACATGAAATGAAAATGCCAAAAACAGAGTGATACAATTGCAGAGCATGAATGTTCATGATAGATAACGAAAATGAAGGAGCTTGGTTAGAGGTGCTATACCTGAAGGAGCATGGAAGGAGCTTGGTCCATGACATGGCTTCTGGTTTTCCTTCCATTGAGATTCGTAACAGAAGGGCTATTAGCTGTTGTAATATCCCAAAAGCTCCGCTTTTTTGCCGCTGGTACAGGTGACACAAACCGGTGATTTGGGCTCTTTAGTTCTCCTGCTGCTGAAGCCTTCTGTCCTCCTACCCGACACCTCTCCGCAGGTTCCTGTTTCCTCAAACTTCCCCTTGTCACCACTCTTACAACTTCTTCTCCTTTAACTGTTGGTTTTACATTCTTCATCAAAAGCTCGTTAATCATTTCATCTTTCTGCTTAATCTGCAGTAGGTGATCCTTTTTCAGTCTATCCAGTTCTGCTTCCAGGGCTTTTACCGTAACCCTCAGTTCCTTCACAGTCTGCTCTCCTCCCTTTTTTTTAGCGTCTGGAGTGCTAAAGCAATTTCCAATCAGGATTGAGGTTTTGGGTTTCCCTTTTTCAGACGGTTGAGCTGAATGTGGTGGAGACAGTACAGAGGAAACTGAAGGAGAGGGTGATGGATTTGGAGCAAGGTTCTGTGCTTGGATCGTTAGTAGCTTCTGTTGCTGACGAGCCAACTGCATTCTCAGTTCATGATTCTCCTTCTGCAATTCAATTAGCACTTTTGTCTTGTCAGTTTCGGATTCTGGTACTTGTTCTTCATTCGCCGGACATGCCTGAAACAAAAAAACAAAAAAAAAAAAGAAAATTCACTCATTGAGATTAATCTTTTCAGTGTGCTCTGCATGGCTTTGAAGACCTTGGTTCAAACCTTGGTTCGAATTTCCTTGGCTCGATCAGCCCAGTGGAGGGTGTTTTGTGTTTCCCCAAGAGAGAGATTGCTTGGACTGATATTCGCAATCATGACTGTATTACAAGAGCCCCCAAGAGAATCCTTGAGGAGCTGGGTGAGCTTCGAATTACGATATGGAATGTGCTTCTTCCCCTCCACCAGAGCGTTGATGCAGCTACTAAGAGCAAGGAGAGAGCGGTTGATGTTGGCACCTTCCAGGGATCTAACAGTTCTTTGATCTGTGGCAAGAGCTCTCTCTGACCCTGCAAGATCAATGAGAGAGAGCTTACCCACCCGATGAATCACGTTTGGACCTTCTTTAACTACTCGGTACTCTGCTATAACCTGCTCAATTTTCAAGAACAAGCAAGTAAGCCATTGTCAATGGAAACCTCTTATTGCAAACAGTTTTCTGGGTCTGTTATCAGACTGTGTAGCTATAACCTGAAGGATAGCATGAGAGCGAGAAGAGGTTTCATTAACACGGGTAGGTTCAGTTGTTCTGTTCTGGTTCCCTTGCTGTAGAAGTGACATTACCTGTGAAGGAAGACCAAATCTCAATGTCTTTTATCCAAGTATGGCATAAATTAAAAGAAAGTGGGGGAAACATTACTTCGTCTGTTGAATATGCTCTGTATTGTGTAAGACCTGCTGCCACAATGCCCTGAAATACTCATAAAAGTTCTGTTTCAAAACGCAGAACAAACCAATGTTCACACATGAAAGGAAAGGAAAGGAAAGGAAAGGAAAGGAAAGGAAAGGAAAGGAAAGGAAAGGAAAGGAAAGGAAAGAGAAATTACCGAGAAATTAAAATGGCAAAGATAAAGATGAAATTAGAAAAGAAAATAACAGATGATACATTACCGAGAAGAGTTTAAAATTAAAGCAATCCCAATTTGTATAAAGAATGTCCCTTTTACCTGTTTGTCTTCTCTGAGCACTAAGGGCCTTCCCGGAGAAAGCAAATCCCTGACAGTCTCATTATAGACCTCCAGGTACGAGAGATGAACTACATGGTTTCCGTCACAGCTCCTCTGCCTTATTTTAGCAAAGAGATCCTTAATAGCCAACACCATCACTCCAGGGTTGTCAACCGTTCCCAGCATGGTGTAAGTCTTCCCAGCTCCTGTTGCACCGTAACAAAAGACAGAGCCGTTCCGTCCTTGCAGAACTGCTTCGACCAGATTTGCTGTTCTGCAATTGAAAACGGGTATAGAGCTTCATGCATAATTCTATCTCTATTTTTCAAACTGAGCACCAAATAACCAGAAGATGCTTAGGGGAGATGACAAACACTGTTGGAATGAGATTCAAGTATAAACTTTCAAATACAAGTATGAATTTTCAGATTTTACTATGAATTAGAGAAACAAATACTATGAAACCCAATATTAAAAACGTACGTCGCGGTGTAAACTTCTTGTTGAGAGGTTGAATCAGGAAAAGAAGCATCAAAAGCAAAATGCCGCCCTCTGACTCTCTTCAGCCTCAAATAATCGTTCTCCGTAGCGAATTCTGTCAGATAAATATCTCGCCTATTTACAACCCGGACACAAGACCTAGCCCCTGCTTCTCTCTCTTTCTTTGCCATAGGTCTCAGTCTCACAAAAACAAGAATCCGACTACCACCCGTTTCTGTCTTTTCCGAAATTGCATCCAAATCCACTCCAGCTTTAGATTCCCTCCGCGGCCTCAATACTTCCGAAATGGGAGGCGGTAAACCTCCCATCGAGAGCTTCCGGACCACCTTAGTGTCCTTCTCCTTCTTAGGGCAAGAAAAGGACATCATTTGATGATGGAAAGCCCCTAAATTTTCCTTCTCTTTTGCTTCTTCAGCTTCGACATTCGCACCCGGTACAACTGCGGGCTTCGCGATCGGCAGCAGAGTCAGGTCCTGCTTCACCAAGCATTCTTGTTTCTTCTCCCTCTCTTCCTTCCTCGACGAGTCCAAGAGCTCAACACTCGGATGGGTGGAAAAGCGCCGAGAGGCATCAACATTCCTAGGTGCAGCCATCTGCAGTTGCTGTTGCTCGTACAAGAGCGTCAGAGCTTTCATTTTTTCCTTCAGCCCCTGATGTGGATTCCGTAAAACCGAAGGCCCCATTTGAGATTCCTCCCCGTGTTGAACCCTGCTACGCCTGGTCGAATTCGACTCATCTTGACCGCCGAAGACTTTCGATCGGGTAGAGACGGGCATAATTTCGAAACCTGGACGAGAACTGGTTCTGACTTCTAAATCATCAACCTGGAAAAAAGGAAAATCCCCCTCGCCAAAACCTACAAAAGATTATAAATGCCCTGAAGAACGCGCGATCTCCCTCCTCGTGGAAGAGAAGAAAATGTGAATCTAACCTGTTCGGAGTAACAGCAAACCAGGCGAACGGGAAGAAGAGTCCGGGACGAAATAGTGAGAAGATCGCGAGAGAATTTTGAGGGAAATCCTGTCCCTTGGTACTCTGTCGGATCGACGGTCAGCATAAAAATAAGGAGAGAGACAAATTTTAAATATTTGAAGGTGGCAACGGTCAAAGTATCTTCTCAACGGTCGAGTGTTGAGGGTAAAGTAGGATGTTCCAAAAAATAATTTCTCGCTGCTTTTAGCATCCGCAGTAGCGGGGGGGAAGGAGGAGGTGCAGGCGTGCGTGCAGCCTTCACAGCCTCCAAGTTGGGACGCCCATTCTTTAACGTATTGAAATTACATAAAAACCCCTGCATCTTGGGGTATTACTTCTACTAAGTTCTAAATTTTTTGTTATTTTTTAAAATACGGTGGTTCAATGAACTAGGCGTTATAAAATAAAATTAAACCTGAAAAAAAGAAGTATGCCATCATACATTCATATTCTCCCGCCACATGAATGATGAGAAATTCAGTGTTAGATCCAAGTGCTTCCCAAGGGGGAGTGAATTCTGAAAGACTGGAATTATAAACAATGGTGGAAGCTGATTTGTGCTAATAGATAAATGATAAGATTCTCTATCCTTCATGTCTTCTTATTAAAAAATGAAGAAAAAGCCAAAAATTATGAAACCCATAATAGATTGACCCCATTGATTATGTTGCACTTTTGAGATTTAAAAAGTGGGAGTGGAACTTAATAGCATCATTGGCTTTTGAGTGTCCACTGTTAGGTTCACCAATTCAGGTCAGGCTTAAGTGAGGTTTCATGTCATGGGCTTGTAGTGGGCATGGCTGCCTCCATGCGCCTCCATAACATTATGGAGCTTCGAACTTGTGGGCCTTAGAGACAAAGTATTGGTTTTAAAACCTAAGTATTTAAATGGTATAACCACAAAGTCACTTTACATGTCTTTTTTGTCCATTTATTTATTGGACGGTAGAAGGGATAATTAGGTAATAAATATAATAGAAATACAAAAATTTATAAAACTTTAAAACAATGAAATATATTTAAAAATAATGATAATTTTAAAAATTTAAAAATATTAATTGAAATGATATTACATGATTTATTAAAAATAAATAACTTGAATCGTAATTTTAACGAGGTAGAATCAGATCATATAGTTTTCTAAAATATTACTGAAAATATGTGAAAGGTAATTTACTTACACTCCTTATCAGTAATTGGGTAATTTGATACGAAATGACCTCATTTCATTTTATTTATTTTTTGATAAAAAATTTAAAAAACTATTCTATTTAAAGCAATGTTTTAAAAACCAAACTGCCCATCCAAACGGCACTATGACCGTTGAATATTATTGTATCGGTGAAAAACCTCCGGTCAGCAAAAAGGCGCAACCGATTGATTAATTTGAAGAGAATTACAGAGAAATTACAAAGTTTGAGTTGTGCATTGGGGAATTTTGTGAGTGCATTCTTCTAGTTTTCCTCTGATTTGATCTGTGTTGTGAAGTTACTGCGTCCCAGCGATTTGACAGCGAGTCACGAACTTTCAAAGGAATGTACACGTATGACGATGGATTTAGTCGGCTGAACGGGAGTATTTGTGTCCCGTGTGTTTCAGCTTGTTGACATTTTCGACGTCGTGCAAAGCTTCTCGACGAATTGAATGAACGACGAACTTAGTAGGTGGTGGAGTACACTTTTGGTTTGAATGTATTTCTAGACTTGGGAAAATTTTGAATCCTATGGGTGAGATTCAAGCCTCGTGGAGATTCGACGGTGACTCACAAACTCCGAGAAAGGGGACACGAACTTTCAATAGATTTAGTCGGTTGGACGGAAGTATTTGTGTTCTATGTATTTCAGCTTGATGACGTTTCCGCAGTCGTGTGGAGTTTCCCGATGAATTGAGGGTGATTTGACGAACCTCCGATTGGCGGATTTATTGGCGTGAAAGCTTCCCTGGACTGAGATTTTCTGAACTCTTGGATATCCCCCCTGCGAGAAGCTTTTCTGGCTATTTGTAGCCAATGTTGATGTGTTGATGCTTGGAACGAGGATCTTACTCCTTTTGCTGCTCCCCAGGAGGGGGATTGAAGAATTGGTGACTTCCTCCTCTTTGTCCTCCATCGATCCTTAGAAAAGGGATTGAGGGGACTTTACTTTTTTGGCTCCATTGGTTGAGCTAGACTAGGTCGATCCTAGTGGTAAACAGGTGATTTGCTGATTTGGTGCTGACGACGACAACAGGTGATGAGTTGGTGATGACGACGATGACGGTGTCGATGACATGGCAAAGTGATGGTGGGCTTGGTGGTGGCCTATGCGATGGGCGAACGATAAACTTTTCGACGGGTGGGCTTGCTGTAGATGGATCATTCAAATTTTAGTTTTTACAATTATACATCATATGGTATGCACCAAAATGTGAACGACCCAAATTCGACGAGGCTAAGAATCCACCGAACCAGCAATCGATCGTCGTGGGTAGACTATGTCGATTCTTAAAGACATTCGCCGCAGCCCATTGCTAAGTCCATTCGCTTCATCACATCATCGATACAGTCGACGCTCCAGTCAGCGAGAAGCCACTGCGTCAGCACCAGTCGGCAGCCATGTCACGACATCACTTAACTCATCAGTTAAGCAACTTAGTCTAGTCGCCAACAATGGAAACCAAGAAAGGAGATCCACGATCCTCATTAAAGGGGGATCCAACAGAGGGAGCTCCCGGTCTTCCTCCTCTCTCAAAAGAACCAGCCAAAAGGGGATCGTGATCCCCATTCCAAGCATCAACCCTCAACAACTGCACAGAATCGGCTACAAATAGCCGAAAACATTCTGTCGCAAGGGTTCTAAAACTTGAGTTCGAAATTCTTCTGTGAAGAAAAATCCTATGTCGAGCAACACTCTCGTTCACAGAGACTCTTTCGAGCCAAAGAAGTTCAGCAACTTGCAGTCCGTCGTAATTCACCAGTTCGACCGGAGCAGATCTACACATTCGCCGGCAACGTCAACAAGTCGATACACATGGAACACAAATACTTCTGTCCAACCGACCAAAGCCGTCATCGTTCGTCCACACTCGTTCCAGAACTCGGATTTCGTTATCAACTCGCCAGAAGCCGAAACTTCATTAAATCATACGGAGATCGAATCAGAGGAAGAATAGGAGATTGTACTCGTATTTTTCTGATATTCAAACACAAATGTAACACAAATTCTTTGTTATAAATCGATTTACTCTCTCGGTCGTGCCTCTTAGCGGACAGGCGGATTTTTGGCGAAACAAATTTGGCACGCCCAATTGGACGTTTTCTACCTCTCATCTCCTTCTCCATTCAACAAAAAAAAAATCTCTCAGCCATGGCCAGCAACGCCAACAACGACAACAACACCACCACCACCACCACCACCAACAACAACAACAGGGGCAACCAAATTACCACCTCGAGCTCTGCTCACCCGCGCCCTTCTGCGACCGCAGGCTCAACTGTAGGAGCTCGCGGACCAGCTGCCGCATCTCCGGCCGACCTCCACGCTCCTACCCCTCCACCACCGGCCACTCGCCCAATGACCATGGCTTTGGCCAAAAGCTTGTCCACCGGACAGGCTCCCTTCATGCGCGAAGCGCATCGCCCAAGCGCCGTATTCGTGCCTCAGCCTACCACGGCCTCCACCAAGCCAGCCGCAGCCTCTGCCAAACTAATGGCAGCAGTGGCTAAGCCGACATATTTGGCCCTCGCTGCCTCTCCTCCTACTCGCAGCCCGATTGTCACCCCGGCTCAGTCGCCACCATCGCGAAGGAGTTCCATCGTCCCTGCCTTGGTGCAACGCTATGAACAACAGGGGGGCACGACTTCCTCCTCCACGGCGAGAATGCATTTGTCACCGGCTTCCTCCGTATAGAGAGCGACGACCGAAGACAAATCTCCGATCGTGACTATATCTCACGATCTCTTGGCCGCACTCACCGCAGCAGCCGGTCCATCACCAATCCGTTCACCTCGCCGACAGACACCGGCTACCTCCCCTGCGGCACTATCACTCATTCCATTGTGTCGTATCTCACCGGGGGCTGCCTCCGCAAGCCAGTCACCCGCCAAAACCATCTGTCGTACTCAACCGACAGTGGCCGGTTCTCCGGACCGGTCGCCCACCGCAATCTCTCCACACCCGAGAACACCGACGACCATTTCCCCAATGTGGTCTCTGGTCAAAATTTCTCCACTACGATCTGCGCCGGGAACAGCTTCGTCGACTGTCAAGATGGCCGTAATGACAACATCGGCCAAGAAAGTAGAAGAGCAGCTTGCCGAAATGCAGGCTGCACTTAAAGAACAAAGCGAGCAGCTGCGCATCAAAGACGCGCAACTCGCAGCTCGCGACCTCAAAATCGCGAGGATATTGGAGCGGCTCAAAATAGGCGCGGCCACAAACAACACTGGCAGCGTGTCTCAAGAAGTCGACCGAAATCGGGCGACTACCAGTGGTTCTGTCGAACCATTGCCCGAAGATCCTACCTCCGACGATGAGTTGCCGCCCGTCGCACCAATAGCCATTCACCGAGGTCGAGCCGAAGCAGAGCCGACTGCTCTCACTCTCGACACAGTCACCGAGCTCATCAACTGCGCTGTACGAAACAGCTCGGGCGACAACAAATCTGTCGCCTACCGAAGGCCTTACACGCAGAGGATTCAAAATATCCCGATGTCGGTGGGCTCCCATCCTCCAAAATTCCAGCAGTTCAATGGCGACGGGCACCCCAAACAGCACGTCGCTCATTTCATTGGGACTTGCAACAACGACGGCACCGACGACGATTTGATGGTCAACCAATTTGGTCGATCGTTGAAGGGAAATGCCTTCGACTGGTATATCGAGCTGGCCCAGGAGTCAATCGACAGCTAGGAACAATTGGAGCATGAATTTCTCAGCCGATTCTACAGTACTCGGCGCACTGTCACTCTGGTCGAGATCGCCAACCTCAAACAAAAGAAGGGCGAAAAGGTTGTCGACTAAATCAATCGGTGGAGGAACTTGAGCTTAAACTGCAAAGAGAGCTGAAACTTATCCCTCAAAGCCGAAATTGAAATGTGCTCTCGAGGGATGCAATGGGAGCTCCTGCAATACAATCGAAGTCGGAGACCGACCGACTTTCAAGAGCTCACAACAGAGGCTCACAATATGGAGAACCTCATGGAGGAACGAGGAGAAGAAACTTTCTCGTCAGCCGACCCTCGCAAGAAAGGGAAGGCAGCAGCCGTGACCGCGCCCAAAGACACGAAGGAGAAAACAAAAACTTCCTTCGCGACGAATGCTTTCGAACCAATCAAGGTCGGGAGCAAGGTCAAAGCTACTTACCTCGCACGACAGCTAACCGGGGGCACGTACCGAAGGCCTTCGCTGGAGGAACGACAGGCCAAAACATACCCGTTTGCCGACGCGGATGTTTCAGTCATGCTGGACTAGCTGCTCGACAACTAGTTACTAAAGTTGCCAGAAGTCAAAAGACCCGGCGACTTGTCCAGGAGCAAAGATCTGAATTTTTGCAAGTACCACCGCTTGGTCGGGCACCCGACCGAGAAGTGCTTCGTCTTGAAGGACAGGATCATGGAGCTGGTGGCTCAAGACCGCATTGAAATCGAAGGAGCCGAAAACACGACATCCTCACATATCATCTCTATCCTATCTGATAAGTGTCTAAAAGACACTATTTTATGCATGAATTAACGATCATAAATTCCCATTTTCAGTTGGTTATTAGCATGAAAGTGACATATATAACTCAAATTCATGTTTTGTGTCTCAGGTACCTGGTAGAAGAAGAAAATCTGGATTCAGAGAGGAATTGAAGTAGAAAATAGCAAAAAGAGCCAAAAAAAGGAACGACGCGACCGCGCTGATTCTGGCGCCATCACGCCGGGAAAATGGTCAAAAATTCAAATAAATAAAGAAAATTCCCAACGGGTAGTAAAGCTTCAAAGAAGACAACTCGGGAATGTGGAATGGCGCGACCGTGCCTTCTGAGGGCGCTACCGTGCCATGAAACTGGCTCAGTGAGTACATGGACGCGCCAAAGAGATGCCAAATACAGAACACGAGTTCTGGGACCAGTGAAAAAGACTAAGGAGTGGCACTGCCACGCCACTTCTACTGCTACATCTAGCGCTGTCGCGCCAAGAACTCTCCTTACTCGGCACGATTTCGAAGGCCGTTTCCAGACTTGGAAAGAAATCTGCTCCAGTGGTGCGATCGCGCCAAAATCAGAAGAAAATGTGGCGCGACCGCGCCCCTGACTCAACAACGTGAATTGCGGAAATCTCGGGATTCTGACTACCAATCAAGCCCAAACTTGGGAGAAGAAGTCCTAATTGACTAAGAAAGGTATCCACGAAGATTTTATGGAAATTTGCTCGAGTCTAGGTGCATTGAATGATCAAGAAGAGAAGTTCCATACAAAGAAGGAAACTGCTGCCAGAAGAGAAGAGAAAATCCGAGTTTTAAGAGAACCATATCTGGAGTTCCATATTCCCAATTGAACCCAAATTTGGACTGAAGCTTCTTGAGGAGATTGAGGATCATATCACCGAAATTCAGGTCAATCCAAGTCGGGTTTTCAGAGTTTTATATTTTTAAAGTGTTGGACCCAGAGCTGGAATTGGCAGCAGAAGCAATCCAACTTCTCAACATCATATCTTGAGTTTCCCAACTCAGAATGGACTCAAATTTCGTGCACAATGCAAGGACCATTGAAGGAAGGTTCTCATATAATTTCATTCAATTATGAGGTCTGGAAGGCATACTTCATACCCCTGGACAGAGAGCAAATTACTTGGCCTAGGCAGCAGAACAAGTATAAATAGAGGTCCGAGGCAGAGAGTAAAGAAGGGAGTTTTTAGGGTTCTAAATCCAGTTTTGAGTTGTTAATATAGTTTTTAGTTTAATTTCCAGTTTTTGTAGTTAGTTTGGAGAGGAGAGAAAGTCCAAAGGGAGTCTTACTCGACCTCTTGGCACTTTAGAGAGAGAAGGAAGAGATTTCAGTCAAGGCACGAGTTGAAGCTAAGGGCAGTCCTTCAAGGGGGTTTTGTGTACTTATTTTTTTCTTATTATCATGGCTGTAATTGAATTCTTTCTGTGTGTTTATATTATTAGCATGGAGTAGTCTCTCTTTGTTGGGGAAGTCATGAACTCCTAGTTGTGATTTGTTGAAGTTATGAAATTATAGCAATATAGTACTTAGCCTTTGTTTTAGAAACTGAATTTGTTGCTTATTTCTTATCTGAATTGAATTTTGGAATTTAATGAGGTTCGAATAGAGAAGTTAAAATTTCAGTAGAGATTTGGATTAGTTATTTGATTCTTTGTTTTCTAAAACAACTTGTTTTTCTAACTAGATCGTTCCGGATTGTGATGGAGACTAGTGGAAAGGTGATGTGACTATTTATAACTCTTGTTCTGAATAAGAGAGAGTTCATCCTTAAGCTTTTATATTTATGCACCTAGGATTTGAATGTTTTCGGATTGTGATGGAGTTCAAAGAATAGGTGAAAGTTATTTCCTGTATATGGGTAACCAGGTTTTCAAAAGGTAAGTCAAGGTAAGAGTACTTGAACAATAAAATCAGAACTTTGCATGTTGACAACTAGGAGGGATTGACATTTTTCCCCAACATCTCATCTCCATAAGTTTTTCCAATAGTTAATTCGGTTTTGTTTTTCAGTTTTCAAAACCCAAAAATTTCTTCACCTCAATCAATAGAAAAACCTTAACTTAAACTGAGTTCTCATCAAGGTCTTTGTGGGATAGATATCTGGACTCTCGAGTCTTTATTACTTGCTGACCTAGTGCACTTGCTAGACACCCAACAAGTTTTTGACGCCGTTGCTGGGGACCATTGAATTGAGAGTAAGTTTAAGTGAATTTTGATTTATTGATTGAGATTAAATTATTTTTATTCTATCTTTTCAGGTTAATTCGGATCAGTGAATGAAACCAGAATTAGTGGTGAGCCACTTGCTGAAATCAATCCAGAATCGGAAAGAGTACTCAGGTAACTATGATCTGTGGCTTGTGAGCTTTAATGGAATGGTCTAACTTCAAGCACACAGATGAGAGGTGGGAAGACGTGCAGAATGAGGTAACTCCCTATTCTAACTCAATTTGGGAAATTTCCCAACCATATGCATCTTCAAATTATGATCCATGGAGAGGTGAATCTGATGTATCATGTTCATATGTTGATAATGAACCTAATGATTTCTGTTGGGTGTCTAGCAAGTGCACTAGGTCAGCAAGTAACATAGACTTCAAGAGTCCAGATATCGATCCCACAGGGACCTAGATGAGAGCCTAATCTAAGCAAAAGCTTTCCTATTGATTGAGGTGAAGAAAATTTGGATTTTTGTTTGAAAACTGGAAAAGAAAATAGAATTTAAACTCTTTGGAAAAACTTATGAAGATGAGATGTTGGGGAAGAATGCCAATCCCTCCTAGTTGTAAACATATAGAATTCTGATTTTATAGCTCAAATATCCTTGCCTTGACTTAGCTTTTTAAAAACCTAGTTACCCATATACAGGACATAACTTTCACTTATTCCTTGAACTCCTTCTCAACCGGAACATTCAAATCCTAAGTGCATAAATATAAAAGCTTGAAGATTTACTCTTTCTTATTCAGAACAAGAGTTATAGAAGTCACATCACTTTTCAACTAGTCTCCTTCATAACCGGAACAATCTAGTTTGAAAAACAAGTTGTTTTAGAAAACAAAGAATCATATAACCAACCCAACTTTCTACTGAAATTTAACTTCTCTATTCGAACCTCATTAAACTTCAAATATCAATTTAGATCAGAAATAAGCAATGAACTCAGTTTCTAAAACAAAAGCAGGATATTTTATTGCTATAAACATCAGAATTCAAACATAAAACAACTAGGAATTCATGACTTCCCCAACAAAGAGAGACTACTCCATGCTAATAGAATAAACACACAGTAATAAGGATTCAATTACAGCCATAGACATAAAATAAACTAAGTATAGAAACCACCTTGAAGGACTGCCTTTGGCTTCTCTTGCGCCTTGACTGAAATCTTCACCTTCTCTCTCTAAAGTGCCAAGAGGTCGTGTAAGACTCCCTCTGGACTTTTCTCTTCTCTCTAATCTAACTACAAAACAATAAAAACAAAATACAAACTATTCTAAGAGCTGGAACTCGGAACTAGATCTCCAAAAACTCCTTTTTTTGTGCTCTGCCTCGGACCCCTTTTTATACTTGAAACTCTGTCTAGACCTTGTAATTTCAGCCTCTGTCCAAGGGTGTGAATTGCGACTTTTTGACCTCAGAATTATATCAAGACCTTCCTTTTGAAGTCCTTTCCATGCTCACGAAGTTTTAATCAATTCTGAGTTGGGAAACTCAAGATATGAGGGAAGGAAGTTGCCTGATTTCTGCTGCCAACTTCTGCACGGGTCCACCACTTTGAAGATGTGCAACTCGAGAATCCTGGCTTGGATTGACCTGAAATTTCGTGACAAGATCCTCTATAGTACCAGGAAACTTCTTTCCAAGTTTGGCTTCAATTGGAATTGTGAAACTCCTTCTCTGATCTTCACAAAATTCGGATTTTTCTCCTTCCATTGGCAGCAGATTCCTGTTTTGAATTAACTTCTTCTTTTGGACCATTCAATGCATCTGGACTTAAGTAAATTACCTTAAACTCTTCGTGGGCACCTTCCTTAGACGTCTGAGACTCCTTCTCCCAAGTTTGGATTTGATTTGATTGCAAGTTCCCGAGATTTTCGTATTTAAAGCTGTTGAGTCATCGACACGGCCGCGCCGAATTCTGGCGCGGTCGCGCCATCAAACCCGATATCCGTCAGTCAGGACACCTCTTGGCGCGGTCGCGCCGAAATATGCTGAGATTTTGCGCGGTCGCGCCGGTCCTTGGCATTTACTTGGTCCCCGAATGTCAACTTCTCTTTCTGCTCTTAGCTCCCTTTGGCGCGGTAGATCCTTCCAGTGGCGCGGTCGTGCCAATTCACATTCCCCAATCGTTGGCTTTCATGACCGTTAGGTCGTTAGGAATTTTCCCACATTAATTTGAATTTTTAAGGATTTATGTGGCGCGGTCGCGCCAAAAACGGCGCGGTCGAACCAGAAACGGAGCGGTCGCGCCAGAAATGGCGCGGTCGCACCTTTCTCTTTTTGGCTTGTTTTTGCTCCTTTTTCCTTCATTTTCCCTCAGAATCCAGATTTTCTTCTTTTACTGGGTACCTGAGAAATAAAACATGTATTTGAGTTATATTTGTCACTTTCAAGCTAATAATCAACTCATATTAGGAATTCTCAGACGAAGAAATCTTCTTGCTCGAGGTGCTTCCTCCTTGGGAGATGTATTTCGACGGCGCCGCACGAAGGAACGGAGCTGGCACGAGAGTTCTGTTTGTTTCACCAAGAAGGGACCTGCTCCTGTATTCGTTCGTTCTCACACAAAATTGTTCGAACAATGAAGCAGAGTATCAAGCAATCCTCCTCGGACTCGGCATGGCGGTCGAGATGCAGCAGCCGCAGTTAAACATCTACGGCGACTTGGCTCTTGTCATCAAACAGCTCACGGGGGAGTTCGAAGTAAAGAAATTCGAGCTTGTGCCGTTCTAGAGACATGCCAGTGAACTTCTGGCCCAAATTTTGGAAGCTTCACTCCACTGCGTCCATCGATCTGAAAATGGGCCAGCTGGCGCATTGGCTGGAATTACGGCCGGTCTAGCGCAATTCGATGAACGGCCGAGCCAAGTCCCCATTTGCGAACAATGGGTAATCCCTCCACCGGCCAAAGAAGAAACAGAAGAAGAACAGACAGAAGAGGTGGAAGAGTCTTTCCCAATCTCGGCCAGCCAAAACGAAGCTGAAGATTGGCGAGAGCCTATCTGAATTTTCTCCGCTACGGCACACTCCCAATCGACCTGCGAGAGCAAGTTCAAATTCATCGAGCAGCTCCAAAGAAGGTTTTCGTCAATGATGTACTCTACCGGAGGCCGTACAAAGGTCTGCTTCTTCGCTTCCTATCAAAAGAAGAAGGACTACAAAACCTAAAAGAAACACATGGTGGAATTTGCGGCGTGCACCAGGCTGGCCCGAAGTTTCACTTACAAGTTAAAAGGTTGGGCTACTATTGGCCGACGATGCTCAGGGACGCCACCGAAATGGCTCGAACCTGCAGACCGTGCCAACTCCATGTCGATTACATACATCAACCACCAGAGCCGCTTCACCCGATGATCGCGTCATGGCCATTTGAAGTTGGGGGGATGGACATCATTGGTCCAATCACTCCTAAATCCGACTCCGACAGGCAATACATTTTGGCGGCCACTGATTACTTCTCAAAATGGGCCGAAGCTGCTGCCTATCAAGAAGTTAAAGCCACCACCGTCGCCGACTTCATTCGGACCCAAATTATCTATCGATATGGGGTTCCTCGATACATAGTGACGGACAATGGCACACCATTCAGAAACAGAGTCATGGATCGCTTCTGCAAAAAATTTTGCATACAACAGCGGAGATCGTCGGCTTACAACCCGGCAGCCAATGGACTCGCAGAAGCATTCAACAAAACGCTCTGCAAGATCCTTAAAAAGACAATCGGTGCCAACAAAAAGAGTTGGGACGTAAAGCTCGGCGAAGCCTTGTGGGCATACAAAACTTCGTTTTGAACGCCGACCCAGTCGACCCCATATTCGCTGGTTTACGACACCAAAGTAGTGCTTGTTGGGTGTCTAGAAAGTGCACTAGGTCAGCAAGTAATATAGACACGAGAATCCAAATATCGATCCCACAAAGTCCTTGATGAGAACTCAGTTTAAGCAAAGATTTTTCTACTGATTGAGGAAAAGAATTTTTGGTTTTTGAGAACTGGAAAAGAAAAACAGAATTAAACTGCTGGAAAACCTTATAGAGATGAGATGTTGGGGAATAATTGTCAATCCCTCCTAGTTGCTAACATGCAAAGTTCTGATTTTATAGCTCAAACACCCCTACCTTGACTTAGCTTTTGAAAGCCTGGTTACCCATATACAGGAAATAACTTTCACCTATTCCTTGAACTCCATCACAATCCGGAAACATTCAAATCCTAGGTGCATAAATATAAAATCTTAAAGATTAACTCTCTCTTATTCAGAACAAGAGTTATAGAAGTCACATCACTTTTCAACTAGTCTCCATCACAATCCGGAACTATCTAGTTAGAAAAACAAGTTGTTTTAGAAAACAGGAATCAAATAACTAACCCGACTCTCTACTGAAATTTAACTTCTCTATTCGAACCTCATTAAATTCCAGAATTGAATTCAGATCATAAATAAGCAATGAACTCAGTTTCTAAAACAAAAGCCAGGTATTTTATTGCTTTAATTTCAGAATTTAAACAAGTCACAACTAGGAGTTCATGACTTCCCCAACAAAGAGAGACTACTCCATGATAATAGAATAAGCACACAAAGTGGATTCAATTACAACCATGAAATAAGAAAAAAATAAGTACAGAAAACCCCCTAGAAGGTCTGCCTTTAGCTTCTCTTGCTCCTTGACTAAAATCTCCACCTTCTCTCTCTCTAAAGTGCCAAGAGGTCGTGTAAGACTCCCTCTAACTTTCTCTCTTCTCTAAACTAACTAAAAAAACATGAAAGTAAACTAAAAACTGTTTTTACAACTCAAAAGTCGATTTAGAGCTAGATGCCTTGCTCTCTGCCTCGGACCTCTACTTAAAGCTGGGCTTTTGTCCAGAACTTGTAATTTGCTCTCTGTCCAGGGTTAGGAAGTATGCCTTCCCGACCTCAAAATTGAATGAAATTACATGAGAACCTTCCTTCAATGGTCCTTACCTTATGTACGAAATTTGAATCTATTCTGAGTTGGGAAACTCGAGATATGATGTTGAGAAGTTGGATTGCTTCTGCTGCCAATTCCTGCTCTAGGTCCACCAGTTTAAAAATATAAAACTCTGAAAACCCAACTTGGATTGACCTGAATTTATGTGATATGATCCTCAATCTCCTCAGGAAGCTTCAGTCCAAATTTGGGTTCAATTGGGAATATGGAACTCCAGATATGGTTCTCTTAAAAATCGGATTTTCTCTTCTCTTCTGGTAGCAGTTTCCTTCTTTGTATGGAACTTCTCTTCTTGGTCATTCAATGCACCTAGACTCGAGCAAATTTCCATAACATCTTCGTGGATACCTTCCTTAGGCAATTAGGACTTCTTCTCCCAAGTTTGGCCTTGATTGGTAGTCAGAATCCTGAGATTTCCGCAATTCAAGTTGTTGAGTCAGCGGCACGGTCGCGCCACATTTTCTTCTGATTTTGGCGCGGTCGCGCCACTGGAGCAGAATTTTGTCCAAGTCTGGAAACGGCCATCGAAATCGTACCGAGCAAGGAGAGTTCTTGGCGCGGCAACGTCAAAAGTAGTTGTATAAGTGGCGCAGCAACGCCACTCCTTAATCTTTTTCACTGGTCCCAGAACGACAACTCCTCTTCTGTATTTAGCATCTCTTTGGCGCGTCCATGTAGTCATAGAGTGAGGTAGCGTCAATTTCTTGGCGCGGTCGCGCCATTCCACATTCCCGAGTTGTCTTCTTTGAAGCTTTCCTTGCCGTTGGGAATTTCCTTCATTTATTTGAATTTTTTTCCATTTTCCTAGCGCGGTCGCGCCGTTCACTTTTTTGGCTCTTTTTGCTCTTTTCTGCTTCAATTTCTCTCTGAATCCAGATTTTCTTCTTCTACCAGGTACCTGAGACACAAAACATGAATTTGAGTTATATATGTCACTTTCATGTTAATAACCTACTCAAAATGGGAATTTATGATCATTAATTCATGCATAAAACAGTGTCTTTTAGACACTTAGCAGTGCTCCCTCTCGAAGTACAACTTCCCTCCCTGCAAATTGCTATAAGAGAAGGGCTGACGACAGGGGAATGCGCCCAGGTGCGACTCATAGAACTTGAGTCACTCGATGAGCAGAGACTCGAAGCACAACAACGTCCAATGCTTTTTACGAGCAAAATCGGGGGCAAATTCACGCCAATATGGGAAGGACCGTACGTGGTGTAGGAAGCCTACACCAATGGCGCCTACAAGCTAGTCACTTCAAACGGTTCGGAGCTGCCGATAACTAACGGTAAATTCCTCAAACGCTTCTACGCATGAGGAGGCAGCGAAAAAATAAAAAGAGAAAGAAAAAGGAAGTCAAATAAAAAAAAAAGGGTACTTCTCATTGCAAAAGAAAATGTATGTGATGAGAACAAGGTAAGCCTTGCAACAAAAAAATGAGAGGCCTCAGCAAGCTTAGGGACTCTGAGTCAACCGGTAAGGTAAGCTAGACTCTGAACAAAGACAAAAGAAAAAAAATAAGAGAAGGAAAAAGAGAAAAAGAAAACTTTTTGGCTAAGTTGAGAGAAAGGCCACCTCATGTGTGCACTGGGACTCGGGCCTCAGCAATCTTGGAGTCTCTAAGTCAACCGGTGAGGTAAGCTAGACTTTGGACAAAGCAAAAAAGAAGAAAAGTATACATGGGGAAGAAAAAGAAAAAGAAAGAAAGAAAGAAGAAAGGCAAAAGGAAAGGAATGAGGGATCAATTCAAAAGAATAAGTTTGGGGTGAAGGAGTTTGGAGGAAGAGCCACAAGATTAGATTCATGCTCAGAAAAATGGAATATGTCTTTCATTGTTTCTTCCATGAATTAATTCATACTTTAGCTGATTTATTAGATTATCTGACTCAACTCTAATGGATGGATGAAAAATATGCAACCATGGCTTAGAAACATCAATACCTTCTTCTAAACTAGGTTGTTCCTCAGGTGGATATAACTTTGTATCTATTTGGACAGAATAATCATCCACTAGAGTGGAAAAACTAGACAAGTCTTCTTGAGGCTGAGGGCGATATGCATGATGATAAAAAGAATCACTACACATAGGAGGTTGTTCATACCTGAACATGGACAATTGCCCATGTGGCCATTTAACCTGCGAATCATTCTCAAAATAAATATTTTCATTTTGCCTGGAGAAATAATCATCATGCTCTCTTCTATAGGAATCATTAGGTTTATTATCAACAAAAGAACATGATATATCAGAATCACACTTCCATGGATCATAATTAGAAGATGCATATGGTTGGGGAAATTCCCAATATGAGTTAGGACATGGACTTATGTCATTCTGCATGTAATTCCACCTCTCATCTAAGTGCTCTTTCCAGTTTCGAATCTAGTTCATCTAGTGGCTCACCACTAATTCTGGTTTTCATGCACAAATCTGGTTCATCCTGAGAAGATAGAATAAAAAAAAATTTAATCTCAATCAACAAATCAAAATTTACCTAAACTTACTCTCAATTCAATGGTCCCCGGCAACAGCGCCAAAAACTTGTTGGGTGTCTAGCAAGTGGTCAGCAAGTAATATAAACTCGAGAGTCTAGATATCGATCCCACAGAGACCTTGATGAGAACCTAGTCTAAGCAAAGATTTCTTTGATGATTGAGGAAAATAATTTTTGGTTTTTGAAAATTGTAAAAGAAAACAGAATTAAACTACTGGAGTAGATGACTAAACCTTATGGAGATGACATGTTGGAGAAAAGTGTCAATCCCTCCTAGTTGTTAACATGCAAAGTTCTGATTTTTATAGCTCAAGTACCTTTACCTTGACTTAGCTTTTGAAAACCTGGTTACCAATATACAGGAAATAACATTCTCCTATTCTTTGAACTCCATCACAATCCAAAAACATTCAAATCCTAGGTGCATAAATATAAAAGCTCAAAGATTAACTCTCTCTTATTCAGAACAAGAGTTATAAACAGTCACATCGCTTTCCACTAGTCTCCATCACAATCCGGAATGGTCTAGTTTAGAAAAATGAGTTGTTTTAGAAAACAAAGAATCAAATAACTAACCCAAACCTCTACTGAACTTTAACTTCTCTATTCAAACCTCGTTAAACTTCAGATATCAATTTAAATTAGAAATAAGCAATGAACTCAGATTCTAAAACAAAGGCTAAGTACTATATTGCTATAAACTTCAAAACTTAAACATATAACAACTAGGAGTTCATGACTTCTCCAACAGACAGAGACTACTCCATGCTAACGGTATAAACACATAAAAAGGATTTAATTAAAGCCATGCAAATCAAAATAAACTAAGTACAGGAACGCCCTTGAAGGACTGCCTTTAGCTTCACTTGAGCCTTGACTGAAATCTCCTCCTTCTCTCTCCAAAGTGCCAAGAGGTCGTGTAAGACTCCCTCTGGACTTTCTCTCCTCTCCAAACTAACTACAAAAATAGGAAATTGAACTAAAACTAGATCTAGAACTCAAAAATCGATTTACAACTGAAAACTGGATTTAGAACTATATTTACAACTCCAAACTGGATGATTTGCACTCTTCCTCAGACCCCTATTTATAGTTGTGCTGCTGTCCTGGCCTTGTAATTTGGTCTCTGTCCAGGGGTATGAAGTATGCCTTCCCAACTTCAGAATTGATTGAAATTATATAAGAACCTTCCTTCCATGGTCCTTGCCTTGTGTACGAAATTTGAGTCCAATCTGAGTTAGGAAACTCAAGATGTGATGCTCAAACGTTGGGTTGATTCTGCTCACAATTTCAGCCTGGGTCCACCAATTTAAAGGTATAAAACTCTAAAAACACGAGTTGGATTGACTTGAATTTTCGTGATATGATCCTCAATCTCCTCAGTAATCTTCAGTCCAAATTTGGGTTCAATTGGGAATCAGGAACTCCAGATATGCTCTTCTTTAAAATTGAACTTGTCTTCTCTTCTGGCAGCAGTTTCCTTATTTTTATTAAACTTCACTTCTTGGTCATTCAAAACACCTAGGACTCGAGCAAATTTCCTTATAAACTTTGTGGATACCTTCCTTAGGCACTTAGGACCTCTTCTCCCAAGTTTGGGCTTGATTGGTTGTCAGGATCTCAAGATTTTTTGTGACTTTGCGTTGTTGAGTCATCGGCGCGGTCGCGCCGACAAAGTTCCTGATAATGGCGCGGTCGTGCCACTGGAGCAGAGTTCTTTCTAAGTCTGGAAATGGCCATCGAATCCGTGGTGAGTAAGGAGACTTCTTGGTGCGGCAACACCATATTGTGCTATTGTTGTGGCGCTGTAGCGCCACTCAGCCTTTTCCATTGGTCCACAGAACGACAACTCCTCTTTTTGTATTTGGCATCTCTTTGGCGCGTCCATGCTGTCTCTGTGTGAGGTAGCGCCAGTTCCTTGGGGGGTAGCATCCTCTGAAGGCGCGGTCGCACCATTTCACTTTCCTGAGTTGTCTTCTTTGAAGCCTTCCTAGCCATTGGGTATTTTCCTCCATTTATTTGAATTTTTGACTATTTTCCCAGTGCGGTGGCGCCAGAATCGGCGCGGTCGCGCCTTACCCTTTTTGGCTCATTTTACTCATTTTTGCTTTAGTTTCACTCAGAATTTGGCATTTTCTTCTTCTACCAGTTACCTGAGACACAAACCATGAAATTGAGTTATATTTGTCATTTTCATGCTAACAATCAACTCAGAATTGGGATTTTTAATCATTAATTCATGCCTAAAACAGTGTCTTTCAGACACTTATCAAGAGAACACAAAGGTAGAGGACGACAGGCGCTTACCGACGGAGGGTGTGAAGTAGAGGAATCCTCGCTGATGGGTCGACAAGCCGAACCCGAAACTCCTTCCTTGGCAGCAAGAGATGCTTTTCCACTGCTAGGAGGAAACGTCACGAAAGCTTCCCTCCTCGAAGTCGCAGCAACTGGAAGGGACGGATCAGAAACAGGTTGCTGAAATCCACCCGCGACAATAACTCCGGCATCCACCATAAGTCCATTGGCCGCGACTGGTTCAACCGAAGGATGAAGGGGCGCTCCATCACCACCCGCGATAGTCACCAGGCACTCGGCTTCACGAACTAACAGTTCATCAGCAGCGACGGCAGACGATGCTCCCTCTTCGACCCACCCCAATTGATGGGTAACCTCCAACTCAGCAAGATCGAACAAGTCCTCCTGCCGAAAGTTGGGCTGGTCCGCAAATGGAGCTACGACGACGGCAAGGTCATCAGAAGCAAGGTCGCAAAACTCCTGGACTGCCTGCACTCCATCCTGGGTCGCCGGTGCAGGTGACAATACCACTGGCTCTGCAGTAGCCTCTCCAGTCGGCAAAACAACAGACCCGTCAAGGGGCGCCAATTCCCTAGCCTTCTCTCCCGACTCCGACAGAGGAGTTCCCGAGGGTTGAGCCACAATAAGAGGAGTTAAATTCGTCAAAGGCTTACCTAGACCAGTCCGTAACCGCTTCTTGAAGAGAGGTGGGACGAAAATGAACGGCTCTAACTGCGGGGCCGCGGACTTCTTTGTCGAAACGGCCTTCTTCGGCGAAGCCGCCGACTCAGCCAATCCTTTCCCCTTGCCTAAAGGAGCATCATCAACTGGTAAACAAAGTACTACTGGCCGAGGATCCCCGTGCGCTGAAGAAGCATCTCGGATAACGATGCCCTTCTCTGGCGCGACTTGCGATGGAGCCGACGTCTTCTCTTTCACGACCTTCGGCCGAGGCTCCCGCTTCTTCGCAACTTTACTCTTCTTCGCCTTGGGAGAAATCGGAGGCTTTGAACCCTTTCGCGAACTCTTTCGGTCGCAACCCGCCACATCACCACCAGCTTGCGCAGGCGGCAAGGCCTTTGCCGGCGCAGGTGCATCGGTGAATTGCCTCCATGCAAGCTGAACACAAAAGGAGATCAAAAGAAATCAAAACAAAAAGAGGAGGTGAGGAAAGCAGCAAACAAACAAAAAAAGAAAGAGAGAAAAAAGTTATTACCTCAAAGAGGGGAACGACTGCCTCAAGCCAGGACTCCCGGAAAAGGGACATCACACCAGGGTCAGAGGCCGAACTCATGAAGGCAGGAACCTTCACGCTATCAAGGGGACAGGTAGTCCCTGCTCGCCATAACTCCGCGAGCGTGTTTACTGTAGCCGCTTTTCGCTGGTCGGAGAACAGCACACCTTGCAAGTCTTGGCAAAACCCGAACTGACGAGCAAATCGGTGAGGACAGTAAGGTTCCACCACAAGAAGGTCGCGCTGCCGCAAGACTAGAAACTTCGCCCGCAGGCAACGAAAGTATTCCACTTCAATCCGAGACACGAAGTGACCAGCCTTGTCAAGGATCGGACTGGGGGGAAGAGCCTCCGAAGGATACCAACATCGCACGCCGCCGTGCCAAAACAACGAACGAGCCTCCTTCTGGGTATAAACGCGAGCAAGCTCCGGGTTGCGATAAAGCATCATGAGGGGTCTGTCGCCGTCACTGGAGTCAGCATCGTGAACGCCGAACCGCTCGGCGAGCCATGCGTAGACGAATGGCCAAGAGACCCTCCCTGGTGAGTCGTTGAGTCCCCGATAAATGTTGACCAAAGCTGCGCCGACCAGATTACATTTCTTACCACTGGCCATGAAACAGGCCATCTTGAAGGCACTTAACCTCGGCATGCTGCCAGATAAAGGCAAGACGAAACGACAGAGCCACAATGATAAAAAGGCAGCCAGATAGACCTCATCTGCGAGGGCGTCAGTAACTCCCAAATCGGACAGGGGTTGATTCTGCACGATTGACCGGTCGCGATTCTGAAAGCCTGTCGTCTTCCCACGATCAGTGCACGGGTCTTCTACAAGTCGCGCGTCCCCTTTGGTATAGAACCAGAAGGATACCCACTCAGACATAGAAACCCCAAAAAATCCCTCCACGTTCAAAGCTCTCAGACGACAGAAAAGGCGGTAGTACGCAAGGATGAGGTATCGAATACTCTTGGGTAGCGGCATAGAGCGACTCTGAGTGAAATCTGCAAGCGTCGGAGTCACTTCATCGTAGATGCTCCCGGAGAGGGGCAGTCCGCCGAGCCGATGCATATCCCATAAAGAAATCGACAGCTCCCCTTTCCGAGTGAAAACGGTGTTGGTAGAGGAACACCAGACCTCCAAAAAAGAATGAACGACGTTGCTACAACACCGATACGAAAACAAGGAGGCTCAAACTGCGTGAGTAAGGTCTGCCGTGGCCAACAACTTAGAACAAGTACGGAGGATGACATCTGCCCATTCGAAGTAGAAAGGCATGGGGCAGGGGGCAAAGTTCACTTCAAGTCGACTCTCCCAAGAGTCGAACCGATCACTGTCGATATTAAGTTTCGGCGCCGAGAAATGGATCAGTTGATCATGCATCGGACTCAGCAAGATGTTGCCTACAGCCTGATGTGGAGATGACAAAGCTTTGTTGACCCCCGAAAGATAACAAATCTGGTCGTCCTCATCTACAATAGGGCGACTCCACAGGTCGTGAACAGCCTTGACTGTGGGCGCAGTTACATCACAACCGCCATAGGCCGACGGTCCCCCGAGAGCTAACAACTGTGGCTTCTGTTCTTACTTGGAATCGCGGATTCGTAGGCAGTCCCGAAGTGCACCCCTCACAATGGTCTTGATAATTGTGATGGTCAGACCAAGGAAGGAGAAAGACGTCGGCGCGGCAGACATCTGCGATAGAGCAGCCAAAGTCAGGTACGCATTTATCTCTCGATTCAAAAAAAAAAGAAGAAAATGCATCTCCTACGACCAAAGACAGAGAAGTCAAGGTCGTAACAAAAGAAAAAAAATAGAAAACGCAAGTACAAAAAAAGGGGGCGACAAAAAAGACCAGTCGCCGGTGAAAGAGAAAGAACGGGGAAAGAAAAAAAAAAGAGAGAGGGTAAACACCGATTGTCCCAGACAACTTGTTCAGCAAACCAAATCGTCGTTGAAGCAAAGCTCTTTGCGAGCACAGTTCAACAACCTCGCGCCCGGCGACAGAGCCAGACGCGACCAAAGAAAATTAGAGCACTCGGCGACGGAGCCTAGTGCGATCAAAGCGAAAGCGCTTCACTCGGTAACCATGCCAAATAAAGCCCAAAATCTGCGCCCGACGACCGAGCCGAGAACAGATCAAAATCCACGCCCAGCAACAAAACGGATGTGACAAAAAGACAAAGCAATGCCCGGCGACCGAGCCGGACACTGCCAAATGGAGCCAGGTACGTAACTCCTCTCCAAACAAAAAAAAATGCAGCGACAAAAAGAAGCAGTTGCCGAACAAAAAGAAGCAAGCGACAAAAAGAAGTTGTCGCAAAAGAACAAAAAAAAGCAAGCGACAAAAAGAAGCTGTCGCAAAAGAACAAAAAAAAAAAAGTTTACAAAAAGCAGTCATCCGTCATTAAAGAAAAAATGCAGCAACAAAAAGAAGTAGTCGCAAAAGAAAAGAAGTTGTCAGCGACCAAGCCAGCTACGATCACTCCGCAGCTTGCACCCGGCGCTCGAGTCAGTTAACAGCACCCGGCGACCAAGCCGGGTGTGACAGCACAAAAATTCTGCCTCCCGACGACCAATCGGGCTCAGCCGAATAAAAAACTCGGCACCCGACGACCAAACAAGAAGTTCAACCTCCCGACGACCGAGCCGGCCAAAGTTAAAACAAAAATCAGCATCCGACGATCAAGCCGGATGCGACCACACGACAATTTGCTCCCAGCGACCGAGCCAAATGCGACAACAGCACCCGCCGACCAAGTCGGATGCGACAACATGGAAATCCAACACCCCGGCAACCCAGCCGGGCTCACTCGAAACAGAAATTCAGCATCTGGTGACCGAGCCGAGATCAACCAAAACAAGAATTCAGCACCCGACAACCGAGCTGGGATAAGCCGAAATAGAAATTCAGTCCCCGGCGACCAGGCTGAGCGTGAAACAAAATTGCAGCACCCGGCGACCGACCCGAGTGCGATCAAAACAGAGTCTCGCAGCTCTCGGCGACCAAGCCAGGAGTCAAAACAAAGATCTCCATGCACGGCGACCGAGCTGGACACAAGACAAAATTCCTGCGCTGACAATCGTGTCGGACACAATCAGTATAGAAATGCAGCACCCGACGACCGAGCCGGATGCAACCAAAACTCAAATTGGTACACGTCGACCAAACCAGGTGCGACACAAAATTACAGTGTTCGGCTCCCCGACCAAACGACATACAAGAAGTTGTCAGTCAGTCACATCGACAAACTGATAGACACCTAGAGCGCGAGAAAAAAAATTGAGACAGATAGAAAAAAAACAACAGAGAGGAATTTCGAAAAAAAAGGGAGAGAAAACCGTGAAAAGAGATAGAGAGACTGAGGGAGAAGTCGAAAATGAGAGGAGAGAAAAAGAAGAAGAAAGAGGGAGGAAGAGAAGAAGAAAGAAAAGAGAGTGGGGACCCCGGCTGACTCGAGTTCAGCCCGAGACTGCTGGGAGAGAAGAAATTTGCATACAATACCTTTGAATTCTGGTTCGCAGAGAGTTCTGACGCAAGCTGGGGGCTCGAAGAAGACTGCAAAGACAAATCGCAGCTTGTGTCCCAAATTCGCAGATAGCCAATGTGCAGCCTCCCAAAGTCGCAAGCTCAGACAAACAGTCAAATCGCAGTTGCAGACTGTCTCCCAATTTGCAAACAGGAAGCAGCCAAATTCGCAGAGCCTCTCAGACCTAGGTCGCAGATTGTCCTCCCAACCAAAATTGTAGACAGAGAAGCCTCAACAGTCCGCAACCTCCCAAATTCTCAGCAAGTCGCAGCTCCCTAAATTCGCAGGTTGACAGAAAGCACATAATCGCAGGCTGACAGAAAGTATAGTATCGCAGACATAGTTTTGGTTGTAGTCGCAGTCTGTCTCCCAAACAGCAACCGCAGACTGCCCTCCTAACCAAAATCGTAGTCAGCCTCCAAAATTCTCTGGCAACCTCCCAAGCCAAAATCGCAGACAAGAAAGAAACAACAATTCGCAATCTCCAATCCGCAGCAAATCGCAGTCTCTCAAAATCGCTGACAGGAAGCAGAACCCAAATCGCAGATTGTCTTCCAAGTTCGCAGCCAGACAAACTAGTCTGTTCGCAGATAGTCGAATTCACAGCCAGACAAAACCAGTCAGTTCGCAGATAGCAAGTTCATAGTCTCCCAATTCGCAATTTGCAAGTAGCCAATTTGCAGAAAGTAGCAAATTGCAGTCACACCAGGAGCACTTAAATTCGCAGAAGAAGGTAACCAGATTTTCCTAATCTCACGGGGAATGGATTAGAGCTTACCCAAGTTAAGAAGGAGATTACTGCACAAGAGGGTGGGACCCACGCTCCCTCACCCCAATTCCTCTGCGACCTGCGTAGAAACCAAATCGTCGACAGTGAGAAACATCCCAATTTGCCTTGGGGATCAGTTCAGCCAGGGTGGGCCCCACTGCACCCACTCTGGCAAGAATTCCCTTCCCGGCGCGCCAATGTAGTTCACAGAATGAACTCCAGTTCGTCAAGAAGTCAGCTCAACTCGAATTCAGCCTCCCGGGCCTTACTCGAGTGCGCACTCCTCCTCGGCGTGATAACCAAGCTACCGAAACTACACTTCTCTCTAGCGCGACTGGCTCCGCTTCATCTATTACAACATTCTATCTACCCCTTTTCCTCCGGAGTTCGACAAGAAACAGACCATCTTGCTGCAAAATTTCAACCAAACCAAAAGCGAAGCCTCTGCGCTTCGCTCCAGTCCGCAACATCTTTCTTCGACGCAACATCCAAAATCGTCGAAACTCGCTGAGGTCATCAAAACTCATCGCAACTGCTGTCTCCGAAGTACCAAAGCGACATTCGACCGCAGTTACAACCTCGGCTTAGCCGATTTCAACTCATCGTCGACGCTTAAGCCTAAACAACACTTCTGCTCAGGTACTCAATGTCTCTCTATGAAAAAAAAAAGAGAGAAAATCAAAAAAAAAAAAAGCAAATAGCTCTAAAATAGCAAGAGAGCCAAAAAAAAAAATAAGAGAAATAAAAAATATATATATACATACAAGTGTACAGAAATATACACTGCCCTAAAAGAGTAAGAGGACAGAAAAGGATACGTACACGAAAAGATAAACAACCCTAAAAGAGTAAGAGGGTCGACAAAAAAAAAAAAGGGTGCGTTATGTTTGTGTTTTCATATTCGAAACTTGATTGTTCTTTCTGAACGGTCAAGTCTCGAAGGGGGCAATGTGTATGGACCAAAATGTGAACGGCCCAAATTCGACGAGCCCAGGAATCCACCAATCCAGCAATCGATCGTCGTGGGTAGACTTTGTCGATTCTTAAAGACATTCGCCGTAGCCCATTGCTAAATCCATTCGCGTCGTCGTGTCATAGATACAGTCGACGCTCCATTCAGCGAGAAGCCACCGCGTTAGCACCAGTCAGCAGCCATGTCACGACATCACTTAACTCATCAGTTAAGCGACTAAGTCTGGTCGCCAACGATGGAAACCAATAAAGGAGATCCACGATCCTCATTAAAGGGTGATCCAACAGAGGGAGCTCCAGGTCTTCCTCCTTTCACAAAAGAAGCAGCCAAAAGGGGATCGTGATCCCCATTCCAAGCATCAACCCTCAACAATTGCATAGAATCGGCTACAAATAGCCGAAAACATTCTGTCGCAAGGGTTAAAAAACTTGAGTTCAAAATTCTTTTGTGAAGAGAAATCCTGTGTAGAGCAACACTCTCGTGCACAGAGACTCTTTTGAGCCAAAAAAGTTCAGCTACTTGCAATCTGTCGTAATTCACTAGTTCGACCGGAGCAGCTCTACACGTTCGCCGACAACGTCAACAAGTCGATACACACGGAACACAAATACTTCCGTCCGACCGACCAAAGCTATCATCGTTCGTGCACACTCGTTCCAGAACTCGAATTTCATCGTCAACTCGCTAGAAGCCGAAACTTCATTAAATCATACGGAGATCGAATCAGAGGAAGAATATGAGATTGTACTCGCATTTTTCTGATATTCAAACTCAACTGTAACACAAATTCTCTGTTATAAATCGATATTCTCTCTCGGTCGCGCCTATTCGCAGATCGGCGGATTTTCGGTGAAACACATATTTTAAATATATTTAATATTTTTATAAGAAAAAAGGTAAAAATAATGTGGTTTACTGTGAACTGGGCCGAGTGAATAAGAACCTGACTGGCCTCTAATTCTGGTTCAACCGGGTCGGCTTTTAAAACACTGATTTAAAGATTTATTTGTGTTTTTCGTATCCGTTGACATTGGCTAGGCACAGGCCCTCAATTACAGTGAGCTTGAAAGTTAGGCAATACTTTTCCATCTCAGAAAAATCAGGAGTAATTCTCGCATTTGAGACCTGCCGAAGCAGTAGATCATGAAGCAGCGACGCTTAATTTTGGATCGGCAGCTTTGATGAGCAAGACACATTCTGCAGCTCGTTTTGGGCGTTGTTGCTTCCTACCCACCCTCTCTACCCTGTTTCATGGAGTTAATGCAATGGAAATGATATCTCTTTTGACGTATAAAAAACGTTCGGCATGTCTGCCCTCAAATTGGAGCCCTGAAGAAGTGCTTCTTTAATCCTTCCCCTCCCCAGCTTCATCTTTCAAAGTTCAAACGGGTGCCTTAATTAGGACGCAACACAGGCCGTGGTTTGGTTTCCCCCATGAACGGACAAGAAACAGGATACGAAGTGCGGTGAATACGAAATAACAGAGTCGTCTTCCTTAAAGACAACGACCAGTTGCTTGTCAAAATGCTTAACTAACCCTCCATTGAAAACGAGACCCAAAAAATCAAATTCAATCTCTGGTGCCGAAATTCAACAGGACCCAGATCTCAAATAGAGCGGCTTTGTGTCTATTGACCTTCGTTTTGCAGTCTCAAGTCCATGACTTCCAAATTGCAGTCTGTCTTAAGGCGCTAAATCAACATTCTACACTGGGAGACATCCCTAAAGTCATCACTTCTGCTGGTCTGCGGCACGCCATTGTTTAATATTTGGGGAAAAGGGGAGCTTTGGTTCGTTTCAGCTTTCTGCTCCCCTTTCGACCCTGCTTTCTACCTGACTCTGAATTTTATTGATCCATTTGCACCCATTCCCATTTTTCCCCGAGTTCATCCGCTTCCTTTTTTACTTTTGCCTATTTTGGGTTCTGAATTCCCAATTCTGACATCAAGTTGAGCTTTTTTTTGTCTTCTGTTACTGTTTATAGCTTTTTATCCATGTCATTTTTACTTTTTTAGGATAAGGAACAATGGAGTTCTTCGTCTATCTATTCCTCAAAGGAATAATCGAATTGATTTTAAGGGAAGAAGGTAAAAAGTTTGGAACTGGGTTCCAATCTGTTAGTAGAAAAAGTAGAACAATCATTTTAAAAAGTCAATCAATAGAAACCAGACTTTGGTAAGGTTTGCCGTCTCAGTTCTTCGGCGCCTACCCCAAACTGCAATATGTGAAGAGAAATGGAAGGTTTCTCTGAATCACTCACCTTACCGTCCTCACTCTTTTAAAAGGATCCAATACAACGATTCTCTGAACCCAATACCCATCGATATTTATATGGGCGAAGATTTTAAACCTCCATGGATGTCTGAGCTTTACAGTTTTAGAACCTCTTCATTATTAACAAAATATCTGCTACTTGATCTGTTCTACGTGGACGTCAAAACGAGGCAAAGTTTTGAACTTTGGTGCAGTTTCAGTCGTGAGGAGAATGTGGTGGGAAACCCATCAAAGATAATTAATTTTCTATATGTTCTGATCGGTCTCCATATCATATTAAATCCTCCTTCAAGTGCTGAGACTGATCTACCCAGTAGGAGGAGATCATTGACCCGAACTTGAGAGTTGGTGGCAAGTCATTATTCTGTAAATCTTGGGTTAGTAACTGCAATTCCAGTAAGCATCGTAGGCGCCTTCGATTAAGCAAAAACAAAAAAAAAAAATGGAAGAAGGAAAAGGTCCAATGTCTGTGCGTCATCACATAAGAACGTTTCAATTTAAAAAAGAGAGAGAATGGAGGAGAAGAAGCAGCTGGTCCTTGATGCTTAGTCAATTTTGGAGACCAGGGAATAATAATAGAGCAGAAGCTGCATCAATGGCAAGATGATGATACGAACTCGAATAGCTTGATTTCAAAGAGGATTGATTTCTGTCTATTGATTGATTACAAGTTCTGGGTGTTTTAATCAACAAATGTGACTGTACATTCTCTTGAAGCAAACAAATAAACAGGGGAAAAATGAGAAAAAACAGAGACGAAAAATCTCCAAGCAAAAATTAGCACTTGCACTCTGCTCTGCGCGCGCCATAGATCCAGAGATCACTTAGCTCGCGTCCCACTGACGGGAGAATTCCCCGCCGCGCCGTAGCCGTCTTCGGTAACGGAGAAGAGACCAAGAAGAGAAAGAAGAAACCACACGAATTTCCCGGGTTTTGATTGTTCAGGGAGACTCGATTTGTTGCGGAGACACAGAGTCGACGAAGCTGTTATGTCGCTTGGACGGCCCCGAAGGAGGAATCGGGACCCCTTTCGGGAAGAAGTTGAACACTCGTCCTCTCGCCACGAAACCCGTCTCCATTTTCTGCGGATGAAGCGTGATGCTGCTCCTCGACCGCTCCCCGCAATCCCTGCAATCCTTGGCAGAAGAAGAAGAAGAAGAAGAAGGGAGCAGTACTCTGCTTGCGGAAACAGAGGAGGCGCGGAGAAGAAAGAAGGCGAAGAGGAAGATCAAAACTAGGAAGTTTAGAGGCCTCGATTGTGAAGAGGAAGAAGAACCCATTTCGAGTTTTTCTTCCTTTCGAAATTGTTTAGAACTCGAGAGAGGAGATCTGGTTGGGTTTTTATATATACTGCATGGGAGGAAAGGAGGGAGGTGGGGGTGAAGAAGAAGAAGAAGAAGAGGAAATACGAAGAAAAACAGAACCGAAGAGAAAAAACAGATTGTAAGGAAAAAGAAAAGGTGGGTGTGATGGGGAAGAAAAGTGAGGGACACGCTAACGACTATAGAAATGGAATTTGTCAACGACGGGGAAAAAATTTTAATGGAGTTTTTTCCAACTCAGTGACTTGGATCTCTTCCTCGCTACTTGCTGCTTTCTTTCTCTCAGCTGCCTGCTTCGTCCTTTTATCCACGTACGTGACAACGAACGGATACACCCAAGCGTTGGTGTATCCACCGCAGGCTGCTGCTCCACGAGGCTGATCCCTGCTAGCGGCCACGGGCCAGGGTCCAGTCCAAATTAGCTCTACTCTCATTCATGGTAGTGGGGTCTCTGGTAAGTAATAACGGTATCAAATATCAATCACTTTTCTAACAGAGTAACGAGCACATACACTAACCATGTGTATATAGAATATGTTATATCAGCAGCTCCATGTTAAGAACCATGTCTTATACCTAACACAGGGGAAGTGAAATGTATGGCTCTTGATCTTAAGATTGTACCTTATACCTACCACATCCTGTTAAATCTGTTATCCTCTAATTCGTGAACAGGAACAAGAACAAGAACAAAAAAAGGAAAAAAAAAAAAAAAAAAAAAATCCTTGTTCCTACTTTCTTTCTTGTAAACATATAGTGAATTTAAAAACTGGACCGGACCAACCGGTTTGGCCCGATTGACCAAGAACCGGTGGGCATCTCGGTTTGGTCTAGCATTAGAACCGGATTTTCTTTATTGTTGTCCTCATCGCCCGCTTGGTCCGGCCTAACCCGAAATTGATTCAATTTGATTGCTCTGGTTCACTGAAATTGGTTCGGATAGAATATATACTATATATATATTGGGAACAGAATTTGAACACTAGACCATTACACTAGAGAGGGGTTGAATGTTATTAAATATAGAAGTGAAACTAAATATCAGAAAACTATGGTAATCTTCCCCTGCGGTTCAACAACAGGTTCAACCGGGTCTAACTCGATATCATCTTATTAGGTTCGGTTTTTAAAACACTGGTAGTATATATATGGGTGTTGCCGTTGCGATGGTAGTTGGGTGCTAGAGTACTCGTGGGAGCACATATACTAGAAGGTTGGGTGTATATATATATATATATATAGAGAGAGAGAGAGAGAGAGAGAGAGAGAAAAAGTACTATTGGAGAGACAAAGTCACCGACATTCGAGGCTCGTCAAGAGCGCCCGGAGCCGGTGCTTTGGGGATGCCTGTTAAGTGACAGGGAGGCCCAACTGCCTGAATTGTAGGGATTGCCAGCTTTTGCTTCTATTCCCCATAGCCAAATTCCTAACACTTAATTTATTCATTCATTTAACACCCCCTCCCTCTCTTCCCACATAAAACAACAACAACAAAAAAAAAAAAAAAAAAAAAAAAAAAAAAATCTCTAATGAGAAATTAAGAACCTGTTAATGGAGTTCCAGAGTTCCGGGTTTGTTTTTTGTAGATAAGTTTATGGCCCAGTTTTTAAAACACTGGTTCTAGTAATACAGAATATCAACGAGAGGGCCTCTGTTGAAGCTCTACAATAGTATATGGCTTTCTTTAAGCATTACTGTTGGTAGACAAGTATAAAGAAAATGCAAAGAATCAGAAGACGTAATCCAAATCCAATTCCCACAATATCAAAGCAAGCAAATTAATGATCCACGTTATCCACGGCCAAGGCTTAAACTAAAACGGAAGAGATTATCAAAAAAAAAAAAAAAACACTGAATTCTCATGTGTCAACAGACTGAACACCGGGGAAGTTAAGGGGGTTTAGTTTTTATAATGGACGGTCCAATCCAGGCTTAGCATCTGGTTTAAACTATAATAAGAATCAATTCCAGATGGGTCGAAAAAGGAGTTTCATCTTGGCGATTTTCTTTGTTGGTTGTTTATGGATTCCAATGAAAATATCTTTTTTAGTAGCTGAAAATGATTTTAAGGATTATTTTATTTTTAAGTTTTTAACTATAGACAAATGATTTTTCGTACAGTTAAAAAAACACTATATATTTCTTGAATTGACGCTTGAGCACGTAATTAAGACTGGTCATCCTTTGACCTGCGTTATATTGACGCCTTGATGTGGATATGAAGCTCAATTAATACAAGGCTACTTCAAACCATAATATTCATATTAGATATTTATTTCGTAAGTGCTAGAGGATCAAATATCACAAGAGAGAGAACTAGATGAATAAATATTCATAATAATATTCATAAATCAGCTGGTTCAAGCGGATTAAGGTAGAATCCAAATATTATTTTCCAATAAAATTACTTAGAGAAGCTTAAATCATAAAAAAGATAGAATGAAAAAACCCATCAGGTTTGAAGGGGCCAGTTTGGTTTTCGAAACTCACTCATGTAGTTTATTCTGACCAATTAATGGCCACATTCTAGCCACACGGATGTTCCTCTTTTTAATGCCTTAAAAGATGACAATGTTTTATAATGTTGCAGTCTTCCTACGGCACCCCATATGATCTTAATCCTTTTAATTTATTAAGAAAGATCCCCTCTTTCGCCTCCGTACAAAGCTTTATTGGTCTCTCCGTAATAAATAATAATCAGGTTCTCGCATGAAACAGGTCAACCCCTTTCGACTTGGCATTAAATGTAAAACAGAGGAGAAGAGAAGGCAATACCAAGGTTCCCATGGTGTCCGGCTTTGAATTTTGTAACGCCTGATATTTGTCTCTGCAAGGTATCACCTTCCTGGGGTAAAAAACGAGCTGCTTCTGCACAAACAACCCACACTCCTTTTAAGTTGCAGAGGCCATTGAGAGAGAAAGGCAGACTCGTGCGGTGGAAACAGGACTTTCCAGTGGCCAACGAGGCAGTGGGTTAAGCAGGTTCCTGGAAGTGTTACAGACCGGTGAGGCCTGGGAGTAGTCGGTGGAGGAGACGGACTTTGGAGTTGGGAATTTCTGCTGAGAATGCTCAAAAGTCACGAAGATAGTTTTGAATAGGAAATGAGAATTGTTCAACTCAGTGTCACGAGAGGAGAGAATTGTTACTTCACATTTGTCAACAGAAACAGGACTCTGGATTAGGAGACTGGTCAAGATGGAAAGGGGAGAGCGACTAAGTAGTTTCAATGGTTGATTAATGCTGCACCACTTGTAGGAGACAAATCTGCAAAGAACAACACGAAACTGCACGTTAAAAGATGACCCAGAAAAATTGAACATCACTGTCTATCTAGTCCACTGGGAAATAAAGAAGAAAGGTTTCGGTACCTTGGGTCAATAGGGAGGTTGAGAGTGGACTGAACTGGGAGCTGGCAGACTGCAAGAGATCCTTCCTCTCTTATCCAGTGATCCACATCAGTATTTTTGCAACATCAGAGGGGCCTCTCGGAAAAGGAATGGGCGAGCCCGTGGATCAACTAATATTGAACAAGACCATGCTAAACAGTTGAAGACTTGAGAAACACATTTGTGCAATGATGGGTTTACCCTCTTACAAATAGATTCAGGAGCTTGGATCCTTGGGACCGAGATGCCATTACTTAAGCAGAATGTGTTTTCCACTCTACTTCCATTTTATTGTGAATGAATTGCTAACAGAGTTTGATAGATACCATCCGCTGCCTACTTTGATCTCTCAAGTAACAAACCAATGAACTCGTAGTAAAAGAAAGCCGTTCTACTTCTCCTTTCCTCCCACCTCAATTGATAATAGGTGCAATACTTCATATATGACATCACTTTGAGGGTGCAGTTGATCTCTGACACCAAACACACTCAGCTTCTCTCCAATTTCAATCCAACTGTACCCACTCTCCTTCTTCAAACTCTTTTCCTTCATTAATCCTCTTATTCTTCCCATTTCTTCCCATTTACCCAAAGAAGCATACATGTTCGCCAGTGTCACAATATTGGAAGCTGAAGAAGGTTCTAATCTCAACAGCTCCTCTGCACATTTTGATGCCATCTTCAAGTCCCCACATGCCATGTAACCACTCAATAGTGCTCCCCAAGCACTTGCACTAGGCTCGAAAGGCATCCCCCTCATGAACTCTTCAGCCTCCTTCACACGCCCAGCACGTGCAAGAAGGTCCACCATGCAAGTAAAATGCTCTTCACGAGCCTCAATGTCATAATCTTTCCCCATTGATTGGAAATACTTGATACCCTCTTCAATTAAACCAGAACGGCTACATGCTGATAAGATTGCCAGTAATGTTATGGCGTTTGGTTTTACCTTTGTTTCTCTCATCTGATGGAAGATCTCCAGTGCCTCAGTTCCACGGCCATGTTGTGCATATCCTGCAATCATTGCTGTCCATGTTATAACATTGGGTTTCCCTATTGATGCATGCACTGCACGAGCATCCTCCAGACACCCACATCTTGAGTACATCCCTAATAATGAATTCCCCGCAAAAGTTTGAAACTCGAAGCCCAGTTTAACATTCAGGCAGTGGAGTTGCTTTCCGTATTCCAGAGCTGGAATGTTGGCACAAGCAGCCAGAATGCTTGATATGGAAAATGCATCTGGTAAAATTCCTAGCTGTGTTTGTCGTCTGAATAACTTTAGTGCTTCTTCTCCTTCATCATTTTGGACATATCCAGTGATTATTGAGGTCCAAGACACAATATTTGGTTCATCCATTGAATCAAATATATGACGTCCAGACGTGATTTTTCCATGTTTTGAGTACATATCTAGAAGAGCACTTGCCACAAAAACATGAGACTCAAAACCTGTTTTCACTATCAAGGAATGAAGTCCTTCCCCACATTTAACATCATTAATCTCTGCACAAGCTTTTGCAGCAACAGAGAATGCATGATAGCTAAAACCCATACCCTGTTCCATCATGAAGGTGAACATTCCCCAGGCTTCAGTAGCAAGTCCACTCTGGCAGTACCCTGACAGCAAAGAAGTCCATGACACCAAATCCTTAACAAGAATATCATCAAATGCTTTTCGTGATTCACTTAACTCCCCACATTTTGAGTAGAAATCAATCAGGATATTCCCAACAATAACATCCACAGGAGATATTCGTTTTATAATTTGTGAATGCAGCTGTTTTCCTTCCATTAACATGGACAAACTACTGCAGGCATTCAACGCTGATAATAGACAAGACCTATTGGGACTGCATCCTTGTTGACCCATCATGTGGAAGTATTCAATTGCTTTGTCATGTTGTTTGCACTTTGAATAGGAAGAAATAATTTGACCCCAAGAGACGGAATCTCTTTCAGGCATTTGATCAAATGTGAGATATGCAAGTTGTGGTTGCCCACATTTGAAATAGGATTCAATGATAAGATTAGCGAGATAGATATCTGAAGATAAGAAGTTTAGAACGATCTGGGAATGGACCTGTCGGGTTTTCCAATAAGACTTATTCCGAATGCAGTGTAACAGAGAGGCTTGAATGGTTGGTAAGGACATCAATGGAAATTTCAGAGAGGATGAAATATATACGGAAATCAGGACTACCTTTCCAAGTTAAGGAAGAGATCCACGATTAATGCGAACCTCGCCAACCAAGTTTCGTTTCTTCCTGACAGTGCAGAAAAAAAAAATTAACGCATGAATGGTTAGAGAAATAACTCATGATGAGTTGGTTCTGAAATCTACGTGCTGCAAACTGTATAGAAAATATATCAGTTTACATGGGAGAAGTCCATGGTCAGTTAAAGTGATTTTGGGCATTAGAAACAGCAAGTTCGACGTGGGTACTGTACATCTACGGAAATAAAGAAGGTTTGCTCTCCCGCAACAGAAGTGCTAAAAATGGATCAATGGCACTCACCAATACGGTAATACCTCATCGAACATAAACTATACCTCTGTTAGTCATTTCTGAAGGACGAAAACCATATCAAGTAGACAAGTGTGGTCAATTCATTAGCCCTTTCAAACAGTTCAAACTTCGAAAGGGCGACTTTCGCAGTTTCGCGCCCTGCGACTGCGCTCTGCTTAGCTTTATACACAGATTTTTTTTTTATTAAAACTAAAGAAAAAATTACATAAATAAACAGTTCACACCGACGATAAATGAATGAAATTAGATCCATAACAGTGTTATACTATGTAATTCTGTACATTGTGTAAGGGTATAGCAGTAAATAGTCTTTGTATACCTATGTATTTAAACCATGTAAACACTAGTTCTATTTTATAAAAATTATATGGTATCCGAGCTATTAGGTGACTGATTTTGTAGGGAAATTGCGCGACTCGGTCTGGCTCGGTCACAAATCGTCATAACTCAGTTTTGACTCAATTTTGAACTGGTGACACGATCGCGTCAACTCAGAGGGACTCAATCGTCTTCAACCCTGGACTAGGGTTTTCGGGCTTCTTTGGAACTACGATTTCCAGTGCTTTCGGCCACGGAATCATTTGAGCGACCACAAACATGGTCGCTTTGGATTGTTTCATTAGATCCCTCTTGAAATTTTGAGGTATTCAGCGTTTATCACAAAAATTTTGGATCTTTATTGATGCTCTCGATTTGGATTTGGGGGTCTCTTCTTTGTCTTCTCTTTCGATTGGTTGCAGAATCTCTGCGGTGGCTCGGTGGATAGCCCGAAGCCGCGGACGGCGTCGTCTCTGGTACGTAGTTTTTCGTCGGTGAAGTCGGGCATTTGGTCTTCGCAGCTGAGTTAACAAGCCTAGTTTTTTTCGATGATTTTGTGTAAGGCCAGGTGTGTTGCGGATTGATTGTGTGCTGCTATGAGTTTCTAACTTGCTGTTCCCTCTGCTTTCATTATCTCTGTTAATTATTTTTTGGTGTACGTGTTGCTTCTGCACGTCGTGTGGGGTCGTGTGGCTCCTTCTGTTATGTTGTGTGCCTTGGCTTGATTTGCATTATTTTGGCACTTGGTTCTCCTTCATCATTTGATTGGTTAATTGATTGGTGTGAGTATTAAGCTGTTTGTTATTGTTGTTCTCTAGTGTGGTTCTTGCTTTTGCTTGGATTAGTTCCATGGCCAATACAGTTGAGAGCGTTCAAATTGTGCTAGTTAAGGTGGACAATTCCAACTATGTTCATTGGACATCGCTTATGCGAAATTTTCTCAAAAGTCAAAATTTGTAGAAGTATGTTATGGGCGATTGCATGATTCCCACTGCGCCATCAGAGCCTTCTTTGGCTAAAGCTATAGAGGAATGACAGATAAATAATTCCAGAGCCATTACTCTGTTGGCCAACATTGTATCATCGTCTATTAGCCTTCAAGTTGGTAAATTTGAGTTTGCAACTGATGCCTGGTCCTTTTTGAAGAAAAGTTTTGTAGTTACCAATTTTGCAAAAAAATATAAATTAGAGATGGACATTTAGTCTTTGCGTCAAAGGCCGTCACAATCTATCTCTGATTTTTATGCACAAATGTCTTTATTATATGACAAATTGGCAGTTATGGATCCTAACTTTGAATGTGATAAGGATACCTTATTGTTTCAATGCTATATTGATGAGATCAAACTTGTTCAACTTTTGATGGCACTTCGCGATGACTATGAGTCTGTACGCTCTTTTATGCTTCATAGGAGCTCCCTTCCTTCTATTTAGAGTGCACTATCTGAATTGTTGTCGGAGAAAACTCAACACCTAACAAGGGGACCTCTTGGTTCATCTATATCTGACACTGAGACTATTTTTTCTATTGTTCCTCGACGCTCCTTTAGTTCCTCTGCGCATAAGTCTGGTAAGTCTCGTGATATGTCTCGTGTGCAGTGTAACTATTGTAAGAATTTTGGTCGTATGAAGTTCACCTATCCCAAGCTTAAGAAGTTGCCTTCGACCACTACTGCTCGCCATAGTTTTGCCGCTTCTGCCTCTCCTATTGTCCCTACTTGTGCCGAGCCGCCGTCTTCCTCTACTCTGACTACCCTCGATGTCCAGGATATGATTACAAGACCCGTTTTGGTCTTGGTCAAGGTAATTTTTTTGCTTCGGCTTTGTCTGCTCATTCTGGTAAGTCCTCATGGATACTTGATTCTGGCACTTCCAATCATATGTCTTCTGATTTGTCATTGTTTGTTTCTACATCTTCTTCTTCTTTTGCTTCTTTCTCTCCAATTTGTACTGTTGATGGTTCTAAGTCGTGTTGGTTCTATTTGTACTCCATCTGACATTCGTCTTTCTGATGTTCTTTATGTTTCAAAGTTATTATTGAACTTAATCTCTGTTGGTTAGTTGTGTGATCTTGGTTTTTATGTTTTGTTTACATCTTCTGGTTGTTAGGTATAGGATCCGACCTCGGGGAAGGTACTTGGGATAGGGCGTAAAGTGGGTAGACTATTCAAACTTGAAGCTTTGGTCATTTTGCTCTTTGGCATAATCGTTTGAGACATGTATCTCAAAACACTTTGTTGAAATCTATCTCAAATGGTCTGTTAGGTTTTGTTGCATCTGTGCCCCTAAAATTGTGTTAGTGTCAGCTTGGCAAACATACTGCTTTGCCATTCCATACAAGTGATACTCATGCTTCTACTCTTTTTTATATTATTCATTCTGATGTTTGGGGACCGACTCCTATTTCTTCTATGAGAGATTTTACTTATTATATTGTGTTTATTGATGATTATTCTCGATTTGTTTGGATATATCTATTATAGTCTTGTTATGTTTTCTATGGTGCTTATGTTGAGTTCTCTACCATAGTGTGGACTCAATTTTCCAAGACTATGAAATTTTTTTGTTCTGACTATGGAGGTGAATATATTTCACATCAATTTCGTGCTCTTTAAAAGAGTCACGGGACACTGCATCAGCTTTCATGTCCGTACACTCCACGACAAGATGGAGTTGCTAAGCGTAAACATAGACAAATTATTGAAACAAACAATGCGAGCACTCCTACTGTCGTCTTCTGTTCCTTGCGATTTTTTAGGTGAAGCTGTTCTCACTTCTATCTATATTATTAATCGTTTGTCATCGCCTATTTTGAAGGGTAGTACACCATTTGCCTCTCTATATGGTGTTCCACCTAACTACTTGTCTCTCGCATTTTTGGTTCTATGTGCTTTGTGTTGCTACTTGAACGTGAAAGAGATAAATTATCTGCTAGATCTGCTATGTGTGTTTTCTTGGCTAACGCATTCAACAAAAAGGTTTTCGATGTTTTGATCCTGTGGCAAATAAATTATGTCATGTTACGTTTTGGGAAAAGATATCATTTTATTCGTTGCCACCACATAAGTCTTAGTATAATATTTTGTTAGTTGCTATCCTTGATTTGTTTCCAGATATTTCTTTGCCTCGTTCCTCTATTGTTGATCAAGTTCTTGACTCGTCACCTACAACTCTCTTGTCCTCTGAACCCTCTACGGATTCAGGCCCTATACTAGCTTTTGATTTGCCTTCTTCTTCTTCGTCTGCTCCTCTAGTGGGCGTGGATAGCTCCTCTAGGTATTGTGTACGTTAGAAACCTGCTCATCTTAATGATTAAGAGTGCTATTTTTCTGCTCTTTGTTCTATTCATGAACCTTCTTCTTTTAGAGAGGCTTCCTTTGACCCTCTTTGGCAGAAAGCTATAACAAAGGAATTGCAAGCCTTGATCAAGACTTGAAAATGGGACCTGGTTTCACTTCCTTCGGGTAAGTTAGTGACTGATTGTAAGTGGATCTTTAAGGTTAAAACAATGACAGATGGTTCTATTGACAGGTACAAGGCCCGGTTGGTGGCTAAGGAAACGTTTGCTCTGGTTGCTCGCTTGAATTCTGTTCCTCTTTTCATTGCTTTAGCGACGATTCGTCAATGGGATCTCTTTCAAATGGATGTCAAAAAAGTCTTTTTGAATGGTACTATTACAGAGGAGATTTATATGAAACCTCCACTAGGATATCCTCACTTCTCAGGATCGATGTGTAAACTTCGTCGTGCTTTGTATGGTTTGAAGCAAGCTCCACGAGCTTGGTTCTCTACATCTTGCTCGAAGATTGTTGAGTTTGGTTGCACTCAGAGTCGTCATGACTTTGCGTTATTTACGTGGTGCACTTCACATGGTATGGTGTTACTTTTGTTGTACGTGGATGATATGGTGATCATAGGTTATGATCTTTCAGGCATATCTCTGATCTTAAGGCTTATCTTAGTTCATGCTTTGATATGAAAGAGCTTGGTCTCTTTCAATACTTTCTTGGGTTAGAAGTCCTTCCTTTATGACATATCTCAAGTTAAATATGCTTTTGATCTCATCAATCGTGTTGGTCTTTCTGATAATAAAACTTGTGATACACCATTAGAGTTTAATGTTAAGTTTAGGCCCTATGATGGTGAGGTGTTGGCTAATCCTACACTTTATAGACAGTTGGCGGATGGTTTGCTATATTTATGTATTCTCGTCCATATCAGTTATGTTGTACATGTTGTGAGTCAGTTTATGTTAGCTCCTAGGTCAGTTCATTATGTTGTCGTACTATGTGTCTTGCGATATATTAAGGGTAGTTTTTTTTTTTTTGAAATGGCTTACATTTTATAAAGTATTGCTCTGCAGGCCTCAGAGCGAACTTCCAATTGTGTGACGCTAAACATTTGACTCCAATCACGTGACTCTTGTCGGCTGACTCACTTCCGCTATGTACATCGCTGACTCCCAACTGTGTGATATCCATTGTATGTTGGTTCCCTGCTGTGTAACTCCTATCGCTGGCATGAAGACTCGAACCTGAGACCTCCCGCTGTGATGACTCGGATGAGGCCACCTGGGCTATCGCCTAGGGCTCATTAAGGGTAGTTTGTTGCAAGGGTTGGTTCTTTCATCTGCCTCCCCACTTACACTCTTGGCTTATTCTGATGCTGACTAGGTTGGGGATGTCATAGATCGACATTCCACTACAGGATATTGATTTTTCTTGGACACATTGATTTTGTGGCTTAGTAAGAAGTAGTCTACATTGTCTCATTCTAGCACAAAGGTAGAGTGTCGTGCTCTTGAAGATATTGCCTCGGAGCTCATTTGGCTTCGTTGGTTGCTTCTAGATATGGGCGTTCATTTGGATTCTTCTTGTTCACTTCATTTTGTCAATAAGAGTGCTATGGAGATTGCTCACAATAATGTTTTCCATGAGAGCACCAAACACATTGAAGTTGATTATCATTTCATTCGACATCATTGTGTTATGGGAACTTTGCATTTGTTGTATGTGCCTTTTGAAGATCAGGTAGCTGGTTTATTTACTAAGTCGCTCACTCACTTGCGATTTGGGTACTTATGTTCCAAACTCCAGATGTGTTCCTTTGATCCATCTTGAGTTTGAGGGGAAATGTTATACTATGCAATTATGTAGATTGTGTAAGGGTATACTGGTAAATAGTTTTTGTATACCTATGTATTTAAACCCATGTAAAGAATGAAACATTAGTTTGATTTTATAAAAATAAATTACAAACAGTACTCAAATTAACATTTAAATGTGCACCTTTCTCTTAAATAATTTAGATCCATATTCCTTTTTAATCTAGGATATATAGCAATGCTTTAAAAATCGAACTGGACATCCAACAGGCAGTTTGTCCGGTTATGATCGAATCCAGTTGAACCCAGTTGGACCAATGGTGAGCCATTGAATATTATAACATATACAGTGTTTTAAAAACCAAACCGAGCCGGTCAGTCCGACCCGATTGAACCAGAATTAGAGCCAATCTGGTTCTTATTGACTCGGCCCGGTTCACTCTAATCAACATTATTTTTGTCTTTTTTTTCTATAGAAATACTAAGAAAATATAAAGTAATATTTAATGGTTGAACCTGTACGCATCAAAATGTGCGTGGCCCAAATTCAGCAAGCCCAATAACCCATCAACCCATCAACCGGGATTCGTGGGCAGGCTTCAACCGACATCAAGACCACCCACTACGATCTATGGTGAAGTCCAATTGCAGTGCCGTGTCAGCAGCACAGTCGACACCCTCGTCAGCGGAAATTGTTGAGTCAGCACCCGTCAGCACGCATCATCAGCTCCTCACTTAGTCTTTAATTGAGGGAGAGAAAGAAGGGCCACGATCCTGGTCTCTCTCCTCCCCTCTTCTTCCTCAACTTCACAGCAGAATGAGGATCACGATCCCCATTACCAGGCAACGTCTCTCAATAGTCACACAGGCCAGGTACAAATAGCCAGAAGTTCCCTGTTCCAGGGGTGAAGAAAAGGATTCCAAAAAGACATCCCGACTAGTGAAGAACTCTCTCTCTTTCTCAAACAGAAGGACTCAAATTCCTTCTCAGAGGAGAAGCTCTCACTCACAGACGATTCGTCAAACCATTGAAGTCAAGCAACTCGCTGCTCGTCGCTCTACAGTTCAACTAGAATAGCTCTACACGATCGCCGACAACGTCACAAGTCGATACATGCGGAGCACAAATACCTCCGTTCGACCGACCAAAGCCACAATAGATCGTATTCATTCGCTCTCGCAACTCAAGTTCGACGTTCGTTCGTTCGCAGAAGCTTCAACTTCGCCAAATTCACACGGAGATCGAATCAGAGGAACCATAGGAGATTGTACTCGCAATTCCTGATATTTACACCATACCCTGTAACACGAATTTATTCTAAAGTAATCGATATATTCTCTCGGTCGTGCCTCTTCGCGGACCGGCAGTTTCGGTGAAACAGATTTGGCACGCCCGGTGGGACTTTTCCTACCTCTCATCTCCTTCTCCGTTTGAAAAAAAAAACCCCTTCAACCACAGCCATGGCCAGCAACGCCAACAACGGCAACAACAACAACAACACCAACAACAGAGGCAAGCAAGCTGTCTCCTCAAGTTCTGCTCAGCTACGTCCTACCGCGACTGCAAGCTCGACCACCGGAGCTCAAGGACCCACAACCGCATCTCCGGCTAACCTCCGCGCTCCGACATCTCCTCCACTTGCCACTTGCCCACTCACAAGGGCTCTGGCCAGAAGTTTGTCCACCGGACAAGCTCCGTTTATGCGCGACGTGCGTCGCCCAACTTCTGTGTTCGTGCCTCAAGCTACCGTGGCCTCAGTCAAACCAACTGCAGCCAAACTGATGCCGGCGATGGCCAAGCCAACATATCTGGCTGTCGCCGCTTCACCTCCTGGCAGCCCGATTATCAGCCCGACGCAGTCACCGCCGTCGCGAAGAAGTTCCATCGTTCCCACTTTGGTGCAGCGATACGAACAAAGCAGGGGCATCTCCTCTCTCTCTGCGGCAAGGACACACTATGTGCCGGCTTCCTCCGTATAGAGAACATCACCCACCGATAATTCACCAGTCGTCATGGTCTCCCACGACCTCCTGGCCGCTCTCAACGCAGTAGCTAGTCCACCACCCATCCGTTCACCTCGCCGACAAACACCGGCAACCTCCCCTGTCGCAACATCACCTATCTCATCCTTTCGATTCTCGCCGGTAGACGTCGCTGCAAGCCTGCCGTCGCCCAGAGCCATTCTCCGCAATCAACCTGCGACTGGTCCTTCTGACCGGTCCCCCACAGTGACCACCTCTCCAATGAAGTCGCCGCCGACGGCTTCATATCTCCAAGTTGCGTCAAGAACAGTCACTCCGACGCAAATTGTCAAAATGGCCGCAATGACAACTTCGGCCAAGACTATTGAAGAACAACTTGCCGAAATGCAGGCTGCGATAAAAGAGCAAAGCGAACAGCTGTGCATAAAAGATGCGCAACTTGCAGCTCATGATGCTCAAGTAGCAGCTCGCGATGCTCAACTAGCAGCTCGCGATGATCAAATCGCGAAGATTCTAGCAAGACTCGAAATGGGCACAACCACCAATAACACCGGTGGCGTTTCTCAAGAAGTCGACCGAAATCGGCCGACTACTAGCGCCTCAGCCGAGCTACCGCAAGAAGATTCTTCTTCTGACGACGAGTTGCCGCCCGTCGCTCCAGTGACCATCTGCAGAGGCCGACCCGAATTGGATCTGTCTGCTCTCACACTCGATGCCATTACCGAGCTCATCAACCGTGCGGTACGAAATAGCACCGGCAACCAAAAATCAGTCGCCTACAAGAGACCGTACACACAGAGGATCCAGAACATCCCAATACCGATCGGCTACCACCCTCCCAAGTTTCAACAATTTAACGGTGACGGTCACCCAAAACAACACGTCGCTCACTTCATCGAAACTTGCAATAACGCCGGCACCGACGGCGACCTGATGGTGAAACAATTCGGCCGGTCATTGAAAGGCAATGCCTTCGACTGGTACATCGAGCTGCCTCAGGAGTTGATTGACAGCTGGGAACAACTAGAAAGAGAGTTCCTCAGTCGATTTTACAGCACTCGACGCACCGTCACTCTCGTCGAAATCGCCAATCTCAAACAGAAGAAGGGCAAAAAAGTGGTCGACTATATCAACCGGTGGAGGAACCTAAGGCTAAACTGCAAGGATAACTCGAACCTTTCTCTCGAAGCCGAAATAGAAATGTGCTCACGGGGGATGCGGTGGGATCTCCTCTGTTACATACAGAGCCGAAGGCCGAAAGATTTCTAGGAGCTCGCAACAGAAGCTCACAATATGGAGAATCTGATAGAATAACGAGGAGAGGAAGGATCTTCACTTGCCGACCCTCGCAAAAAGGGGAAGGCACCTGCTACGACTGCGCTCAAAGAAACCAAGGAGAAATCAAAATCCTCTTTCGCGACAAATACTGTCGAACCGATCAAAGTCGGAAGCAAGGTGAAAGCAACCTACCTCCCGCGGCAGCTCACCGGATCTCATCGAAAGCTATCATTGGAGGAGCGACAGGCAAAGACATATCCCTTTGCCGATGCAGACGTTCCCATCATGCTCGACCAGCTGCTTGACAATCAGCTACTGAAGTTGCCAGAAATTAAAAGGCCTGGCGACCAATCTAAAAGCAAAGATCCAAATTTTTGCAAATACCATCGACTGGTTGGGCACTCGACGGAGAAATGCTTCATCTTGAAGGACCGTATATGGAGCTGGCGGCGGAAGGCCGTATTGAAATCGAAGGAGCTGAAAACACAGCCTCCTCATATGCCATCTCCATCCGAGCCGAGCCGAACCAGCTAACTCGGCCAAACAAGAAGCAGGCCACGAAGAAGGAGTACCGACCAAAGCCCGGTTCCTCCAGCCGACCTCATAACAATAAATGACCACCGGGTAAGGTCGCACCAAAACCGGCACCCTGCGAACAAGCTACAACCGACGCAGAGGGGTGGATCTTGGTCACCTGGAGAAAGAAGCCTATTCGAGAAATTGAACCGGCACCGGCGACCATCAAAACAAAAGCAAAGCGGCCAAACAAAAGAGCCGCAAAACGCCAAAGAAAAGCTCCCAGGACTGACGTCCAGGGGGCAAACAAAAAGAAAAGAAGGCCCGTAACATTGGCGGAGTTCTTCCCGAAGGAGTTTCTCATGCCTCCAGCAATGGTGGCAACCTGTTCGACAGCTCCTCCCGAGCAGGCGGCGCACAAAGACAAAGGCAAACGACCGGTCATCGAATGCGATGACCTTGAAATGTCGTTAAAACAGATCTCGCCGCTGAACAAGATAGAAGACGATCTCGACTTGGAAATCCGGTCGAGAAAAGCCTTGATTCGAATTCTCGACAAACCTGAGGAACTCGAAGCTGAGCTCGAGATGTTGCTCATTAGGAAGCACGACTTGCCAAAGGTCGGGCTGACTCCGTCTTACAGAAAAGAGGAGGAAGATGCACTATCTCCACCACAACTTGCAAAAGCAGAACAAGCACTCGCGGTGACATGCCCTCCGTGCATTACATTCCGAGAGGAGGACATACAATTGGGGACGAAAAATTATAATAGACCGTTGTTCGTCTCCGGTTACATCAGAGACCAGAAAATCAATCGTATCCTCATTGACTGTGGATCCGCAGTTAACATTCTGCCGATTCGCACCATGAAGGACGTCGGTATCTCTGCTGGCGACCTCTCTCCAAGCTCTCTTCTCATCCAAGGTTTCAATCAGGAGGGCCAGAAAACGCTCGGAATGATCAGTGTCATGTTGCACATAGGCGATATGGTGGCCGAAACTCCCTTTCAAGTTATCGACTCGAGAACCTCATACAACCTGCTCTTGGGTCGACCATGGCTTCACTCTAATGGAGTTGTTCCATCCACACTCCATCAATGCTTCAAATACTGGGAGAACGACGAACAAAAGACGGTGCACGCCGACGAAAGTCCGTTCACGGAGGCCGAAGCGTCATTCGCAGATGCCAAATATTATCTGACAACCAAACCGTCACCTTGGTCGAACCAGGCAGCGAACACCGAGGACACTCTGACGCAGGCTACATCGTCAAAGCCACCGATGCAAACCGTGGCGCCTAAACAGCCATTGCAAGCTACAGCTTCAAAACAAACTCCGACGCAAGCTGCGTCCCCCAAATAGAACACGACACAGGTCGTGTCTCCAAAGCAGCCGACGCGCAACAGCCACCCGGCACAGGGCCATAAACCGGCCGTAGTCAATCCAGTGCCGAAGCAACGGAGTGTACCCGTCTTACGGTACATCCCGCAATCGCAAAGGAAGAAAGGAGAAGCTCCTCTGGTCGCCTGCCAGACAAGTCAGCCAACCCCTTTACCGGAAAAAGTTACAGTTCCTCTGCCAAAACTGGAGGAACGAAGCATCGTGAAGCAGTTCCCAAGCCAACAACAACAGTTGCCGGCTACACGCTCAAATGAAGGCTTCGACCCCAATGCTTATCGACTGATGGCCAGAGTCGGGGGCAACCTTACAAAGGATGAAATTCACGCAAAACCACCCGTCACTCTACCAGTTCTCACTCCAGAATAGGAGAAGTTGAGAAACGAAGGCCAACGGATCAACCAAGGTCGTGCAGGTCTCGGCTATCAGAAACAGAAGCCAGTCAAAATCTACACTAGCCGGGCGAAACCAGTCAAAATCACAAGAAAGGTTTCGGCGGATGTACATCAAGTTTCTGCAGGCCAAACTCCGACCAAAAAGAAAGATACACCGAAACTAGTGGTTATTTACACCCTGAGAGCAGCCATCGCACGAGCTCGTGCATATGATTCGGTCATGGTGAACCATATCTCCATCACTGGCGACGATCAAGAAGATGAGGATTTCGTTTTGAAGGAAGCTCCAGCTGAATTCGAAGAAGGAGGCCAAGCAACTGTCGACGAATTAAAGAAAATTGATTTGGGAACGACAGAAGACTTGAGGCCGACATTCCTCAGTGCTTCACTGACGGCCGAAGAAGAAGTTGAATACATCGCACTGCTCCGCGAATATCGAGATATATTTGCGTGGAGTTACACAGAGATGCTAGGCCTCGACCCACGAGTCGCAGTCCATAAATTGGCTGTCCATTCCTCTGTTCGACCAGTCAAGCAATCGCAGCGGCGGTTCCGACCAGAACTGGTGCCGGAGATCGAAAAGGAAGTCGACAAATTGATAGCGGCAAATTTCATCAGAGAAGTGAAATACCCCTCCTAGATTGCAAACATCGTCCCAGTCAAGAAAAAGACTGGCCAAATCTGGGTCTGCGTCGACTTTCGAGACTTGAACAAAGCGTGCCCAAAGGACGACTTCCCTCTGCCAATAACGGTGCTAATGGTCGACGCAACGACGGGTCACGATGCTTTATCTTTCATGGACGGCTCTTCTGGCTACAATCAAATCCGGATGGACCCGAAAGATGAAGCTCACTGCGTTCCGCACACCGAAAGGCATCTTCTATTGCAAAGTGATGCCATTCGGGCTAAAAATGCCGGTGCGACATACCAGAGAGCAATGCAGAATATCTTTGGCGACTTCTTTCACAAACACGTCGAATGTTATGTCGACGACCTGGTGGTGAAAACTAAACAGAGGCCGGACCATCTCCTTGACCTTAGAGCAGTGTTCGAGCGGCTGCGACGGTTTCAACTCAAAATGAATCCGTTAAAGTGTGCTTTCGGCGTCACTTCGGGTAAATTCTTGCGTTTCATTGTGCATCACAGAGGGATCGAAATAGACCAGTCCAAGATCGATGTCATCCAGAAAATGCCAGCGCCCGGAAACGTCTCCAAGCTCAAGAGTTTTCAAGGCCACTTGGCTTATATCCGACGTTTCATATCCCATCTTGCCGGGAGATGCCAGCCCTTCAGTCGACTGCTCAAGAAAGAGATGCCATTCGAATGGGATGAGTCATGTCGAAATGCCTTTAACAACATAAAGGCATACCTTACCAAACCACCTGTGCTGGTCGCACCGATCGTTGGCCGACCATTGTTGCTATACATCGCAGCACAAAAGGGATCCGTCGGAGCTCTGTTGGCTCAATGTGACGAAGATAACAAGGAACGTTCCCTCTATTACTTGAGTCGAACGCTGGTGGGTGCTGAACTGAATTATACACTGATCGAGAAGACATGTTTGGCGCTTGTCTTCGCTGTTCAAAAGCTCTGTCACTATCTTCTGGCACATTCGACGAAACTCATTTCGAGAGCCGACCCGCTGAAGTACATTATGTCACGACCAATTCTCTCTGGTCGACTGGCAAAATGGGCGCTGCTCCTCTCCGAATTCGAGATGAATTTTGTGCCGCAACGAGCAATCAAAGGCCAAGCATTGGCCAATTTCTTGGCAGACCATCTGGTGCTGGCCGAATGGGAGTTATCAGAGGAATTCCCGGACGAAGAAATCTTCCTGGTCGAGGTGCTCCCTCCTTGGGAGATGTACTTCGACGGTGCAGCACGAAGAAGTGGAGCCGGCGCCGGGTCCCGTCTGTTCGTTTACCCGAAGAAGGACCTACTCCCATACTGTTAGTTCGCTTTACTCAAGCTTGCTCGAACAACGAAGCAGAGTACCAAGCCATCCTTCTCGGGCTCGGCATAGCAGTCGAGATGCAGTTGCCGCAGTTAAACATTTACGGCGACTCGGCTCTGGTCATCAAACAACTCACAGGCGAATTTGAGGTAAAGAAACCTGAACTCGAGCCATTTTGGAGACAGGCTGGAGAACTTCTGGCCCAAATCCCGGAAGCATCACTCCACTACGTCCCTCGCTCCGAGAATGGGCCTGCCGACGCATTAGCCGGCATCGCAGCCAGTCTGGCACAATTCGACCAGCGGCCAAGCCAAATCCCCATTTGCGAACGTTGGGTAATTCCTCCCCCGACAGAGGACAGAACAGAGGAAGAGCAAACAGAAAAGATAGAGGAATCCCTTCCTATCTCAGCCAGCCAAAACGAAGTTCGAGACTGGCGCGAACCCATCGTGAATTTCCTTCGCCACGACACACTTCCTATCGACCTGCGAGAACGAGCAGCTCCAAAGTATGTTTTCATCTACGACATACTTTATCGGAGGTCGTATGAAGGTCTGCTTCTTCGTTGCCCGTCAAAGGAAGAGGGTCGCAAGTCCTCAAAGAGACACACAGTGGAATCTGTGGTGCGCACTAAGCCGGCCCAAAGCTCCACTTGCAAGTCAAACGACTAGGCTATTACTGGCTGTCGATGCTTAGGGACGCCATTGAAATGGCTCAAACCTGCAAACAGTGCCAGCTCCATGCCGATTACATACTCCAGGCGCCGGAACCGCTTCACCCGACTGTCGCATCATGGCCATTCGAGGCTTGGGGGATGGACATCATTGGTCCCATCTCTCCTAAGTCCGACTTCGACCGGCAGTACATCCTGGCTGTCACCGACTACTTCTCGAAATGGGCCGAAGCTATTGCTTACCGAGAAGCGAAGGCTGCAGCCGTCGTCGACTTCATTCGAACGCAAATCATCTATCGATATGGAGTTCCCCGATACATAATGACGGACAACGATACACCATTAAAAAACAAAGTCATGGACCATTTTTGCGAGAAATTCCGCATATAACAACTGACCTCAACGGCTTACAATCCGGCAGCCAGCGGACTTGCAGAAGCTTTCAACAAGACGCTCTGCAAAATCTTAAAGAAGACCATCAGCGCCAACAAAAGGAGTTGGGACGAGAAACTTGGTGAAGCCCTATGGGCATACAGGACGTCGTTCCGAACACCGACTCAGTCAACTCCATTTTCGTTGGTCTATGGTACCGAAGCAGTGCTCCCTCTTGAAGTACAACTCCCTTCCTTGCGCATAGCGGTGAGGGAAGGACTGACGACGGAGGAATGCGCCCAACTAAGACTCGCAGAACTTGAGTCTCTCGACAAACAACGACTCGAAGCACAACAATGCCTTGAGTGTTATCAATCCAGGATGACCAGAGCCTTCAACAAAAAGGTCCGACTCAGGTCATTCCAGAAAGGCGACCTAGTGCTCATGGTCCGACGGCCGATGTTGTTCACCAGCAAAACTGGGGGCAAATTTGCACCAAAATGGGAAGGCCCTTACGTCGTACAAGAGGCATACACAAATGGCGCTTACAAACTCGTCACCGCCAATGGATCAGAGCTGCCTAACACAAACGGTAAATTTCTCAAATGATTTTATCCTCGAGAAGGGGAGCAGAAGAAAGGAGTTCATTTCCTTTTAGTCAAAAAAAAAAAATCTTTACATCCCAGGTCTCGCAATAAAAAAAAATATATACGAGACTACCAAAAAAAAAAAAAAAAAAGATGGGTTACAACAAATCCAGGCATCAAATTCACAGAGGCTACAGATTGAGTTCGAAGTCGACCACTCGCTGCCGTCGCCGAAGCACTTTAGCTCGAACATCCTCCAGCTCACGAGCCTCGGCCTCACTCAGCATAGGCTGTAAACGAACGTCCTCAAGTCGTCGCTCCAACACGGAGGCTTCCGCATCGAAAGTCTGAAGCTCAGCCTGAGCGATGCCAATTTCCGCATGAAGGGAGTCAAGTTGAGCATCCAGCTTAGCCAGATGTTCACGAACAGCCGCCCTCTCAGCTTCCACGGTTTCACGCTTGGCCTGGCGCAGACTTACCAGCTCAATCATTGCATTGCGCCGACTATGCACTCGCCGAACAGACCGTGTAACCTCGGCTTCCATAGCACGGTGCTCGGTCCTGGGGAGCTTACTGGCTGCAGAACAACGTAATTGCTGGAGATGTTCCGCCTCTCGTGCGAAGTCCTCCACCCACTGCTCCAAGATAGAAATCTCGATACCCGCCACTCGCAAATGCTCTAAAAGACCGCGGGCATCAATCACGAGCTCAGGGGAGCAGGGGTCTTCTGCAGGTGCCAAGGCTGTCCGAATAAACCGAGTCCATAGGTCCATTGCGGACTGCTGAACCCATCCTCGCAATGTCGCTGAGAGAGAAATCGATGAAGACTGAGAAATAGCCAAACGAACAAACAGTTAAGAAAAAAAAAGGGGGGGAGACAGAAACAGCGAGCAAAGAACGCCTACCGAAGTGAACCGCGAGGAGAAAGAGTTCTCGCTGACGGACCAGTAGATAGGCTCCAGATATTCTTCCCCAACGACCGGAGCGGTCGCCTGATCGTCCAACCTCCTTCCGGTGAATAGCCTCTCCTCAGGAGTTGGGATTAAATGATAGCCCAAGTTTGGAACAGGGGTTTGAAATCCGACCCCACCTTCCCCACCTAAAGGAGGAGACGACGCTTCGCCCTCATCGCTAGAAATGGTCATGGGGCAGTTAGCCTTACCCATCTCCAACCTACTAATGGCAGCGGCGGTAGGCACTTCCTCTCTAACCCTTTATTCCCGGCGACGTCCCCCGGAGGTAACAGGAGAATGCGAATCGCCCGAACGGACTTCAGGCTGGCTCGCACGAGAGTAAAGGACCAGTGTGAGTGCACCAACAGAAGGATCTTCTGCTACCTCAGGTCGCACCGGAGATGGTATGACCGACACTATCTCCTGCCGCACAACAACTTCTCCGGCAGGCGGTGCTACTAGCCTCTCCACTAGACACCCACCCATATCACCCTCTCACAATTCCAGAGCAGAGGCCGTCGGAGAGTGCAAGTCCCGAGAAGAAGAAGAAGTCCTGTGGAGCTTACTCCTTGACCTCTTCCTGAACAAAGGAGGGTCGAAGATAACCCTCGTGGCCTCTGCTTTCTTCCTCTTCGGTGCACCTTCCTCGAAGAAATTACCGGTGGCGGAACTGCAGGATGCGTGATTATCGGGTCGACGACCCTCTTTCCTTTGTCCAAAGGCGCGTCAGCAGTCGGTGGAGACGACGAGCTCGGCCAGACAACCGGTTCAGTAGGCGGGACGAGTGCAGCTTCTCAAATGACGACCCCTCCCTCTGGTTCGACGGACGCCGGAGCCTGCGCAGCCTTCTGGGAAGACTTTGATGCCAGCGTCTTCTTCTTCGCAGTACCTCTCTTCGGCGTAGCCTTCTTCCTCGGTGCCTGCTCTCCAATAAAGCTTTCCCACTCTCTCTGAGAAACAAAAAGGGAAGGAGAAAATAAGCACAAGTGAAACCAGGAGACCAAGTGAGGCGGAGACAACAGTCGTATAAGTACTGACAAGCGTAATTACCTCAAAGAGGGGAACCACGGCCTTGAACCATGATTCCCGATACAATGCCGTCACACCCGGGTCGAAACCCGGACTGACGGAAGACGGCACATCCACCGTCCCGAGAGGGAAGGCATTCTCAGCCTACCATATCTCTACTAGCGACTCGACCGACGGTGCCCTCCTCTGATCGCCGATTAGAACTCCGGGCAAATCCTGGCAGAAACCGAACTGACGGGCGAACCGGTGCGGACTATAAGGCTCCACAATCAGAAGGTTGCGCTGTCGCAACACGAGACGGGTCACCCGCAGACATCGGAAGTAGTCCGCCTCAATTCGTGAAGCAAGGTGGCCGGGCTTGTCAACAATGGGACCTGGAGGAGGTGCTAACGGAGGATACCAACACCGCACCCCGCTTCGCCAAAACAGAGCACGAGCCTCTCTCTGAGTATAGGCACGGCCATTGTCGGGGTTGCGATAGACCATCATTAACGGCCGGTCACCTTCTGACGAGTCGGCCGCGTGAACGCCGAAGTATTGCGCGAGCCAGGCATAAACAAATGGCCAAGGGACCTTCCCCCAACAGGAACTATTGAGGCCTTGATACAGACCGGCCAGAGTCGCGACGGCCAAATTGCACTTGTAACCGCTTGCCAAAAAGCAAGCCATCTTCAAAATGGTGTATCGCAATGTACCCTCAGGCGCGGGGAGAATGCAGAGGCAGAGCCAAAGAGATAATAAGGCGGCTAAATACACTTCATTGGCGAGCGCATCGGAAACGCCGAGCTCCTTCAAAGGCTGATCCAACCGCTCCGATCTGTCGCGGCTCCTCGAGCCCGAAGTCTTCCCGCGATCTACCCAGGCATCTTCAGAGGGCCGTGAGTCCCTTCCCGGGCGGAACCAGAAAGACGCCCAATCGTACATCTGGACTCCGGTAGCTTTCTCCGCCTCCGAAGGTACGGATAAACGGAAATAAGCTAAAATTATGTATTTGATGCTCTCGGGCAAGGGAAGGTGATGACCGGAGGAGAAGTCATCAACGGAAGGGAAAGTCTCGTCGAAGATACCTCCAGAGACGGGAAGGCCGCCAAGGCGATGAAGGTCCCACAGAGAGATTGATAATTCTCCCTCCCGGGTGAAAATGGAATTGGTGGAAGAACACCAGACTTCCGTGAAGGTTGTGATGACGTTGCAACAACAACTATATCGGAACATATATGCTCGCACAACATGAAACAGGTCGACCGCCGCTAGACGCTCCGAGCACGTACGAAGGACGACGTCCGCCCACTCGAAGTAATATGGTACATATCGAGGGCTCACAATGTCGATACTCCTGACCTCCCATGGGCCGAAGCGACTGCAACCGATAGAAAGCTCTGGAGGAGAAAAACGCACCAAAGCGTCATGCATAGGACTCATCAAGACTGTACCCAGAGCTTCATGCGCGGGCGTTGGAACTTCGCCGACACCAGGTATGAAGCAAATCTGGTCATCCCCGCTAACAACCGGACGACTCCAAAGCTCGCAAGCCGTTCCAGTTAAGGGGACACGTACGTCATGACCCCCGAGGGCAGAGGGCATACCCACAGACAGTAGGATTTCTCTGTCCCTCTGCACATTGCTGATATGCACACATTCCCGGAGGACGCCTCTCCCCGGCACCCGGACATTGGAGAGGACGAGGTCGAGGAACGAAACAGAAAGCGATGGAAAAGACATCTGCAAGCGAAGGAAACATCGGAATCGTCAGTTTAGAAAAAAAAAAAATCAGGTACGCCAGCTATCTTCAAACAAAAAAAAAAGAAGAAAGTCTGTATGTTTACATCGCGATCAAAAAAAAAAAATGATCGCCAAAAAAAGGGTGTGAATAGCGGCAAGAGAAAATCAAAGCCGTGGAAAAAAAAAATCTCCACGGTTAACACAAATACAGCCTCAAGACAATCTGCGATAGCAACCAGCAACCTCGCGACCAACAAACCAGAGGTGAACAAAGTTGGATTTCCGATGCTCATCCAAAAACTAGAGCATAACAGGGCGGAGAATTCAAAGCCCGGTGCTATCACCGAACGCTCGCATTGCTAATCCCAGTGCCGGACGTCAGAGTTGGACGGGAGACGAATGTCATGGAAGATGATGCTCCGCGACCGAGCCGAGCATGACACAGAGCTCTACGGTTAATCACACCGTCAGCCACTCATGCCCCGCGACCGAGCCGGATACGATTCAAAGCCATAGCGCAAACCAAAAAAAGGGGATCGCGCTCGGCAACTGAGTCGGACACGCTCAGGCGAGGTCAGGTAAGTGACTCTTCCCTGAAAAAAAAAAAAAAGAGAAAAGGCGGTGACAAAAAGAAGCCGTCACGAGGAGACTGCAACAAAAAGAAGTCGTCACAAACAAAAAAAAAAAGAGAGAGAACGAAGTTCGGTGGCGAAAAAAAGCCACCACCAGAAAATGAGGCAGCTAGACCAACTCGTGCCTCGATAATCATGGCTAACTGCAGAAGTCGAAACTTAGCGGCCAAGCCAACGACGATGGGGCAAGACGAGACGTCTGACAAACCGGTTGAACCCAGTCGAATCGAAAAGAAAACTTCGACAATGACGATCAAAACGGAGGTTCCTTCCCGGTAACCGAGCTGGCCGAAGTCGAAACGACAACAGTGCTTGACAACCCACAAGGAGGCGACCTATGCGTCCCAGCAAATAAAGCATAAAGCTGTGAAAACAGATCACCATCCCGGCAACCTAACTAGGATCCCCTGGAGCAAAACTATCGGAAGAGGAAATACTGGCACCCAGCAACCAAGTGAGGCGCATTCCTCAACCAAATCTCTCGCGGAAGGAAACCAGTCATCTACACCAATAAGATGACGGACTCCAACAACGCTCAAAGGAGCAAGGTACGCATCGAAAACTCAAAACAAAAAGAAAAAGAGAGGGAAAGAAAAGAGCTACGACAAAAAGAAGCCGTCGCAACAACAAAAAAAAAAAGAGAAAAGCAAATAGCTCTAAAACAGCAAGAGAGCAAAATAACGAGACCGCGACAAAAAGAAGTCGTCGCGACAAAAAAAAAAAAAAAAAGAGGGGAAGGAAGAAGTCGAAAAGGAGAGGAGAGAAAAAGAAGAAGAATAAAGGAAGGAGCAAAGGAGAAAAGAAAAGAGAGCGGGACCCCGGCTGACTCGAACTCGAACTCAATACGAGGTTGCTGGGAGAGGAAAAAGGAGAATCTCAAATGTACCTTTCAGTTCTTGTGCGAATGAGACTTCCGGCGTCGAGGGGAAATAGACGAAATAGAGATTCACCGAAGGAAAGGCCTACTCGGGTCGTCATCAACAAATACCCTCCTAGAACCCGAAGCACGAACAATCTCCAAGACTCCGGTCGCAAGCACGCACAACCGAAGGAGGTAGAACTTCAAACTGAAAGCGCTCGAGAAGCAAAAGACTCAAAAGGGTTGCGCTACGAGGTTCGTACGGTGAAATATTCAAAGTTCAAGGTGTCTTATATATTGAGGGATTCGAAGGGTTTCCTTCGAATTTGGGAGAAGGCGACAGTTCCTTTTTAAAAGGGATCTGATTTCTTCCGTACAAAATGTCCCTTATCATGAAACTCTACATGGGAACCCGATCAGGCGACAACCCCAGGATCGCTACCAGGCCCGAGTGGGCCCCACTCCTCAGAACCGCTTTGGTTTACGAAGAAAGACTCGACCGTGAGGATAAGGGAGATCGTGGTGATGAACGTTTCTGGAGTCGTTCAGTTCGACCGAAGGTTACAAGAGAGTGAGTTTAGACTTTAGGGTTTATTGAACTGAAGGAAATTCTCAGAATTACGGCGCCCAGTTGGTGTAGTTCCCTCAGACCGCATAATCAGGATCGTGAGATCAACAACCTCCGTCCATGTTCAAAAAAAAAAAAGAGGTGGTTTCTCGAGCCGTTCAACATACTCTCTGAACGACGATTTGCAGTACATTCTACAACAGTGACATTCAACTGGAAGCAATCAAACTGAAGCTGCTGAAAATGGAAGCAGTCTGCCAAATGAGAACTGTCGAGAAGCATGAGAGCCACCGAGGTTCGTCGCTAGTACCCCTTTCAAAGATGCCGAACTTCGTCGTCAAAGTTCTCCGACGACATACACGACTGAAACAATCAAGTAAGTCGACATTCCTCTTCACCTGAGTACCTTCTTCTGCTCAGGGACATTCGTTCCATGGCGTACATCAGTACGAGTCAAAACAAAAAAAAAAAAAAAAAAAGATTATTTGTACATACAGAAAATATTCACTGTCCTAAAAAAATAAGAGGACAGATAAACGGTATACAAACGATCCTAAAAGAGCAAGAGGATCACAAAGAAAAAAAAAAAAAAAAAAGAAAGTGTGTGTGTTTTGTGTTCTTCAAGTTCGACAATCGCTCGTTCCTCTCAAACGATCAAGACTCGAAGGGGACAATCTGTACGCATCAAAATGTGCGTGGCCCAAATTCAGCAAGCCCAATAACCCATCAAACCATCAACCGGGATTCGTGGGCAGGCTTCAACCGACCTCAAGACCACCCACTACAATCTATGGTGAAGTCCAATTGCAGTGCCGTGTCAGCAACACAGTTGACACCCTCGTCAGCGGAAATAGTTGAGTCAGCACCCGTCAGCACGCATCATCAGCCCCTCACTTAGTCTTTAACCGAGGAAGAGAAAGAGGGGCCACGATCCTGGTCTCTCTCCTCCCCTCTTCTTCCTCAACTTCACAACAGAATGAGGATCACGATCCCCATTCCCAGGCAACGTCTCTCAACAGTCACACAGGCCGGGTACAAATAGCCAGAAGTTCCCTGTTCCAGGGGTGAAGAAAAGGATTCCAAAAAGACATCCCGACTAGTGAAGAGCTCTCTCTCTCTCTCTCTCAAACAGAAGGACTCAAATTCCTTCTCAGAGGAGAAGCTCTCACTCACAGACGATTCGTCAAACCATTGAAGTCAAGCAACTCACCGATCGTCACTCTACAGTTCAACCGGAGCAGCTCTACACGATTGCCGGCAACGTCACAAGTCGATACACGCGGAGCACAAATACCTCCGTTCGATCGACCAAAGCCACAACAGATCGTATTCATTCTCTCTCACAACTCAAGTTCGACGTTCGTTCGTTCGCAGAAGCTTCAACTTCGCCAAATTCACACGGAGATTGAATCAGAGGAACCATAGGAGATTGTACTCGCAATTCCTGATATTTAAACCATACCCTGTAACACAAATTTATTCTAAAGTAATCGATATATTCTCTCGGTCGCGCCTCTTCGCAGACCGACAGATTTTTGGTGAAACAGAACCATTGGTCCAACCTGGTCCAACCAGGTTCGACCAAAACTGGACATATTGCCAGTTTGATGGCCGGTTTGGTTTTTAAAACACTGACCTACACTATATATATTTTTATTATTTTTAAAAGAAAAAAGACAAACCCGATTAAACCGAGCTGGACCAATGGTTGGTTCAACCATTGAATATTATAGTATATACTTTATATATTTAATGTTTCTTAGAGAAAAAAAGACAAAAATAATGTTAATCATAGTGAACCAGGCCGAGTCAATAAGAACCGGACTATCAACCAGCTCAAACTGGCTAATTTAGTTTGGTTTATTAATTACTGATATATAGTATATACAAATTTTGGCTCAAACCTTGGTCCAACTTGTATTGTCTATTCTCATTTCTTACGCTCAAATTTTAAGAAGAGAGGTGTATCGGCGAAAAACCTTTGGTCCACGAAACGGTACGATCGATTGATTAATTCGATTGAATTACAGAAAAAATTATAATTTTGTATTCGTGAATTGGGAAATTGTATGGGTGTGTTTTCCTAGTTTTCCTCTGATTGAATCTCTATAGGTTGGTTGACGAAGTTGCTGCTTCCTGCGAGTTGACGAGTTTCGAGCATCTGAATGAGTGTGTACGAACGACGACATATGTAATCCGCCGGATGGAAGTATTTGTATTCCATGTTTTGGCGTGTTGACGTCACCGGTGAACGTGTAGAGTTTCTTCAGTAGATTGTGTGAACTTCGACGAATTGAGGAAAGTTGGAACTTCTGGTGCGATAAGGCTTCTTCTTCTGAGAAAATGTTTTTGATCCGTTTGATGGAGAGGTTATGGCTATGTGTAGCCGGTTGAATTTGAGATGTTGGAGGTCGATCCTAAAAAAGGGGATCTAACCTTGCTTTCACTACTCCCTAGGAGGGGTAGTGAGGACATATTTTTCCTCCTCCTTTTCCTCTGTTGAGCAGAGACCAGACTTGGTCGAGTTGGACTTGAGATGAATTGGGCGATGACGAGGTGAAAGTTGGGGTCGACATGGCTTGATAGTGATGTGTTGGCACTGATGATGATGACACGAGTTTTGGTGACATGACCAGGAGATGGACCTGCGACTGGGCTACGAGCGGTGTTTTCGAAAATCAATCGACAAGTTGATAATCAGCCTACGACAGTCGTGTGATGGATTGGTAGATTTGATGGACTTACCGTAGATGGGCCAATCAGATTTTGCGTCTACAGTTTGCCCCCTTCGAGAATTACTTATTTGAAGAACGAGCAAGTCTCAAACTCATTTTCACACTCACGCACGCATGCACTCACCCCCTTTTTTTTTTTTTTTTTTTTAACCGTCTATCATTTTTTAGGGTTGTTTATTTTTTCTGTGTACGTATTTTTTGTCCTCTTGATTTTTTAGGACAATGTATATTTTCTGTACACTCTATGTATTTATTGGGCCTCTTGTTGTTTTAGGTCTGATCGATTATTTTTCTTTTTTTTTTTGTGTACACTTTCATTTACGTATGTGTATATGGATAATATAGTGTACCTGGATGGTGAATTCGTCTTGCTCGAGTCCGATTCGAATTACGAACGATTATGTTTGAGTATCATGTTCGATTCGGGCTGCGTCTGAGCGGCGGTGAATTTTAGTGTCTGCAGCAGACTGGACTTTTGACGCAGGTACGGAGTTGCAGCAATCTGGCTCTAGTGTGGTTGAATCCTTCGGGGTCGTTTGATGTTGGCGCAAGGCTGGAGAGAGATGCTATCAGCTTGGACTTGTGGATCCTGCTCTAGCTTAAGATTTGTGTAGAATTGGAAGAGAATTTAGTGAAGCTGGAAAGGCGTGGTGGGCCCCAGTTATGGTATGGATAGCTCCCTTGGAAGCCGTTTCCGCGTCAAACTGAGGGCACGACGAAAGATAGGGCGTAGTGGGCCCCACTCCTCTATTGGTGCTTCCTAATTTCCCTCAATGACTGAAATTCCCATGCAGAGTCTTACTCTGCATGGAGATTTCTTCTGGGATTCTCTCGGGAGAGAGATCCCAATTTTGTCTCCCACTAGGAACTCTTCTGAAGAAAAAACCCAAAAAGCCCTACTCTTCTGTTCTTCTTCTTCTTCTTTCTGCTATTTGGCGACCGACGACTTCTTGTCTGCAGAGTGCGTGCGACGACGACTTTTATCTTTAGTGGCCTTCAAGTTTGTATGCAATTGACGTCTTCGTTCTTTTGACTGTTGCTTCAATTTACGATTTCAGGTATTGTATTTCCCTCTTCACTTCGGTTTTTTTTCTACGATTTGTCCCCTATTTTTTTTCTTTTTTTTTTCTCTCGGTCTCCCTTTGTTCATCTTTTCTTCGCTTCAAGAAGTGGGCCGGAATCCCGGTGGATTTTCGGCCGTTGTCATCATCTCCAGGGGGCTGAACGGGTGGCTGGGGCGGTAAGCGCCAGGCGGGCTCTTGCCCCTGCCTTGTGTCAAGAAAATTTAGGTTTTTTGGGACGATGAACCAGGGTGCCTCGCTTGGGTGAGGCATCGGCTCGTCGGGTCTCTAGGTCGGACCTTCTGGGTTTGACTTTAGGTACCGGACCGAAGTCTCGGTCCCGAATGCCGAATCCCAGGGATCCGACCTGAAATACCGGGTCGTTCGATCGGTTCCGCGTGTCGAATCCTAGGTATCCGACCTCATATCGGATCCATGGGGTCTGAATAACGGACCCATTTACTTCGTCTTTTTCATTGTGAAACCCTAATTTTGGGGTTTGCTGGCCGTGGCGTTCTCCAACTTTCGTCGCATCTTTTAGGCAGCGGTTCTGGAAGCCCTCTTCGTCGTCTCTGTTTGGTTGTTTGGTCGTCGTTAGAAGGCTAGCTTTCGGCCCTGATTTTCGTCGTGTCCTTTCCCCTCTTCTATTCTTTATTTTTTTTTCTTCGAGAGTGGGGCGTCGCCGCTCGCTGGAGGGCTGTGGTGTGGCGAAGCAGGGCGGCACATCCCCGGGGTGGGTCGTCTCTCCTCTTCTTCCTCTCTGCTTGGAGGCCGGACTCCCAATTTCTATCTCTCTCTTTTTATTTATTTTCTTTTCTTTTTTTTATATTTTCTCTCTTATTTATTTATTTATTTATTTTGGTCCGGCTCAGTCGTTGGACTGCGGAGGGCTCGACTCGATCGTCGGGCCATGGTTAACTCGACATTTTTTGTGGTGAATTCGGCTTGGTCCCCAGACTGTGATGATCTCAGTGTTCTTGGTGGAGGATCCGGCTTGGTCGCTGGATTGCAGGAGACTTGGCGCCCTTTCCATAATTCGCCGGTACGACGGTGGTGCGACGGAGTACTTGGTGTTTCACACGAATCCATCTTCTGTCGGCAAGGAATGCTGGTGCCCTTTCCATATCTCGCCAGCGCGACGGTGGTGCAACGAAGTCTAACTTGGTGTTTTAGACGAATCCATCTTTTGTCGGCAAGGAGTGTCGGTGCCATTTCCGTAGCACGCTGGTGCGGCAGTGGTGTGATAGACTCGGACTTGGTGCGACTGAGTCGAACTTGGTGTTTGGGACGAATCCATCTTCTGCTAGCAAGGAGTGTCGGTGCCCTTTTCGTAGCTCACTGGTACGATGGTGGTGCGATGGAGTCAAACTTGGTGTTTCGGACGAATCCATCTTCTGCCGGCAAGGAGTGCTGGTGCTCTTTTCATAGCTCGCCGGTGTGGTGGTGATGCGATGGAGTCGAACTTGGTGTTTCAGACGAATCCATCTTCTGATGGTAAGGAGTGTCGTTGCCCTTTCCATAGCTCACCGGTGTGGCGGTGGTGCGACAGAGTCGGACTTGGTGTGACGGAGTTGAACTTGGCATTTTCGTTCTTCTAGAAGTTGTTGTAACTTGTTAGTACTGGCGGCGACGGAGCGAAGTTGGCTGATTTATGCGGATTGAGTTCAGCTTGGCAGCAGGGCAGCGAGATGCAGCTGATTTTACCTTCTCTTTTTTTTTCTCCCTTTCTCCCACTTTTTTTTTGTTCTTTGTTCTTTCTTGTGAGACCCCCCCTTTTTTTAGTCGCTCTGATTTTTGGATTTTTTATTTTCTATTTCACAAAATTTTTTTTTTTTTTTTTTTTTTTTTTTTTTTTTTTTTTTATTTTTTTATTTTTTATTTTTTTTTTTTTATGTTGCTTACCTGTTCCGGCGCCTGACAGACAGCTTTGATGCAGATGGCGGGTTTGACTTTCTCCCTTATTGGTCTGGATTTTTCTAACGCTTACACTCCCTTCAATGGCGGTCGAAAGCGTTTCTTGCAGATCTGGGACCCCAATTTGCCGCGACAATCAGTGTTGTGTGCATGTGGAGACTCAGCACTAGGCGGTTGTGCTGCTTACCTTCCCATTCCGTCGAGCACGCATGACTTGTGGAGTCGGCCAGTAGTTAGCAACGATCAGGTTTGCGTTCTTCCTGGCGTTGGTGAGCAGTTGGTTCCGTCGTACGATACTTCCAAGGGTGAAGTGTTGTTGAGCTCTTTACACGACCCGACAGAGTACGTCATTCCGAAGCGGGCAGTCAACACTCCTCGTCGCGACTGGTGGAACTTTTTGGCTTATCTGGAGTTGCGAGCTCTTCCATCACTGCTTTTCTTCTTTGAATGGGCGGGTCTTATGTAGAGTTGCAGTCGGGAGAGGATGACCCAGATTGGCATTTTCGACGGGTATGGGCGTCGATGTTCATTGTTGTTGTGCCAACACTGTCAGGCAAGCTTTCTTGGAGCTTTGGAGTCCTCTAACGAACACTGTCTACACTCGCCTAGGGGAGCTGTATATCACTCTTTGGGATCTCCATCATCTCTGTGGCCTCCCTATTTATGGTGGTTTTTACGACGAAGTGGCGCCTTCTGTACAAGACTTTACGGAGGTCAATCATATGTCGTTGCCTGAGAGTTTGCCGTACTTATTTCTTGCGTATCATCGTCTCCGGACCTGACGCGAGACTGGCATGCCACAGTTATTTTTCAAGGAGTGGGTGAATTTTTGGTATCGGGCTGAAACTGGAGTTCAACCGCCTACGCTAGTTATCTCGTGGGTTCTGACATTTTGATACGGGATTGGACTCCCGCGGAAGGTCATGTTTTCGAGGAGTTTGGCGTTCCAGAGTCTCTTGTAGATGAGGTTCATCTGGCGGCGTTCCTTGTGCTGTGGATTTGCAAGTGTGTTATACCTGCTCTAGGTCGTGCCCTTCGTGGAGCCTTACAGTCCTATTGGTACACTGTCCAGTTTGCTTTTAGCCAAGATTTGCCAAGCGTGCTGATTTCAGACAAGCAGGTTGCCCTCTTGCTTGCCGAACTGTTAGAATTTTGGTAGACGAGTGTTGCACGTCTGTGTGGCAGTGTCAAGGTACCTTGTTGCCATGGTTCCGGAGTTGACCCGGGGTGACTTTGGCTTTTCGTGCCTCTTGGATCCAGAGGGTAGTCCTGTTCTTCGAGGTACATGCCTTGCATTTTTTCCTTTTTTTTAAAAAAAAAGGGTGACTCACCCTATTTTTTTATTTCAACGCACTTGGCAGTGTTTTGTTCAAGCTGCTCTGGCGGTTGATGTTCCTCAGGCACCGGCTCTACCTCTTGACGAGGCCACTCAGCCCTTAGGCTGACTTGTTAAGCGGCCTTGATGATGAGACTGATGAAGAGAGGTGACCGGGTGAACCCACGACGCAGGCATAAGCAGCCGGCCTTGAGTAGTGCCAGCAAGAGCAAGAGTAAGGCAAAGGTGTCGGAACCATCGCAGCTTCCTCCGACCGAGGTGGCTCATGATCAGCCGCTTGTGCTCTTCTTGGCGGCCTTGAAGGCATCGGGTGCGAAAAAGCAGAAAGCGATTTCTGTGAGGGTCTGTCAAAATAACGAAAGTACCTCTGTAGGCAGCTTCGGCTCTCCTACGAAACGGAAGTCCTCTGTTAAGAAGAAGCCGGAGCCTGAGCAGGTTGACATCACACCTCAAATCTCCCAATAACGGCGTAGGAGTAGCCTTGCATCGCAGGTTGATTGTGTTGCGATCGTTCCTTTAGGTGTGACTCCTTGCGCCTCTATCCCTCCTTTGACGATTTCGACTCCTCTCGTTTTGTCGGGTTCTTCTCAAGACGTGTCGATTGCCCAGCCAACGGGACAACCGACTGTGTTATTGGAGGGAGTTATTGACCTTTCAGCCTTGGAGCTTCCCGGTCAGTTAGGCATTGCTACGGAGGAAAATGTGATTTTGGAGGATCTTGTGCAGATGGAGTTTGATGGTGACCTATCGGTGCCGGAACCATCAACTCAGAATGTTCACGTTGTGCCTCATGGAGGAGACTCCTTGTGATAGTCGTCGATGGTGAGTCACTTGGTCCTGCGGAGGGGAATTTGGTATCGGCCTCTGTTGGCAATTCGGTTTGTCGCACTGAGGAGAGTTCCGATACCACGGTTGGTGAGCAATTACCTCCGACGTCTGCTGCGGAGATTCGACTAGTCCATCTGCCTGAACAAGGAGATTGCGGCAAAGGGCCAGCTTGGGGCGTCGAGCCTCCTGTACTTTTTTTTGGTACTGACCAGGTGTTTTCCCAGGCCAGTTTTCTTTTCCCACACGTGTTCCTTTTTTTTTTTCTTTTTTTTGTTGTTTACTCTCTGATAAGCTATCTTTTGATTTTTCAAGAACCCCTGCCGAAGCCGTCGGCGAGGTCGCAATTGCGCTTGCAGCGGTATGCTTTGGCACAGTGGGCTGATTTCTTGACGGACGATTTTATGCCTACTGTGGGCTCGGACATGCTTACCAAGGAAGAGGAAAAGAGGTTTCTGATAAGTATATGAAAGACACTATTTTTAGGCATGAAAAATGATTAAAAATTCTAATTTTGAGTCAATTCTTAGCTTAAAAATGACAAATATGACTCAAAATCATGTTTTGTGTCTCAGGTACCCAGTGGAAGAAGAAAATCTGAATTCAGAGCAAAAATGAAGAAAGTATGAGCAGAATAAGCTAAAAAGGGGCATGGCGCATCCGCACCATATTTAGCGTGACTCCGTCAGGTAAATAGGCAAAAATTTGAATTAAAGGTTAAAAATTCCCAACAGCTTAACAGACATGAAAGAGGACAGTTGGGGAATGTGAAGTGGCGTGACCGTGCCTTCTGGGGGCGTGACCATGCCTTCTGGGGCCGCTACCGCACCAGGAAGTGGCGCTACCTCACGCAGAGACGGCGCTGACACGCCGAAGAGTTGCCTAATATAGAAGTCAGAGTTGCCATTTTGGGATCACCAAAATTTCTAAGGAGTGGCGCTACCGCACCATAACAACTGCAAAAACTGAAACAACCGTGCCATGAAGTTTTCTAATGCAGCGAGGATATGGTTGCCACTTCCGGACTTAGAAAGGATTATGCTCAAGTGGCGCGACCGCGCCAATTTCAGGCACATTAGTGGCGCGACCGAGCCAATGACTCAACAATGCAAAATCACTAAAAGCTCGGGATTCTCACAACCAATCAAGCTTAGACTTGGGAGAAGAAGTCATAAGTACCTAAGGATGGTGTTCACGAAGACTCTAGAGGAAATTGGCTCGAATCCTAAATGGTTTGTATTAGTGCCAGACATTACGAGTTGACTATCTTGTGACAAAATCAGTTATGGAAGATCAAGGAGATCATGGCGTAAGATATATATAGTATGTACACAAATTAGGAGTGGTCTAAACAGAATGATTGCGTTGATACTTGAAGAGATTGCAATCTGTTTAAATAAGGTGAGATTGAAGATATAAAAAGAAGAGGATCACGAAAGGAAGGAAGAATAAGAAGATCATGGCAATCTGTTTAAATAAGGTGAGACCGAAGATATATGGAAAAGAGGGTCACGAGAAGAAGGAAGATTGAGAAAATCATGATTAGAGGATATGCCATAAAAGGGGATACGTACGAGTATAAATAGGCGTGAAGGCCTGTACACAAGACACAACTTCTGAGAGAATTATTTCGAATATTCAAGAGAACTTCGTGTATTCTGGAGCGTATTTGTTCTTAATCAATTAGCTTTCTGAGATGCGGTCAAGGAGATGAAGACGGAGTTCCACCCGTAGTTGGAACACCCTTGCTGAAGTCTGTGCTAGAGACAGACTGAGTCTTCCACCCTGGGAGCTCAAACTGAGGGGGAACCTTAGTGGGATAGTAACGTGACCACTTACACTGAGTGGATCAGGTGTTGAAGGTAATCCACGATTCTGTTGAGAAGGTGAATCAAAACTGTATTGTCTTTGTGAAATACTTGTAATCAGTTATCACTAGTGGATTGTTACTATCCTGGGCAAGAATGCCCCGCAGATTAGGAACAGTTGTTCCGAACTGCGATAACAACTTGCTTGTGTTTGCGTTGTTCTTTATTTCTCGAGGTGTTTAACGCAAAGTTTCAAGCGGAGTTTTAACACTCGTTAATTTATACTAATCGATATCATTAGAACACTTTTTTAGTTTGAATGTCCAAGAAGTAAAGTCCAATACTAATAAAGAGACTCCTGAAGAAGGGAAGCAAAATCCGAGTTTGAAGAGGTCATATCTAGAGATTCTAACTCCCAATTGAATCCAAATTTGGACTACAGACTCCTAAGAGGATTGAGAATCATACCACGAAAAATTAGGTCAATTCAAGTCGTTCTTCTAGAGTTTTATATTTTCGAAGTGGTAGACCCAGTGCAAAAATTGGCAGCAGAACCATTCCAACTTCTCAGCAGCATATCTCGAGTTTCCCAATTCATATTTTCTTCCAATTCTGTACAGAAGTCAAGGATCATGGAAAGAGGGTCCGTGTGTATTTTAAACCCCTGGAAATAGACCAAATTATAGGGCTTGGAAAGAAGTTCAGCTTTAAATAGGGGTCTGAGGAGAAGTGTAAGGCATCAATATTTAGTTTAATTTCCTGATGTTTTATTTAGTTTTGAGAGGAGAGGAAGTCCAGAGGGAGTATTGCACGATCTCTTGGTACTTTGAATAAGAAGGGTGGAGATTTCAGCCAAGGAGCAAGTGGTGACTAGGAGCCATAGATAAATCAATCAGATCAAAGAGATAGAAGGTGATGCCGATGCGGAAGTAACCTTGGGTTTCATAAGCTCGTCAAAACTTGATTTCCAAAACTTAATTTCCATTTAATCTCTTAAATGCCAACGGAGGAAATTGGATTCCCAACGTCTTTTCTCCTTATTGAAGTTCCTCAAAAGCTCTCTCAACGTGGTTTAAGTTGCTGTTTAGTTTAATTCACTGTTTTTATTAGGTTTTTCAAATCAGAATACTCAAACTTTAGTTTTTAATCAGAAAGTATTTATCTATTAGCTTGGTCCTGGGGGACGATATTTGGACTTAACCTAAGTCTATATTACATTGATTAGTCCTCTTGCTGGTAATTAGGTGGGATCGCATCAAGTTTTTGGCGCTGTTGCCGAGGACCATAGTTTCTAGTAGTAATTACTTAAGTTTAAAAATCAAAGCTTTGAGTTTTTATTTTTTATTTTGTAGGAGGTTCATGACCAGATCTCGAGTTGGACCCTCCCAAGAGATTGATGCTGAACCAGAAAGAACTTTAATGGAAAATCTAAAGGAGAATCAAAGCCGAAACTTCCCTAAAGATCAAGAAGACATGGAGAATTTAGAAGTCACTGGCATTGATGGAGAACAAGCACCAATTCCAAGGAGAACCATGGAGGATTATGTCACACCAAGTCCAAATACAAACAGGACAAGTATCATCACTCCCACTATTCAAGCTAATAATTTTGATATTAAACCTCAAATTATTGCTAAGCTTCAAAATCATTATCAGTTTAGTGGGTTAGCTCATGAAGATCCTAATGAACATCTTGAAAGATTTTTGGACTTGTGTGCTACTTTTAAGTATAATGGTGTGTCAGATGATAAATACAATGGTGTGTCGGATGATGCAATCAGATTAAGACTTTTCAAGTTCACCTTGGCCGGACGAGCTAAGACCTGGCTGAACACTCTACCAACCGGTTCCATTGTTACTTGGGAAGATTTGCACAAGAAATTTGTGGGTAAGTATTTTCCACCAACAAAGACCATTAAACTTAGAAATAAAATTTATCAATTTGTGCAGGAACCAGAAGAACATCTATCAGAAGCATGAGAGAGATTCAATGGTTTACTCAAAAGATGCCCAAATCACAAAATAGAACTCTGGAGGCAGATTGAGGTATTTTACAATGGGTTAACCATTTACACAAGATGCATGATAGATGCTACTTCGGGTGGATCAATCAGCAAGAAAACTCCTGAAGAAGTTCATGAGTTGATAGAGGAGATGACAACAAATATGTATCAATATCCAGTGGAAAGATCAGCCAAGAAGGCTGCTGGAATTTACAAATTGGAATCCTCAACCAATATGCAAGCACAATTAGAAGCACTCCAGAAACAAATAACAAATTTGCAGCAACAATTAAACCCTATGGTAGCCTCAATTTGTGAATTATGTGGAGAAGGATACTTTGATTATGAATGCCAAGGTAATGTATATGCTCTGAATTCCACACCTGAACAAGCTAACTTTGTTGCTAATTCTCGCAAGATGGACCCATACAACAATACATACAACCTTGGCTGGAGAAATCATCCAAATTTCTCATGGAACAACACTTACCAACCAAGACAACCCCCTCCCCGATTTCAATCATTACAGGTTAATGCACAACAAAAAGGGGAGCAAATGATTAGCAAGTTAACAACTGAATTTGAGGCAGAAAAGAAGTATAACAGAGCTGTACATGCAGAGATACAGACGATTAAAAATGTTGTTACGCTTCTGAGTTCTCAAATGAGCCAGGTTGTGAAGACTTAAGCGCAAAGCCATAAGGAGCTCTGCTCAGCAATTCAGAAGTAAATCCAAGAGAGCAAGTCAAGGCCATCACACTTAGAAGTGGAAAAAACCTTGAGGAACCTCAACCAAAAGAACAACCAGCCATAGAAGAAGAGCAAAACGAGCAGATAGAAAGAGAGCAAAAGCAAGAACAGGAAAAGGTAAGTTCACCAACTTCTCCAAGAAAGAAAAAAGGTAAGGATTCACTTTCAACTACTAATATAGATGTAAGAAATTTGCCTTACCCAAGTAGAACTAAAAAGGACATTCTAGAAAGTAGCTTTGCAAGGTTTCTAGAGATCTTTAAGAAATTGCACGTAAATATTCCACTAATTGAAGCATTGACACAAATGGCCAAATATGGCAAGTGTTTTAAAGAAATTCTATCCGAAAGAAGAAAGATAGAGGAGCAAGGTACGATCTTACTTAATGAAAATTGCAATGCGATATTGAGGAATGAGCTGCTAGCAAAATTAAAAGATCCATGGAGTTTTACAATACCTTGTGAATTTGAATCATATAAATTTGATAATGCATTATGCGATTTGGGAGCGAGTGTTAACTTAATGTCATTGTCTATTTGCTGATATTTAAAGTTTGGAGAACCTCAAGAGACCAGAATTACACATCAATTTCTAGATAAATCAACCAAGAAACCTGAAGGAATAATAGAGAATGTGTTGGTGAGAAGATTTTATATTCCCTTGTGATTTTGTGGTTTTAGACATGGAAGTAGACAAGAATCTGCCAATAATTCTTGGCAGACCATTCTTGGCTACCGCTGGTGCTTTAATCGATGTCAAGCAAGGAAAATTGACCCCAACACTTAACAATGATCAACTGAGTTTTAATATTAAAGAAGCCATAAGACAACCAGCCACCCCCTATGAAGATTTCTGTTTTAGTATTGACATGGTTGATTCTTGTGTAGTTGAAGTTGAAGAAGAAGTGAGGACTAAAGATTCAATGGAAAGATGTCTAGCACAATCAGAGGGGAAGGATGATGAAGATCCCATCATGGTAAGAGAAGAAGAATTGGAGGCTGAAAATAACGAGGAGTTGGAGAAAGAAATCAAGGAGCAAGGAGCTATGGGAGTTTCTAAACTCGAACTCAAACCTCTCCCGAATAATTTAAAATATGTTTTTCTTGAAGAAAATGATAAACCAGTAATTATTTCTTCTTGTTTGACAAATTTAGAGGAGAAGATGCTCATTGAAGTGCCATCCAAAAAAAGAAGGCAATAGGCTGGTCAATATCAGACATCAATGGAATTAGCCCCATAATTTGCACGCACCAAATCCTGATGGAAGACAATCAATAGCCCAGCATTCAACCACAAAGAAGGTTGAATCCTACATTGCAAGAGGTAGTAAAAAAGGAGGTGATAAAACTCTTGGACACAGGTATTATCTATCCTATTTCTGATAGTGCATGGGTAAGTCCAGTTCAAGTTGTTCCTAAAAAGAGGGGTACCACTATCATTCACAATGAAAATAATGAGTTAATCCCTACTAGATCAGTCACGGGTTGGAGAGTTTGTATAGACTATAGGAAATTGAATGTGGTAACTAGGAAAGATCATTTTCCGTTACCTTTCCTAGACCAAATTCTTGAAAAAATGGTTGGGAATAAGTTCTATTGTTTCCTAGATGGCTATTCAGGATATTTCTAGATCCCTATAGCTCCCAAGGACCGGGAAAAAACCACATTTACTTGCTCATATGGTACTTTTGCATATAGGAGGATGGCCTTTGTCTTGTGTAATGCACCAACCACTTTTCAAAGATACATGATGGCTTTGTTTCATGATATGATGGGAAAAATAATGGAGATCTTCATGGAAGATTTTACCTTGTATGGACTAACTTTTGAAACTTGTTTGCAACACTTGGAAGTCGTGCTAGAAAGATGTGAAGAAAAGAAGTTGGTACTAAATTGGGAAAAATGTCATTTCATTGTAATAGAAGGGATTGTGCTTCGTCATAAGATGTCAAAAAAATGGATTGAGGTAGATAAAGCAAAAATGAAAGTCATTGAAAAATTACCCCACCTACTTCTGTAAAAGCCATTAGGAGTTTCCTAAGCCATGCAGGTTTTTATAGAAGGTTTATAAAAGATGTTTTGGAAATTACAAAACCTTTGTCAAACCTGCTTTCAAAAGATGCAAAATTTGATTTCAATGATGAATGCATGCATGTTTTTAACCTTTTATAACAAAAATTGATCTCTGCCCCCATCATTGTATCACCTGATTGGAACTTACCTTTTGAACTCAAGTGTGATGCAAGTGATTTTGCTTTAGGGGCAGCCCTTGGTCAAAGAAAAGAAAAGATTTTCTACATAATGTTTTATGCTAGTCACACACTCACCGGGCCTCCATTGAATTATACCACTACTGAGGAAGAATTTATGATCGATGTCTTTGCATTTGAAAATTTTAGATCATATCTCACTGGTTCAAATGTCATTGTTTGAACTGACCATTCAGCCGTTAGATACTTGTTTGCAAAGAAGGATTCCAAACCAAGACTGATCAGATGGATCCTTCTTCTTCAAGAATTTGACATTGAAATTAAACACAAGAAAAGAGTTGAGAATGTTGTAGCATATCACTTCTCAAGGCTGGAAACAGAAAATCATGAAGAAGAAATTTTAGAGCTCTTCCCAGATGAACAAATCTGCCAGGTAAGTACTCCACCATCTAAAGAACCATGTTTTGCTGATATGACTAATTTTATTTGCAGCAAGTGGGTGCCAAAGCACTATACATATCATCAAAGGAAAAAAATGATGGCTGATTCAAAACACTACTATTGGGAGGATCCATTCCTCTTCAAAATATGCCCTGACCAAATCATTAGAAGGTGCGTGAAAGAGGAAGAAGCCCCACTAATTGTCAGCCATTGTCATGACAAAGAGGTTGGCGGTCATCATAGTTCAGATCAGACAACAGTTAAGGTATTGCAATCTGGATTTTTCTGGCCAACAAGTTTTCGAGATGCAAAGAGGTATGTCCAATCATGTGGTAGGTGTCAAAGGACATGTAATATCTCTCGAAGGAATGAAATGCCTTTAAATAATATTGTTGAATGTAAAATCTTTGATGTTTGGGGCATTGACTTCATGGGATCGTTTCCACCTTCTTTTGGGCATAAATACATTTTGGTTGTTGTAGATTATATGACTAGATGGGTAGAGGCCGTAGACACTAGGACTAATGATGCGAAGGTTGTCATTGAATTCTTAAAGAAAAACATCTTCTCTTGGTTTTGCACACCTAGAGCTATCTTTAACGATGGGAGAAACATTTTGTAACACTACTTTTAAGAACCTGTTAAAAAGATACGGAGTTACCCACAATGTAGTTACCCTATACCATGCCCAAACAAGTGGCCAAGTAGAAGTTTCCAACAGAGAGCTGAAAAGAATTTTGGAAAAGGCTTTTAATACTTCAAGAAGAGATTGGAAGAGCAGGCTAGATGATGCATTATGGGTATATAGAGCAACTTTCAAAACCCCAATAGGTATGACTCCCTATAGGTTGGTTTACGGAAAGACATGGTATTTTCTGGTGGAATTAGAGTATAAGGCTTATTAGGCAATCAAATTCTTGAATTTTGACATACAAACTACTGGAGATGATAGATTGTTGCAACTCAATGAACTAGATGAGTTTAGGTACTGGTCCAATGAGAATGCCAAGTTGTATAAAGAGAAAACCAAAAAATGGTATGATGAGCACATCCTACCCAAGGAATTCAAACCTGGTCAACTTGTCCAACTGTTTAGCAGCAAAGTTAGGTTATTTCCTGGTAAGGTCAGATCGAAGTGGGCTAGTCTTTTTTCAGTGGAAAGAGTTTTAAAATCGGGGGAAGTGGAAATCAGAAATCTAAAAGATCAATCAACCTTTGTAGTGAATGGATAGAAGCTGAAAAGATACATATCTCCAGATTTCCAGCAGAACAGAATCTTCACAATCTTAGCTAACTAAAAAGAGTAACAAAGTCGAGCTGAGACTATAACCCAGAACTAATTGCTTGTTTCTAGCATTAGGATAGGATTGCATTGTAATTACATTAATTTTTTGCATGATTTTTTTGAATTATTAAGACCTGCATGAAGATTTTATTTTTTTGCATGATTAGGATAGAACTAGGCTAGAAATAGTTTTAAATTCAAAACCCTCACATTCCCATAAGCAGAAAACAAAAAAAAAATTAAAAAACCAAAAAACTAAAACTGGCGCGACCGCGCCAGTTCAAAAAACTCAAAACATAAATTCTGAACCGGAGCGACAAGTGGGGTCGAAGCGCCGATTTGACTCGTGCGAGGCTAGGTTTAAATAACCTAAAATCTCATTTTGGGGGTCTTTCATCCCCAAACAATTGGTAAACCCTAGAGACCGAACTTCAAACTCTTGAAATCTACCTTCAACGAAGCCAAATCTCGCTGGAAAACTCGCCGAAAACACATCGAAAAATGGCGACTTGCAGAGTTCTGGCAGAAAAGCAGTGCAGAGCAGCCTATTTCCAAGCTCATTTATGAAAAATCCAAAATCCAACTTCGGAAACCAAAGGTACGAAGATACAGAGGATACTTCATAGTTTAAATTGGTCCAAGTTTGGGGTATTTTCATCAAGGGATTAGAAAGAACGAAGCTCTCAAAGTTGGGAACTTATTTTCTGATTTATGCCAATTTCTGCGCAGATAAATAGTGCTTTTCTTGCCACCTTTTGGGGTATCAATTAAAATATCTATGCACAATTTTGGAAAAGCAACTTTAATTCCTTAAAATACATACTTAGAGCTTTCAAATGCCATATTTTGTAGCCCCATACAATCTCTGAGCTAGGAGAATCAAGCTCTTGAAAAAGGCTCGAACACTAATTCTGTACAGAAAAACCGCTTGCCATGGCAACTCAAAACTTACTAGTGGTCAAAAGCCAATGTGCCAAAAGTATGGGACTAGGAAAGATTTGTTACAGCAGAGGCACACAAGAGGTTTAATGACACATTGTCAAAATGCAACCTCTATATGGAAAGAGGTTTCATCATGGATGAGCTCATAAAGGAAAAATATGGAGCCATCATCGAGGAAAGGGGATGGACCCAATGGGTAGGAACCCTTATACCAGCAAGCATCCCACTGGTCCAAGAATTTTATGCCAACTTACCAAACTCAAGAAATTGACACTTCTTTGTGAGAGGGAAGTGGATTCAAATTCCCTCATGACTTAAACGGCTACCTCCACACTCCCGATGTCCCCACCCTACCTCTTGACACATTGAGAGAAGAGGTCAGTGCCACTGAGATTGCCAATAGACTATGCCCCAAGGGAGCTAAGTGGGAATCAAGGAGGGGAACACTCCTACATTTTCAGAGACAAGACATGCATGTGGATGCCAAGGTCTGGACCATGTTCTTGTTTACCAAACTGACCCCCACTTCACACTTGACCGAGATCACACCAGAGAGAGCTTATTTCTTGCAAGCTCTTTTCAAGGGTGTGCCCATCAATGTGGGAAACATCATTCATAGCCAGATCTTAGCTATGACACATCATACTAGGGGTAAACTCCCCTTCCCATCTCTCATCACTACCATTTTTTGGCTAATGGGATCAAACTCAACCCTATTGAACCATTGGAGAAAGTCCCTAGAGGTATCTCAGCCAACTCCGTTAAGTAAATTGTGACAGAGCACCCACCTAACAAATCAGTTGTTGGTTCTAGCAAATCCAAGGAGAAGGGCTTGACTACCCTCCATGAGAGGATGAGTGGTTTAGAGAAGAAAATGGGCAAGCTGGCCACCTATAACAAGAAAATGTGGACATTGTGGGCTCAACATGAAGGCATCCCAGAAAATCAGCTACCTACTAGGGATACCTCTGAGGAAGAAGGAGAGGGATCTGAGGAAGAAGATGAAGAGAAAGAAGAAGAGTAGAGACCTTAGTTTCTTTTTGTGTCTTTTGTACTTCTTTCTTTCAGTTAATCTTTTTGTGAGAGTGTGCTTTGTTGTGTGTTTATCAGATGTCTGAGAGTGATATTTTATCAAAGTTTCATTAATATGCACTCAATCTCCATTCATATTAATGAAATTATGGTTTGCTCTCTCAAAAATTGACTCAAAGCATGAAATTAACAATTTTTCCAACGAAAATTTGTGAACACTGAATCAACATCTTCCTCTAACTGCTAATGCCTTGTTTAAAATGGAAAATTTTGAAAAAAATAATCCATTTAGAGAGCAACAAGGGGAGTTCCATCCTATTTCATCCACACTAAGATCATCAGGGAAGTTTTTATACTCATTCTTGGTTTTCATCTTTGCTTTGGGGACAAAGCAGATTTTTAAGTTTGGGGTGGGAAATTCTTCTTTTCAAGTGTGTTAAAACATCTATTTTCAAAGAATTTTTTCACCATAGACAAATCCAAAAGAGAATTTTATAAACACCAGTCAAAACCATGATGGGATGGATAACATGATTCACTCTCTAGAGAAACAGATCAGTTCGAACACTTAGCCTTAACATGATAAGAACTTTCTTTAAAACTACTTTTTGAAAACAAAGTACAAGTGAGCAGTCTTAACCAGTAGAACCAACCTGAGGAAAGCTTGACACGAAATAGAGAAAGGTTTTCAAAAATTCTGAGGTGATTTAGGCACTTGTTCTGAAATCGTTTGAGACTTTTTCAAGCCACCTACTTTAAATGCACAAGTTGCATCACCTTTAGTTAAACATTTTGAGCCGACAAGATCCCTGATTTGTTTATATTCCCACATTACATGAACCAGCCTTTGTGATGAATAAACTTGTTTCTTACTGACCTATATTTTTGCAAATTATTGAAGTGTTCTGTTTAAATGAGAATGGATCAGAATCTGGAGTTATGAAGAAATAAGGAGGAATGGTTGAAGGGTATAGAACTTTCTTTGAAAAATGAGAAAAAGGAAGGCAGGACGAAGATAAAAAGAATGACAAAGTTGCTGAAGTATTTGAGAAGAAAAGAGAGAAAGGAGACTTTTTGGCTCAGTTAAGTGAAAGGCCATGTGTGTGCACTGGGACTCGGGCCTCAGCAAGGTTAGGGTCTCTGAGTCAACCGACGAGGTAAGCTAGACTCTGGACAAAACCAAAGAAAAAAAAAATACATATGAAAAGAAAGATGAAAAGAAAGAAGGAAATCAATTGGGAAAAAGATTACGGGATCAAGTCAATGGAATAAGTTTAGGGTGAAAAAGCTTGGAGAAGTCTGACAAGATCAGAATTGATTCATGCTCAGACAAATGGAACATGGATATGAGGAGGAGAATCAACCCTAAAAAGACATACCTTAATATTTCATCATACCCATTACCCGTGCCTCATTACAACACATAAAGACCTGCTGATCAGAATTACGAATTCCTTCAGGTTAGTGGAGAGTGGACTGAGGGTTGGCATATGGAGTTTAATTGAGACATTTCACTTGTATGGGAATGAGTATCTTCTAAAAAATTAAAGAAAAGTTAAAATCTGTTTTGATTAAGCAAAAAGAACCATCATTTGGAAAGGATTGAATCATCTATCTTGAAACCTTAGAAGGTAGAATCATTGAGTTTTTTCTTAACTTCTACAGATTTATTTGGTGTGTTTTCTCAGAGTTTGCTCGAGGACGAGCAAAGATTTAATTTTGGGGTTGTGATAAGTGTGTGAAAGACACTATTTTTAGGCATGAAAAATGATTAGAAATTTTAATTATGAGTCAATTCTTAATATAAAAATAACAAATATGACTCAAATTCATGTTTTGTGTCTCAGGTACCCAGTGGAAGGAGAAAATCTGAATTCGGAGCAAAAAAGAAGGAAATGTGACCAAAATAAGCCAAAAAGGTGCATGGCATGTCCACACCATATTTGGCGTGACCGCGCTGGGAAAATAGGCAAAAATTCAAATTAAAGGATAAAAATTCCGAATGGCTTAACAGACATGAAAGAAGACAGTTGGGGAATGTGAAGTGGTTCGACTGCGCCTTATGGGGGCGCTATCGCGCCAGGGAGCTTGCGCGACCTCACACAGAGACGGAGCTGATGCGCCGAAGAGTTGCCTAATACAGAAGTCAGAGTTGCCATTTTGGGACCAGCAGAATTTCTGAGTGGCGCTACCGCGCCACTACAATAGCAAAAACTGTCACAACCACGCCATGAAGTTTCGTGATGAAGCGAGGATATGGTTTCCTCTTCCGGACTTAGAAAGGATTCTGCTCAACTGGCGCGACCGCGCCAATATCAGGCACATCACTGTCGCAAGCGCGCCAATGACTCAACAACGCAAAATTGCAAAAATCTCAGGATTCTGACAACCAATCAAGCCCAAATTTGGGAGAAGAAGTCATAAGTACCTAAGGAAGGTGTCCACAAAGACTCTAGAGGAAATTGGCTCGAATTCAAAGTGGTTTGAATGTCCAAGAAGTAAAGTCCAATACTAATAAGGAGACTGCTGAAGAAGGGAAGCAAAATCCGAGTTTGAAGAGGTCATATCTGGAGATTCCAACTCCCAATTGAATCCAAATTTGGACTACATACTCCTGAGAGGATTGAGAATCATACTATGAAAAATCAGGTCAATTCAAGTCGTTCTTCTAGAGTTTTATATTTTCGAAGTGGTGGAGCCAGTGCAGAAATTTGCTACAGAACCATTCCAACTTCTCAGGAGCATATCTCGAGTTTCCCAATTTAGATTTACTTTAAATTTTGTAAACAAGTCAAGGATCATGGAATGAAGGTCTATGTGTAATTTCATCCAATTCTAAGGTTAGGAAGTCATATTTTAAACCCCTGGACAGAGACCAAATTACAAGGCTTGGACAAAAGTTCAGTTATAAATAGGGGTCGGAGGAGAAGCATAAGGCATCAATCTTTCCTGATATTTTATTTAGATTTGAGATGAGAGGAAGTCTAGAGGGAGTACTGCACGACCTCTTGGTACTTTGAAGAAGAAGGGTGGAGATTTCAGCCAAGGAGCACGTGGTAACTAGGAACAGTATTCCAACGGAGTTTTTGTACTTTGTTTTTAATTTGATTTTCATGGCTGTAATTGAATCCTTGATATGTGTTTATACTTTCAGCATGGAATAGTAGTCTTAGTTGGGAGTCCATGACTCCTTAGGCATGTAATGAGATTGATAAATTCAACTTGGTTTTCAATTTGGTGTATTAATAAGTATTATTAAGTTGTTAACAGACTGGACCACCTATGTGAACAGTGCTTTATTTCTTTAAAGGCTTATACTCCTCATAAATGCATCGATGTTTGTGTCACTTATGACGCATATATATGTGGCCATACAATGATATACAGAATTTACTTGGCTAGTACTAGTTATATGGTTCGGATTCACTGAATTCACCGAATTCACTCATCTATACAAGGTACGTAGTACAATACAACCATTGACGCCAGTTCAAGCTATACAGTGATGATTATTTAATACGAGTACTTCATATTCCACCAGAGTTATGAGGAAAATATATATTTAAAGACAAAACGTAAAATTGTTCAAATATTTTCCCCTATAGCAATGTTTTAAGCCATCAAAACAGTAGTATGTACAGTTTTAGCAGAACCTAGTTAGACCAAGTTGGACCAATGGTTCAACCTTCGAAAACTATACCTTATAACTTGTATATAATTAATATTATTATAGGTAACAATAGACACCAAAATACGGCTGGCCCAAATACAACAAGCCTAGTCACCCACTAGCCCATCAGATAGTCATCGTGGGCTCGTCTACTGGTTGTCAAAAGTAGCCTACCGTCAACATCCATCGCCTCACCACGTCATCGTCGATGTCGCCAACACGTCGTAGCCATATCAACACTCCAATCCAGGCAAGCATCAGAGACACGTCAAGCCTCCATCGACCAAGTGTAGTCAACCCTCCCCCTCCATTCGATGGATCGACGGAAGAGGAGAAGCGCTATTCCCACTCCATCGAGTCGTCCTTCAACCAAATACAATTAAGTCTCCACCCACTTCCCTCACTTTGAGGATCAACAAAGAGAAAGGAGGAAGTGCTACAATCTTCCTCCCTCTTCTCACTCTGCCTTCAAAAGAGGATCGATTTCCTCTTTTTGGATCGACCTCCTCTAAAACAGCAACTCGACCAAATATAAATAGCCGAAAGCGCGACATTAGAAGGGTCGGGGAAAAAATCCATCTCTTAAGAAAAGTAGAGAAGTTTCCCGATCGTGAAATTCACTTCACCAAAAGCACAGAGTCGAGATCCCCTTTTATGGGATAGAACTCTGACAACACATCACTCAACTGGCTACAAATAGCCAGAACTACGACATAAGAAAGGTTGAAAAAATCATTCTCTCAGAAAAAACAGAGACATTCTCGATCAAGTTCACTCGGTCAACCCTCATGTTCATCGAAGCTCAAGCAGTTCGTCCGTAAGCACTCTGTACGTTCACCGGTGGCGTCAACGACACCGAAAACACACGAAAAACAAATAGTTTTGTCCGACCGGCTACAACTGTTGTTGTTCGTGCACACTCGTTCGGAGGCTCGCAGCTCGTCGTCAACTTGCAGGAGGCAGTAACTTCGTAAAAAACATATGGGGATCGAATCAGAGGAAGGCTAGGAGATTGCATCACCATAATTTCCTAATTCGTAAACATCAAATTGTAAATTTTTGCGTTTTAAATCGAATTAATTCACTTGGTCGCGCCTCTTCATGGACTCACAGATTTTCTGTGAAACACATTTGGCACGTCTGGTGGGACCTCTTCTACCTCCCATCTCTTTCTTAGTAAAAAAAAAAGAAAACAATCTTGAACTTTTGCCATGGCCAGCAACGGCAACAACATCAACAATGGCAAGAAGGTCATTGATGCCAGCTCCGTTTACTTGAGCCATGCCACAGGTACAAGCTCAACTGCTGCCATAGGAGCTCATGGACTAGCAACTGGCCCTAAGGCCAACGTCCATGCTCCGAGCTCACTACCACAGGCCACTTGCCTTGTAACGAAGGCGCTGGCCAGGAGACTTGCCTTGTAACGAAGGCGCTGGCCAAGAGTTTGTCCACAGGACAGGCTCCCTTCAAGAGGGACGCGTGTCATCCGAGCGATGTCTACCAACCACAGGCTACCACGGCCTCCACCAAACTAGTCGCCGCACTGGTCAGGATGATCCTGACAACAAACGAGCCGACCTACCTTGTTGTCGCCACCAAGCCACCGACGCACAGTCTAGTAGCCAGTCCAACTCAATCGCCATGCAGAGACTCGATCGAGTCAGCCGTGATCTAGCAGTACGAGCAACACAAAGGTGCTACTTCTTCCTCCGCAACAAGGAGGAACCCACCAACGACCTCGGGTTCTCCCATAATGACTATTGGGGGTCAGTCGCCGATCGTGACTATCTCTCACGATCTCTTGGCAGCACTTGTCGCAGCAGCTGGGTCACCACCTACACATTCTCCTCGCCGACAGACACAAGCGTCCTCTCCTATGGCTCGATCACCTATCTCCACTTGCCGACTTACACCGGCGGCTACTCTATTGAGCCAGTCGCCCATACAAACTTAGCCTCTCTGGCATTCGTCATATATCGGCTCTCCAATCCGATTACCCATAGCGGCCTTGCCGGACCAAAGAACTCTGATGACTATCTCATCAGCATGGTCGCCAGTCAAGATGTCGCCACTTCAATTCGCAACAGAGGCTTCTCCTTCGGCCTTGACTGCCTGAGTAGCTGCAATGGCCACTTCAACCAAGACCATCGAGGAGCAGCTCGTAATAATACAGACTGCGTTAAAATAACAAAGCGAGCAACTTTGCATCAAAGATGCACAACTCGCAGCCTGCAACCTCCAAATCGTCAAAATATTGGAGCGATTGGAGACGGGCACGCCCAACACCAATTCCGGCAATGTTTCTCAGGAGGTCGACCGCAACTGGGCAACAACCAGTGCTTCGGCTGAGCCTCATCATGAGGAGTCGAACTCCTTTACCTTCGACACGGTGACAAAACTAATCAACTGTGTCGTGAGAAATAGCTCTAGTGAAAGCAAGTCAGTGGCCTATCGAACGCCATACACGCAGAGGATACAAAACATCCACATGTCGTTTGGCTAACTTTCGCCAAAGTTCCTTCAATTCAATAGTGACGGCTGCCCAAAGCAGCATATCGGTCATATCATTGAGAACTGCAACAACGTCGGCACAGATGGCGACCTGTTGGTCAAGCAATTTGCTCAATCCTTGAAAGGTAACACCTTTTATTAGTACATCGCGATGCCGCAGGAATCAATCGACAGCTAGGAGTAGCTCGAGCGGGAGTTCCTCAGTCGGTTCTACAGTACCGGGCGCACTGTGACGTTAGTCGAGATGGCCAACCTCAAATAAAAGGAAAGCAAAAAAGTGATTGACTATATCAATCGGTGGAGGAATCTCAGCCTCAACTGTAAAGAGAGTTCCAATTTATCGCTCTATGCTGAAATCGAGATGTGTTCTCGAGGGATGCGGTGGGAGCTTCTGTTCTACATCTAGAGCAAGAAGCCAAAAGATTTTCAGGAACTTGCGACATAAGCTCACAACATGAAAACTCTCATCGAAGAACGGGGGGAAGAGGCCATACCAAAAGTCCACCCACGCAAAAAAGGGAAGGTTACCACCCAAGACACGAAGGAGAAGACAAAGAACTCCTTCGCCACAAATGCTTTTGAATCGATCAAGGTTGGAAGCCATGTAAAAACAAACTTCCCTCAATGGCCACCCTCTGGGGGCACCAACTAGAAACCGTCGCTGGAGGAGAGGCAAGGAAAGACCTACCCCTTCGTCGACGCCGACATTCCCATCATGATCGAGCAGCTACTCGAGAACGGCTTGATCAAGTTGTCGAACATCAAAATACCCGGCGACCTTGCGAGATCAAAGGACCGTAACTTATGCAAATATCATCGTCTGCTTGGTCACTCGACCGATCAATGTTTCGTTTTAAAGGATCGAATCATGAATCTCACGGCACAAGGCAGCATTGTGATCAATGGAGCAGAAGGAGCGACGTCTACAAACATCATTTCCATCCTGGCCGAGAGAAATAGACTCAATTAGCCTTGGGTTATGAGGAGGGAATATCGTCCCAAGTCTGGCCCACCAAACAAACAGCACAACCACCGACCACCGGCTAAAATCGTACCAAAACTGGCACCCCGCGAAGCTGCTGCAGCAGATGTAGAGGGGTGGATATTGGTCACCTGACAAATGAAACCCGTTCAAGAAATTGAACCACCAACGACTACCAAAACAAAGGCGAAGTGGCCAAACAAAAGAGCCGTGAAGAGCCAAAAGAAGGCTCCTAAGATCCATGTCCAAGGAGCAGACAAAAGAAAAAGAAGACCCGTCACACTGGCGGAGTTCTTCCCAAAGGAATTCTTCGCGACGCCAGCAATGGTGGCGACTTGCTCTGTGGCCGCTCCCAAGTAGGTCAGTCGTGAAGATAAAGGCAAGTTGCCAGTCGTCGAGTGTGACAACCTCGAGACGTCCTTGCAACAAATCTCGTTGTTAAATGAGATTGAGGACAACCTCGACCTTGACATCCAATCTAGACAGACTCTCATCCAGGTTCTCGACGAGCTAGAGAAAATTCAAGACGAATTGGAGTAATTTATGATGAGGAAGAACGACCAACCAAAGGTCAGTCTGACTCCTCCATATAGAAAGGAGGAAGAGGTATCTTCATCGCAACAAGTGTCTCGACTAGAAGAGGAACTTGTCATCTCCTTTCCACCGTGCATTACATTCCGAGAGGTGGACGCACAACTGGGGGCAAGAAACCATTATCGGCCATTGTTCGTAATTGACTACATAAAGGACCATCACGTTAACCGCATTCTCATCGATTGTGGTTCTGTTATCAACATCTTGCCAATTCGAACAATGACGAATGTCGACATCCCCACAAAAGACCAGTCTGCAAACTCCTTGCTCATTCAAGGATTCAACCATGAAAGCAGCCACACGCTTGGCATGATACGGTTGAAGTTGCTCATCGGAGACATGATGCCGAGACTCCGTTCCAAGTAATCGACTCCAGGACTTCATACAAGTTACTCCTGGGTCTAGCATGGCTCCACACCAACGGGTTCATACCTTCGACGTTTCACTAGTGCTTCAAGTACTAGAAAGATGGCAAACAGAATATGGTATACACCGACGAGAGTCCGTTCACTAAGGCCAAAGCTTCATTTGTTGACACAAAATTCAACCTAATGACAAGGCCGACTGTAAAAGTGTCGTCCTGGCCGGGTCAAGCATCCAATGCCAAAATTGTCGTTCTGCCAAAACAAATGCCAAAACACAACTTGGCGCTGAAAGTCGCGCCGCCCAAACAACAAGTTAACAACATTCAGGCGACCTCATCGATGGCACCGGTGCCGACGAAGCGCAAAATGCCAATACTTAGGTACATTCTGCAGTCGTAAAGAAAGAAAGGGGAAGCCCCTCTCATCATTTGCCGCAACGTCGAGCCGACTCTGTCTCACTTTGCCACTTCCAAAGCTCGAAGATCGGACCGTAGTCAAGAAGTACCCTAAGCTGCGAATGCCTACTGGTGACTTGGACGATCGAAGGCTTTGATCCAAATGCCTACCGATTGCTGGCCAAAGCCAAAGGCAATCTCACAAAAGAACAACTCCACAAGAAGTCGCCCGTCATTGTCCCTATCCTCGCTCTGACGCAAGAAAAACTGAGAAAGTAGTGTCACCGCATTCCACAAAGTCGGCATAGCCTCGGCTACCAAACTATGAAGTCGATCCGATCACAGATCGGTCTGCCGATGTCCACCAAGTTTCGGTAGGCCAACTGTCGCCACGGAAGAAAGCAACCCTGGCCCCAGTGATCTTTTACACTTTGAGAGCTTCCATTGCCAAGGCCCGTGCGCATGATGTCACCTCCGTCAACCATATCTCCTTCGCCGACGTAGAGAGACAACTAACGCTCTTCACGAAAAAAGAAAACTAGGGGGCAAGTTCGTGCCAAAATGGGAAGGCCCCTACGCGGTTCAAGAGGCTTACACCAATGGAGCATATAAGCTCGTGACAGCAGACAGCTCGAAGTTGCCAATGAAAAAAAAATGGGAAAAGAAGGCCGAATAAAGAATGAGAAATAGTTCTTCATTTAAATAAGCGAGAAGCAATTCAAATGTCTCATAATAAAAAGATATGCAACATGGCATCCAAAAAAAAACAAATACAAAAGAGAGGAAGTTAAACTTGAGGAAGCTCCAACTCAGCAAGGTCGAACAACTCCTCTCTATGCATGTCAGGCCGATCCCCCTGCTGGTCGACAGCCATCATCGACTCCTTGACCGTCTACATGTCGAGCCAATCCCGCTTCTGGTCGACAGCCATCGTCGACTCCTTGACCATATGCATGTCCGGCCGACTCTGTTGCTGGTCGACAAATGTCGCCGGTCCCTTGGCCGCTCGCGCTTCAGGCCAACTCGTCCGCTCTCGAAAGATAGAAAATTGGTTGTCGTCGTTTAACACAGGACGACTCCATAAGTCATGCAAGACCTTGAGCGTAGAAGCACATACAAAACAGCCACCAAAGATCGATTCGCCGTGAGGAAGTAGCATTGATTTCACTTGCACATTAGAGTCTCGTGGAAGCAGAGCCGCACAACACCATTCAGTGTGATCGAAGCTCCCGAGTTGTCAAACTAAGAAAGAAGAAAGACGGTGCGGCCCTCTCCGACAAAGAAAGCATGTGCATCAGTTGAAATCAGGTACCCAAACTAATCTTTTCTCAAATAAGAAAAAAAAAGAGAAAAGAAATCAAAGTCAAGAAAAATTGTGTGCCCAGTGACCAAAAGAATAGAAAGGTCGCGCAAAAAAAAAATCGAAACTAGAAAAAATGCTAGCGACAAAAAAGAGCAACACGGAAAGAAAAAGAAATGGAGAAACAAAAAAAAAAGAGAAAGGGCAATCATCGAAGAGTACACCGACTCTCTAAACAATTCGGCCAACAAACCGAACTAAAAAAAAAAACAACTCTCGGTCGCCCAAATCTACCGCACCACCGCCCGCCGGCGAGCTGCAGAACGGGCACCAATTCGTTACGAAACAAGGTTCCCCGCGGGACGACCAGCAACTCGAGGTCGATTGGTCGGCTTCGTCGCAACATTGCCTGCACTGGCGAGCCTTGGAGCGACCAACGAGCCGCAACCCAGCGATCAATGAGCCGCAACCCGGCGACCAACGAGCCGCAACCCGACGACCAACGAGCCGCAACCCGGCGACCAATGAGCCGCAACCCGGCGACCAACGAGCCGCAACCCGGCGACCAACGAGCCGCAACCCGGCGACCAACGAGCCGCAACCCGGCGACCAACGAGCCGCAACCCAGCGACCAACGAGCCGCAATCCGGTGACCAACCAGCTGCAACCTGGCGACCAACGAGCCACAACCCGGTGACCGAGCTGGACGGACACAAAGAGCACAAAACTTGACATAATTTGACTTCGACAGAAGAGGAATTCAATTACCAGATCAAAGTCCGTCGCAGCACTACCGCACTGGCGAACTACGAAAAAGATCACAACTCTTCACAAGGCGATAAAAGGACAATCCAACCACCAATCTGAATTCGGCAAAGGAGGAATTCAGAGAAGAAAATCATGTCAGAATCCACTACACCAGCGCTTGCTCTGGCGAGTTGCAGATAGGACATCGACACACGAAGGGCCGACAAAAAGAAATCGCAAAAAATTCGACAAATGCAGAATTCGTCCAACCTAGTCTGGCGACCAAGTCAAACTAAAAAAAGCACATGCCGGTTCTCCATAAATTGGCAGAAAAATGAATTCGACTAGGAGAGGAGTACGAAAATTCAAATTGTCCGACTCCATCGCTGCACCGCCGCATCGGTGAGCTTCGAAAAGGTCTGACTCTTCGAAAACTCGGCCAGCAAGCCGAGTTCGACCATGAGACTTCATGAATCAAATTGGCCCAACTCCGCCGCACCAACGCCTGCACCGGCGGGCCGCGGGACGGACCGACTATCTAAAATTCGGCCAGCAGGCCGAATATGCAAAATGCAATCGGGCAATCAAGCCAGACTCGCCACTGAGATGTCAGACTACCACATCAAATTGGCAAACTGATAGAAATGTCATCGCGCTTGGCGACCAAGCCGAACGCAGTACAAAGCCACAACGCCTAGCAACCAAGCCGGATGTGACAACTCAAATTCGCCGCACCCGGCGACCTGGCCGAACATAGCACAAAACCACCGCGCCCAGCGACTGAGCAGGATGCGACACAGTAAAATTCCAATCCCGGCCACCGAGTCGGACGTGACACATCAAAATTTCATGCCTGGCGGCCGAGCCAGAGGCAACAACACAAATTCAGCACGCTCGGTGACCGAGCCGAACGCTAAAAATCAAATTTACCGCACTTGACGACCGAACTGGACGCAAAAAATCAAATTTGCCGCACTCGTCGACCGAGCTGGATGCAATACAACATTACTGCGGCCAACGACTGAGCCGGATGACACACCGAGAGTTTTCAGTCAGTCACATTAATAAATTGACGGACACATGGAGTGCAAAAAAAAAAGATTTTAAAGAGAGAGAGAGAGAGAGAGAGAGAGAGAGAGAGGGAGTGAGAGCGAGAGATAGAGAAAGAGAGAGAGAGAGAGAGAGAGAGAGAGAGAGAGAGAGAGAATTCGAGAGATAAGAAAAATGGAGAGTAGATTGAGAGAGACAGATAAAATTCGAGAGAAAGAGTGAGTTCCAAAAAAAAAAATCGAGAGAAAGAAAGACCGAGGGAGAAGTCGAAAATGAGAGGAGAGAAAAGAAAGAAGAAAGAGGGAGAAGGAAAGAAGAAAGAAGAAAAAAAAAAAAAGAGTGGGTACCCGGCAGACACGAACTTGATTAGAGACTGTCGGGAGAGAAGAAGCTACACATACCTTGATTCGTGATTCTTGGAGAGTCTAGAAGGAGAAATTCAAGTCAAAATTCGAGGAGGGTCGTAAGTCGCGAGAAATTCACTCGTGGACACTCAATGCAGTTCTGTTCTCAGATATGCAGGGAAGACGATGCAATCATAGAGCTAACCAGTAGTCTTCGCTCACAACACGATCAAGAAGAAGAAGACTCGAAGAAATCAAAATAAACTCTTCTCAAATGAAGTTTGAGGCAAGCCGGCGAAGTCAGAAAGTTGAAGACACTTCATGAGACACAAATCGCATAAAAGAAGAGAAGAAAGGGAAGCAGTTGGGTTTAAGAAGGGAGACTCCTTGATTTTAGGAGATTAGCAATCCCTCACTAAGGGGGATTCAATCTATTTGAATTTCCATTCAGAGTTATATTATAATAATAACTTTGTATGGGAATTCAATGTGAAGGTCAAAAAAAAAAAAACAAAGGGAGCCATTAGGCCGGGACGACTAGCGACTCTTTAGCTTCGCAGGCGCCCCTCTCTAGTCAAGCGCCGGTGTTGCTCGATCTCAGCCAAAGTCGTCGAAGCTGCTCCAACTTGTCGAGTGGTCGGCCTAACCAGAGCGCGACCTTCAGTCTCGTACTTCGGTATCATTCTGCCTATAGCTTCTCTTCGTCTATCTCTCTCCATTTCAATTCGGGGTTCGCCGGAAGTAATCCGAGGAACCGACCGAACCAAGGTGGAGCCACTACACTTCATCTCGATTCACGTCCTCTTTCTCTGGCGCGACAACCTGAATTGCCGAGATCAAATTCAATCGGAGCTACTCCACTGAAGAAACTCATAATGCTAGAGGGTTCGACTAGTTTGAGTCGTGGTTTATCGCACTTCACCCAGTCTGCGCCAATTTTTCAATGCATTATGGAGAGATGCCAGTTAAGACGAATTTGCCAAAATTCGTCGAAATTGCTAGAAGGATATACCAAGAGAACGATTTTGTGCGGAGGTGCGACTTGCCAAAAAAATTTCCCATCTCATCGAGAGGTTGGCCGAACCAAAGTGAGGCCTACTGCGCTCCACTCTAGTGCATGCCTTCCCCCCGGCTCGATGATTATATCACCGAGTTTACACTCTTCTCTGGCGCGCGACCAATTCTGTCAAAGTCATTCTATCGAAGTAGTCTCCTGCTGCAACATTCAAGCAGGCTACAACCCCTGCTCAGCTGACTTCTACTCATCAGTCTCACCTCGCGAGCTTCAACCAATAAGTATGTTGCTACTCGAACCTGAACAACACCTCTGTCAGATACTCATCTCTTTTGTATATAGGATATATACTATATATGTATGTGTATATAAAAAAAAAATAAAAAAAATCAAATAGCCCTAAAACAGCAATAGGGAAAAAAAATAAAAAAATCAAACACCCCTAAAACAGCAACAGGGCCAAAAAAAAAAGGAAAAATCAAGCAGCCCTAAAACAGCAAGAGGGCCAAAAAAGAAAAGAAAACAAAAGAAAAAAGAGACAAATATAGGTGTACAGAAAAATATACATTGTCCTAAAAAAGCAAGATGACAGAAAATACGTACACAAAAAGATAAACGACCTTAAAAGGTAAAAGGTTAAAAAAAAAAGAGAGAAAAGTGTGTGTGTGTGTGTTAAGTGTGTTCTCATAGTTCAAAATTTGCTCGTTCTCCTAATGAGCAAATCATGAAGGGGGCAATTTGTAGACGCTAAAATGCGGCTGACCCAAATACAACAAGCCCAGTCACCCACTAGCCCATCAGATAGTCATCACGGGCTCGTCTGCCAGTTGTCAGAAGTAGCCCACCATCAAGATCCATCGCTTCACCACATCATCGCTGATGTCGTCGACACGTCGCAACAACGTCAACAGTCCAAGCCAGCCAAGCATCAGAGGCACGCCAAGCTTCCATCGACCAAGTGTGGTCGACCCTTCCCCCCCATTAGATGGATCGACAGAAGAGGAGAGAAAGGAGGAAGCGTTACAATCTTCCTCCCTCTTCTCATCGAGACATCAGAAGGGTCGGGGAAAAAATTCATCTCTCAAGAAAAGTAGAGAAGTTCCCGATCGTGAAAATCACTCCACCAAATGCACATAGTCGAGATCCCCTTTTTCGGGATCGAACTCCGACAACACAGCACTCAACCGGCTACAAATTGCTAGAAGTACGACATCAGAAAGGTCGAAAAAATCACTCTAAAAAAAAACAGATACATTCTCGATCAAGTTTACTCGCTCAACCCTTAAGTTCGTCGAAGCTCAAGCAGTTTGTCTGTAAGCACTTTGTACGTTCACCGGTGACGTAAACAACGACAAAAACGCACAGAAAACAGATTGTTTAGTTTGGCCGACTACAACTGTCGTTGTTCGTGCACACTTGCTCGAAGGCTAACAGCTCGTTGTCGACTTGCAAGAGGCAGTAACTTTGTAAAAAAATATACAAAAATCGAATGCTAGGAGATTGCATCACCATAATTTTCTAATTCGCAAATATCAAATTTTAAAATTCTATGTTTTAAATCAAATTAATTAAACTAAACTTACCGGGTTGGACCTACCGGTCGGTTCGGTAATTTTTTTCCCTATTATATTGGTTTAAGACACAATTTTGTCATAAATCAAATTACGTAATAACATCTTTGAGACTTTGTTGAATGCTGGGAAGAGGGAGAACAAGTCGAGCCCGGATCCGCTGGCCATATCGAATGGGACCCCTATGCAGCGCTCAGTTGGCGCCCTGTGATTCGCTGTGGCTACCAACGATATGGCCAGCGGATCCGGGCTCGAACAAGCCTCGTTTCACTAATTTCAGTAAATGAGCATAAAAATAAATAAGCTCACCGGCGCCGGCCGCCGAGCCTTTTCTGTTTTCTCCCACACGAATTTGGACTTACGGGTCTGAGATGATTGACTGTAAATCCTTCCGATTCCGAATGTACCCAGTTCATTATAAAGTTATAAACCAGAGATCCAGGGAACACCAGGAAAAAGCCAGGGAACATTCAATGCTCCCTCGGTCTTTAATGCCCGCCAGAACAGACGGCAGAGAGTCTTTTCAGCATGTAGGGCTGGCCTACCTACGCCTGTGTTCGGGCATCATCACATACCTTTGAATTTACTCTTAAGTAATTACGCTCCGCCACCGTCTTCAATCCCGGAGCCCCTGTTTAATTAATTAGTGCTCACCGCCGTCGCTCCCTGTAATCTCTGTTTTCCGGCAGCTCTATTTATTTATATACGCTCTCTTCAACCTCTAGTCTCAGATTCTGTAAGGCCTTAAAATAAAATGGTTGTGACTTGTAACATATTCTAATTTCTAACCTCTTTACGGTTTCTAGTACTCCCACTCACTGAGCTTCGTACGAAATCAGGAGTAAACAAGTGCAGAAACCCGGCCGTTTCTACGTGAATTCTTCTTAATCGATATATAATGGAGTTGCAGGCAGGCCGCAAGGATGCTTTGATAATTGATACTATCTAAATGAATATTGTTCCTTAAACATTTTACAGACGGACCCAGCTTTCGCTGCACCTTGTTTGAAAAGACAAAGGGGAAGAAAAAGAACAAAACACTATATTTGGTGTACATTTCGATTCCATCTTCTTCGAGAAAACTCCCCGTTTCAGAGCTACGATTACGAAGCAGCAAAAACCAAAAAGAATACAGTCACTAATTCAGCCATTATAATTGCCCACCAGAACCCAAACCCACCAGTACCAGAGATCCCCGAAACGACACAGGACCCGATACGATCGCAACTCTGATGGGCATCTTCATCAATCACTTCCATCCTCAATCCCGCATTGGCAACAATACCCGGTGACCCTTTTTGACACGCTTTTACTCCAGCAGGTGCGTTTTCTCCGGCCACGGCCCAGGCGTCGTAGCACAGACCCGGATTGCCCCGGACAGAGAAGTGCCTCCCCAACTTCCCGTAGAAGCCATCAGAGAATTGAAGCTCCCCTGCCAGGTCGTTCCCGTTTAGGTAAAGTGCATTAACGACGCAGGGCATGTCGCCGAAGTTCGGCGGCACATTTCCTGACAGGTGGTTGTCGTTCAGAGCCAGGAACCTCAGCTTTTTCATCCCTGCCATGGACGCCGGAATCTCCCCCACCAGACCCGTGTGGGAAAGGTCCAAAGCGATCAGGCTCTCCAGGTTTTGCCAATTTAGGTTCGTCAAGGTACCACCGATTGGGTTATTGGAGAGAAGCGCCTGCTCCAGGGAGACCATTTCTTCCAACGTCCGGGGCAACCCATTGACGAATCTGTTGTTTCTGAGGTCCAAAAGAGTCAGGTTCCTCAGCTGACCGAGCTCTAATGGAAGTTGACCGTCGAACGAGTTGTTGCTCAAATCGAGCTTCAGTAACGAAGTCAGCCCTTTAATGGTGGGAGGCAGAGGCCCAGAGAGAGAATTCCGACTGAAATCGATGATCAGGAGCTTGGTCAAACCACCACCCAGAGTGGTCGGAATCCGGCCAGTGAAACGGTTTCCGGCGAGAACTAATTGCTCCAGCTCGGTTAAGTTCCCAAACCCAATCGGCAATTCCCCTGTCAAATTGTTCTCTAGCAGTACCAGAGAGCGAAGCTTTCTTAGGGAGGCAGAGAACAGAGGCGGCATCTGACCGTTGAGACCCGGGTTCGATCGGAATTCGATCGTCTCTAAGGTGTGCGCGAGCTTCTCCCATGGCAGACCCTGGATTGAAATCGGGCTGTGGAAACAACCGAAGAAGGAGAGGCTTCTGAGGTGCTTCATTCGGAAGAGACGAGGACTGATCTCTGCGTCTGGTGCGCACTGGAAGGAGTTGTCGTGGATGGGTCCGACGACCATCGTGGTTACGTACCACAACCCGTGGAAGAGGTCGCAGGAGACGCCTTGGATCGGGGTCCAACCGCATGGGTCCGGGTACAGCTCGGTGCCGTTGAACCATTTTCCGACGAGCGAACGAATGGTGGCGTACAGCGCGTCTAGCTCTCGTTCGTCCATGGGAGACGTCGTCGTCGAAGTGGTGTCAGCTTCGGCTCTGGCAAACAAACACAGTAAAAAAGGAAGGAGAAGAAGAAGAGAACGAAGGGAGACGAACTTCCTCATGAATAAACAAAGAGAAGACCGATCATGCGTTCGATCGTCCATAGCTGCTTGAGAGAGAAGGGGAGTACTGCTTTCTCATTTAACTCTCACTTGTGGAGAGGTCTAGAAGGAGAGTTATGGAAAGGAATCTCTACGCGCGCCATTGATGACGATGACGAAGGGAACAGAAATTCAGAGGAGAGGGGGAGGGGAACATTCTCATGGTACTCAGGAATCAAATCTTTCATGCATAAAGCAACGGCGAAACAAAAACCACAAAAACCACACCCTGAAAACAAGAAGAATTAAAGAAACCGTAATATATATATATATATATATATATATATATATTCTAGCTGATGATCTTCTCAACGACGGCTCCGATTCAAAAAAGATGCTGGTGCGGTGCAGAGAGAAACAAAAAGGACAGGAAATACCGGCCGGTGACTGAAATATAGTCAAACCTGGAGCACCAGAAGCCGGTAAAACACAGGCGAGCTTTTAGCTACAAGACGGAACCTTAGCACGTAAAAAGCAACAAGGAATCGCTCACCAGAGGCCTCCCCCCACCCTTTCTGTCATCCCCGAAGCGAACACAAACACCGAGTCAAGAGGAACGAATTGAAGACACATACTAGCTACTCCCTGCAAACCGGCTTTTCTCCGACATAAATCGAGAATCGGAAAACAGACCCAAGTGAGGAAACTCGGAAACTAAAGATCCAAAGGGGAGAAGCCACGAGAGAGACGTTTGCCAGAAACCCAATGGAACAGTGGAGCGACCAGAGGGTCACCCATGGGAAGGAGGCGGGATGGCTTTTTCGAGCAAAACACGGTCACAGCAGAAACCAGTGCAGCAGGGACGAAGATTGTTATAAGAGAATACAGAAAATTACGGCTCGGCTCCCGAAGGCAAACGAGGTAATAAGTTAATTTCGTCTTCACTGTGACATGTGGGTAGGCTTTTTTTTGGCTCATCTAAGTTCTAAGCCGGAGCCGCGACAGCGAGTTGGGGACCTTTTTTTTGTTTTTTTTTTTTTTCCTTCTCGTGCATACACATGCAGAAGTGCAATACTGTGCAGTGAATAACCGAATTTCATCTCTGCATCACACGAGATACAATCTCATCTAATCTACCATCGCGACCCACAACCTTCTCACGACGTGTAAAAATATAATCGGGTACCCGGGAAAACGAAATTATTAGAAAGAGAGTGGAGGAGATGAAATCTCAATGAAATCTCTCCAATCATTTGCAGCCTTGTGGCGAATAGCAATCCAGGTGGCGCCGCCGCGGGTCCAAACTATCACGGATGTCCAACAGCTGTCAATGTGGGCCCACCGTATCGGATTTTTTCTCTTCATATGTTCGATGTATATAACTAGTATAAGTATATATATCCCCCTCTGATTCTTCTCAGAACCGCGTTCCGGGGCAGTGGATCCGATAATCGGTTCCGACGACAAAAAACCAAGCTCCTGACCGTCGCCGGCGAGGAAACCCAAAACCGGGAATACCAAGGTTTATCTCCGCTGTACGAATGAAGTATATATATATATATATATATATATATATATATATATATATGAAGAACCTCACCGCCGGGACGAAAACAGGAAAGATTTTTCACCAAAGAGAAGGAAAACGAAGGGACCACGGAGAGAGAGAGAGAGAAAGAGAGAGAGAGAGAAAAGAGAGAGAGAGAGAGAGAGAGAGAGAGAGAGAGAGAGAGAGGGGTATACTACGGAGGGAGATGAATGAAGGTATAGGGACCACGGCGGGGAGTTTAAAGCGGCAGTAAATAAGGGTGCAGCAGCTGCGATAGGGAGAAACGACATTGGAGTTTGTACCCGTGCAACATGTACAGGTCACAGAGAGATCAGAGAAGAAAAGGAGGCTACAGGTCATGGCTGGAGTTATGTGAGGAGTCCCTTTCGTCTCTTCTTTTTCCTTCTCGACGTACTGTGGAGTCTGGAGTGACCAGGGGACCGAGGGAGGGATCATCGAGATTCGAGAGGGAGGGGGGGAAGGTGGGGTACGTAGCTTGAGTGCTTAACTAGCCTTTAGCATTAACTCCTTTTACGAACGATGTGTGTATACATACACTACATTTATTAATTACCGGGGGAGCTAGCTAAGTACTTCGACTGCATGAACAGTACTGTACTGTGGGCGGTGCAAGGTTTGGGGCGGCTCGGCAGTAGACACTAGTGCTCATGCATCTGGTTGAGCCTGCATGAAAGGAGAGGACGATGGGTTTAATTTTCTTGGTGACTGTTTTCGGGGTTAATTAAAGAAGATGCTTTTATCCATATATAATTGCTTGAGTGAGCGTGAGTATAACAAGAGGAATTAAGGAAGGGGTCGGAAATCTGATCCAACCCCTCTCCGCTCTTTCACTGATGCTCTTATCGTACCTAAGTGGGATTATATGTCTTAAATTACATGCCAAGTACTAATAATGTCATGATTTAGATACGTAAGAGACGGCATAAGATCCGACATGGGCCTTGGCCCAAGAAACAATTCGTATCGGGTCAAACTCGCCAGTAGAACCCCTTCCCCCTCCTTTTTTTTAACATTGGACGCGTAGTGATCAGCCCGGCGGTTTAATCCAGACCGAAAAGGTTTTCGATCCGAGTTGCTGGGTCGGGTTTTATAACAAAGAATTAATTAAGTCTTCCAAGACTTCGCTTCCAGAAAAAGTTGATTGATAAATATCCTTGTCCCTATTTTTAGGCAAGGAGATGAGAATACAAGAGATGCATGTAAATACAACAAACTATTTATATCGACCAAAAACCTCTGGTCTACGAAACGGTGATTGATTGATTAAATTGACAAAGTTACAAAGAAAATTACAATATGTGGGTTGCAAATTGAAAATTATGGGAATGCAATCTCCTATGCTTCCTCTAATTCAATCTTCGTGGGTTGGTTGATGAAATTAATGCTTCCTGTGAATTGACGGTGAACTTCGAGTCTCCTAGTGAGTGTACGAACGACGACGGATGTAGTCGGCTGGACGGAAGTATTTGTGTTCTGTGTGTTTTTGGCGTGTTGACGTCACCGGTGAACGTGTAGAACTGCTTCGAACGAACTATGTGAACTTCGGCGAACTGAAGGTAGCTAAAACTTCTGGCTCGAAAATGCTTCTACTTGCAAGAAAACTTTTTTGACCTCTTTGGTGGAGCGCTCCTGGCTATTTGTAACTGGCTGAGTGAAACGTTTGAGATCGATCCTAGGAAAGGGGATCAATCCTCTTTTGCTGGTGGAGCCAAGTGAGAACTAGTGCTCCTCTTTTGCTCGATGAAGGGACTTGCCATTTCTGGCTTCTCTGCGGTCGTGACTTGGTCGATGTCTGAGAGGAGCCATGTAGCAAGTGATGTGGCGCTGATGATGGATTGATGGCAATGAGTTAGTGCTGACGATGATGACACTGTTGCTGGTGACATGGAAAGAAGATAGATCTACGACTGGGCTATGAATAGTGATTCCAAAAATTGATAAGGAGGCTAATGGTGAGCCAGCAAAGATTGAATGATGGATAGATGGGTGAATGGGCTTACCGTTCGTAGCTGGGCCAACCAAATTTTGGAGTCTCGAACATATGTTCACGCGCACACATGCACACAAACACACTTTCTTTTCTTCTTCTCTCTTTTTTTTTGGACCCTCTTACTCTTTTAGGGTCGTTTATCTTTTAGTGTACGTATTTTTGTCCACTTGCTTTTTTTATTTTTATTTTTTTGCATATTGTATGCACCAAAATGTGGACAACCCAATTTCGACGAGTCCAACAATCCACCGATCCATCAAACAACGATCGTGGGTAGGCTCTGTCGATCTTCGAAGTCCGTCGCTGCAGCCCATCGCAAAGTCCAACCGCGTCGTCGCGTCATTGGTACAGTCGGCGCCCTCGTCAGCAAAAATCCGTCGCGTCAGCACCAGTCAGCATGCCTCGTCACTCAACTTAACAGTTGAACGACCAGTTCCGGTCGTTCAACCGAAGCAGCCAATTAAGGAGGCCACGATCCTGGTCCTCCTCCTCTTCTCCTTTCTCAACTTCATTAGCAGAAAGGGGATTGTGATCCCCTTTCCCAAGAAGAAACTCTAACAACAGCACAGGACAGGCTACAAAAGGCGAGAGAATTCCCTGTCGCAGGGTTAGAAAAATTCTGGTGAGAAAGCTTTGCCGAGAAATCACTTCGCACATAGAAGTTCTCTCTCGAAAGGAAGGTATGACAACTCCTCCATCGAGAAGAAACTCCCATCGACAGAAACACTTTCGAACCAGAGAAGTCAAGCTACTCGCCGCTCGTCGTTCAACAAGTCGACCAGGAGCAGCTCTACACGATCACCGACAACGTCACAAGTCGACACACGCGGACCACAAATACCTACGTCCGACCGACCAACGCCACACAAGTTCGTGAACGCTCGTTCCTGCAACTCGAGTCTCGACGATGACTCGCCAGAAGCTTAAACTTCACCAAATTCACACGGAGATCGAATTAGAGGAAGCATAGGATATTGTACTTGCTTTTTTCCTGACTCACACACATTGTAACACAAAATTATTCTGAATTAATCGATATATTCTCTCGGTCGCGCCTCTTCGCGGACCGACGGATTTTCGGTGAAACAGATTTGGCACGCTCGGTGTGACCTTTCCTACCTCTCATCTCCTTCTCCGTCCAACAAAAAAAAAACTCTCCAACCTCAGCCATGGCCAGCAACGCTAGCAACGACAACAACAACAACAACAACAATAGGGGCAAACAAACTGCCTCCTCCTGTTCTGCTCAGTCGCGGCTTGCCGCGACCGCAAGCTCAGCCGTAGGAGCTTGCAAACCATCTGCCGACCTCCGCGCTCCTACCTCTCCACCACCAGCCACTCGCCCAGTTACAAGGGCTGTGGCCAGGAGTTTGTCCACCGAACAGGCCCCTTTCATGCGCGACGCGCGCCGTCCATGCGCCGTCTTTGTGCCTCAGGCTATCGCGACCTCCGTTAAGCCAGCCGCGGCCTCCGCCAAATTGATGCTGGCGATAGCCAAGCCAACATATTTGGCTGTTGCTGCCTCTCTTCCTCCTCCTCGCAGCCCGACTGTTAGCCCAGCTCAGTCAGCGCCATCGCAAAGAAGCTCTATCGTCCCTTCTCTGGTGCAACGATACGAGCAACACGGGGGCATCTCCTCCTCCTCCGCGGCAAGAACACACTCATCGCCGGCCTTCTCCGTACAGAGAGCGACGACCACAGATAACTCCTTGGTCGTATTGGTCTCGCACGACCTCTTAGCCGCACTCAATGCAGCAGCAGGTCCACCACCCATCCGTTCACCTTGCCGACAGACACCGGCGACCTCCCCCGTCGCAACATCACCTCTTCCTCCCTACCGGATTTTGTCAGCGACTGCCACTGCGAGTCGGTCACCCGCTGCAACTACTCCACAATCGAGAACACCGGCGGCCGTTTCCCCAATACGGTCGCCGGTTAAAATCTCATCACTTCGACTTGCGCCAGGAATAGCTTCGCCGATGCAGACCGTCAAGATGGCCGCGATGACAACTTCGGCCACGACGGTAGAAGAGCAGCTGGCCGGACGGCAAGCTGCGCTCAAAGAACAAAGTGAGCAGCTGCGCATCAAAGACGCGCAACTCAGAGCCCGTGATCTCCAGATCACGAGAATTCTAGAGCGGCTTGAAATGGGCGCGGCCGCAAACAACACTGGCAGCGTGTCTCAAGAAGTCGACCGAAATTGGGCGACTACTAGTGGCTCAGCCGAACCACTGCTAGAAGATCCTTCATCCGACGACGAGCTGCCGCCCGTCGCACCAGTAACCTTTCGCCGAGGCCGAGCCAAAACAGACCCGATTGCTCTCACCATCGACGCAGTCACTGAGCTTATTAACCGCGCTGTATGAAGCAGCTCGAACGACAACAAATCCGTCGCCTACCGGAGGCCCTACACGCAGAGGATCCAAAATATTCCAATGCCAATGGGCTACCACCCTCCGAAGTTTCAGAAATTCAATGGCGACGGGCACCCAAAGCAGCACGTTGCCCACTTCATCGAGACCTGCAACAACGCTGGTACCGATGGTGACTTGTTGGTGAAGCAGTTTGGCCGGTCGTTGAAGGGAAATGCCTTCGACTGGTACATCGAGCTGCCCCAGGATTCTATCGACAACTGGGAACAATTGGAGCGAGAGTTCCTTAGCCAATTTTACAGCACTCGGCGCACCATCACGCTGGTCGAAATCGCCAATCTCAAATAGAAGAAGGGCGAGAAAGTTGTCGACTACATAAACCAGTGGAGGAACTTGAGCTTAAACGACAAAGAAAGCTCGAATCTATCTCTCGAGGCCGAAATTGAAATGTGCTCTCGAGGTATGCAATGGGAACTACTGAGCTACATTCACAGTCGGAGGCCGGCCGACTTCCAAGAGCTCGCGACAGAAGCTCACAACATGGAGAATCTCATAGAGGAAAGAGGAGAAGACGGATCCTCTTCTGCCGACCCTCGCAAAAAGGACCAGCAGCGGGTGCGCTCAAAGACACGAAGGAGAAAACAAAAGCTTCTTTCGCGACGAACGCTTTCGAGCCCATCAAGGTCGAAAGCAAGGTCAAGGCCACTTACCTCCCACGCCAGCTAACTGGGGGAACATACCAGAGGCCTTCGCTGGAGGAACGACAGGCCAAGACGTACCCATTCGCGGACGCAGATGTCTCCATCATGCTGGATCAGCTGCTCGACAACCAATTGCTCAAGTTTCCAGAAGTCAAAAGACCCGACGACTTGTCCAGGAGCAAAGATCCCAACTTCTGCAAGTACCACCACTTGGTCGGGCATCCGACGGAGAAGTGCTTAGTCTTGAAGGACCGGATCATGGAGCGGACGGCTCAAAGCTGCATCAAAATTGAAGGAGCTGAAAATACAGCCGCCTCACACGTCATCTCCATTCAAGCCGAGCCAAACCGGCGAACTCGGCCACACAAACAACAGGTCGCGAGGAAGGATTACCGTCCAAAATCTGGTCCCTCCAACCAACCGCACCACAACAACAGACGACCACCAGCTAAGGTTGTACCAAAATTGGCACCCAGCGAATTAGCTACAGCCGACGCAGAGGGGTGGATCCTGGTCACCCAGAGAAAGAAACCCATCTGAGAAATCGAAGCGGCACCGACAATCACCAGAACCAAGGCGAAGCGGTCAAACAAAAGAGTCGTGAAGCGCCAAAAGAAAGCTCCTAGGACCGACGTCCAGGGGGCAAGCAAAAAGAAAGAAGACCCGTCACATTGGCGGAGTTCTTCCCAAAGGAGTTCCTCTCGCCGCCAGCAATGATGGCGACCTGATCGACAACTCCTCCCAAGCGAACAACAACAAAAGACAAAGGCAAACGACTGGTCGTCGAATGCGATGACCTCGAGACATCACTCAAGCAAATCTCACCACTCAACGAGATAGAAGACGACCTCGACTTGGCCATTTGATCAAGACAAGCTCTAATTCGGGTCCTCGACAAACCAGAGGAACTCAAAGCTGAAATTGAAATGCTGCTTATGAGGAAGCACGACTTGCTTAAAGTCGGGCTAACTCCACCTTATCGAAAGGAGGAAGAAGATGCACTATCCTCCCCGCAGCTGGCAAAGTCGGAGGAAGCACTCGCCGTCTCATGCCCGCCGTGCATCACATTCCAAGAAGAGGACGAGCAGTTGGGGACAAAGAATCACAACAGACCATTATTCGCCTCCGGCTACATCAGAGACCACAAAATCAATCGCATTCTCATCGATTGTGGATCCGCAGTCAACATTTTACTGATTTGCACGATGAAGAATGTCGGTCTCTCTGTCGGCGACCTCTCTCCGAGCTCCCTCCTCATCCAAGGCTTCAATCAAGAAGGCCGGAGGACACTGGGTATGACTAATCTCAAAATGCACATCGGCGACATGGTGGCCGAAACTCCTTTCCAAGTCATCGACTCGAGGACATCTTATAATCTACTCTTGGGTCGACAGTGGCTTCACACTAACGGAGTCATGCCATTGATGCTGCATCAATGCTTCAAGTATTGGAAGAACGGCGAGCAAAAGACGATGTATGCCGATGAAAGTCCGTTCACAGTGGCAGAGGCATAATTCGCAGACGCCAAGTTCTATATGACGACCAGACTGACAGTTAAATTGTCACCCTGGCCGAACCAGGCGTCAAATGCTAAGAACACTCCAACGGAACCTGCATCGCCCAAACAGCCGACACAAGCTTTGTCGCACAACCAACCGACGCACAAAAAGCAGCCGATATACAACCATGAACCGACCACAAAATTGCCGGTGCTGACCTAAGCCGCGTCCCAAAAATAGACCTCGACGCAAGTCGTGTCTCCAAAGCAGCCTGCGCACAATAGCCAGTTGGCACACGGCTACAAATCGGCCGTAACCACTCCAACACCAAAGCAACGTAACATGCCCATCTTGCGATACATCCCACAGTAGCAAAGGAAGAAAGGAGAAGCTCCCCTGATCGTCTGCCACAAAATTCAGCTGACCCCTTTGCCAGAGAAAGTCACACTTCCTCTGCCAAAATTGGAGGAACGAAGCGTCATAAAGCAACTCCCGAGCCAACAGCAGTTGCCGTCCACACGTTCAAATGAAGGTTTTGACCCGAACGCCTACCGACTGATGGCCAGAGCCAGGGGCAATCTTACAAAAGATGAGATCCATGCAAAACCACCCGTCACTCTACCGGTTCTCACCCCAGAACAGGAGAAATTGAGAAACGAAGGCCATCGGATCAACCAGGGTCGCCTAGGCCTCGGCTATGAGAAACAAAAGCCGATCAAAATTTATACAACCCAGGCGAAACCTGTCAAAATAACCAGAAAGGCATCGACAGATGTACATCAAGTTTCGGTCGGCCAAATTCTGACGAAAAAGAAGAATGCTCCGGCCCCGGTGGTTATTTACACTTTGAAAGCAACAATCGTACGAGCTCGCGCTTATGATTCAGTTATGGTGAACCACATCTCCATCGCTGATGATGATCAAGAAGAAGAGGAATTCGTCTTAAAGGAGGCCCCGACTTCGTTCGAGGAAGGAGGCCAGTCAACAGTCGACGAATTAAAGAAAGTCGACTTGGGCACAACAGAAGCCCGAGGCCGACCTTTCTCAGTGCTTCATTGTCAACCGAAGAAGAAGCTGAATACATGGCGTTGCTTCGCGAATACCACAACGTATTCGCTTGGAACTACACGGAGATGCCCGGTCTTGACCCGCGAGTTGCAGTTCACAAATTGGCAGTTCATCCCTCTGTTCGGCCAGTCAAGCAGTCACAACCACCGTTCTGACCAGAACTTGTGCCAGAAATTGAAAAGGAGGTCCACAAATTGATTGCGGCCAATTTCATCAGAGAGGTGAAGTACCCATCTTGGATCGCAAACATCGTGCCTATCAACAAGAAGACCGACCAAATCCGAGTCTGCGTCAACTTTCACGACCTGAACAAGGCTTGCCCGAAAGACGACGTCCCTCTGCCAATAACCGAGCTCATGGTCGATGCGACGACAGGACACAAAGCTCTATCTTTCAAGGATGGGTCCTCTGGCTACAAGCAAATTCGAACTTGAAAGATGAGGAGCTCACTGCGTTTCACACACCTAAGGGCATCTTCTGCTACAAAGTGATGCCATTCAGACTCAAGAACATCGACGCGACCTACCAGAGGGCAATGCAAAACATTTTCAATGACTTCCTGCACAAGCGCGTCGAATGTTATGTCGATGACTTGGTGGTGAAAACAAAACAGAGGGCCGACCATCTTCTCGACCTCCGGGCAGTGTTCGAACGACTTCGACGGTTTCAACTTAAAATGAATTCGTTGAAGTGAGCATTCGGCGTCACCTCGGGTAAATTCCTGGGGTTCATCGTACATCACAGGAGAATCGAAATCGACCAGTAAAAAATCGATGCGATTCAAAAGATGTCGGAGCCTAGAAACGTCTCCGAACTCAAGAGCTTCCAAGGCCACCTAGCATATATCCGGCGTTTCATCTCGAACCTGGCCGAAAGGTGCCAGCCGTTCATCCATCTACTGAAGAAGGGTACACCGTTCGAATGGGACGACTCCTGCCAGAATGCCTTTAACAACATACAGGCGTATCTCACAAAGCCGCCAGTGCTCGTAGCTCCAATCGTCGACAAACCATTGCTGTTGTACATTGCAGCACAGGAGAAATCAGTGGGAGCTCTCTTGGCTCAATGCGACGAGAACAACAAAGAATGTTCTCTCTACTATCTAAGCCGAACACTGGTGGGCGCCGAGCTCAACTATTCTCCGATCGAGAAGACCTGTCTAGCGCTCATATTTGCAATTCAAAAGCTCCGGTACTACCTCCTGGCGCATTCAACGAACCTCATTTCGCGAGCTGACCCGTTGAAATACATCATGTCGCGGCCAATCCTCTCTGGTCGACTGGCAAAATGGGCGTTGCTCTTATCCGAGTTCGAAATCAACTTCGTGTCACAACGAGTAATCAAAGGCCAAGCCTTGGCCAATTTCTTGGCCGACCACCCGGTGCCGGGCGAATGGGAGTTAACAGAGGAATTACCAAATGAGGAGATCTTCCTGGTCGAGGTGCTCCCTCCTTGGGAGATGTATTTCGACGGCTCTGCTCGAAGAAATGGAGTCGGCGCAGGAGTCTTGTTCGTTTCACTGAGAAGGGACCTACTCCCGTATTCATTCGTTCTGACTCAAAATTGTTCGAACAATGAAGCGGAATATCAAGCCATCCTCCTCGGACTCAGCATAGCGGTCGAGATGCAATTGCCGCAGCTAAACATTTACAACGACTCGGCTCTGTTCATCAACCAGCTCACAAGGGAGTTCGAAGTAATGAAACTCGAAATCGTGCCATTCTGGAGACATGCCGGTGAACTCTTGGCCCAAATTCTAGAAGCCTCACTCCACTACGTTCCTCGATCCAAAAATGGGCCAGCCGATGCATTGGCTGGAATTGCGGCCAGTCTAGCGCAATTCGAGGAACGGCCGAGTCAAGTCCCCATTTGCAAACGATGGGTAATCCCTCCACCGGTCGAGGAAGAAACAGAAGAGATAGAAGAATCTCTTCCTATCTTGGTCAGTCAAAATCAAACCGAAGATTGAAGAGAGCCTATCACAAACTTCCTTCGCCACGACACACTCCCTGTCGACCTACGAGAGCGAGTCCAAATTCGTCTAGCAGCTCCAAAGTACGTTTTCATCAACGACATACTCCACCGGAGGTCATATGAGGGTCTGCTCCTTCGTTGCTTGTCAAAAGAAGAGGGGTCGCAAGTGTTAAAAGAGATAACAATGGAATTTGCGGCGCGCACTAAGCTGGCCCGAAGCTCCACTTACAAGTTAAACGACTGGGCTATTACTGGCCGTCGACGCTCAGGGATGCCATCGAAATGGCTTGAACTTGCAAACAGTGCCAGCTCCATGCCGACTACATACACCAGGTGCCGGAACCGCTTCACCCAACGGTCGGACCATGGCCATTCGAAGCTTGGGGGATGGACATCATAGGTCCCATTACTCCCAAATCCGACTCCGATAGACAATATATCTTGGCTGCCACCGATTACTTCTCAAAATGGGCCGAAGCTGCAGCCTACCGAGAAGCGAAAGCTATCACCGTCGTAGACTTCATTCGAACTCAAATCATCTATCGATATGGAGTTCCCCGATATATAATGACGGACAACGGTACGCCATTCAAAAACAAAGTCATGGACTGCTTCTAAGAGAAATTTCGCATACAACAGCGGACGTCGTCGGCTTATAACCCGACAGCTAATGGACTCGCAGAGGCATTCAACAAAACGCTCTGCAAGATCCTAAAGAAGACCATCGGTACCAACAAGAAGAGCTGGGATGAAAAACTCGGTGGAGCCTTGTGGGCATACAGAACTTCGTTTCGAACGCCAACCCAGTCGACCCCATATTCGTTGGTTTACGACACCGAAGCAGTGCTCCCTCTCGAAGTACAACTTCCTTCTATGCGAATTGCAATAAGAGAAGGGCTGACGACGGAGGAGTGCGCCCACCAGCGACTCACTGAACTTGAGTCACTCAACGAGCAGAGGCTCGAGGCACAACAACGCCTTGAATGTTACCAGTCGTGCATGACCCAGGCCTTCAACAAAAAGGTACGACTCAGGTCATTCCAGAAAGGCGACCTCGTGCTCACAGTCCAAAGGCTGATGCTCTTTACGAACAAAACCGGGGGCAAGTTTGCGCCAAAGTGGGAAGGACCGTACGAGGTGCAGGAAGCCTACACTAATGGCGCCTACAAGCTCGTCACTTCAAACGGTTCTGAGCTGCCAATAACGAACGATAAATTCCTCAAACGATTTTACCCATGAAGAGGGCAGCGAAAAAAAAGAGAGACAAAGAAAAGAAAAGTCAAAAAAAAATATATATGTTTCTCATTGCAGAAAAAAATGTGTGTGTGATGAGAACAAATCAAGCCTCTCAACAAAAAGGGAGGCTACCAAAAAAAAATAGAAAAAGAAGTATTAAGTCAAGAAAGAAAAGAGAGACTACAAAAAAAAAATACATCAAAGAGACGGAAGTTCAAAGTCGACCACCCTTTGCCACAACTGCATCACTTTGGCGCGAACTACAGCCAACTCTCGCGTCTCCGTCTCGTCAAGAACAGGGCGTGCGCAAACAGAGGCGAGTTTACCCTCGAGCGCAGAAGCTTCCTCCTTAGCAGTGTCAATCCCTCGACGGATGGTCACAAGCTGAGTATTGATGGAGTCGATCTGAGATGAGATGAATGCCAGACGATCACGGAGAGCCATCTGCTCAGTTTATGCGGCTTCGCGTTCAGCCTAGCGTCTATCCAAATCTGTGGTCAAGTCATCGCGCTGACGGTTTACATGCTCAATAGACCGTGCAAGTTCGGTCTCAACGGCAAACCGTTCGGCCAGACTGAGCTTCCTGGCCAAAGACTGACACTGCTGCTGAAAATGAGCCGCCTCCGAAGCAAAGTCCTCCACCCATTGCTTCAGCACCGAGGTGTCGACACCGGCTCCTCGGAAATGCTCAAGAATGGCACGAGTGTCCGCCACATGCTCGGGTGAACAAGGATCGTCGGCCATTGATAAAACAGAGTCGGCAAACTCTGTCCACAGTCCCAGCGCGGACCGCTGCATCAACAACCTCGACCGCGCCAAAAAGGGGAAGGTCGATACCTAAAAAAAAAAGAGTCGAGAGATGAGGGAAGGAAGAACAAAAAAAAACAGAGAGAGGGAATAGGGTGATAAGTGCTTACCGACGCAGGTCGTGAAGTCGACGAATCCTCACTAACAGGCTCACGTCCTGAACCCGGAGCTCCCCTCTTGGGAGTAACAGTTGCTTCTTCGCTACTAGGAGGAAACTTCACAAAAGGCTCCCTCCTCGAAGTCGCGACAGCCACTCCGGCATCTAACACCAGTCCCTCAGCCGCAATTGGCCCAGTCGAAGGCTGCTGAGGTGCTACCCCCTCACCAAGAGTCACCGTCGGATACTCGGCTCCATCAATTGCGACGGCAGACGGAGCTCGCTCCTCGACCCACTCCAAATCGTGGGTAGCATCCATCTCAGCCAAATCGAACAGGTCTTTCTACTGAAAACTGGGCTGGTTCATGAACGGAGCAACGACGATGGCAAGATCGTCGGAGGGAAGGTCGCCAGACTCCTGGAGCGCTGACACTTCAGCTTGGGTCGCCGGCGCAGGTAACAATATCACTGGTGCCGCAGTAGCCTCTCCAGCTGACGGAACAATAGACCCGTCGAGAGGTGCCGTCTCCTTAGCCTTCTCTCTCAATTCTAACACGGGAACCCCCAAAGGCGGGACAACAACAGGAGGAAGAGAATGGAATATACGCTTACTCACACCGGTTCAAAGTCGCTTCTTGAAAGGAGGAGGAGCGAAAATGAAAGGCCCTGGTGGAGGAGTTGCCGACCTCTTCTCCGGCAAAATCTGAGACTGAGCCAATCCTTTCCCCTTGTCCTTAGGAGCATCAGCCGTCGACAAAGATAGCACTACTAGCCGAGGCTCGGGCTTTGTCGAAGGAGTCTCCTTGATCAAGATGCCCTTCGCTGGCGCTACTTGTGTCGGAGTCGTCGACTTGTCCTTCGTAACCTTCGGCCGTGGAACCTTCTTCTTCGCAATGTGACTCTTTTTGGCCTTGGGAGAAGCTGGAGGCTTCGAACTCTTCCATGAACTCTTTCGATGGTCGCCCTCCACACCACCATCTACCTACGAAGGCGGCAAAGCTTTCTCCGGCGCATTGGTGAACTTCTTCCATTCTCGCTGAACACAAAAGGAGAGCAAAGAAGTCAAAAAAAAAGGGAGGAAGAAAGAAAACACAAAAGAAAACGAGGAGAGACTACTACCTCAAAAAAGGAAACAACAGTCTCAAGCTAGAACTCCCGAAAAAGAGCTGTCATACCCGGGTCGGAACTGGAGCTCACGAAGGGAGGAATGTCCACGCTGCCAAGAGGAATAGAAGTCGCAGCTCGCCATACCTCCATCAGCGCGTTAACTGTATCCGCCTTTCGTTGGTCAGCAAACAACGCTCCCGACAAATCCTGGCAGAACCCGAATTGACGAGCAAACCGGTGAGGGCTATAAGGCTCCACGATAAAAGAGTCACACTGCCGCAAAACGAGAGATGTCGCTCGCAGGCAACGGAAGTACTCCACTTCAATCCAAGAAGCAAATTGACCAGGCTTGTCAATGAACGGTCTAGGAGGAAGTGCCTCCGAGGGGTGATGCGATCCTAGCTAATCACTAGCAAGAGGACTAATCAATGTAATATAGACTTATGCAAGTCCAAATACCATCCCAAAAGGACCAAGCCAGCAGTTAATTGCTTTCTGAATAAAAATCTAAAGTTTGAGAATCCTGATTTGAAAGACAAAAAATTAAACTAAACCAGTACTTGAAAACTGTTGAGAAAAGCTTTTTGAGGAATTTCAAGGAGGAGAGAAGGCGTGGGGAATCCAATTCCCTCCCTAGACACTTCTGAGATTGAATAGAAAATATGTTTTTGAAATCAATTTCTGACGAGCTTACAAAACCATGGCTACAATTCGCATCGGTATCACCTTTTGCTATCTCCTAGAGTAAACTAGCTGGCATAATCGACTCTACTTGATAGCATAAACATGAAGCTCTTATGTCATAGACAAATCAATCTAATCGAACAGGGTATTACTTTATGGTCGAGGATTAACCCAAGGATTAGTTAATCTACCTAGTGTATGAACTCATAAAGATTTGTAAAATCCTATAAACATGTCTTACCTTAAGTCTAGCGTTACCTTATAACCAGTACATAGCCAGACAACAAGTATGAATCAAGAATTAACAACTGTGGAAAACTCATTCATGCACCAAATTGAAACCAAATAGAATATAAAGTATCAATCTCATTACATGCCTAGGGAGTCATGGACTCCCAACTAAAAATGACTACTCCATACTAGAAATAAAAAAACACATCAAGGTTTTGATAACAACCATGAAAGAAAATAAACTAAGTACAAAAACTCCCCTTGGAAGGCTGCTCTTGGTCACTCTTGCTCCTTGGCTGAATTCTCCACCTTTCTTCCTCGAAGTGGCCAGAGGTCGTGTAAGACTCCCTCTAGACCTTCTTCTCTCTCTAAACTAAACTAAAAATCTGGAAATTGAACTAAGAACTGAATGATAAAACTAAAACTAAATGCTCAACTCCAAAACTGGATGATTCACTCTCCTCCTCGGACCCCTATTTACAGTTGCTCTGCAGCCCAGATCTAGTAAATTGGTCTCTGTCCAGGGGTATGAAATATGCTTTCCCGACCTCAGAATTTGATGAAATTACACACAAACCGTCCTTACATGGTCCTTGTGTTTCTCACGAAATTTGAGTCCAATATGAGTTGGGAAACTCGAGATATGATGTGAAGAAGTCGGATTGCTTCTACTGCCAATTTCTGCACTGGGTCCACAACTTTGAAGATATAAAACTTGAGAAACCTGACTTGTATTGGCCTGAATTTTTGTGATATGATCCTCAATATCATCAGAAATCTTCAGTCCAAATTTGGGTTCAATTGGGATTCGGAAACTCCAGATATGCTCTCCTTCAAACTCGGATTTATCTTCTTTTGGCAGCAGTTTCCTTCTTTGCATTGATCTTCACTTCTTGGTCATTCAAAACACTTAGAACTCGAGTAAATTTCCTTTAAATATTTGTGGATACCTTCCTTAGACACTTAGGATTTTTTTTCCCAAGTTTGGGCTTGATTGGTTGTCAGGATCTCGAGATTTTTGCGGAAGAGCGTTGCTGAATCAGCGGTGCGGTCGCGCCGATATTATGCCTGATTCTGGCGCGGTCGCGCCATTGGAGTGGAGTTCTTTCTAAGTCTGGAAACGGCCTTCGAACCCCAGTCGAGTTAGGAGACTTCTTGGCGCGGTAGCGCCATATTTTGCTGTAGAAGTGGCGCGGCAGCTCCACTCCTTAGACTTTTCTTTGCCCCCCTGAACGACAACTTCTTTTTCCTTCTTCAGCAGCTCTTTGGCGCGTCCATACTGTCTCTGAATGAGGTAGCGTCAGCTCCTTGGTGCGGTAGCGCCCTCTGATGGCGCGGTCATGCCATTCCACATTCCCCAACCGTTGGCTTTCATGTCCGTTGAGTCCTTGGGCATTTTTCTCCATTATTTTGAATTTTTGAATATTTTCTCGGCACGGTGGTGCCGATTCTGGCGTGAATGCGCCATCCTTCTTTTTGGCTTCTTTTGCTCATTTTTCCTTCATTTTTGCTCCAAATCCAGTTTTTCTTCTTCCACTAGGTACCTGAGTCACAGAAGAGGAAATTGAGTCATATGTGTTGCTTTTATACTCAGAATTGACTTGGAATTAGATTTTTCACTCGTTTTTCTTGCGTACAGATAGTGTCTTTTAGACACTTATCACAACCCCAAACTTAAACCTTTGCTCGTCCTCGAGCAAAATCTGAAAGAAACAACCAGATAAATATGTGGAGATTAAGAAAAGATCAGTGGCACTCCCCTTGCAAGTTTCAAAATGGATGATTCACTCTTTTCCTAAAGATGGTTCTCCTTGCTTAGTCAAAACTGAATTCAAATTTTTCTTTAATTTTTCAAAGATCCTTATTCCCATACAAGTGAGAAGTCTCAGTTAACACCGCATGCCAACCCTCAGTCCACTCTCCACTAAACTGAAGGAATCCATAATCCTGATCAAAAGGTCTTTTCTAGGTTGTAATGGGCATGGGTAATGGGTATGATAGAAATTGTAAACATTATATTTTTGGGTTTTATCCTCCTCCTCATATCCATGTTCCATTTTTCTTAGCATGAATTAGTTCTGACCCTATGACCCTTCTCCAAGTTTTTTCCACCCCAAACTTATTTTCTTGAGTCGATCCCATTTTCTTTTCTTCTTCCTTTCCTTCACATATATTCTGATAAGTGTCTAAAAGACACTTATTTATGCATGAATTATTGATCATAAATTCCTAATTTGAGTTGATTATTAGCATGAAAATGACATATATAACTCAAATTCATGTTTTGTGTCTCAGGTACCTGGTATAAGAAGAAAATCAAAATTATGAGGGAAAATGAAGAAAAAAGGAGCAAAATTAGCCAAAAAGGGAATGGCGCGACCGCGCCGGGAAATTGTGCAAAAATTCAAATAAATGGAGGAAATTCCCAACGGCTATTAAGGCTTAAAAGAGGACAATTCAGGAACGTGAAACCGAGCGATCGCGCCCCCTGAAGGCGCTACCATGCCAGGAAGATGGCGCTACCAGTGGCCCTGGCGCGCTCTACAGTTGCCTTACAAAGAGTTCAAAGTGCTATTTCAAGAAGTCGGTAAAAAGTCTAAGGAGTGGCGCGACAGCGCCAATTCAACAGCCAAATATGGCGCAACCGCGCCATGAAGTGTCCTTCCTTAGCATGGACCCGAAGGCCATTTTCCAGACTTAGAAAGAATTCTGCTCCTGTGTCGCGACTGCGCCAATATCAGAAGGAAATATGGCGTGACCACGCCAATATCAGAAGGAAATATGGCGCGACCACGCCGCTGACTCAACAATGTGAATTACGGAAATCTCGGGGTTCTTACTACCAATCAAGCCCAAACTTTGGAGAAGAAATCCTAATTGCCAAAGGAAGGTATCCACGAAGATTTTAAGGAAATTGGCTCGAGTCTAGGTGCATTGAATGACCAAGAAGAGAAGTTTCACATAAAGAAGGAAACTGCTGCCAGAAAAGAAGAGAAAATTCGTGTTTTAAGAGAACCATAGCTGGAGTTCCCTATTCCCAATTGAACCCAAATTTGGACTGAAGCTTCCTGAGGAGATTGAGGATCATATCACGGAGATTCAGGTCAATCCAAGTCGGGTTCTCAGAGTTTTATACTTTTAAAGTGGTGGACCCAGTGCTGGAATTGGCAGCAGAAGCAGTTCAACTTCTCAAGGTGATATCTCAAGTGTCCCAACTCAGAATGACTTCAAATTTCGTACACAAGTCAAGGACTATGTAAATAAGGTTCGTGAGTAATTTCAAGAAATTCGGAGGTTAGGAAAGCAAGATTTAAACCCTTAGATAGAGACAAAATTACAAGTTCTGGACAGAAGCCCAGCTATAAATAGAGGTCCGAGGCAGAGTGCAAGGCATCGAGTTTTCATCCAGTTTTGAGTTCTAATTTCAGTTTTTAGTTTAATTTCCAGTTTTTTTGTTAGTTTGGAGAGGAGAGAAAGTCCAGAGGGAGTCTTACACGACCTCTTGGCACTTTAGAGAGAGAAGGAAGAGATTTCAGCCAAGGCACGAGTTCAAGCTAAGGACAGTCCTTCAAGGGGGTTTTCTGTACTTATTTTCTTCTTATTATCATGGCTGTAATTGAATTCTTTCTGTGTGTTTATAATATTATCATGGAGTAGTCTCTCTTTGTTGGGGAAGTCATGAACTCCTAGTTGTTACATGTTTAAGTTTTGAAGTTTATAGAAATAAAGTACTTAGCCTTTGTTTTAGAATTTGTGTTTACTGCTTATTTCTAATCTGAATTGATATCTGAAGTTTAATGAGGTTCGAAAAGAGAAGCTAAAGTTCAGTAGAGATTTGGGTTAGTCATATAATTCTCTATTTTCTAAAACAACTTGTTTCTAAACTAGATCGTTCCGGATTGTGATGGAGACTAGTGGAAAAATGATGTGACTTTTATAACTCTTGTTCTGAATAAGAGAGAGTTAATCCTTAAGCTTTTATACTTATGCACCTAGGATTTGGATGTTTCAGGATTGTGATGGAGTTCAAAGAATAGGTAAAAATTATTTCCAGGATATGGGTAACCAGGTTTTCTAAAGCTAAGGCAAGGTAAGGGTACTTGAGCTATAAAATCAGAACTTTGCATGTTGACAACAAGGAGGGATTGACACTTTTCCCCAACATCTCATCTCCATAAGTTTTTCCAGTAGTTAATTCTGTTTTGTTTTTCAGTTTTCAAAACCCAAAAAATTCTTCACCTCAATCAATAGAAAAACCTTTACTTAAACTGAGTTGTCATCAAGGTCTCTGTGGGATCGATATCTGGACTCTCGAGTCAATATTACCTGCTGACCTAGTGCACTTGCTAGACACCCAACAAGTTTTTGGCACCGTTGCCGGGGACCATTGAATATAGTGTAAGTTTAAGTGAATTTTGATTTGTTGATTGAGATTAAAATTTTTATTCTACCTTTTCAGGTTGAACCAGATTCATGCATTAAAACCAGAATTAGTGGTGAGCCACTAGATGAACCCGATCTGAAACTGGAAAGAGCACTCAGATGAGAGGTGGAATTATGTGCAGAATGAGATAAGTCCATATCCTAACTCATATTGGGAATTTCCCCAACAATATACATCTTCTAATTATGATCCATGGAAGTGTGATTCTGATATATCATGATGCTTTGATAAGGAACCTAATGATTTCTATAGAGGAGAGCATGATGATTATTTTTCTAGGCAAAATGTAAATCCTTGTTTTGAGAATGAGTTGCAGGTCAATTGGCCACATGGGCAACCATCCATGTTCAAGTATGAGAATCCTCCTATGTATCATGATTATTATCACCATTCATCTCCCCTTCAGCCTCAAGAAGACTTGTCTAGGTTGGAGAGAAGTGCAAGAGGGAGAGTTGTTGGCATACATAATGTTGATCAAGTCGAGTCACTAACCAAACAATTTTCAAAATTGCACACCCCCTCTTTAGTTGCTTAGATTTGTGACATATGTGGAGTGATAAGTGTCTAAAAGACATTATCTTTGGGCATAGTATTTGATTGAAAAACTTAATTATGAGTTAATTCCGAGCATAAATTCAACAAATATGACTCAGTTTTATGTTTTATGTCTCAGGTACCCAGTGGAGGAAGAAAAATGGGATTTTGAGCAAAAACGGAAGAAAAATGAGCAAAAGAGGCCAAAAAGAAGAACGGCGCGATCGAGCCAAATAAATCCGCAAAAATTCAAATTAATGTGAAAAAATGTCCAACGACCCAGCGGTCAAGAAAGCCAACATTTGGGGAATGTGAATTGGCGCGACTTCATGCAAAGCCAGAACGGACGCGCCAAACTGAGCTAAAATCAGAAAGAGAAGTTGCCATCCAGGGACCAACGAAATGTCCAAGTACTGGCGCGACTATGCCATCTCCATAGCATAATTTGGCGCGACCGCGCCGCGTGGTCTCCCGACTTAGACGGATATCGGCTCCAGTGGCATGTCCGCGCCAGAATTCGACGCGACCGCGTCGATGATGCAGTAGCAGAAAATCACGAAAATCTCGAAAACTTGCAATCAAATCAAATCCAAACTTGGGAGAAGGAGTCTCAAACGTCTAAGGAAGGTACCCACGAAGAGTTTAAGGTAATGTACTTAAGTTCAGGTGCATTGAATGGTCCAAAAGAAGAAGTTAATTCAAAACAGGAATCTGCTGCTAATGGAAGGTGATAAAATCCGAATTTTGAGAAGAGCAGAAAAGGAGTTTCACAATTCCAATTAAAACCATACTTGGAACGAAGCTTCCTGGCACTACAGAGGATCTTGTCACGAAAATTCAGGTCAATCCAAGCCAGGATTCTCGAGTTACACATCTCCAAAGTGGTGGACCTGTGAAGAAGTTGGCAGCAAAAATCACGCAACTTCCTCCCCTCATATCTCGGGTTTCCCAAATCAGAATGGATTCAAACTTCGTGAGCATATAAAGGACTACAGAAGGAAGGTCCTGATGTAATTTCATCCAATTCTAAGTTCGGGAAGTCATGATTCACACCCCTGGGCAGAAGCTGAAATTACATGGTCCCGACAGAGTTTCAAGTATAAATAGGGGTCTGAGGCAGAGCTCAAGGCATCCAGTTTTAGTTCGAGTTTCTGTATTTTACATTCACTTTTGTATTCAGTTTTGCTTTTTAGTTTAGTTGAGAGAGAGAGAGGAGAAGGTCCAGAGGGAGTTCACACGAACTCTGGTCACTTTGAGGAAGAGAGGTGGAGCATTCAGCCAAGGAGCAAGAGGGGTTAAGGGAATTCTTCCCAAGGGAGTTTTCTTTAGATTCCTCAAAATCAGATTCCTCAAACTTTTGATTTTTTTTCACAAAGCAATTAACTGCTGGCTTGGTCCTTGTGGGACGATATTCGGACTTGCATAAAAGTCTATATTACTTTGATTAGTCTTCTTTCTAGTGATTAGCTAGAATCGCATCAAGTTTTTGGCGCCGTTGCCGGGGACCAAAGTTTCTAGTAGTAATTGCACAAAGTTTAAAAATTTAAAGATTTGAGTTTTTGTTTTTTTTATTTTTGCAGGAGGTTTATGACCAGATCTCGAGGGACACCAGCCCAAGAAATCGATTCAGAACCTGAAAGGACTTTAAGGCAAAGGGTGAAGGAAAAAACAGAACCAATGCAATCCCAACTTTCAAGAAGACATGGAGCATATAGAAGGCACTCTTGATGAACAAGCACTAAGGCCAAGGAGAACCATGGAGGATTTTGTCACTCGAAGCCCAAATACAAACAGGACAAGTATCATCACTCCATCTATTCAAGCTAATAATTTTGATTTTAAACCTCAGCTTCTTCTTATGTTGCAAACTCATTTTCAGTTTAGTGGGTTGGCTAATGAAGATCCTAATGACCACCTTGAGAGATTGTTGGATTTATGTGCTACTTTTAAATACAATGGTGTGTCAAATGATGCAGCCAGACTGAGGCTTTTTAAGTTCACTTTGGGAGGAAGAGCTAAGACATGGTTGAACACATTACCGGCTGGTTCTATAGCCACTTGGGAGGATCTGTAGAAAAAATTCTTAGGTAAGTATTTTCCACCAGCAAAGACCATCAAATTAAGGAATGAAATCCTTCAATTCTTGCAGGAACCAGAAGAGCATCTTTCTGAGGCATGGGAGAGATTCAATGGACTTCTTAAAAAATGCCCAAATCCCAAGATAGAACTTTGGAGCTAGATTGAAACCTTCTACAATGGGCTGAACATCAACACCAGAAGTATGATAGATGCTGTAGCAGGTGGATCAATCAACAAAAAGACTCCAGAAGAGGTTCATGAACTGATAGAAGAGATGACAGCCAACATGTATTCATACCCGATGGAGAGAGCAAGCAAAAAGCCTGCTGGAATTTACAAACTGGACTCCTCAACAGCCACACAAGCACAATTAGAAGCACTGCAGCAACAATTTGCGAATTTCCAGCAACAATCAAACCCTGTGGTAGCCTCAATACGCGAAATATGTGGAGGAGGACATGCTGATTTTGAATGCCAAGGTAATGTATATGCTTTAAATTCCATGCCTGAACAAACTAACTTTGTGGGAAATTCTCGCAGGATGGATCCATACAGCAACACATACAACCCTGGCTGAAAGAACCATCCAAACTTCTCCTGGAATAATGCAAATCATGCAAGGCAGCACCCTCCTGGATTCAAACCACTACAAGCCAATACACAACAAAAGGAGGAGCTGCTAGCCACCAAGGCCGAATTGGAGGAAGAAAAGAAGTTAAGTCGAGCAATGTATACAGAGTTGCAGTCATTAAGGCAAACAGTCACACTTCTGACCACTCAGATGAATCATCTAAATCAAGGAGCATATGAGAGGCCGAGGGGAGCTCTACCTAGCAACTCAGAAATTAATCCAAAAGAGCAAGTCAAGGCCATAACACTGAGGAGTGGGAAGACCCTGGAGGAGCACCAACAACAAGAACAACCACCCATGGAGGCAGAAGGAGCTCAGAAAGGAGAAGAAGAGAGAGAAAAAGAAAAGGTAAGTCGACCAGCTTCTTCGTGAAGAAAAAAAGGTAAGGATGCACTCCCAATTACTGATATTGATATCAGACATCTTCCTTACCCAAGTAGAGCTAAATTTGATATTCTAGAAAGTAGCTTTGCTAGGTTTCTAGAAACCTTTCAGAAATTGCAGATTAACATTCCACTTCTTGAAGCATTGAGGCAAATACTTCTTTATGGCAAATTTCTTAAAGAAGTCTTATCCGGGAAAAGGAAGATAGAGGAGAAGGGAATAGTAGTGCTGAATGAGAATTGTAGTGCCATCTTGAAGAATGAGCTTCCAAGAAAACTTAAAGATCTAGGGAGTTTTACAATACCTTGTGAAATTGGGTCAAATAAATTTGCAAATGCTTTATGTGATTTGGGGGCAAGTGTTAATTTAATGTCATTGTCCCTTTGTAGGTATCTACAACTTGGAGAACCTCAAGAGATTGGAATCACTCTTCAATTTGCAGACAGATCAACCAAGATACCAGAAGGAATAATGGAGGATGTGTTGGTAAAAATTCAAGATTTCATTTATCCTTGCGATTTTGTAGTTTTGGACATGGAAGTAGACAAGAACCTGCCTATAATTCTTGGCAGACCATTCTTGGCTACTGCTGGTGCTATAATTGATTGCAAACAGGGAAATCTGACTTTAAGGCTCAATAATGACACAATAAATTTCTATATAAAAGAAGCCATGAAACAACCAGCCATTCCACATGATGATTTCTGTTTAAGTATTGATGTGATTGATTCGTGTATAGTAGAAATAGAAGAAGAGGAGAGGACTGAAGTAGCAGAAGAAGGAGGCCAGATCCATTCAGAGAATGAAGATCCCATCATCAAAGCAGAATTTGGTGAACTGGAGGCTACAAGCAAGGAAGAGTTAGCAACTGAAATAAAGGAAAAAGGAGATCCAGAAGCTCCCAAACCTGAACTCAAACCTCTTCCTAGTAATTTGAAATATGTTTTTCTTGAAAAGAATGATAAACCAGTAATTATTTCTTCGTGTTTGACAGGTTTGGAGGAGAAAATGCTCATTGAGGTGCTGTCCAAACACAAGAAGGCAATAGGCTAGTCATTATCAGACATTGAAGGAATCAACCCCATAATTTTCACACACCGAATTCTGATGGAGGACAATTACAAGCCCAACATCCAACCACAAAGAAGGCTGAAGCCCACATTGCAAGAGGTAGTGAAAAAGGAGGTGATTAAACTGTTGGACGTAGGTATTATCTATCCTATTTCTGATAGTGCATGGGTAAGTCCAGTTCAAGTTGTTCTTAAAAAGGGGGGTACTACTGTCATTCATAATGAAAATAATGAACTAATCCCCACTAGGACAGTAACAGGTTGGACGGTATGCATAGACTATAGGAAATTGAATGTAGCCACTAGGAAGGATCATTTTTCTTTACCATTCATTGATCAAATGCTTGAAAGGCTTGCTGGAAATAAATTTTATTGCTTCCTGGATGGATATTCAGGATATTTTCAGATACCTATAGCACCTAAAGATCAGGAAAAGACCACCCTCACTTGCCCTTATGGCACCTTTGCATATAGGAGAATGCCCTTCGACTTGTGCAATGCACTAGCCACTTTTCAAAGATGCATGATGGCTTTATTCCATGATATGATAGGAAAGATGATGGAAATTTTTATGGATGATTTTACTATTTATGGACTAACATTTGAAACATGTTTGCAACACTTAGAGCTTGTGCTCGAAAGGTGTGAAGAAAAGAAACTGGTCCTAAATTGGGAAAAATGCCACTTTATGGTAAGAGATGGGATTATTCTTGGCCATAAAATTTCAGAAAAGGGGATAGATGTAGATAAGGCAAAAATTGAAGTAATTGAAAAGCTACCCCCACCCACTTCAATTAAGGGTATCAGGAGTTTTCTAGGCCATGTTGGTTTTTACAGAAGGTTTATAAAAGATTTTTCAAAAATTACAAAACCTTTGTCAAATTTGCTTTCCAAAGATGTGAAATTTGATTTCAATGCTGAATGCTTGCATGCTTTTGATCTTTTGAAACAAAAATTGATTTCTGCCCCCATTATTGTGTCACTTGATTGGAGCTTACCTTTTGAACTCATGTGTGATGCAAGTGATTTTGCCTTAGGGGCAGCTCTTGGCCAAAGAAAAGAAAACGTTTTTTACACCATATCCTATGCTAGCCACACACTCACTGGTCCTCAATTAAATTACACCACTACTGAGAAAGAACTCATGGATGTGGTTTTTGCTTTTGAAAAATTCAGATCATATCTCATTGGTTCAAAAGTTATTGTTTGGACTGACCATGCAACTCTAAGATATTTGTTTGCAAAGAAGGATTCCAAACCAAGGCTGATCAGATGGATCATTCTTCTACAAGAATTTGATATTGAAATCAAGGACAAGAAGGGTGCTGAAAATGTGGTGGCAGATCACCTGTCAAGGCTGAAATAAAAAAATAAAGATGGAGAAATTTCAGAACTCTTTCCAGATGAGAGGATTTGCCAGGTAAGTACTTCAAAAGTACCTTGGTATGCTGATATTGCCAATTTTGTTTGCTGCAAATGGGTACCAAAGCATTTCACTTACCAGCAAAGGAAGAAGCTGATGGCATATTCAAAGCACTACTATTGGGAGGATCCTTTCCTCTACAAAATCTGCCCAGATCAAGTCATCAGAAGGTGTGTGAAAGAGGAAGAAGGCACACTCATTCTCAGCCACTGCCATAACAAGGAGGTTGGTGGCCATCACAGTGCAAACCGAAAAGCAGCCATGGTATTGCAATCTGGATTATTTTGGCCAACACTTTTTAGAGATGCAAAGAGGTATGTACAATCATGTGACAGGTGCCAAAGTACAGGTAATATCTCTAGAAGGAATGAAATGCCTTTAAATAATATTCTGGAATGTGAATGTTTTGATGTTTGGGGCATTGATTTTATGGGTCCTTTTCCACCTTCTTTTAGATATATGTACATTCTGGTGGCAGTAGATTATGTAATCAGATGGGTAGAGGCCATCGCAACTAGAACTAATGATGCCAAGGTTGTCATTGAATTTTTGAAAAAGAATATTTTTTGTCGATTTGGCACCCCTAGAGCTATCATCAGTGATGGGGGAAAGTATTTTTCCAACTCTTCTTTCAAAAGTCTGTTGAAAAAATATGGTGTCACCCACAAAGTAGCCACCCCATACCATGCTCAAACCAGTGGCCAAGTAGAGGTGTCCAATAGAGAGCTTCAGAGAATTTTGGAAAAAACTGTCAACACTTCAAGGAGAGATTGGGAAACCAAGTTAAATGATGCACTATGGGCCTATAGGACAACTTTCAAAACCCCAATAGGTATGACCCCCTATAGGTTGGTTTATAGAAAAGCATGTCATCTTCCTTTGGAGTTAGAGTATAAGGCATATTGGGCAACCAAGTTTTTAAATTTTGATATCAAGGCTGCTGGTGAGAACAGATTGCTGCAATTAAATTCATTAGATGAGCTCAGGTATTGGTCCTATGAGAATGCCAAAATGTACAAAGAAAAAACTAAAAAATGGCATGATGAGCATATCCTACCAAAGGAATTTCAACCTGGTCAACTTGTCGTTTTGTTTAACAGCAGACTTAGGTTGTTCCCTGGTAAACTGAGATCCAAATGGACTGATCCTTTTGTTGTGGAAAGAGTGTTAAAATCAGGGGCTGTGGAAATCTGAAATCCAAAAGACCAATCCACCTTCATTGTCAATGGCCAAAGGCTTAAAAGATACATCTCCCCTGATTTCAATAAGGAAAGATCCTTCACAATCCTATCTGACTGAAACAGAGTCAAAAAATCGAGCTGGGACTATAAACCAGAACTCCTTTGCTTGATTTTAGAATAGGATTGCATTTTTCATGTTGTTTGGAATTTTTGCATTCTTAGGATTTGCATGAGTAGTTGATTGAATTTTGCATGATTAGGATAGACTTAGGCTAGAAAAAGCTATTTATTTTCCATAGAACAAAAATAAAAAATAAAAAAATCCAAAAAATAAAAACAAAAAAAAATCAGTTTGAAACTGGCGCTACCGTGCCAGATTCTCGCGCGGCTGCACCAAACTGGATTGCTATTCTGAGCCTACTGTCTGATTCCGGCTTTTCCTCTGGGAAAATATGCTTTGGTGCCTGTACATAAGAGGCTGTAGAGTGATTTTTGCATGCAATGTCCATTAATATGTACTCAATCTCCATTCATATTGATGACACAATATTTTGCACTATCATTATGTTTCCCAAGGCATGATTTCCCCAATGAAAATGTGTGTTTTTTGATTCAGCATCTATATCTAACTGATCAATTCTTGTTTAAAGTGGAAATTTGCAAAAACACATTCAAGATGCTAAAATATGAAGTTCCAACTTGGCGCGACCGCGCCAATTTCTGGCACGACCGCGCCAATTTCTGGCACGACCGCGCCAATTTCTGGCACGACCGCGCCACTGTCTCATTGAGTGATTGCCGACCCAGAACCCAGAAAAAGAAAATTCTACTGCTGAGCTATCAAGGAGAAGCCCCATTCCACTTCAGGCACACCCAGACTGATCAGGGAAGTATCCACCCTACCTCTTATTCTTTTGTTTTATGCTTTGAGGACAAAGCATGTTTTTAAGTTTGGGGTGGGATATTCTATCTTTCTACCATAAAAAAAAAATAAAAAAAAATCTCTTATTTCAAAAAATTTTCACCAGAAACAGACTCTGAGTTGGGAAACATCAGTGGAAACCCTGAGAAAAAAAAGAAAAGCATGATTCACTTTCTAGAAAAATATCTTATTTCAATCTGCTTAGTCTTAGCAGGAGGAGAATTTTCTTTAAAATAGTTTTTAGAAAAGTACAAGTGAGCAAGAGGATGTAAACCACTAGAACCAACCTGAGGGAAGCTTGAGGCGAAACAAGAAAGATTTCCAGATATCCTGAAGTGATTTAGGCACTTGTTTTCAATCGTTTGAGCCTATGCAAGCCACCCACTTTAATGCACAAGATGCATCACTTTTTGTCAAACACCTTGAGCCAACAAGATCCCAGTTTTGTTTGAAAAACCCACAGTACATGAACCAACTTTTATGAAAAACCAACTTGTTTCTTACTGACCTATATCTCTCCAACTTATTGAAGTGTTCTATTAAAATAAGCATGGACAAAATTATGAAGATATAAGGAGGTATTGAGTTGTTTTGAAAAAAAAAAAAAAAAAAGAAAACAAGATGAAGGCTAAGTCAGGAGAAAGGCCACCTTGCGTGTGCACCGGGTCTCGGGCCTCAGCAAGCTTAGGGACTCTAAGTCAATCGGAAAGGTAAGATAGACTCCAAACAAAGCCAAAAAGGTTATGGGTTAGAAAGGAGAAAGGCCACCTCGTGTGTGTACCAGGTCTCGGGCCTCAGCAAGCTTAGGGACTCTGAGTCAACCGACGAGGTAAGCTGGACTCTGACCAAACCCAAGGAAGAAGAAAATAAAATGGGATCAATGCAAGAAAAAAGTTTGGGGTGGAGAAATTTGGAGAAAAATCATAAAAACTCATGCTCAGTAATAATGGAACATGGATATGTGGAGGAGGATGAACCCAATGCTTACAACTTTCATCATACCCATTACCCATGCCCCATTACAACCTATAAAAGACCTATTGATCAGGATTATGGATTTCTTCATGTTAGAGAACAGTAGACTAAGGGTTGAAATATGGTATTTACTAAGACTTCTCACTTGTATGATGATAAGGATTTTTGAAAAATTAAAGAAAAATTTGAATGCTGTTTTGACTTAAGCAAGGAGAATCATCACTAGGAAGGAAAGTGAATCATCCATACCGAAATCTATAAAAGGAGGAGTGCCATTGATCCTTTCTCAATCTCTGCATGCTTATATGGTTGTTTCTTTAAGAATTTGCTCGAGGACGAGCAAAGATCTAAGTTTGGGGTTGTGATAAGTGTCTAAAAGATACTATCTTTGGGCATAGTATTTGATTGAAAAACTTAATTCTGAGTTAATTCCGAGCATAAATTCAACAAATATGACTCAGTTTTATGTTTTATGTCTCAGGTACCCAGTGGAGGAAGAAAAATGGGATTTGGAGCAAAAACGGAAGAAAAATGAGCAAAAGAGGCCAAAAAGAAGAACGGCGCAACCGCGCCAAATAAATCCGCAAAAATTCAAATTAATGTGCAAAAATGTCCAACGACCCAACGGTCAAGAAAGCCAACATTTGGGGAATGTGAATTGGCGCGACCTCATGCAAAGCCAGAACGGACGCGCCAAAGTGAGCTAAAAGATGAAAGAGAAGTTGTCATCCAGGGACCAAGGAAATGTCCAAGTACTGGCGCGACCGCGCCATCTCCATAGCATAATTTGGCACGACCGCGCCGCGAGGTCTCCTGACTTAGACGGATATCGGCTCCAGTGGCGCGTTCACGCCAGAATTCGGCTCAACCGTGTCGATGATGCAACAGCAGAAAATCACAAAAATCTCAGAAACCTGCAATCAAATCAAATCCAAACTTGAGAGAAGGAGTCTCAAACGTCTAAGGAAGGTACCCATGAAGAGTTTAAGGTAATGTACTTAAGTCCAGGTGCATTGAATGGTCCAAAAGAAGAAGTTAATTCAAAACAGGAATCTGCTGCTAATGGAAGGAGATAAAATCCGAATTTTGAGAAGAGCAAAAAAGGAGTTTCACAATTCCAATTAAAGCCAAACTTGGAACGAAGCTTCCTGGCACTACAGAGGATCTTGTCACGAAAATTTAGGTCAATCCAAGCCAGGATTCTCGAGTTACACATCTCCAAAGTGGTGGACCCGTGCAGAAGTTGGCAGTAGAAATCAAGCAACTTCCTCCCCTCATATCTCGAGTTTCCAAACTCAGAATGGATTCAAACTTCGTGAGCTTAGAAAGGACTACAGAAGGAAGGTCCTGATGTAATGGCATCCAATTCTGAGGTCAGGAAGTCATGATTCACACCCCTGGACAGAAGCTGAAATTACAAGGTCTGGACAGAGTTTCAAGTTTAAATAGGGGTCTGAGGCAGAGCTCAAGGCATCCAGTTTTAGTTCGAGTTTCTGTATTTTACATTCACTTTTGTATTCAGTTTTGCTTTTTAGTTTAGTTGAGAGAGAGAGGAGAAGGTCCAGAGGCAGTTCACACGAACTCTGGTCACTTTGAGGAAGAGAGGTGGAGCATTCAGCCAAGGAGCAAGAGGGGTTAAGGGAATTCTTCCCAAGGGAGTTTTCTTTACTTATTCTTTCTTAATTCATGGCAGTTGTACAAACCTTTTTGTGTGCTTTCAATTTTAGCATGGAGTAGTCGTTTTTAGTTGGGAGTCCATGACTCCCTAAGCATGTAATGAGATTGATACTTATAGTTTAATTGGTTTTCAGTTTGGTGCATGAATGAGTTGTCATTGCTGGAATTTCTTGATTCATACTTGCTGTCTAGCTATGTACTGGTTATAAGGTGACGCTGGGCTTAAGGTGAGACATGCTGATAGGAGTTTACAGTCTTTTTGAGTTTATGCACTAGGTAGATCACTAATCCTTGGGTTAATCCTCGACCTTAAAGTAATACCTTGTTGGATTAGATGATCTTCCTATGACATATGAACTTCATGTTTATGCTGTCAAATAGAGTAGATTATGCCGGTTAGTTTGCTCTAGGAGATAGAAAAAGGTGATGCCGATGCGGATTGTAGCCATGGTTTTATAAGCTTGTCAGAAACTGATTTCCAAAACTTTTTTTCATATTCAATCTCAGAAAGTGTCGAGGGAGGAAATTGGATTCCCAACGTCTTTTCTCATCATTAAATTTCCTCAAAAGCTTTTCTTAACTGTTTTCAGTGCTGGTTTAGTTTTAAAACTCTGTTTCAAAATCAGATTCCTCAAACTTTAGATTTTTATTCACAAAGCAATTAACTGCTGGCTTGGTCCTGTGGGACGATATTCGAACTTGCATAAAAGTTTATATTACTTTGATTAGTCCTCTTGCTAGTGATTAGCTAGAATCGCATCATGGAGGAGGACATCCCAACCATGAATGCCAAGCAGGTAATGTTCAAGTTGTAAATTCTTTAGACCAGGCTAATTATGTTTCAAATTTTTGCAGGTCTAATGATCCATACAGCAATACTTACAATCCTGGTTGGAGGAGTCACCCAAATTTTTTATGGTCAAACAACAACAACCAGCAACCCAGCACTCAACAACCCAATGCTCAAAAAGATCACCACCTGGTTTCCAAAGAGCAGCACCAAAACAGGAACAAAAAGCCAGCCTTGAGGACATGTTTTTGAAGTTTCTAGCAAATCAAGAGAAAAGAGATGCTTGGATTGATTCCAGGTTTCAAGCTCAAGAAGCATCCCTAAAGAATCAAGAGGCATCAATCCGAAATCTGAAAATACAAGTGGGACAACTGGCCAATGTTATATCAGGTAGGAACTAGGGTACTTAGCAATTCTGAATGGATGAATACAGCTAGCACTTCTTGTTTTAATTTATGTGTTAGAGAGAGATGAGAGTTATGAATTTCAGAAACTTCAAGAGGGAGAAAATGAAAAGATCAAGGAGAAAAAAGAAGAAGATGTAAAAGAGAAAGAAGGGGATGAGGTTGAAAAAGAAGAGAAACCCCTTGAAGAGCATGGGAAGGTTAGGATAGAGGACACCAAGGTTAATGAACATTCTTCCCTCTCTTTAGATATAGATTTCTTCATTATCCAGCCCTATAAACCACCCATAAAAGAAAAACTTAAAATTTTATTGGGTCTGGGTAATACAAAGAAAAGTTGGCTAAAAATTAATGAGTAAAACATGTTCAAAACTAACCAGAAAAGAGAAAGAGTGACCAGCTCTTTACTCAAAAGATATAATCACCATGCAACACATTCCAAAGTCAAAAACACCCTCAAGCATGGATGGTTCCAGTTTCCATTCGACCCTGCAGGTGGATCAGATTACATGGATCAGTAGGTGGTGTAAGAATAGGAGTAGGAGTTTTTTAATTTGCTGGAATTCTTTTTTTGAGTAGGTTAGGATAGTTTGTTTTCAAAATTTTTTAGGACTTGTTTATAATTGAATGAGATTTTGATTTCTTTGCATAGACCTAGGATAGGAATAGAGTTAGATTAAAAATTTACAACTTTCAAAAAATAATAATAATAATAATAATAAAATAAAAAATTAAAAACTCAAAACTGGAAAATGGAAGAAGAAGACGATGAAGAAGAAAAAGTGTAGAAATTTTCAGCTCTTGCTATATTTGTGTGAAATTTCTTTCTTAAATGCAATTTCATTAATATGTATTCAATCTTCATTCATATTAATAAAATTTCAATTTTTTCTGTCCATATTCGTCTCAAAGCATGATCTTGAAAATCTTCCAATCAAAATTTGTGAAAAATGAATACATGTATGCCTGCCACTGATAATGACCTGTCAAAAGTGGAAATATTGAAAAATTTATTCCTGATCTGGAGAATTCATGAAATTACACGGCGCGTCCGCGCCACAGTCTTGATGTGGTACGGCCATTACAGAGGTAAGGAAGCAAAAATTCCACTACAGGTATTCTTCTGAAGAATACTTTTCTACCTGAGAGACACTGCACGTCATTTTTAAATTTCAATTGCTTAACATCATGCAAGTGTTTGGTACTAACCCATGAAAGTAGAATTCAAGAACACCAAGGGAGTGCCATCCAACCTCATCAACAACCCATACTATCAGGGGAGTATTCTTTTTCCTTCCTATGTTTAATGCTGCTTTGAGGACAAAGTAGGTTTTTATGTTTGGGGTGGGATACTCTTAATGATTTCTTCATGCATGCTCAATGGATTCAAAAAATCTATTTTTTTTTCAAAAATTCACCTGAAAAATCCAATAGAGATTTTAAAAAATACCAGTAAAAAACCCTGATCAGATGGATAGCATGATTCATTCTCTAGAAGATATTTTAGTTCAAATGCTTAGTCTTAAATGGATGAGAATTTTCTTTAAAAAAAAGTTTTTGAAAACAAAGTACAAGTGAGCAAGTTGATTTCAATCACTAGAACCAACCTGAGGAAAACTTGAGGCAAAACAGAGAAAGGTTTTCAAAATTCTGAGGTGATTTAGGCACCTGTTTAAAAATCATTTTAGCCTTTTTCAAAGCCACCCATTTCAATGCACAAGTTGCATCACCTTTTGTCAAACTTTTTGAGCCAAAAAGATCCCTGTTCTGTTTTAATGTCCCATGCTACATGAGCTAACCTTAGTGGTCAATAAACTTGTTTCTTACTTACCCATGATTCTCGAAATTATTGAAGTGTTCTGTTTGAATGAGCATGGATCAGGATTTTGAAGTTATAAGGAGGGATGGATGAAGGATATAGATATATTTCTTTGTAAAGGGGAAGAAGGAGCAAGAGAGAGAAAAAAAGAAAATTCTGGGCTGAGTAGGAGAAAGGCCACCTTGTGTGTGCACCGGGACTCGGGCCTCAGCAAGCTTAGAGTCTCTGAGTCAACCGACAAGGTAAGCTGGACTCCAGACAAAGCCAAAGAAAAAGAGAGAAAAGGTTGTGGGTTAGTTAAGGGAAAGGGCACCTCGTGTGTGCACCGGGTCTCGGGCCTCAGCAAGCTTAGGGACTCTGAGTCAATCGACGAGGTAAGCTAGACTCTAGACAAAACCCAAAGAAAAGTATACAAGGGAAAGAAAAAAAAAAGGGAAAAGAAAAAATGAGGGATCTATGTAAAAGAATAAGTTTGGGGTGGAAGAGCTTGGAGGAAGAGTCACAAATCCGATTCATTCTCAGAAAAATGGAGTATGAATATGAGGAGGAGAATAAAACCCAAAAGAAATACCCACAAATCTTCATCATACCCATTACCCCTGCCTCATTACAACCCATAAAGACCTATTGATCAGAATTGAGAAATCCTTCAGGTTAGTGGACAGTGGGCTGAGGGTTGGCTTATGGAGTTGAACTGAGACTTCTCACTTGTATAGGAATAGACATCTTTGAAAAATTTGAAGAAAATTCGAATTTTGTCTTGACTAAGCAAGAAGAACCATCATTAGGAAAGGAGTGAGTCATCTATCTTGAAAACTTTAAAAGGGAGGATCACTGAATTTTTCTTAGTCTTTACAAATCTATCTGGTATTTATTTCAGAGTTTGCTCGAGCATGAGCAAAAGTTTAAGTTTGGGGTTGTGATAAGTGTCTAAAAGACACTTATTTATGCATGAATTATTGTTCATAAATTCCTAATTTGAGCTGATTATTAGCATGAAAATGACATATATAACTCAAATTCATGTTTTGTGTCACAGGTACTTGGTATAAGAAGAAAATCAAAATTATGAGGGAAAATGAAGGAAAAAGGAGCAAATTGAGCCAAAAAGGGAATGGCGCTACTACGCCGATTTTGGCGCGACCGCGCCGGGAAAATGTGCAAAAATTCAAATAAATGGAGGAAATTACCAACGGCTATTAAGGCATAAAAGAGGACAATTCGAGAATGTGAAACCGCGCGACCGCGCCCCCAGAAGGCGCTCCGCGCCAGGAAGATGGCGCTACCAGTGGCGCTGGCGCGCTGAGTAGTTGCCTTACAAAGAGTTCAAAGTGCTATTTCGGGAAGTCGGTAAAGATTCTAAGGAGTGGTGCGACCGCGCCAATTCAACAGCCAAATATGGCGCAGTAGCGCCATGAAGTATCCTTCCTCAGCACGGACCCGAATGCCGTTTTCCAGACTTAGAAAGAATTCTGCTTCTGTGGCGCGACCGCGCCAATATCAGAAGGAAATATGGCACGACTGCGCCGCTGACTCAGCAACGTGAATTTTGGAAATCTCAGGATTCTAACTACCAATCAAGCCCAAACATGGGAGAAGAGGCCTAATTGCCTAAAGAAGGTATCCACGAAGATTTTAAAGAAATTGGCTCGTGTCTAGGTGCATTGAATGACCCAGAAGAGAAGTTCCACACAAAGAGGGAAACTGCTGCCAAAAAAGAAGAGAAAATCCGAGTTTTAAGAGAAGCAAAGCTGGAGTTTCCTATTCCCAATTGAACCCAAATTTGGACTGAAGCTTCTTGAGGAGATTGAGGATCATATCAGGAAAATTCATGTAAATCCAAGTCGGGTTCTCAGAGTTTTATACTTTTAAAGTGGTGGACCTAGTGCTGGAATTGGCAGCAGAAGCAGTTCAACTTCTCAAGGTGATATCTCAAGTGTCCCAACTCAGAATGACTTCAAATTTCGTACACAAGTCAAGGACTATGTAAAGAAGGTTCGTGAGTAATTCCAAGAAATTCGGAGGTCAGGAAAGCAAGATTTAAACCCCTGGACAAAGACAAAATTACAAGTTCTGGACAGAAGCCCAACTATAAATAGAGGTCCGAGGCAGAGTGCAAGGCATCGAGTTTTGATCCAGTTTTGCATTTTAATTTCAGTTTTTAGTTTAATTTCCAGTTTTTTTAGTTAGTTTGGAGAGGAGAGAAAGTCCAGAGGGAGTCGTACACGACCTCTTGGCACTTTAGAGAGAGAAGGAAGAGATTTCATCCAAGGCACCAGTTGAAGCTAAGGGCAGTCCTTCGAGGGCGTTTTGTGTACTTATGTTTTTCTTATTATCATGGCTATAATTGAATTCTTTCTGTGTTTATAATATTAGCATGGAGTAGTCTCTCTTTGTTGGGGAAGTCATGAACTCCTAGTTGTTACTTGTTTAAGTTTTGAAGTTTATAGCAATAAAGTACTTCAGTAGAGATTTGGGTTAGTCATATAATTCTCTATTTTCTAAAATAACTAGTTTTTCTAAACTTGATCGTTCTGGATTGTGATGGAGACTAGTAGAAAAATGAAGTGACTTTTATAACTCTTGTTCTGAATAAGAGAGAATTAATCCTTAAGCTTTTATATTTATGCACCTAGGATTTGAATATTTCTAGATTGTGATGGAGTTCAAAGAATAGGTGAAAGTTATTTCCTGTATATGGGTAACCAGGTTTTCTAAAGCTAAGTCATGGTAAGGGTACTTGAGCTATAAAATCAGAACTTTGCATCTTGACAACTAGGAGGGATTGACACTCTTCCCCAACATCTCATCTCCACAAGTTTTTCCTGTAGTTAATTTTGTTTTGTTTTTCTGTTTTCAAAACCCAAAAATTTCTTCACCTCAATCAATAGAAAAACCTTTACTTAAACTGAGTTCTCATCAAGGTCTTTGTGGGATCGATATCTGGACTCTCGAGTCTATATTACTTGCTGACCTAGTGCACTTGCTAGACACCCAACATATTCTTTTCTTGGGTTTATTCCGGAGTCTAGCTTACCTCGCCGGTTGACTCAAAGTCCCTAAGCTTGCTGAGGCCCGAGACCCGGTGCACTCACGAGGTGGCCTTTCTCCTAACTAACCCACAACCTAACTAACCCACAACTTTTTCTATGAATGGAGATTGAGTACATATTAATGAACATTGCATGCAAAATATCACTTTAAGACATCTAATACATAGAAACCAAAGCATATTCTCCCAGAGGAGAGACTGATTCAGATATTAGGCTCAGAATTTTTCGCGGGCCCGCCAATTCTGGTGCGGTCGCACCAGTTCCATTTTTTATTTTTTTATTTTTATTTTTAATTTTTTATATGGTTCAGAAGTAAAAACTCTTTCTATCCTAGTTCTATCCTACTCATTCAAAATCAATCAACCAATCATGCAAGTCCTAATAGTCACAAAATCATGCAAAATCTATGAAATTACCATGCAGTCCTATTTTAAAACAAGCAAATGAGTTTTGGTTTATAGTCCCAGCTCGACTTTGTGACTCTTTCTAGTCAGATAAGATTCTGAAGGTTCTATCCTGATGGAATTCAGGAGAGATGTATCTTTTCAGCCTTTGTCTATTCATAATAAAGGTGGATTGATCTTTTGGATTTTTGATTTCCACTGCCCCTGATTTTAACACTCTTTCCACTAAAAAAGGACCAATCCATTTTGATCTATGCTTACCAGGGAACAACCTAAGTCTGCTATTAAACAAGAGGACAAGTTGACCAGGTTTAAATTCCTTGGGTAAGATGTGCTCATGAAGCCATTTTTTGGTTTTTTCTTTATACATCTTGGCATTCTCATAGGACCAGTACCTAAACTCATCTAGTTCATTCAGTTGCAGCAATCTGTTTTCTCCAGCAGCCTTGATATCAAAATTCAAGAACTTGGTTGCCCAATATGCTTTATACTCTAATTCCAAAGGGAGATGACATGTTTTTCCACAAACCAACCTATAGGGAGTCATGCCTATTGGGGTTTTCAAAGCTGTCCTATATGCCCACAATGCATCATCTAGCTTGGTTTTCCAATCTCGTCTTGAAGTGTTAACAATTTTTTCCAGAATTCTTTTGAGCTCTCTATTGGACACTTCTACTTGGCCACTTGTTTGGGCATGTTATGGGGTAGCTACTTTGTGGGTGACTCCATATTTTTTCAACAGATTTTTAAAAAGAGTGTTACAAAAATGCTTTCCCCCATCACTGATGATAGCCCTAGGTGTGCCAAAATGAGAGAAAATATTCTTTTTCAAAAATTCAATGACAACCGTGCCATCATTAATTTTGGTTGCTACGCCCTCTACCCATCTTGTTACATAATCTACTGCCACCAAAATATATTCATATCCAAAAGAAGGTGGAAAGGGACCCATGAAGTCAATGCCCTAAATATCAAAACATTCACATTCAAGAATATTATTTAAAGGCATTTCATTCCTTCTTGAGATATTACCTGTCCTTTGACACCTAGCACATGATTGGACATACCTCTTCTTGCGTGTCTAGCAAGTGCACTAGGTCATCAAGTAATATAGACTCGAGAGTCCAGATCTCGATCCCACAGAGACCTTGATGAGAATTCAGTTTAAGTAAATATTTTTCTATTGATTGGGGGAAAAGGAATTTTTGGTTTTGGTTTTGAAAACTGAAAAGAAAACAGAATTAAACTACTGGACAAACTAATAGAGATGAGATGTTGGGGAAAAATGTAAATCCCTCCTAGTTGTCAATATGCAGAATTCTGATTTTATTGCTCAAGTATCCTTACCTTGACTTAGCTTTTGAAAACCTGGTTACCCATATACAGGAAATAACTTTCACCTAATCTCTGAACTCCATCACAATCCGGAAACATTCAGATCCTAGGTGCATAAATATAAAAGCTTGAAGATCAACTCTTATTCAGAACAAAAGTGTTTAAAGAGTCAAATTGCTTTCCACTAGTCTCCATCACAATCCGGAAACAACTAGTGAGAAAAATAAGTTAACTTTCACTCATTCTTTGAACTCCATCACAATCCGGAAACATTCAAATCCTAAGTGCATAAATATCAACTCTCTCATTCAGAACAAGGGTTATAAAAAAGTCACATCACCTTTCCACTAGTCTCCATCACAATCCAGAAACAACTAGTTAGAAAAGCGAGTTGTTTTAGAAAACAAAGAATCATATGACCAACCCAACTTTCTACTAAAATTTAACTTCTCTATTCGAACCTAATTAAACTTCAAATATCAATTCAGATCAGAAATAAGCCATGAACTCAGTTTCTAAAACAAAAGCAGGATATTTTATTGCTATAAAATTCAGAATTCAGGCATATAACAAACTAGGAGTTCATGACTTCCCCAACACAGAGAGACTACTCCATGATAATAGAATCAACACACAGTAAAAAGGATTCAATTACAGCCATAGACATAAAATAAACTAAGTACAGAACACCCCCTTTGAAGGACTGCCTTTGGCTTCTCTTGCACCTTGACTGAAATCTTCACCTTATCTCTCTAAAGTGCCAAGAGGTTGTGTAAGACTCTCGCTGGACTTTTCTCTTCTCTCTAACCTAACTACAAAACAAAAAACAAACTAAGAATTGGAATTGGAACTTTGGAAAACTGCCCTAAAATTGGATTCTTGATCTCTGCCTCGGACCCCTTTTTATACTTGAAACTCTGTCTAGGCCTTGTAATTTCAGCCTCTATCCAAGGGTGTGAATTGTGACTTTCCGACCTCAGAATTTGATGAAATTACATCATAAGATTCCTTATGTGGTCCTTTCCTTGCTCACGAAGTTTTAATCCATTCTGAGTAGGGAAACTCGAGATATGAGGGAAAGAAGTTGCCAGATTTCTGCTACCAATTTTTGCTTTCGGGTCCACCACTTTGGAGATGTGAAACTCGAGAATCCTGGCTTGGATTGGTCTGAATTTTCGTGACAAGATCCTCTGTAGTACAAGGAAACTTCGTTCCAAGTTTGGCTTCAATTAGAATTGTGAAACTCCTATGATCTTCCCAAATTTCGGATTTATCTCCTACCTTTAGGAGCAGATTCCTGTTTTGAATTAACTTCTTCTCTTGGACTCTTCAATGCATCTGGACTCAAGTAAATTACCTTAAACTCTTCGTGGGCACCTCCCTTAGACGTCTGAGACTCCTTCTCCCAAGTTTGGATTTGATTTGATTGCAGGTTCCCGAGATTTTTGTATTTTGAGCTGCAGAGTCATCGGCGCGGTCGCTCCGAATTTTTACACGGACGCGCCATCGAACTCGATATCTGTCTAAGTCAAGAGACCGCTTGGCGCAGTCGCGCCGTTTTATGCTGTTGAAGTGGCGCGGTCGCGCCACGCCTTAGACTGTTGCCGACTTCCCGAAATAGCACTTTGAACTCCATGTATGGAAACAGAGCGGCACGGCAGCGCCAGAGATAGCGCCATCTCCATGGCGCGGTCGCGCCCTCGTGGGCCGCGGTCGCGCCATTTCACATTCACAAACTGCCCTTCTTTTAGCCTCACTAGCCGTTGGGATTTTCTTGAATTTATTTGAATTTATGCACATTTTCCCGGCGCGGTCGCTCCATTCTCTCTTTTGCTTGATTTTGCTCATTTTTCCTTCATTTTTCCTCAGAATTTAGATTTTCTTCTTTAAGGTACCTGAGACACAAAACATGTTTTTCAGTTATATTTGTCACTTTCATGCTCATAATCAACTCAAATTAGGAATTTATGGTCAATAACTCATACATAAATAAGTATCTTTTGGACACTTATCACAACCCCAAACTTAAACCTTTACTCGTCCTCGAGCAAACTCTGAAATAAATACCATATAGATCTGTAAAGACTAAGAAAAGTTCAGTGATCCTCCCTACTAAAGTTTCAAAATAGATGATTCACTCCTTTCCTAATGATGGTTCTTCTTGCTTAGTCAAAACAGATTTCGAATTTTGTTTCAATTTTTCAAAGATGAACATGCCCATACAAGTGAGAAGTCTCAATTCAGCTCCATACGCCAACCATCAGTCCACTCTCCACTAACCTGAAGGATTTCTCAATTCTGATCAATAGGTCTTTATGGGTTGTAATGAGGCAGGGTTAATGGGTATGATGAAGATTTTTCGTTTTCTTTTGTGTTTTATTCTCCTCCTCTTATCCATTTTCCATTTTCCTAAGCATGAATTGGATTTGTGACTTTTCCCCCAAGCTCTTTCACCCCAAACTTATTCTTTTGCATTGATCCCTCATTTTTTTTTTCCCTCTTTTTTTTTTTTTTTTTTTTTTTTTTTCCCATGTATCTTTTTCTTTTGGGTTTTGTCCAGGGTCTAGCTTACCTCGTCGGTTGACTCAGAGTCCCTAAGCTTGCTGAGGCCCGAGACCCGGTGCACACATGAGGTGGCCTTTCCCTTAACTAACCCACAACCTTTTCTTTCTTTCTCTTTGGCTTTGTTTGGAGTATAGCTTACCTTGCCGGTTGACTCAGAGACTCTAAGCTTGCTGAGGCCCGAGTCCCAGTGCACACACAAGGTGGCCTTTCTCCTACTCAGCCCAGAACTCTCTTTTTTCTTTCTCTTGCTCTTTCTTCCTCTTTACAAAGAAATATTTCTATACCCTTCATCCATCCCTCCTTATAACTTCAAAATCTTTATCCATGCTCATTCAAACAGAACACTTCAATAATTTGGAGAATCATGGGTCAGTAAGAAACAAGTTTATTTATCACTAAGGCTGGTTCTTGTAGTATGGGACATTAAAACAAAACAGGGATCTTTTCGGCCCAAGAGGTTTGACAAAAGGTGATGCAACTTGAGCATTAAAATGGGTGGCTTTGAAAACGGCTCAAACGATTTTTAAACAGGTGCCTAAATCACCTCAGAATTTTGAAAACCTTTCTCTGTTTTGCCTCAAGTTTTTCTCAAGTTGGTTCTAGTGGTTGAAATCAACTTGCTCACATGTACTTTGTTTTCAAAAACTGTTTTTAAAGAAAACTTCTCATCCATTCAAGACTAAGCATCTGAACTAATATATTTTTCCAGAAATTTAATCATGCTATTCATAAGATCAGGGGTTTTCACTGGTATTTTTCAAAGTCTCTATTGGATTTTCTGGTAAAGTTTTGAAAAAACAGTGCTTTTAGATCCTGGCATGAAAAGTATCCCACCCCAAACTTAAAATTTTTCAAATCCCCTTAAAATTGCATGAAGAGTATCCCACCCCTAACTTAAAAACATGTTTTCTCCTCAAAGCAGCAGTAAACATAGGGGTGATAGAGATACTTACCTGAGTGGATCTCCCTTGGTGGCTCTTGCATTCTGCTCTCATGGGTTTGTGATAAAAATTTGCATGATTTTCAGCAATTGAAAATGAAAATTGAATATAAGTGTCTCCTAGGCATAAAATGTATGTTAAGAAGGATACCTGCAGTGGATTCAATGTTTCCTCACCTCTGTAGTGGTTGTATATCATCAAGGCAGTGACGCGGTCGCGCCGATTAATTCTAGGAAATCTTCAAATTCTGAATGCAATTTTCAATATTTCCACTTTGGACAGGTTTTTATCAGTGATAAGCAGATGCAAAGTCATTTTTTCACATTTTCATTGGAGGAATTATGAAAATCATGCTTTGAGACAAATTTGAGAGAAAAAGTATAATTTCATTAATATGAATGGAGATTGAGTACATATTAATAAAATTGCATTAAATCACACACTTAGATGAAAACACACACAAAGCACGCTCCCACATAAATTTCAGAAAGAAAAAGTCTAAAAGAATTAGCAAAAGCTAAAATTTCCTATTCTTCGTTTTCTTCATCTTCTTCTTCTTCCTTTTTCCAGTTTTGAGTTAAAATTTTTTTTGTGTTTTTATGTTTTGTGAAAGCTGTAAATTTTTAATCTAACCCTATTCCTATCCTAGGTCTATGCAAAGAAATCAAAATCTCATTCAAATTTAAACATGTCCTAAAAATTTTGGAAAGAGCTATCCTAACCTACTAAAAAAAATTCCAGCAAATTCAAAAACTCCTACTCCTATTATTTACACTACCTACTGATCCATGTGACCTGATCCACCAGGATCGAATGGAAACTGGAACCATCCATGCTTGAGGGTATTTTTGACTTTGGAATGAGTGGCATGGTGATTCATACTTTTGAGTACAGAGCTGGTTACTCTTTCTCTTGTCATGTTGGCTTTGATCTTTTCTTTCTCATTTATTTGCAGCCAACTTTTCTTTACACTACCCAGACCTAATAAAATTTTTAGTTCAACTTTTGTGGGTGGTTTATAAGGCTGGATAATAAAGAAATCTATATCTAATGAGAGGAAAGAATGTTCATTAACCTTGGTATCCTCTATCCTAACTTCTTCATGCTCTTCAAGGGGTTTCTCTTCTATTGCTACCCCATCCCCTTCTTTCTCTTTTTCATCTTCTTCTTTTATCTCTTTGATCTTCTCATCTTCTCCCTCCTAAAATTCCTGAAACTCACAACAACTCTCAGCTCTCTCCGTTGTATCTTCTTCTATGTGTTCTGCAGTAACACATAAATTAAGACAAGAAGTGCTAGCTGTATTCATCCATTCAGGTTCATCATCATCAGATAGCTCATGAAAACATAGTTCAGCATTCATACTGTTGATCAATTCATGCTTTGGCTGATTTTCTAGATTAAAACAAGAAGAGCTAGCTGTATACATCCATTCAGAATTGCTAGGTAACGTACCTTGGTTCCTACCTGATATAGCATTGGCCAGCTGTCCCACTTGTATTTCCAAATTTTGGATAGATGCCTCTTGAGTTTGAAACCTGGCTTCTTCTTTCTATTGATTTGCTAGAATCTTTGAAAGGAGGTCCTCAAGGCTGGCTTTTTGTTCCTGTCCTGGTGCTGCTCTTTGGAAACCAGGTGGTGATCTTGTTTGGGCATTGGGTTGTTGAAGGCTGGGTTGCTGGTTGTTGTTGTTTGACCATGAAAAATTTGGGTGACTCCTCCAACCAGGATTGTAAGTATTGCTGTCTGAATCATTAGACCTGCAAAAATTTGAAACATAATTAGCCTGGTCTTCAGAATTTACAGATTGCACATTACCTGCTTGGCATTCATGGTTGGGATGTTGTCCTCCACAAAAGTCACAAATCTGAGCAACCAACTTTGGCAATTGTTTGGTTAGTGACTCGACTTGAGCCTGCAATGCTAATACATGATCAACATTATATGTTCCAGCGACTCTCCTTTGTTCACTTCTCTCCAACCTAGACAACTCTTCTTGATGTTGAGGGGAAGAATTATGATAACAATGATCATTATACACAGGAGGGGGCTCATATCTGAACATGGACGATTGCCCATGTGGCCAATTGTCCTTCCAATTATTTTCAAAATACTGATTTTCATATTGCCTAGAGAAATAATCATCATGCTCTCTTTTATAGAAATCATGAGGTTCATTATCAACAAAAGAACATGATACATCAGATTCACCTCTCCATTGATCAAAATTTGAAGATGCATATGGATGGGGAAATTCCGAATATGAGTTAGGATATGGACTTATCTCATTCTGATCAGTATTCCACCTCTCATCTGAGTGCTCTTTCCAGTTCCAGATTGGGTTCATGTTGTGGCTCACCACTAATTCTGGTTTTTATGCATGATCTGGTTCAACCTGAAAAGATAAAATAAAATTTTAATCTCAGTCAACAAATCAAAATTCACTTAAACTTACTCTCAATTTAATGGTCCCCAGCAACAGCGCCAAAAACTTGTTGCGTGTCTAGCAAGTGCACTAGGTCAGCAAGTAATATAAACTCGAGAGTCCAGATATCGATCCCACAGAGACCTTGATGAGAATACAGTTTAAGTAAATATTTTTCTATTCATTGAGGGAAAAGGAATTTTTGGTTTTGGTTTTGAAAACTGAAAAGAAAACAGAATTAAACTACTGGACAAACTAATAGAGATGAGATGTAGGGGAAGAATGTCAATCCCTCCTAGTTGTCAATATGCAGAATTCTGATTTTATTGCTCAAGTATCCTCACCTTGACTTAGCTTTTGAAAACCTGGTTACCCATATACAGGAAATAACTTTCACCTAATCTCTGAACTCCACACAATCTGAAAACATTCAGATCCTAGGTGCATAAATACAAAAGCTTAAAGATGAACTCTTATTCAGAACAAAAGTGTTTAAAGAGTCAAATTGCTTTCCACTAGTCTCCACCACAATCCGGAAACAACTAGTGAGAAAAATAAGTTAGCTTTCACTCATTCTTTGAACTCCATCACAATCCGGAAACATTCAAATCCTAAGTGCATAAATATCAACTCTCTCATTCAGAACAAGGGTTATAAAAAAGTCACATCACCTTTCCACTAGTCTCCATCACAGTCTAGAAACAACTAGTTAGAAAAGCGAGTTGTTTTAGAAAACAAAGAATCATATGACCAACCCAACTTTCTACCGAAATTTAACTTCTCTTTTCGAACCTCATTAAACTTCAAATATCAATTCATATCAGAAATAAGCCATGAACTCAGTTTCTAAAACAAAAGCAGGATATTTTATTGCTATAAAATTCGGAATTCAAACATATAACAAACCAGGAGTTCATGACTTCCCCAACACAGATAGACTACTCCATGATTAGAATCAACACACAGTAAAAAGGATTCAATTACAGCCATAGACATAAAATAAACTAAGTACAGAACACCCCCTTTGAAGGACTGCCTTTGGCTTCTCTTGCACCTTGACTGAAATCTTCACCTTCTCTCTCTAAAGTGCCAAGAGGTCGTGTAAGACTCCCTCTGGACTTTTATCTTCTCTCTAACCTAACTACAAAACAAAAAACAAACTAAGAACTGGAATTGGAACTCTGGAAAACTTCCCTAAAACTTGATTCTTGATCTCTGCCTCGGACCCCTTTTTATACTTGAAACTCTGTCCAGGCCTTGTAATTTTAGCCTCTGTTCAAGGGTGTGAATTGTGACTTTCTGACCTCAGAATTTGATGAAATTACATCAGTAGCTTCCCTATGTGGTCCTTTCCTTGCTCACGAAGTTTGAATCCATTCTGAGTTGGGAAACTCGAGATATGAGGGAAAGAAGTTTCCTGATTTCTGCTGCCAATTTCTGCTTTCGGGTCCATCACTTTGGAGATGTGAAACTCGAGAATCCTGGCTTGGATTGGCCTGAATTTTCGTGACAAGATCCTCTGTAGTACAAGGAAACTTCGTTCCAAGTTTGGCTTCAATTGGAATTGTGAAACTCCTTCTATGATATTCCAAAAATTCGGATTTATCTCCTTCTTTTAGCAGCAGATTCCTGTTTTGAATTAACTTCTTCTCTTGGACCATTCAATGCATCTAGACTCAAGTAAATTACCTTAAACTCTTCGTGGGCACCTTCCTTAGACGTCTGAGACTCCTTCTCCCAAGTTTGGATTCGAGTTGATTGCAGGTTCCTGAGATTTTCGTATTTTCAGCTGCTGAGTCATCGGCACTGTCGCGCCGAATTTTGGCGCGGACGCGTCACTGAACTCGATATCCGTCTAAGTCAAGAGACCGCTTGGCGCGGTCCCGCCATTTTATGCTGTTGAAGTGGCGCGTTCGCGCCACGCCTTAGACTCTTGCCAACTTCCCGAAATAGCACTTTGAACTCCATGTATGGAAATAGAGCGGCGTGGCAGCGCAAGAGATAGCGCCATCTTTATGGCGCTGTAGCGCCCTCGTGGGGCGCGGTCGCGCCATTTCACATTCACGAAGTGCCCTCCTTTCAGCCTCACTAGCCGTTGGGATTTTCTTGAATTTATTTGAATTTATGCACATTTTCCCGGCGCGGTCGCGCCATTCTCTTTTTGCTTATTTTGCTCCTTTTTCCTTCATTTTTCCTCAGAATTTTGATTTTCTTCTTTTACAGGGTACCTGAGACACAAAACATGTATTTGAGTTATATTTGTCACTTTCATGCTCATAATCAACTCAAATTAGGAATTTATGGTCAATAACTCATGCATAAATAAATGTCTTTTGGACACTTATCACCTCTTTGCATCTCAAAAAAATGTTGGCCAAAAGAATCTAGATTGCAATACCTTTGCTGCTGTTCGGTTTGCACTGTGATGGCCACCAACATCCTTGTCATGACAATGACTGAGAATGAGTGGAGCTTCTTCCTCTTTGACACACCTTCTAATGACTTGATCCAGACATATAGGAATGGATCATCCGAATAGTAGTGCTTTGATTCTGCTATCAGTTTCTTCCTTTGCTGGTATCTGAAGTGCTTTGGTACCCATTTGATGCAAACAAAATTAGTAATATCAGCAAACCATGGTACTTTTGAGATATTTACTTGGCAAATCAGTTCATCTGGAAAGAGTTTCTAAATTTCTCCTTTTTTATTTTTTGCCTCCAGCCTTGAGAGGTGATCGCTTACCACATTTTCAACTCCTTTCTTGTCCTTGATTTCAATATTAAATTCTTGGAGAAGAAGGACCCATCTAATCAGTCTTGGTTTGGAATCTTTCTTTGCAAACAAATATCTAAGGGCTGCATGGTCAGTCCAAACAATAACCTTTGAACCAATGAGAATGCAAAAACCACAACCATAAGTTCTTTCTCAATGGTGGTATAATTCAATTAAGGACCAGTGAGTGTGTGACTAGCATAGGAAATGGTGTGGAAAACTTTTTCTTTTCTTTGACCAAGGGTTGTCCCTAAAGCAAAAACACTTGCATCACACATGAGTTCAAAAGGTAGGTTCCAATCAGGTGACACAATGATGGGGGCAGAGATTAATTTTTGTTTCAAGAGATTAAAGGCATGCAAGCATTCATTATAGAAATCAAACTTCACATCTTTTGAAAGCAAGTTTGACAAAGGTTTTGCAATTTTTGAAAAATCCTTTATAAACCTTCCTTAAAAACCTGCATGGCCTAGAAAACTCCTAATGGCTTTGACTGAAGTGGGTGGAGGTAGCTTTTCAATCACTTCTATTTTGTCTTGTCTTCCTCTATCTCCTTTTCTGAGATTTTGTGGCCAAGAACAATCTCTTCTTTTACCATGAAGTGACACTTTTCCCAATTGAGGACTAATTTTTTCTCTTCACATCTTTTGAGCACAAGCACTAAGTGGTGCAAACAAGTTTCAAAAGTTAGTTCATATAGTGTAAAATAATCTATAAACATCTCCATCATCTTTCCTATCATATCATGGAATAAAGGCATCATGCATCTTTGAAAAGTAGCTGGTGCATTGCACGAGCCAAAGGGCATTCTCCTATATGCAAAGGTTCCATATGGGCAGATGAAGGTGGTTTTTTCCTGGTCCTCGGGTGCTATAGGGATCTAAAAGTATCCTGAATAACCATCTAGGAAACAATAAAATTTATTTTCAGCCATCCTTTCAAGCATTTGATCAATGAATGGTAAAGGAAAATGATCTTTCCTAGTGGTTGTATTCAATTTCCTATAGTCTATGCATACTCTCCAACCCGTGACCGTCCTAGTGGGGATCAGTTCATTATTTTCATTATGAATGACAGTGGTACCCCCCTTTTTAGGAACAACTTGAATTGGACTTACCCATGCACGATCAGAAATATGATAGATAATACCTGCGTCCAATAGATTGATCACCTCCCTTTTCACTACCTCTTGCAATGTAGGATTCAGCCTTCTTTGTGGTTGAATGTTGGGCTTGTAATTGTTCTCCATCAAGATTCAGTGTGTGCAAATTGCGGGTTGATTCCTTCAATATCTGATAATGACCAGCCTATTGCCTTCTTGTGTTTGAACAGCACCTAAATGAGCATTTTCTCCTCCAAACCTGTCAAACATGAAGAAATAATCACTGGTTTATCATTCTGTTCAAGGAAAACATATTTCAAATTATTTGGGAGGGGTTTGAGTTCAGGCTTGGAAGCTCCTTGAGCCCCTTGTTCCTTTATTTCTTCCTCCAACTCCTCCTTGCTTTCAGCCTCCAATTCGTCAACCTCTCTTGTCATGATTGGATCTTCATCTTCCTTCTCCTCTGAATTGACTAGGCCTTCTTCTTTTGCTTCTCCAATCCTCTCTTCTTCTTCAATTTCTGCTATACAAGAATCAATCACATCAATGCTCAAATAGAAATCATCATGTGGGATGGTTGGTTGTTGTTGGGTGTCAAGCAAGTGCACTAGGTCAGCAAGTAATATAGACCTTAAGAGTCCAGATATCGATCCCACTGGGACCTTGATGAGAGCCTAATCTAAGCAAAAATTTTCCTATTGATTGAGGGAAACGAAGTTTTTGGTTTTGGTTTTGAAAACTGAAAAGAAAAGAGAACTAAACTACTAGAAAAACTAATAGAGATGAGATGTTGGGGAAGAATGTCAATCCCTCCTAGCTGTTAACATGTAAAATTCTGATTTTATAGCTCAAGCACCTTTACTTTGACTTAGCTTTTGAAAACCTGGTTACCCATATACAGGAAATAACTTTCACTTATTCCTTGTACTCCTTCTCAACCAGAACATTCAAATCCTAAGTGCATAAATATAAAAGCATGAAGATTTTTCTCTCTTATTCAGAACAAGAGTTATAGAAGTCACATCACTTTTCAACTAGTCTCCTTCGAAACCGAAACAATCTAGCCTAAAATCGAGTTGTTTTCGAAAACAAGAATCATACAACTAACCCAAATCTTTACTGAAATTTAACTTCTCATTCGTACCTCATTAAACTTCAAATATCAATCTAGATTAGCAATAAGCAATGAATATAGATTCTAAAACAAAAGCAGAGTACTTTATTGCTATAGAATTCAGAACTTAAACATGTAACAACTAGGAGTTCATGACTTCCCTAACAAAGAGAGACTACTCCATGATAATAGAATAAACACATAGTAATAAGGATTCAATTACAGTCGTAGACATAAAATAAACTAAGTACAGAAATGTCCGTGAAGGACTGCCTTTGGCTTCTCTTGCACGTTGACTGAAATCTTGACCTTCTCTCTCTAAAGTGCCAAGAGATCGTGTAAGACTCCCTATGGACTTTTATCTTCTCTCTAACCTAACTATAAAACAATAAAAACAAACTAAGAACTGGAATTGGAACCCAAAAACTGGATCCAAAACTGGATGATTGTGCCTTGCCTCGGACCTCCTTTTATAGCTAAAACTCTGCCCAGAACTTGTAATTTTAGCCTCTGTCCATGGGTATGAATTGTGACTTCCCGACCTCATAATATGATAAAATTAAACACGAACCTTCCTTACATAGTCCTTGACTTGTGTACGAAATTTGAAGTCATTCTGAGTTGGAACACTTGAGATATCACCTTCAGAAGTTGAACACCTTCTGCTGCCAATTCCAGCACCAGGTCCACCACTTTGAAACTATAAAACTCCACAAACCCGACTTGGATTGGCCTGATTTTCCGTGTCATGATTCTCAATCCTCTCAGGAAGCTGTGGTCCAAATTAGGATCCAATTGGAAGTCGGGATCTCCAGATATGGCCTCTTCAATCTCGGACTTGTACATTCCTTTTATGGCAGCAGTTTCCTTCTTTGTCTTTGACTTATCTTCTTGACCATTCAATGCACCTGGACTCTGGAAATATATCATAAAATCTTCGTGGATACCTTCTTTAACCAATTAGGACTTCTTCTTCCAAGTCTGGGCTTGATTGGTAGTCAGAATCCTGAGATTTTAGCAAGTCCGAAGCTGAGTCGCGGCGCGGTCGCGCCGAATTGTTCTTTGTTTTAGCGCGATCGCGCCACTGGAGAAAATTTTTTGTCTAAGTCTGGAGCACGGCCTTCGGATCCTATATGAGGAAGGATTCTTCCTGGCGCGATCGTGCCACTGTATGTTGTAGAACTAGCGCGGTCGCGCCACTCCTTAGACTCTTTGCCGACTTCCCAAAATTAAACTTAAACTCCATGAATGGAAACAGTGTAGCGCGGCAGCGCCACAGGAGGCGCCATCTTCCTGGCGCGGTCGCGCCATTTCACATTCACGAAGTGTCCTCTTTTCAGCTCTACTAGCCGTTGGGAACTTTCTGGATTTCTTTGAATTTTGAACATTTTCCCGGCGCGGTCGCGCTATAATCGGCGCGGTCGCGCCATTCTCTTTTTTGCTTAATTTTGCTCCTTTTTCCTTCTTTGTTCTTCAGAATTTAGATTTTCTTCTTTTGCAGGGTACCTGAGACACAAAACATGTATTTGAGTTATATTTGTCACTTTCATGCTCATAATCAAATCAAATTAAGAATTTATGGTCAATAATTCATGCTTAAATAAGTGTCTTTTGGACACTTATCACAACCCTAAACTTAAACCTTTGCTCGTCCTTGAGCAAAACTCTGAAATAAATACCAGATAGATCTGTAAAGACTATGAAAAATTCAGTGATCCTCCCTTCAAAAGTTTTCAGGATATATGATTCACTTCTTTCCTAATGATGGTTCTTTTTGCTTAGTCAAAACAGACTTCGAATTTTCTTCAAATTTTTCAAAGATGTACATTCTCATACAAGTGATAAGACTCAATTCAACTCCATAGGGCAACCCTCAATCCACTCTCCACTAAGCTGAAGGAAGTCTCAATTCAGATCAATAGGTCTTTATGGGTTGTAATGAGGCAGGGGTAATGGGTAGGATGAAGATTTTTGGTTATTTCTTTTTGGGTTTTTATTCTCCTCCTCATATCCATTCTCCATTTTCCTGAGCATGAATTGGATTTGTGACTTTTCCTCCAAGCTCTTCGACCCCAAACTTATTCTTTTGCATTGATCTCTCATTTTTTTCTTTTCCTCTTTTTTTTTTTTTTCTTCTTCTTCCCATGTATCTCTTTCTTTGGGTTTTGTTTAGAGTCTACCTTACCTCGTCAGTTGACTTAGAGTCCCTAAGCTTGCTGAGGCCCGAGACCCAGTGCACACACGAGGTGGTCGTTCCCTTAACTAACCCACAACTTTTTCTTTCTTTTTCCTTGGCTTTGTTTGGAGTCCAGCTTACCTCGCCTGTTGACTCAGAGACCCTAAGCTTGCTGAGGCCCGAGTCCCGGTGCACACACAAGGTAGCCTTTCTCCTATTCAGCCCAGAATTTTTCTTTCTTTTCCTCTCTTGCTCCTTCCTCCCCCTTACAAAGAAATATTTCTATACCCTTCATCCATCCCTCCTTATAACTTCAAAATCTTTATTCATGCTCATTCAAACAGAACACTTCAATAATTTCGAGAATCAAGGGTCAGTAAGAAACAACTTTAATTATCACTAGGGCTGGTTCATGTAGCATGGGACATTGAAACAAAACAGGGACCTTTTCGGCCCAAGAGGTTTGACAAAAGGTGATGCAACTTGTGCATTAAAATGGGTGGCTTTGAAAAAGGCTCAAACGATTTTTAAACAGGTGCCTAAATCACCTCAGAATTTTGAAAACCTTTCTCTGTTTCGCCTCAAGTTTTCCTCAGGTTGGTTCTAGTGATTGAAATCAACTTGCTCACTTGTACTTTGTTTTCAAAAACTATTTTTTTTTTAATGAAAATTCTGATCCATTCAAGACTAAGAATCTGAACTAAAATATTTTTCAAGAAAGTGAATCATGCTATCCATCTGATCAGGAATTTTCACTGGTATTTTTCAAAATCTCTATTGGATTTTCTGGTGAAGTTTTGAAAAAAAAAAAAAAGTGCTTTCAGATCCATGCATGAAAAGTATCCCACCCCAAACTTAAAATTTTTCAAATCCCCTTAAAATTGCATGAAGAGTATCCCACCCCAAACTTAAAAACATGCTTTGTCCTCAAAGCAGCAGTAAACATAGGAGTGATAGAGATACTTCCCTGACTTTTTGGGTGGATTGAGGTTTGATGGATCTCCCTTGGTGCCTCTTGCATTCTGCTCTCATGGGTTAGTGATAAAAATTTGCATGATTTTCAGCAATTGAAAATGAAAATTGAGTAGAAGTGTCTCTCAGGCATAAAATGTATCTTAAGAAGAATACCTGCAGTGGAGGTTCTGTTGCTGCACCTCTGTAGTGGCCAAATCTCTTAATACCAAGTGGCGCGGCCGTGCCAGAATTTGGCGCGGCCGTGCTGATTAATTCCAAGAAATCTTCAGATTCTAAAAGCAATTTTCAATATTTCCACTTTGGACAGGTTTGTATCAATGATAACCAAATGCAGACTCATTGTTTTTTCACATTTTCATTGGAGGACTTATAAAAAGCATGCTTTGAGACAAATTTGAGAGAAAAAGCATAATTTCATTAATATGAATGGAGATTGAGTACATATTAATGAAATTGCATTTAGCACACTCTCAGATACAAAAGCACACAAAAAAAACAAGCTAACACATGAATTTCAACAAGGAAAAGTTTACAAGATATAGCAAGAAATATCTACTCTTCTTTATCCCTTTCACCTTCTTCTTCCATTTTCCAGTTCTAAGTTTTTAATTTTTTTGTGTTTTTCTATTTTTTTGAAAGCTGTAAATTTTTAATCAAACCCTATCCTATCCTAGGTCTAGTAAAAATATTGAAAACAATTCAAAATCTCCTACAAATTCAAACAAATCTTATAAATTTTGAAAAAACACTATTCAAACCTACTTCACACAAAGCCTTAAAATTTTTCAAGAAAATTCAACTAAATATTACTGCTATTGCTACACTACTGATACAAGTATTCTGATCCACCAGGATCGAATGGAAACTGGAACCATCCATGCTTGAGGGTATTTTTGACTTTGGAATGTGTTACATGGTGATTCAAACTTTTGAGTAAAGAGCTGGTTACTCTTTCTCTTTTCTGGTTGGCTTCTAACTTGTGTTGCTCCTTTATTTTTAGCCAACTTTTCTTCACACTGCCCAGACCTAATAAAATTTTGATTTCAACTTTTGTGGGTGGTTTATAGGGCTGGATAATGAAGAAATCTATATCTAATGAGAGGAAAGAATGTTCATTGTCCTTAGTGTCTTCTATCCTAACCTCTTCATGCTCTTCATGGGGTTTCTCTTCTTTCTCTACCCCATCCCCTTATTTCTCTTTTTCATCTTCTTCTTTTATCTCAATGATCTTTTCATCCTCTCCCTCTTGAAGTTTCTGAAACTCACAACAACTCTCAGCTCTCTCCGTTGTATCTTCCTCTATGTGTTCTCCAGTAACACATAAATTAAGACAAGAAGTGCTAGCTATATTCATCCATTCAGGTTCATCATCATCAAATAGCTCATAAAAACATGTTTCAGCATTCATACTGTTGATCAATTCATGCTTTGCCTGATTTTCTTGATTAAAACAAGAAGAGCTAGTTGTATACATCTATGGAGAATTGCTAGGTAACGTACCTTGGTTCTAACCTGATATAGCATTGACCAGCTGTCCCACTTGTATTTCCAAATTTTTGATTGATTCCTCCTGAGTTTAAAGCCTGGCTTCAGTCTGAGCTTCACTTTTCTCTTGATTTGCTAGAATCTTTGAAAGGAGGTCCTCAAGGCTGGCTTTTTGTTTTGGTTCTTGTGCTGCTTCTTGGAAACCAGGTGGTGTTCTTGTTTGGGCATTGGGTTGTTGAAGGTTGGGTTGCTAGTTGTTGTTGTTTGACCATGAAAAATTTGGGTGACTCCTCCAACCAAGATTGTAAGTATTGCTGTATAAATCATTAGACCTGCAAAAATTTGAAACATAATTAGCCTGGTCTAAAGAATTGACAGATTGCACATTACCTGCTTGGCATTCATGGCTGGGATGTCCTCCTCCACATATGTCACAAATCTGAGCAACCAAAGAGGGGGTGTGCAATTTTGACAATAGTTTGGTTAGTGACTCGACCTGTGCTTGCAATGCTAATACATGATCAGCATTATGTATACCAGCGACTCTCCCTTTTTTACTTCTCTCCAACCAAAGAGGGGAAAAATTATGATAACAATGATCATTATACACAGGAGGGGGCTCATATCTGAACATGGACGATTGCCCATGTGGCCAATTGTGCTTCCAATTATTTTCTAAATACTGATTTTCATATTGCCTAGAGAAATAATCAGCATGCTCTCTTCTATTGAAATCATTAGGTTCATTGTCAACAAAAGAACATGATACGTTAGATTCACCTCTCCATGGATCATAATTTGAAGATGCACATGGTTGGAGAAATTCCGAATATGAGTTAGGATATGGACTTATCTCACTTTGCGCATAATTCCACCTCTCATCTGAGTGCTCTTTCCAGTTCCAGATTGGGTTCATCTAGTGGCTCACCACTAATTCTGACTTTTATGCATGAATCTGGTTCAATCTGAAAAGATAAAATAAAAATTTTAATCTCAATCAACAAAATAAAATTCACTTAAACTTATTCTCAATTCAATGGTCCCCGACAACGGCGCCAAAAACTTGATGGGTGTCAAGCAAGTGCACTACGTCAGCAAGTAATATAGACCTTAAGAGTCCAGATATCGATCCTAGAGGGACCTTGATGAGAGCCTAATCTAAGCAAAAAATTTCCTATTGATTGAGGGAAAAGAAGTTTTTGGTTTTGGTTTTCAAAAATGAAAAGAAAACAAAATTAAACTACTAGAAAAACTAAGAGAGATGAGATGTTGGGGAAGAATGTAAATCCCTCCTAGCTGTTAACATGTAAAATTCTGATTTTATAGCTCAAACACCTTTACTTTGACTTAGCTTTTGAAAACCTGGTTACCAATATACAGGAAATAACTTTCACTTATTCCTTGAACTCCTTCTCAACCGGAACATTTAAATCCTAAGTGCATAAATATAAAAGCTTGAAGATTTACTCTCTCTTATACAGAACAAGAGTTATAGAAGTCATATCACTTTTCAACTAGTCTCCTTCGAAATCGGAACAGTCTAAGTTTAAAAGCGAGTTGTTTTAGAAAACAAGAATCAAACAACTAACCCAAATCTTTATAGAAATTTAACTTCTCATTCGTACCTCATTAAACTTCAGTTATCAATCTAGATTAGCAATAAGCAATGAATGCAGATTCTAAAACAAAAGCAGAGTACTTTATTGCTATAGAAATCAGAACTTAAACATGTAACAATTAGGAGTTCATGACTTCCCAAACAAAGAGAGACTACTCCATGATAATAGAATAAACAAACAGTAATAAGGATTCAATTACAGCCATAGACATAAAATGAACTAAGTACAGAAACCCCCTTGAAGGACTGCCTTTGGCTTCTCTTGCACCTTGACTGAAATCTTCACCTTCTCTCTCTAAAGTGCCAAGAGGTCGTGTAAGACTCCCTCTGGACTTTTCTCTTCTCTCTAACCTAACTAAAAAAAAATAAAACCAAACTAAGAACTGGAATTGGAACTCAAAAATTGGATCCAAAACTGGATGATTGTGCTTTGCCTCGGACCTCCTTTTATAGCTGAAACTCTGCCCAGAACTTGTAATTTTAGCCTCTGTCCAGGGGTATGAATTGTGACTTCCCGACCTCATAATTTTCTGAAATTACATAAGAACCTTCCTTACATAGTCCTTGACTTGTGTAAGAAATTTGAAGTCAGTCTGAGTTGGGAAACTTGAGATATCTCATTGAGAAGTTGAACTGCTTTTGCCGCCAATTCCAGCACTGGGTCCACCACTTTGAAACTATAAAACTCCACAAACCCGACTTGGATTGGCCTGATTTTCCGTGTCATGATTCTCAATCCTCTCAGGAAGCGGTGGTCCAAATTTGGATCCAATTGGAAGTTGGGATCTCCAGATATGGCCTCCTCAATCTCGAACTTGTACTTTCCTTTTATGGCAGCAGTTTCTTCTTTGTCTTTGACTTCTCTTCTTGACCATTCAATGCACCTAGACTCTGGAAATATATCATAAAATCTTAGTGGATATCTTCCTTAACTAATTAGGACTTCTTCTTCCAAGTCTGGGATTGATTGGTAGTCAGAATCCCGAGATTTCCACAAGTCACGAAGCTGAGTCAGCGGCGCAGTCGCGGCACAGGAGCAAAAATTTTGTCTAAGTCTGGAGCATGGCCTTCGGGTCCTATATGAGGAAGGATTCTTCATGGCGTGGTCGCGCCACTTTATGTTGTAGAACTGGCGCGGTCGCACCACTCCTTAGACTCTTTGCCGACTTCTCGAAATTAAACTTGAACTCCATGTATGGAAACAGTGCAGCGCGGCAGCGCCACTGGAGGCGCCATCTTCCTGGCGCGGTAGCGCCCTTTGAGTGCGCGATCACGCCATTTCACATTCACGAAGTGTCCTCTTTTCAGCTCTACTAGCCGTGCGGAATTTTTTGGATTTCTTTGAATTTTTGAGCATTTTCCTGGTGCGGTCGCGCCATAATCGGCGCGGTCGCGCCATTCTCTTTTTTGCTTGATTTTGCTCCTTTTTCCTTCTTTTTTCCTCAGAATTTAGATTTTCTTCTTTTACTGGGTACCTGAGACGCAAAACATGTATTTGAGTTATATTTGTCACTTTCATACTCATAATCAAATAAAATTAGGAATTTATGGTCAATAATTCATGCATAAATAAGTGTCTAAAAGACACTTATCTGTTGTTTCATGGCTTCTTTTATATTAAAACTTATTGTATCATTGTTAAGCCTTAAGGTTAGATTCTCTTGCTTGCAATCAATTATAGCGACAGCAGTAGCTAAGAATGGTCTGTCAAGAATTATAGGCAGGTTCTTGTCTACTTCTATATCTAGAACCATAAAATCGCAAGTATATATAAAATCTTGAATTTTTACCAACATATCCTCCATTACTCCTTGTGGTATCTTGGTTGATCTATCCACAAATTGAAGAGTGATTCCAGTCTCTTGAGGTTCTCCAAATTTTAAATACCTGCAAAGGGACAATGGCATTAAATTAACACTTGCCCTTAAATCGTATAAAGGATTTGGAAATTTATTTGAACCAATTTCACAAGGTATTGTAAAACTCCCTCTATCTTTTAATTTTGTTGGCAGCTCATTCCTCAAGATCGCACTGCAATTTTCATTAAGTAAGACCGTACCTTGCTCCTCCATCTTCCTTCTTCCGGATAGGACCTCTTTAAGAAACTTGCCATAAAGGGGCATTTGCTTCCATGCTTCAAGAAGTGGAATGTTAATATGCAAATTCTTAAAGATTTCTAGAAACCTAGCAAAGCTACTTTCTAGAATGTCCGTTTTAGCTCTACTTGGGTAAGATAGATTTCTTACATCAATATCTGTAATAGGAAGTGCATCCTTACCTTTTTTCTTTCTTGGAGAAGCTGGTGGACTTACCTTTTCTCTTTCTCCTTTCTTATTTTTCTCTTCTTCTATGGCTGGTTGTTCTTTTGGTAGGAGCTCCTCGAGGGTCTTTCCATTTCTACGTGTTATGGCCTTGACTTGCTCTTTTGGATTTACTTCCGAGTTGCTAGGTAGGGCTCCTCTCGACCTCTCTTATACATCTCTATTAAGTTGATTTACTTGAGTAGTAAGTTGATTCACTTGAGTGGTCAGAAGTGTGACTGATTGCTTTACTGACTGAACATTTGTTTGCATTGTCTTCGTTGACTAAAATTCTACCTACATGGCTCATATCATTTTCCTTTCTTCCTCCCATTGTGGCTCCTCCTTTTGCTATGCATTGGCTTGTAATGGTTTGAATCCCAGAGGGTGTTGCCTTGTTTGATTTGTGTTGTTCCATGAAAAATTTGGATGATTCCTCCAGCCAGGGTTATATGTATTGTTGTATGGGTCCATCATGCAAGAATTTCCAACAAAATTAGTTTATTCAGGTGTGGAATTCAAAGCATATACATTACCTTGGCATTCATAATCAACATGTCCTCCTCCACATATTTCGCAGATCGAAGCTACCACAGGGCTTGATTGTTGCGGAAAACTTGTGAATTGATGCTGAAGTGCTTCTAATTGTGCTTGCGTGGTGGTTGAAGAGTCCAGTTTGTAAATTTCTGCAGCCTTCTTACACTATCGTTCCATCGGATATTGATACATGTTGGCTGTCATCTCCTCTATTAGCTCATGAACCTCATCAGGAGTCTTTTTACTGATCGATCCTCCAGTTGCAGCATCTATCATGCTTATTGTGTTGATGTTCAGCCCATTGTAAAAAATCTCGATCTGGCTCCAGAGTTTTATTTTGTGATTTGGGCATTTCTTGAGTAGTCCATTGAACCTCTCCCATGCTTCTGAAAGATGTTCTTCTAGTTCCTGCATGAATTGGAAAATTTCATTCTTTCATTTAATGGTCTTTGCTGGTGAAAAATACTTACTAAGAAATTTTTTCTGCAAATCTTCCGAAGTGGCAATAGAACCAGCTGGTAGAGTGTTCAGCCATGTCTTAGCTCGTCCAGCCAAGGTGAACTTGAAAAGCCTCAATCTGATTGCATCATCTGACACACCATTGTACTTAAAAGTAGCACACAAGTCCAAAAATATTTCAAGATCGTCATTAGGATCTTCAATAGCCAACCCACTAAACTGATAATGATTTTGAAGCATAACAATAATCTGAGGTTTAAGATCAAAATTATTAACTTGAATAGTGGGAGTGACAATACTTGTCCTATTTGTATTTGGGCTTTGTGTGATATAATCCCCCATGGTTCTCCTTGGGCTTTGTGCTTGGTCTTCAAGAGTGCCTTCTGCGTTCTCCATGCTTTCTTGATTCTTGGGAGTGCTCTGGTTCTGATTTTCCTTCAGCCTTTGCCTTAAAGTCCGTTCTGGTTCAGGATCAATCTCTTGGGATGGTTCCACTCAAGATCTCGTCATGAACCTCCTGTAAAATAAAAAAAAATAAAAACTCAAATCTCTAAATTTTTAAACTCTAAGCAATTACTACTAGAAACTTTGGTCCCCGGCAACGGCACCAAAAACTTGATGCGATCCTAGCTAATCACTAGCAAGAGGACTAATCAATGTAATATAGACTTATGCAAGTTCGAATATCATCCCACAAGGACCAAGCCAGCAGTTAATTGCTTTCTGAATAAAAATCAAAAGTTTGAGAATCCTGATTTGAAAGACAGAAAATTAAACTAAACCAGTACTTGAAAACTGTTGAGAAAAGCTTTTTGAGGAATTTCAATGAGGAGAGAAGGCGTGGGAAATCCAATTCCCTCCCTAGACACTTCTGAGATTGAATAGAAAATATGTTTTGGAAATCAATTTCTGACGAGCTTATAAAACCATGGCTACAATCCGTATCGGCATCACCTTTTTCTATCTCCTAGAGTGAACTAGTCGGCATAATCGACTCTACTTGATAGCATAAACATGAAGCTCTTATGTCATAGACAAATCAATCTAATCCAACAGGGTATTACTTTAAGGTCGAGGATTAACCCAAGGATTAGTTAATCTACCTAGTGTATGAACTCATAAAGATTTGTAAAATCCTATAAACATGTCTTACCTTAAGTCTAGCGTCACCTTATAACCAGTACATAGCCAGACAACAAGTATGAATCAAGAATTAACAACTTTGGAAAACTCATTCATGCTCCAAATTGAAACCAAATAGAATATAAAATATCAATCTCATTACATGCCAAGGGAGTCATGGACTCCCAACTAAAAATGACTACTTCATACTGGAAATAAAAACACACATCAAGGTTTTGATAACAGTCATGAAACAAAAATAACTAAGTACAGAAACTCCCCTTGGAAAGCTGATCTTGGTCACTCTTGCTCCTTGGCTGAATTCTCCACCTTTCTTCCTCAAAGTGGGCAGAGGTCATGTAAGATTCCCTTTGGACCTTCTTCTCTCTCTAAACTAAACTAAAAATCTGGAAATTGAACTAAGAACTGAATGATAAAACTAAAATTGAATGCTCAACTCCAAAACTGGATGATTCACTCTTCTCCTCGGACCCATATTTATAGTTGCTCTGCAGCCCAGGTCTTAAATTGGTCTCTGTCCAGGGGTATGAAATATGCCTTGCCGACCTCAGAATTGGCTAAAATTAGACAAGAACCTTCCTTACATGGTCCTTGCCTTTATCACGAAATTTGAGTCCAATCTGAGTTGGGAAACTCGAGATATGATGTGAAGAAGTTGGATTGCTTCTGCTGCCAATTTCTGCACTGGGTCCACCACTTTGAAGATATAAAACTTACGAAACCCAACTTTGAATTTCCTGAATTTTCGTAATATGATCCTCAATATCCTCAGAAATCTTCTGTCCAAATTTAGGTTCAATTGGGATTCGAGAACTCCATATATGCTCTCCTTCAAACTTGGATTTATCTTCTTCTTTTGGCAGCAATTTCTTTCTTTGGATTGATCTTCACTTCTTGGTCATTCAAAACATTTAGAACTCGAGTACATTTCCTTAAAATCTTCGTGGATACCTTCCTTAGACACTTAGGACTTCTTTTCCTAAGTTTTGGCTTGATTGGTTGTCAGGATCCTGAGATTCTTGTGGAAGACCATTGCTGAGCCTACGACGCGGTCGCGCAAATATTATGCCTGATTCTGGCGCTGTCGCGCCACTGGAGCAGAGTTCTTTCTAAGTCTGGAAACGGCCTTTGAACCCGAGCCAAGTTAGGAAACTTCTTGGTGCGGTAGCGCCATATTTTTCTGTAGAAGTGGCGCAGTAGCGCCACTCCTTAGACTTTTCTTTGCTCCCCTGAACGACAACTACTCTTTCCTTCTTCAGCAGCTCTTTGGCGCGTCCATACTATCTCTGAGTGAGGTAGCGCCAGCTCCTTGGCGCAGTAGCGCCCTCCGATGGTGCGGTCGTGCCTTTTCACATTCCCCAACCGTTGGCTTTCATGTCCGTTGAGTCGTTGGACCTTTTTTCTATTATTTTGAATTTTTGAATATTTTTTCGGCGCGATGGCGCCGATTCTGGTGCGGACGCGCCATCCTTCTTTTTGGCTTCTTTTGCTCATTTTTCCTTCATTTTTGCTCCAAATCCAGTTTTTCTTCTTCCACTGGGTACCTCAGGCACAGAACATGAAATTGAGTCATATGTGTTGCTTTTATACTTAGAATTGACTTGGAATTAGATTTTTCACTCGATTTTCATGCCTACAGATATTGTCTTTTAGACACTTATCAAGGGGTACCAGCATCGCACTCCGCCGCGCCAAAATAAGGAACGAGCTTCCTTTTGAGTGTAGAAGCGAACGTGCGCCGGGTTGCAGTACAACATCATAAGCGGCCTGTCGCCGTCGTTAGGATCAGCCTCGTGAACACTAAACCACTGGGCGAGCCTCGCAAAAACAAATGGCCAAGGGACCCTTCCCTGAGAAAAACTGTTGAGGCCCCATACAGATTGACCAATGCTGCACTGCCTAGGTTGCACTTCTTGCCGTTGGCCATATAACACGCCATTTTGAAAACGCTGGCCCTCAGTGTGCCGCCCGGCAAGGGGAAAACAGAACGGCAAAGCCACGCAGATAGAAAGGCGGCCAAATATACCTCATCTGCAAGTGCCACAGGAACTCCGAGTTTAGAAAGAGGTTGATCTTGTATCGCCGAACGGTCACGAATCATGGAACCAGTCGTCCTTCCGCGATCGACCCATGTGTCTGCTATAGGTTGCGCGTCCTTTTTGGCACGGAACCAAAAGGACACCCATTCGGACATAGGAACCTCAGAGAATCCCTCCAAGTCCGAAGTCTTCAAACGACAGAACAGCCGGTAGTACGCAAGGAAGAGATACTGGAGACTCTCGGGCAATGGCATGGAGCGACTCTGAGTAAAATCTGCCACCATCGGGGTCGCCTCATCGTAAACGCTCCCAGAAAGAGGTAATCCTCCGAGTCGATACAAGTCCCACAGCGAAATTGACAATTCTCCTTCCCGAGTAAAGATGGTATTGGTAGAAGAACACCAAACCTCCGAGAAAGAACGCATGACATTGCTTTAGCACCGATACGAGAACATGGAGGCCCGAACCGCATGAGTCAGGCCAGCCGTGGCCAGCAGCTCGGGACAAGTGTGAAGGACGACGCCGGCCCACTCGAAATAGAAAGGTAAATACTGGGGACTTGCGCACACCATCGGTTAGCCATCCCAAGCATCAAGCTGGTTGCTGTCGATGGAGAGCTTCAGCCCGGAGAAACGAACTAGATGATCATGTATCGGGCTCAGCAAGACATGGCCTACAATCTGATGTGGAGATGATGAAGCTTTGCCGACCCCCGGGAGGTAACAAATTTGATCATCCTCATCAACAACAGGGCGGCTCCATAAATCCTGAACAGCCTTGATTGGAGGCACCGTTATGTCACAACCACCATAGGCCGACGGTCCCCCGAGAGGTAATAGTAACGGCTGATGCTTTCCCTCATAGTCACAAATTTGCAAGCAATGGCGAAGGGTACCCCTCAAGGAGCCCTTGACGCTGGAAAGGGTCAAACCAAGGAAGGAGAAGGAATCCGGAGGAGCAGATATCTGCAGCAGAGCACCGAAATCGTCACTCAAGTTTAAATTAGGTACGCACTGCATCTCCCTCTCAAATCAAAAAAAAAATGCACCTCCTGTGACCAAAAGCAAAGTCGCAGACAAAAAAAAAAGGAGGAACCTGTGAAAAAAAAAAAGCAAAGTCGCAGATAGAAAAGGGGCGACAAAAAGAACCAGTCTCCAAGAAACAAAAAAAAAGATCCAGAGAACAAAAAAAAAGAGAGGGTAAAGTACCGGTTGTCTCAGATGACCCGGCTAAGCAACCAGACTGCTGCCAAAACAAAGCTTTCCGTGAGCGCAGTCCAAAAGGCTCGTGTTCGGCGACAAAGCCGGACAAGATCAATACAAAGTGACTGGGCCTCGGCGACCAAACCGAGCACAGTTCAAAATGCAGCGACCACCGACGGAGCCGACTGCGACAGAAAGAACAAAACAAAAAAAAAAGAGAGAACAACACCCGGCGACCGAGCCAGGTGCGATCAAAACAACAAGACTGTGTCTCAGCGACCAAGCCGAGCACAGTCCCATAGTCACGCGCACGGCGACAGAGTCTAGCGCGACCAAAACAAACAGCCTCGCGGCTAGCAACTGAACAGGAGGCGAAAAACATCTCCAGTGACCGATGACCAAGGGCGGACACAACAAAATGGAGAATTCAGCATCTGGCGATAGTACCAGACGCCGCACACTCGAATCCCAGTGCCAGATGACCGAGTTGGACGAGAAATGAATGCTAAAAAACAAAAAAAGTGCCCGGCGACCGAGCCGAGCACCCTTCGAAGCTCAGCGACCAGCCACACACTGGCCGCGATCACAACAAGTGCTCGGCGACCGAGTCGAGCACTGCTCAAAACTTCACGACAGCCAAACAGCCGGCCGCAATCAAAATCAGTGCCCGACGACCGAGCCGAGCACAACTCAAAGCTCCGCAACTAGCCGCACAGCCAGCCACGACCAAAGCAAGTGCCCGGCGACCGAGCCGAGCACAGTTCAAAATTCGCGACCAACAACAAAACGGAACGCGACAAAAAAAAATTGCAAAAGGACTGTGCCTAGCGATCGAGCCAGACACAGTTCAAAAGCCTCGCGTCAGGCGACAGATCCGGACGTAGCCAACTTGTCAAATTCAACACTCGGTGATCGAGCCGAGTGCCGTGCTACAAATTCCTGTGCCCAGTGACCAAGTCGAACACAACCAACAGAACCAGGTACGTAACCTCTCTCTGTTAAAAAAAAAGGGGCTGCGACAAAAAGAAGTCGTCGCAAAAGAAGAGCAAGCAAAAAAAAAAAGAGCAACCGCCAAACAAGACAAAAAAAAAACAGCATCGCGATAGAAAGAAGCAATAGCAGAATAAAAGAAGAAAAAGAAGGGTCACGACAAAAAGAAGTCATCGCAAGAAAAATAGGAGGTCGACACATACTCGTACCCGATAACTCTGGCCAGCTGCGACTGATAAGTGTCCAAAAGACACTTATTTATGCATGATTTAATGAGCATAAACTTCCATTTTGAGTTAATTATTAGCATGAAAATGAATTATATAACTCAAATTCATGTTTTGTGTCTCAGGTGCCTGATAGAAGAAGAAAATCTGAATTCTGAGGAAAAATGAAGGAAAAAGGAGCAAAATCAAGCAAAAAAGGGGATGGCGCGACCGCGCCGGATAAATGTGCGAAAATTCAAATAATTCCTAGAAATTCCCAACTGTTAGTGAGGCTGAAAGGAGGACAGTTTGCGAATGTGAAATGGCGCGACCGCGCCCCACGAGGGCGCTACCGCGCCATGAAGATGGCGCTTCGAGTGGCGCTACCGTGCTGCACTGTTTCCTTACTAAGATGCCAAGTTCTATTTCGGAAAGTCGGCAAAGAGTCTAAGGAGTGGCGCAACCGCGCCAGTTCAACAGCTTATTGTGGCGCGACCGCGCCACGAAGAGTCCTTCCTTATTTTGTTCCCGAAGGCCGTTTTCCGGACTTAGACAAAATTCTGCTCCTGTGGCGCGACCACGCCAAAACAAAGAACAATTCGGCGAGACCGCGCCGCTGACTCAGCAAACGTAAATTTCGGAAATCTCGGGATTTTGACTACCAATCAAGCCCAAACTTGGGAGAAGAAGTCCTAATTATCTAAGGAAGGTATCCACGAAGATTTTATGGAATATTGCTCGAGTCTAGGTCCATTGAATGGTCAAGAAAAGAAGAAGTTCAATTCAAAAAAGGAAACTACAGCCAGAAGGAGAAGAGAAAATCCGAGTTTTAAGAGAGCTATATCTGGAGTTCCCATATCCCAATTGAAGCCAAACTTGGAACGAAGATTCCTGATGCTACTGAGGATCATATCACGAAAATTCAGGCCAATCCAAGCCGGGTTTCTCAAGATTCATATCAACAAAGTGGTGGACCCAGTGCAGAAATTGGCAGCAAAAACTAGGCAGCTTCTTCTCTTCATATCTCGAGTTTCCCAACTCAGAATGGATTCAAATTCCGTACACAAGTCAAGGACTCTGTAAGGAAGGTTAGGATGTAATTTCAACAAATTCTGAGGTCAGGAAAGCACAATTCATACCCCTGGACAGAGGCTAAAATTACAAGTTCTGGGCAGAACTTCTGCTATAAAAGGAGGTCCGAGGCAAAGATCAAATGGAGAGTTTTAATCCAGTTTAGATCCAGTTTTCATCCAGTTTCGAGTTGTAAATACAGTAGTTTAGGTTTTTATTGTTTTCAGTTAGTTTGGAGTTGAGAGAGAGAGAGAGAGAGAAGGAAGAGATTTCAGTCAAGGTGCAAGAGAAGCTAAAGGCAGTCCATCAAGGGGGTTTCTGTACTTAGTTTATTTTATGTCTATGGCTGTAATTGAATCCTATTTACTGTGTGTTTATTCTATTATTATGGAGTAATCTTTCTTTGTTGGGGAAGTGATGAACTCCTAGTTTGTTATATGTTTGAATTCTGAATTCTATAGCAATAAAGTACTTTGCTTTTGTTTTAGAATCTGCATTCATTGCTTATTGCTAATCTAGATTGATATCTGAAGTTTAATGAGGTACGAATGAGAAGTTAAATTTCAGTAAAGATTTGGGTTAGTTGTATGATTCTTGGTTTTCTAAAACAACTCGCTTTTCTCACTAATTGTTTCCGGATTGTGATGGAGACTAGTAGAAGGGTGATGTGACTTTTTTATAACCCTTGTTCTGAATGAGAGAGTTGATATTTTTGCACTTAGGATTTGAATGTTTCCGAATTGTGATGGAGTTCAAGGAATGAGTGAAAGTCAAACTTGTTTTTCTCACTAGTTGTTTCCGGATTGTGATGGAGACTAGTGGAAAGCAATTTGACTCCTTAAACACTTTTGTTCTGAATAAGAGTTGATCTTCAAGCTTTTATATTTATGCACCTAGGATCTGAATGTTTCTGGATTGTGATGGAGTTCAGAAATTAGGTGAAAGTTATTTCCTGTATATGGGTAACCAGGTTTTCAAAAGCTAAGTCAAGGTAAGGGTATTTGAGCTATAAAATCAGAACTTTGCATGTTAACAACTAGGAGGGATTGACATTCTTCCCCAACATCTCATCTCTATTAGTTTTTTCAGTAGTTTAATTCTGTTTGTTTTTCCACTTTTCAAAACCAAAACCAAAAAACTTCTTTTCCCTCAATCAGTAGAAAAATCTTTGCTTAAACTGAGTTCTCATCAAGGTCTTTGTGGGATCGATATTTGGACTCTCGAGTCTATATTACTTGCTGACCTAGTGCACTTGCTAGACACCCAACAGGGACCAAACAACAAGTCGCACTCGGCGACCAAGCCATGTGCGCTAGCGCAGGCATTCTGCCTCCCAGCGACCAATCGGGTTCAGCCGAATCAAAATCTCGACACCCATCAACCAAAGCAGAAGCTCAACCTCCCGGCGACCGAGCTGGCCAAAGTCAAGACAAAAAAAGAAAAATCAGCATCCAGCGACCAAGCCGGAAGCGACCACACAACAATTCACACCCGGCGACCGAGCCAGATGCGACAACTACACCCGGCAACCAAGCCGGATGCTACAACATGGAAATTCAACACCTCGACGACCTGGCCGAGTTCATTCGAAGCAAATTTCAGTGCCCGACAATCCTTTCGATCGCAAAACTAATCCTCGCGATCGGCGACTGAGCCGGACGTGACTGAAAACAAGATTTGTACTCTCGGCGACCGAGCCAGGAGCAATCGAAGTGAACTCTCAGCTTCCGGCAACCCAGCTGGGGGCTCACCCGAAACAGAATCACAACTCCCGATGAGCGAGCTAGACGTAACCCAAATCAACTCCAGCACACGACACACAAAAATTTGTCAGTCCTTCAATGTGACAAATTGACGGACACCAGAAGTGCGCAAAAGAGCCAATTTGAGAGAGGTAATAAAAAGACACAGAGAGGGAATTCAAAAAAATAAATAAATAAATAAATAAGAGAAAATCGTAAAAAGAGAGATAAAGACTGAGGGAGGAGTTGAAAATGAGAGGAGAGAAAAAGAAGAAGAAAGAGGGAAGAAGAGAAGAAAAAAAAAAAGAGTGGGAACCCAGGCTAACTCGAATCCAATCCGAGGCTGCCAGGAGAAGAAAAATCTTAAAGTACCTTAAAATTCTGGTTCACGGAGAAGTTCTGACACAAGCCAGGAAGATCACATAGTCAAATCGTGGAGGGCAGCAGGTTGCAGTCCCAAATTATGCAGATAGAGACAGTCTCCCGGGTCGTAGCCGCAGACAGTCTCCCATAACCAATTCACAGCCTCCTAGTCAAATTCACAAACTGATGGACTCTTCAAACATGCAGTCTGATAGAGAAGCCAAAATCACAGACAAGAGAAGTGGCCAGAATCGCAGACATTCTCTGGAGCCAAAATTGCAGACACAGACAGTCTCCCGGGTCGCAGTTCAGTACAGAAGTCAAAATCGTAGTCTAACAAAAACCCTAAATTCGCAGGCTGTGACTCAAGGTAAAATTGTAGTTTGACAGAAACCCTAAATTTGCAGGCAGTCTCTGAAGTCAAAATCGCGGACAGATAGAAAATTCAAATTCGCAGACAGTCCTCAAAGCCGCAGTCGCAGCCTGCCTCCAAAGTCAAAGTCCCAGAACAGTCTCACACACCCAAAATCGCACATTGTTGTCAAAGCCAAAGTCGCAGACTGTCGTCAACACCAAATTCGCATACAGTAGAAGAAGCCAAATTCTCAAACAAGGAGGAGATTCAAAATTCGTGGAAGACGACCCAGAGAAAAAAAAAACCCTTTAAACCAAATTATCCCAAATTCAAGGGAAAGGGATTAGTGCTCCCCCACTTAAGAAAGAGCTTGCTGCGCAAGGGAGTGGGGCACACAATCCCTCACTTTAACCCATCAGCGACCCTCACTGAAGCTGAAGAATCATCCGAATCAAGGTGGGTCCCACCACGCCCTCTCCTGCGTGAGTCTTCTCCTTGGCATCCCATTCTACAAGACCTCCCTGCGACACAACCCGGGGAAGGCCACTCAAACCAAGTCGCCAAAACTCGTTGGAGCCAGCATAATCCGCGGTCGTAGTCAGAAGGATTGACCGGTGGCTTCTTTAGTATCTCACCATGCTCCATTTTTCTCTTCGTCGCCGACCAAACTATCTGAAGCAATGTTCGGCCAGACACTTGAACTAGCCACGACCTCATTCAGTCGACTTCAGATCGTCGATGACGCTCAAACCTGAATGGCATCTCAACTCAGGTACACTGTCTCTATATACCATACGTAATCTACATATACGAGTATAAAACAACAAAAAAAACATCAAAATCGAAAAAAAAAAAAAAAGAAAAAAAAAAAAACAGATCTAAAATAGCAAGAGAGCAAAAAAAAAAAAAAAAAAAAGAAACAAAAAAAATATATATACATACAAGTGTACAGAAATATACATTGTCCTAAAAAAGCAAGAGGACAGATAGAGATACGTACACGAAAAGATAAACGATCCTAAAAGAGTAAGATGGTCAAAAAAAAAAAAAAAAAAAATGTGTGTGTGTGTGTGTGTTCTTCTTCATTTTTGAAACTTGATCGTTCTCTCGGAACGGTCAAGCCTCGAAGGGGGCAATCCGTATGCACCAAAATGTGGACAGCCCAATTTCGACGAGTTCAACAATCCACTGATCCATCAAACAACGATTGTGGGTAGGCTCTGTCGATCTTCCAAGTCCGTCGCTGCAGCCTATCGTGAAGTCCAACCGTGTCATCGCGTCATCGGTACAGTCGGCGCCCTCGTCAGCAGAAATCCGTCGCATTAGCGCCAGACAACATGCCTCGTCACTCAACTTAACAGTTGAACGACCAGTTCCAGTCGTTCAACCGAAGGAACCAATTAAGGAGGCCACGATCCTGGTCCTCCTCTTCTCCTTTCTCAACTTCATCAGCAGAAAGGGGATCGTGATCCCCTTTCCCAGGAAGAAACTCTAACAACGGCACAGGACAGGCTACAAAAGGCCAGAGAATTCTCTGTCGCAGGGTTGGAAAAATTCTGGTGAGAAAGCTTTGCCGAGAAATCACTTCGCACATAGAAGTTCTCTCTCAAAAGGAAGTCTGACAACTCCTCCATTGAGAAGAAACTCCCATCGACAGAAACACTTTCGAACCAGAGAAGTCAAGCTACTCGCCGCTCGTCGTTCAACAATTCGACCAGGAGCAGCTCTACACGACCGTCGACAATGTCACAAGTCGACACATGCGGAGCACAATTATCTTTGTCAGACCGACCAAAGCCACACAAATTCGTGAACGCTCGTTCCTGCAACTCGAGTCTCGACGACGACTCGCCAAAAGCTTAAACTTCACCAAATTCACACGCAGATCGAATCAAAGGAAGCATAGGAGATTGTACTTATTTTTTTCCTGACTCACACACATTGTACAAAATTATTCTGAATTAATCGATATATTCTCTCAGCCGCTCCTCTTCGCGGACCGGCGGATTTTCGGTGAAACACATATATGCATACATACACTAGATATGTATATAGAAAAAATAGTGTACCTCACTACCGGATCCCCCCCACTCAAGTTCGAATCAAGCTGTTGTGATTGATTTGGAGTGTACCCAGGCTACGACGAATTGAAATGCTGAGATTTGAATGCTGCGGCAACTATTCGAAGTGCTTGCGGCAACTATTCGAAGTGCTTGCGGCAACTCTTCAGTGTCTGCTGCTGTGAACTGGGGCGAACATAGTGATAAGTGTCCAAAAGACACTTATTTATGCATGAATTATTGATCATAAATTCCTAATTTGAGTTGATTATGAGCATGAAAGTGACAAATATAACTCAAATACATGTTTTGTGTCTCAGGTACCTGGTAAAAGAAGAAAATCAGGATTCTGAGTGAAAATTAAGGAAAAAGGAGCAAAATAGAGCCAAAAAGAGAACGGCACGACCGCGCCGATTCTGGCGCGACCAAGAATGTGCAAAAATTCAATTAAATCCAATAAATTTCCAACGGCTAGCGAAGCCTCAAAGAAGACGACTCCAGAATGTCAAATGGCGCGACCGTGCCCCACGAGGGCGCTACCGGGCCATGAAGATGGCGCTACTAGTGGCGCTACCGCGCCGCACTATTTCCTTACAAAGATGTCAAGTTCTATTTCAGGAAGTCGGCAAAGAGTCTAAGGAGTGGCACGATCGCGCCAGTTCAACTGCATAAAGTGACGTGACCGCGCCATGAAGAATCCTTCCTCATATGGGACCCGAAGGTCGTGTTCCAGACTTGGACAAAATTCCTACTCTAGTGGCACGACCGCGCCAAAACAAAGAACAATTCGGCATGACCGCGCAGTTGACTCAGCAAACGTCAATTACAGAAATCACGGGATTCTGACTACCAATCAAGCCCAAACTTGGGAGAGGAAGTCCTAATTGTCTAAGGAAGTTTGCTCGAGTCCAGGTGCATTGAATGAGCAGAAAGAGAACTTCAAGGCAGAGAAGGAAACTGCTGCCAGAAAAGGAGGAAAAATCCGAGTTTTAAGAGGAGGATAACTGGAGTTCCCTAATCCCAATTGAAGCCAAACATGGAACGAAGATTCCTGGTACTACTGAGGATCATATTACGAAAATTCAGGCCAATCCAAGCCGGGCATCTCAAGTTTCACATCTCCAAAGCGGTGGACCCAGTGCAGAAATTGGCAGCAGAAACCATGCAATTCTTCTCTTCATATCTTGAGTTTCCCAGGAATGGCGGGGTGTCTCTTATGGTCAGTGTGACAAGTGACACCCCATTCTTTGTACTTCTTATTCCATTTCAATAATACAAAACCGCTTTCCTCAAAAAAAAAAATCTCGAGTTTCCCAACTCAGAATGGATTCAAATTTGGTGAGCAGGGAAAGGACTATAGAAGGAAGGTTTAGATGTAATTTCATCCAATTCTGAGGTCGGGAAGTCACAATTCATACCCCTGGACAGAGGCTAAAATTACAAGTTCTGGGCAGAACTTCTGCTATAAATAAAGGTCCGAGGCAGAGAGAAAATCATCCAGTTTGAGGTTGTAAATATAGTTCAAGGTCGAGTTTTAGTTCAATTCATTGTTTTTGTAGTTAGTTTGGAGTTGAGAGAAAGTCCAGAGAAAGTCTTACACGACCTCTTGGCACTTTGGAGAGAAGGAAGAGATTTCAGTCTAGGCGGAGTTGAAGCTAAGGGGCAGTTCCTCAAAAGGGGGTTTTCTGTACTTGTTTTCTTCTTATTTCCATGGCCGTAATTGAATCTTTTTTACTGTGTGTTTATTCTATTATTATAGAGTAGTCTCTCTTTATTGGGGAAGTCATGAACTCCTAGTTGTTTATGTTTAAGTTCTGAATTCTATAGCAATAAAGTACTCTGCTTTTGTTTTAGAATCTGTATTCATTTCTTATTGCTAATTTAGATTGATATCTGAAGTTTAATGAGGTATGGATTGAGAAGTTAAATTTCTGTAAATATTTGGGTTAGTTATATGATTCCTTGTTTTCTAAAACAACTCGCTTTTAAACTAGATTGTTCCAGTTTGGAAAGAGACTAGTGGAAGGCGATGTGACTTATTAAACTCTTGTTCTGAATAAGAGAGAGTTACTCTTCAAGCCTTTATATTTATGCACTTAGGATTTGAATGTTCCGGTTGAGAAGGAGTTCAAAGAATAAATGAAAGTTATTTCCTGTATATGGGTAACCAGGTTTTCAAAAGCTAAGTCAAAGTAAGGGTATTTGAGCTGTAAAATCAGAACTTCACATGTTAGCAACTACGAGGGATTGACATTCTTCCCCAACATCTCACCTCTATTAGTTTTTCCAGTAGTTTAATTCTGTTTTGTTTTTACAGTTCTCAAAACCAAAAATTCTTTTCCTCAATCAGTAGAAAAATCTTTGCTTAAACTGAGTTCTCATCAAGGTCTCTATGGGATTGATATCTGGACTCTTGAGTCTATATTACTTGCTGACCTAGTGCACTTGCTAGACACCCAACAAGTTTTTGGCGCCGTTGCCGGGGACCATTGAATTGAGAGTAAGTTTAAGAGAATTTTGATTTGTTGATTGAGATTAAAATTTTTATTCTATCTTTTCAGGTTGAACCAGATTAGTGCATGAAACAAGAAGTAGTGGTGAGCCACTAGATGAACCCGATCTGAAACTGGAAAGAGCACTCAGATGAGAGGTGGAATTATGTGCAGAATGAGATAAGTCTATATCCTAACTCATATTCAGAATTTCCCCAACCATATGCATCTTCTAACTATGATCCTTGGAGGTATGAATCTGATATATCATGTTCTTTTGTTGATAATAAACCTAATGATTTCTATTGAGGAGAGCATGAGGATTATTTCTCTAGGCAATATGAAAATCAGTATGATTCGCAGGATAATTTGCCACATGGACAACCATCCATGTTCAATTATGAGAATCCTCCTATGTGTCATGATTATTATCATCATTCATCTCCCCTTCAGCCTCAAGAAGACTTGTCTAGGTTAGAGAAAAGTGAAAAAGGGAGAGTCGCTGGTATACATAATGTTGATCATATATTAGCTTTGCAGGCACAAGTCGAGTCACTAACCAAACTATTGTCAAAATTGCACACACTCTCTTTGGTTGCTCAGATTTGTGACATATGTGGAGGAGGACATCCCAACCATGAATGCCAAACAGGTAATGTGCAATCTATAAATTCTTTAGACCAGGCTAATTATGTTTCAAATTTTTGAAGGTTTAATGATTCAGACAACCATACTTACAATCCTGGTTGGAGGAGCCACCCAAATTTCTCATGGTCAAACAACAACCAGCAATCCAGCACTCAACAACCCATTGGTCAAACAAGATCACCTCCTGGATTCCTAAGACCAGCACAAGAACCAGAACAAAAATCCAGCCTTGAGGACCTCCTTTCAAAGATTCAAGCAAATCAAGAGAAAGGAGAAGCCAGGTTTCAAACTCAAGAGCATCAATCCAAAATCGGGAAATACAAGTGGGACAACTGGTTAATGTTATATCAGGTAGGAACCAAGGTACGTTACCTAGTGATAAGTGTCCAAAAGACACTTATTTATGCATGATTGAATGAGCATAAACTTCCATTATGAGTTAATTATTAGCATGAAAAAGAATTATATAACTCAAATTCATGTTTTGTGTCTCAGGTACCCGATAAAAGAAGAAAATCTTAATTCTGAGGGAAAATGAAGGAAAAAGGAGCAAAATCATGCCAAAAAGAGAACGGCGCGACCGCACCGATTAAATGTGCAAAAATTCAATTAAATCCAGAAAATTCCCAACGGCTAGTGAGGCTGAAAGGAGGGCAGTTCGTGAATGTGAAATGGCGCGACCGCGCCCAAAGAGGGCGCTACCGCGCCATGAAGATGGCGCTACCAGTGGCGCTGCCACGCTGCACTGTTTCCTTACAAAGATGCCAAGTTCTATTTCGGAAAGTCGGCAAAGAGTCTAAGGAGTGGCGCGATCGCACCAGTTCGACAGCATAAAGTGGCGCGACCGCGCCATGAAGAATCCCTCCTCATATTGAACCCGAAGGCCGTGCTCCAGACTTAGACAAAATTTCTGCTCTAGTGGCGCGATCGTGCAAAAACAAAGAACAATTCGGCGCGAACGTGCCGCTGACTCAGCATTCCTAATTTACAGAAATCTCGGGATTCTGACTACCAATCAAGACCAAACTTGGGAGAAAAAATCCTAATTATCTAAGGAAGTTATCCACGAATATTTTATTGAATATTGCTCGAGTCTAGGTGCATTGAATGATCAAGAAAAGAAGAAGTTCAATTCAAAAAAGGAAAACTGCTGCCAGAAGAAGAAGAGAAAATCCGAGTTTTAAGAGAGCTATATCTGGAGTTCCCATGTCCCAATTGAAGCCAAACTTGGAACGAAGATTCCTGGTGCTACTGAGGATTATATCACTAAAATTCAGGCAAATCCAAGCTGGGCTTCTCAAGATTCATATCTCCAAAGTGGTGGAGCCAGTGCAGAAATTGGCAGCAGAAGCCAGGCAACTTCTTCTCTTCATATCTCGAGTTTCCCAACTCAGAATGGATTTAAATTTCGTACACAAGTCAAGGACTATGTAAGGAAGGTTATTATGTAATTTCAGCCAATTCTGAGGTCGGAAAAGCACAATTCATGCCCCTGGACAGAGGCTAAAATTACAAGTTCTGGGCAGAACTTATGCTATAAAAGGAGGTCCGAGGCAGAGATCAAGCATCGAGTTTTAATCCAGTTTCCAGAGTTCTAATTCTTGTTTTTATTTTAATTTAGTGTTCTTTTAGTTAGTGTGGAGTTGAGAGAGAGAAAGAAGGAAGAGATTTCAGTCAAGGAGGAGTTGAAGCTAATGGCAGTCCCCAAAAGGGGGTTTTCTGTACTTAATTTTCTTCTTGGTTTCATGGCTGTAATTAATTCCTCTTTATGTGTTTATTCTATTAGCATGGAGTAGTCTCTCTTTGTCGGGGAAGTCATGAACTCCTAGCTGTTTTATGTTTGAATTCTGAAGTTTATAGCTATAAAATATCCTGCTTTAGTTTTAGAAACTGAGTTCATTGCTTATTTTTGATCTGAATTGATATTTGAAGTTTAATGAGGTTCGAATAGAGAAGTTAAATTTCAGTAGAAATTTGGGTTGGTTATATGATTCTTAATTTTCTAAAACAACTTATTTTTCAAACTAGATTGTTTCGGTTATGAAGGAGACTAGTTGAAAAGTGATGTGACTTCTATAACTCTTGTTCTGAATAAGAAAGAGTAAATCTTCAAGCTTTTATATTTATGCACTTAGGATTTGAATGTTCCGGTTGAGAAGGAGTTCAAGGAATAAGTAAAAGTTATTTCCTGTATATGGGTAACCAGGTTTTCAAAAAGCTAAGTCAAGGCAAGGATATTTGAGCTATAAAATCAGAATTCTATATGTTTACAACTAGGAGGGATTGGCATTCTTCCCCAACATCTCATCTTCATAAGTTTTTCCAGAAATTTTAAATTCTGTTTTCTTTTCCAGTTTTCAAACCAAAAACCAAATTTTCTTCACCTCAATCGATAGGAAAAATTTTGCTTAGATTAGGCTCTCATCAAGGTCCTTGTGGGATCGATATCTGGACTCTCAGAGTCTATATTACTTGCTGACCTAGTGCACTTGCTAGACACACAACACCTAGCAATACTGAATGGATGTATACAGCTAGCTCTTCTTGTTTTAATCTAGAAAATCAGCCAAAGCATGAATTAATTTAAAGTATGAAAGCTGAAACATGTTTTCATGAGCTATCTGATGATGATGAACCGGAATGGATGAATACAGCGAGCACTTCTTGTCTTAATTTATGTGTTACTGCAGAACACATAGAGGAAGATACAACGGAGAGAGCTGAGAGTTGTTGTGAGTTCAAGGAATTTCTAGAGGATGAGGGTGAAAAGATCATGGAGGAAAAAGAAGAAGATGAAAAAGAGAAAGAAGGGGATTGGGTTGAAAAAGAAGAGAAACCCCTTGAAGAGCATAAAAAAGTTAGGATAAAGGACACCAAGGATAATGAACATTCTTTCCTCTCATTAGATATAGATTTCTTCATTATCCTGCCCTATAAACTACCCACAAAAGTTGAAATTAAAATTTTATTAGGTCTGGGTAGTGTGAAGAAAAGTTGGCTAAAAATAAAGGAGCAAAACAAGTTAGAAGCCAACCAGAAAATAGAAAGAGTGACCAGCTCTTTACTCAAAAGTTTGAATCACCATGCAACACATTCCAAAGACAAAAACTCCCTCAAGCATGGATGGTTCCAGTTTCCATTCGATCCTGGTGGATCAGGTCACATGGATCAGTAGGTAGTGTAAAAATAGGAGTAGGAATTTTTCAATTTGCTGGAATTTTTTTTGAGTAGGTTAGGATAGTTCTTTTCAAAATTTTTAGGACTTCTTTAAATTCGAATAAGATTTTGATTTCTTTGCATAGACCTAGGATAGGAATAGGGTTAGATTAAAAATTTACACCTTTCAAAAAACAGAAAAACATAAAAAAATTAAAAACTCAAAACTGGAAAATGGAAGAAGAAGATGAAAAGGAAAAAGACGAGTAGAAACTTCTTGCTATATCTTTTAGACTTTTCCTAGTTGAAACTCATGTTTGAGCTTGCTTTTTGTGTGTGCTTATGTTTGAGAGTGTGATTTAATGCAATTTTATTAATATGCACTCAATCTCCATTCATATTAATGAAATTATGATTCTTCCTCTTGATGATTTGTCTCAAAGCATGCTTTTAATAATTCTTCCAATGAAAATATGTGAAAAATAACTCTGAATCTGCCTGTCACTGATACTAACCTGTCCAAAGTGGAAAAATTGAAAATATCATTCAAAATCTGCAAAATTGTTGAAATTACTCGGCGCGCCTGTGCCAAATTCTGGCACGCCCACGCCACTGGGTTGATGAGATGTGGCCACTACAGAGGTGAGGCAACACAACCTCCACTGCAGGTATTCTTCTTAACATAAATTTTATGCCTGAGAGACACTTCTAGTCAATTTTCATTTTAAATTGCTAAAATCATGGAAATTTTTATCACTAACCCATGAGAGCAGAATGCAAGAGCCACCAAGGGTGATCCATCCAACCTCAATCCACCCAGAAAGTCAGGGAAGTATCTCTATCACTCCTATGTTTATTGCTGCTTTGAGGACAAAACATGTTTTTATGTTTGGGGTGGGATACTCTTCATGAAATTTTAAGGGGATTTGAAAAATTTGAAGTTTGGGGTGGGATACTTTTCATGCATGGATCTGAAAGCATACTTTTTTTTTTCAAAACTTCACCAAAAAATCCAATAGAGACTTTGAAAAATACCAGTGAAAACCCCTGATCATATGAAGAGCATGATTCACTTTCTGGAAAAATATTTTAGTTTAGATGCTTAGTCTTGAATGGATGAGAATTTTTTTTAAAAACAGTTTTTGAAAACAAAGTACAAGTGAGCAAGTTGATTTCAATCACTAGAACCAACCTAAGGAAAACTTGAGGCGAAAAAGAGAAAGGTTTTCAAAATTCTGAGGTGATTTAGGCACCTGTTTAAAAATCGTTTGAGGCTTTTTCAAAGCCGCCCATTTCAATGCACAAGTTGCATCACCTTTTGTCAAACCTTTTGGGCCGAAAAAATCCCTGTTTTGTTTCAATGTCCCATGCTACATGAACCAGCCTTAGTGATAAATAAACTTGTTTCTTCCTTACCCATGATTCTCCAAATTATTGAAGTGTTCTGTTTGAATGAACATGGATAAAGATTTTGAAGTTATAAGGAGGGATGGATGAAGGATACAGAAATATTTCTTTGTAAAGGGGAAGGAGCAAGAGAGAGAAAAAAGAGAGTTCTGGGCTGAGTAGGAGAAAGGCCACCTTGTGTGTGCACCGGGACTTGGGCTTCAGCAAGCTTAGAGTCTCTGAGTCAACCGGCCAAAGAAAAAGAAAGAAAAGTTTGTGGGTTAGTTAAGGGAAATGCCACCTCGTGTGTGCACCGGGTCTCGAGCCTCACCAAGCTTAGGGACTCTGAGTCAACCGACGAGGTAAGCTAGACTCTGGACAAAACCAAAAGAAAAAGATACAAGGGAAAGAAAAAAAAAATGAGGGATCAATGCAAAAGAATAAGTTTGGGGTGGAAGAGCTTGGAGGAAAAGTCACAAATCCAATTCATGCTCAGGAAAATAGAATATGGATATGAGGAGGAGAACAAAACCCAAAAAAAAAACCAAAAACCTTCATCATACCCATTACCCCTGCCTCATTACAACCCATAAAGACCTATTGATTAGAACTGAGAATTCTTTCAGGTTAGTGGACTAAGCAAGAAGAACCATCATTAGGAAAGAAGTGAATCATCTATCTTGAAAACTTTAAAAGGGAGGATCAATGAATTTTTCTTAGTCTTTACAGATCTATCTGGTATTTATTTTTGAGTTTTGCTCGAGGACGAGCAAAGGTTTAAGTTTGGGGATGTGATAAGTGTCTAAAAGACACTTATTTATGCATAAATTATTGATCATAAATTCCTAATTTGAGTTGATTATGAGCATGAAAGTGACAAATTTAACTCAAATACATATTTTGTGTCTCAGGTACCTGGAAAAAGAAGAAAATCTGGATTCTGAGTAAAAGTGAAGGAAAAAGGAGCAAAATAGAGCCAAAAAGAGAACGGCGCGACCACGCAGGGAAAATGTGCAAAAATTCAATTAAATCCAAGAATTTTCCAACGGCTAACGAAGCCTCATAGAAGACGACTCCGGAATGTGAAATGACGCGACCGCGCCCCACGAGGGCGCTACCGTCCCATGAAGATGGCGCTACCAGTGGCGCAGCCGCTCCACACTGTTTCCTTACAAAGATGTCAAGTTCTATTTCGGGAAGTCGGCAAAGAGTCTAAGGAGTGGCGCGACCGCGCCAGTTCAACAGCATAAAGTGGTGCGACCGCGCCATGAAGAATCCTTCTTCATATGGGACTCGAAGGCCGTGTTCCAGACTTGGACAAAATTCCTGCTCCAATGGCGCGACCGCGTCAAAACAAAGAACAATTCGGCGCGACCGCGCCGCTGACTCAACAAACGTAAATTACAGAAATCTCGGGATTCTTACTACCAATCCAGCCCAAACTTGGGAGAAGAAGTCCTAATTGTCTAAGGAAGGTATCCACGAATATTTTGTGGAAGTTTGCTCGAGTCCAGGTGCATTGAATGAGCAAAAAGTGAAGTTCAAGGCAGAGAAGGAAACTGCTGCCCGAAAAGGAGGAAAAATCCGAGTTTTAACAGGAAGATAACTAGAGTTCCCTAATCCCAATTGATGCCTAACTTGGAACGAAGATTCCTGGTACTACTGAGGATCATATCACGAAAATTCAGGCCAATCCAAGCCGGGCTTCTCAAGTTTCACATCTCCAAAGTGGTGGACCCAGTGCAGAAATTGGCAGCAGAAACCATGTAACTTCTTCTCTTCATATCTCGAGTTTCCCAACTCAGAATGGATTCAAATTTCGTCAGCAAGGAAAGGACTATAGAAGGAAGGTTTTTATGTAATTTCATCCAATTCTGAGGTCGAGAAGTCACAATTCATACCCCTGGACAGAGGCCAAAATTGTAAGTTCTGGGCAGAACTTCTGCTATAAATAGAGGTCCGAGGCAGAGAGCAAATCATCCAGTTTGAGGTTGTAAATATAGTTCTAAGTCGAGTTTTAGTTCAATTCATTATTTTTGTAGTTAGTTTGGAGTTGAGAGAAAGTCCAAAGGAAGTCTTACACGACCTCTTGGCACATTGGAAAGAAGGAAGAGATTTCAGTCAAGAAGGAGTTGAAGCTAAGAGGCAGTACCTCAAAAGGGGGTTTTTTGTACTTGTTTTCTTCTTATTTCCATGGCTGTAATTGAATCCTTTTTACTGTGTGTTTATTCTATTATTATGGAGTAGTCTCTCTTTGTTGGGGAAGTCATGAACATCTAGTTGTTTATGTTTAAGTTCTGAATTCTATAGCAATAAAGTACTCTGCTTTTGTTTTAGAATCGGTATTCATTGCTTATTGCTAATTTAGATTGATATCTGAAGTTTAATGAGGTACGGATTGAGAAGTTAAATTTCAGTAAAGATTTGGGTTAGTTATATGATTCCTTGTTTTCTAAAATAACTTGCTTTTAAACTAGATAGTTCCAGTTTCGAAGGAGACTAGTGGAAGGCGATGTGACTTATTAAACTCTTGTTCTAAATAAGAGAGAGTTAATCTTCAAGCTTTTATATTTATGCACTTAGGATTTGAATGTTCCGGTTGAGAAGGAGTTCAAAGAATAAGTAAAAGTTATTTCTTGTATATGGGTAACCAGGTTTTCAAAAGCTAAGTCAAGGTAAGGGTATTTGAGCTATAAAATCAGAACTTTGCATGTTAGCAACTAGGAGGATTGATATTCTTCCCCAACATCTCATCTCTATAAGTTTTTCTAGTAGTTTAATTCTGTTTTGTTTTTATAGTTCTCAAAACCAAAAATTCTTTTCCTCAATCTGTAGAAAAATCTTTGCTCAAACTGAGTTCTCATCAAGGTCTCTGTGGGATCGATATCTGGACTCTCGAGTCTATATTACTTGCTGACCCAGTGTACTTGTTAGCAACTCCTCCGACTGCGTCCGCGATTGCCATAGAATTGAAGTGATGTTGATGAGTTTGTTCGAAGCCGCGGTAGAATAAAAACTGTGGTGTCTTGACTGTGTGAGAGCCTTGTGAAGAGTTGAGAGTACTCTAGTTACATCGAACCGGAGATCCAGTCTCGATGGGCTAAGCTTCCCAGTCGCGACAAATTGGAGCTGAGGGCCATGGGGCCCACCTTGATTCAGCTGATTCTCTTAGTCCGGTAGAGTGTCTTCAACGAACTGAGTGTGATTATGTCGCAATGAACTCGGAGTTTCCCTCTTGCGTCGCGCAGGAATTCTGGTTGCGTCGAATTGGAGTCCCAGTTGCGCCGAACTGGGGGAACTTCAAGTTGTGCCGCGGTGAGCCTCAGAAGGAGTCCGTGTGGGTCCCACCCTGTCAAGATCGGATCTTGCGGAGCTTTTGCATTGTGGCAGATTGGAAAATTCAGGAGAATTTCGATTGCGCCGAACTGGGATCCTAGTTGCGACGAACTAAAGGATTCTTGCTATGGCGAACCAAAGAATCTGAACCAGAGAATCCTCGTTGCGACCCAATGCAGAATTTCTATCATGACCAAACTGGGACGAGGCACGACGGAGGGTTTCGGAGAATTGACTTCGCGGGGTAGCACTACCTCTGTGTTACGCCGATGGTACAGCTAGAGAGGGGCAAGGTGGGTCCCGCTCTGGCTGTGTTCGAGCAGTGATGAAATTCATTCGGTGGAGTTGAGTGTCTTGCGTAGCAAGTGCGGCTGTCTGCGCTGAACTGTTATTACAGCGAATTGAGGTTGAAGTGCCACGGACATCGATCCGGCCAAGTCGACTCTTCAGGCACCATTTGGTGTTGGCACGCGAGCGTGGAGAAAGACAATGCGAGGATGGTCTCCGCTTCAGCTGACTTCTCCGGGTTGCGCATCGTTAGAGTTAGGTTGTGGGCCCTGCCCTAGTTTGGTTGGCGTCTCCAAGCCTAGCGGTGTAAACGGGTAATAATCGACACGGGTAAGGGTTACTTCGTTTCGGTTTTGATTACCCTACCCAAATTTTTTACCCGATTACCCGCGGGTAATCGGGTAAGTGGGTACATAAATGGATAATAATATTTTATTAATATCTAACCCTTATAATTTTTTTTAAAAAATAAAAAATAAAATCATATAAAAACTACATCCAAATTCTTTAGTTTATCTAAAAATAACTCAAATAATGTACAACACACATATTATCTAAAAATAACATAAATTACATTAAGTTTACCTAAATATAATATCTCACATAAACATCCCACACACAAATATCTGAAAATAACATTGCCACAAAGTCTAAGGACAAATATCTACTAATCCTTTCACAACTCTCATTCTCTCTTAGTTCCATCCAATCCACAGGAAGTTCTACTCTGAAAAAGATTGCACAACGACAAAACACATCATATAAGATTATAAGAACTAAGGATTAATTAAAAAGAACAGTTAATTTGAACAATAAAAACTTATACATAACGAATAATCATACCTCAAATGTCTCACTTACGCCACTTGATGATGGACCTTGTTCTTCATTTTCTAACCAAAGTTTAGAATATAATGTAGCCAAAAAGTCCTCCGTTGCTTCTAGAAATTAAAAAGGAAATTAAAGCTCCTTCAAATAAGCAGGCCAAACACACAAACAAGGAAGAGTATGTTTAGAGGTCCGGCAGACAATGAAGAGGAAACTAACAAAATCCATACTCATGCAACAACTAAAGGGAAAGAAAGTATATGTCCTTCAACATAAGCATATTCTTCCAGTTAAGCAAGCCAACACACTTGCAAGCAAGATTTTGAGTAGATAAGTTTGAAATACAATAGGAAACTCCATACATGCTACTACCACCTTGACTTTGTGCTTGTGAAAGCATAAATTGCAAGCGGATGATATTAATTTATCTCAGCTCTATTTGACCAACTACTAGCATTGCCATGACAATGTTCATTTGCAGCTAGTAGACCATTCTTTCCAAGAAACCTGGAACTATCACTAGAAGAGGATGACCTACACTGCTAGTATTATAAGAGGACCTGCCTTTGGTGAAAACAGCCGCTTACTTACAAAAAATAGAAAGCATATGTCCTTCAATGTAAGCATATCATTCCATATAAGCAATCCAAACACAATTGCAAGCAAGAGTTTGACTAGGTAAGGCAAAACACTTTAGGAAACTCCATACTTGCTGCTACCACCTTGACTCTGTGCTTGTCACAATATAAGTTGCAAACGGATAATGATATTTAATCTCAGCTCTGTTTGACCAATCACTAGCTTAGCCATAACAATATTCTACTGCAATGAGTACAACATCATTTCCAAGAGACCTAGAATCATTCCTAGACGAACACGACCTACACTGCTTGTGTTTTAAAAGACCTGCCTTTTGTGGTAAAAGCAGCTTCCTTTGAAAATAATAGAAATTCACAAAACAAGTCAGATTAGGGCGAAATTTCTAAGTACCTTAGCAAAATTTACACTATTCGATGAAGCCAGATATTGAGACCAGCAACAAGTCAAATTAGGGCACGACAAACAGGGGAGATTGAGAGCAATTCAAAATTTCTGAAAGGAAATAGAAAACCATCTTGAATGAGAGTCGATTGAGTAGCAACAAGATAAAAATGACTCACAGAAATAGAGAAAGAGAAGTGAAGAGGAAATAAAAATATACAGAAACGAAGAGAACAGGCTAACTTTTTGTAAGGAGAGACGAATCGACAAGATCCACCGAAAATTAGACGACTGAAACAGTGAAGCAGCGTTTGAAATGGCGATTCTTGATAAGTGTCCAAAAGACACTTATTTATGCATGATTTATTGATCATAAATTCCTAAATTAAGTTGATTATGAGCATGAAAGTGAAAAATATAACTCAATTACATGTTTTGTGTTTCAGGTACCCGGTAAAAGAAGAAAATCTGGATTCTGAGGAAAAATGAAGGAAAAAGGAGCAAAATCAAGCAAAAGAGGGAATGGCGCAACCGTGGCGCGGTTCTGGCGCGACCACGCCGATTAAATGGGCATAAATTCAAATAAATTCAAGAAAATCCCAACGGCTAGTGAGGCTGAAAGGAGGGCAGTGCGTGAATGTGAAATGGTGTGACCGCGCCCCACGAGGGCGCTACCGCGCCATGAAGATGGCGCTATCTCTCATACCGTCGCTACCGCCTCGCTTCCATACATGGAGTTCAAAGTGCTATTTCAGGAAGTCGGCAAGAGTCTAAGGAGTGGCGCGACCGCGCCACTTCAACAGCATAAAACGGTGCGACCGCACCAAGAGGTCTCCTGACTTAGACGGATATCGAGTTTTGTGGCGCGTCCGTGCCAAAATTCGGCGCGACCACGCCGATGACTCAGCAGCTAAAAATACAAAAATCTCAGGAACCTGCAATCAAATCGAATCCAAACTTGGGAGAAGGAGTCTCAGACGTCTAAGGAAGGTGCCCACGAAGAGTTTAAGGTAATTTACTTGAGTCCAGATGCATTGAATGGTCCAAGAGAAGAAGTTAATTCAAAACAGGAATTTGCTGCTAAAGGAAGGAGATAAATCCGAATTTTGGGAAGATCATAGAAGGAGTTTCACAATTCCAATTGAAGCAAAACTTGGAACGAAGTTTCCTTGTACTACAGAGGATCTTGTCACGAAAATTCAGGCCAATCCAAGCCAGGATTCTCGAGTTTCACATCTCCAAAGTGGTGGACCCGAAAGCAGAAATTGGCAGCAGAAATCAGGCAACTTCTTTCCCTCATATCTCGAGTTTCCCAACTCAGAATGGATTCAAACTTCGTGAGCAAGGAAAGGACCACATAAGGAAGCTTCTGATGTAATTTCATCAAACTCTGAGGTCGGAAAGTCACAATTCACACCCTTGGACAGAGGCTGAAACTACAAGGCCTGGACAGAGTTTCAAGTATAAAAAGGGGTCCGAGGCAGAGATCAAGCATCCAGTTTTTTATCTAGTTTTTATCCAGTTTCGAGTTGCAAATACAGTAGTTTAGTTTTACATTATTTTTAGTTAGTTTGGAGTTGAGGGAAAGGCCAGAGGGAGTCTTACACGACCTCTTGGCACTTTAGAGAGAGAAGGTGGAGATTTCAGTCAAGGTGCACGAGAAGCTAAAGGCAGTCCTTCAAGGGGGTTTCTGTACTTAGTTTATTTTATGTCTATGGCTGTAATTGAATCCTTATTACTGTGTGTTTATTCTTTTAGCATGGAGTAGTCTCTCTTTGTTGGGGAAGTCATGAATTCCTAGTTTGTATTATGTTTGAATTCTGAATTTTACAGCAATAAAATACTCTGCTTTTGTTTTAGAATCCGTATTCATTGCTTATTGCTAATCTAGATTTATATCTGAAGTTTAATGAGGTATGAATGAGAAGTTACATTTCAGTAAAGATTTGGGTCAGTCAAATGATTCTCTGTTTTCTAAAACAACTCGCTTTTAAACTAGATTTCCGGTTTCGAAGGAGACTAGTGAGAGGCGATGTGACTTTTTAAACTCTTGTTCTAAATAAGAGAGAGTAAATCTTTAAGCTTTTATATTTATGCACTTAGGAATTGAATGTTCCGGTTGAGAAGGAGTTCAAGGAATAAGTGAAAGTTATGTCCTGTATATGGGTGACTAGGTTTTCAAAAGCTAAGTCAAGGCTAGGATATTTGAGCTATAAAATCAGAATTTTACATGTTTACAACTAGGAGGGATTGACACTCTTCCCCAACATCTCATCTCTATTAGTTTTTTCTAGTAGTTTAATTTTGTTTTCTTTTCAGTTTTCAAAACCAAAACCAAAAATTTCTGTTCCTTGAATCAATAGAAAAATCTTTACTTAAACTGAATTCTCATCAAGGTCTCTGTGGGATCGTTATCTGGACTCTCAAAGTCTATATTACTTGCTGACCTAGTGCACTTGAAATGGAGATTTGAGCGATCGGTCTCGGTTGGGAGTCGGGGAAGGGAAAGAGGGGGAGTCGGGGATGGGAAAGAGGGGGAGTCGGGGAAGGGAAAGAGGGGAGTCGGGAAGGGAAAGAGGGGGAGTCGGGGAAGGGAAAGAGGGGAGTCGGGGAAGGGAAAGAGGGGGAGTCTGAGAAGGGAAAGAGGGGAAGTAGAGGAAGGGAAAGAGAGGAAGTTGAGGAAGAGAAAGAGGGGGAGTTGTGGAAGGATTCAAGGGAGAGAGGGGGAGTCGGGAAAGGATTAGGGAAAGTGGGGGAGTCGGGGAAGGCAACGTTGGGGAACGGAAAGTAAATTAGAAAAATTAGGGTATGTATCAAAGAAATAAGGGCATAAAGTTTAAGAAAATTACCAATTTGTCATCTAGGTAATCGGGTAATCGGGTAAGGAATAACCACTATCCATATCCTTTACGATTAAGAGGCAGGTAATCGGGTAATTGGATAATCGGGTAATCGGGTAATCAAAACAGATAATTTTATTCCTTATCCATCCGATTAACATTCAGGTAATCGGGTAATTGGGTAATCGTGTAAAACCGCCACCCTTATCCAAGCCTTACCCACGATTTGGATCCCGGCCCCGGATTTGCTGAGAACAGCAGCTGTGCGTACCAATACGCACAGCCAATCACTGCTGTTCGCACCACGTGATGGGGCGCTAACGTGTGCGGGGGGCTTAACTGAACAGCCCCCCGTTTCGACCCGGCTATTCCTCCTAACATAAGCCGGGTCAGATTTAATACCGGACCTCCAATCGGGACCGGGAAACTTAATACTCCTGGTCCCAAATCAAATCACGGCTTTTCCCCCTCATTTTCCTCCCGAGCGCGCTCAACTTGCAGAGGGAAAAGCCGGGTGGAAAAGCCGTGGAAAAACCGGCCGAAGTTCGGAGGAAATGCCGGGTGGAAAGGGGGGGCTTTCACTTAAGCCCCCCGCACGTGTTATCGCCGTGGAGGGTGCTGCGAACAGCAGCGATTGGCTGTGCGTATCGCTGCTGTTCGTAGCAGATCCGGGGCCATCCCCATGCAGAGTTCCAATTTAGGTAGGACTATGCTTGGAAATCCTTCCTTGATAGACTCCTCCTTGGTAGGAGGAATATTAATCAACTCCGAAAAGCAGGGAACTAATTGACTTCCATTAAAGACTCACGGTCCAGCCTCCTCCCTTTTCCCAGCGACTACTTGTCTTCAGCGTGCGACTCTCCATCTCCTAAAGGCTTCGTTCTACTTCTCACTTCTTCGTGTTTGGCTTTCCATCAGTGTGTGCAACTGTACTGTTGTTCTTGGTTGCTTTGTGTGAAGGCTTAATCCTATGTTCTTATGTTATTCTCCTTCTCTTCACTTCGGCTTCATTGGCAGCATTTTGAGTCCTCTGATTTCACTACAATTTCAGGTACTGTATATATAAATTTTTTATTTTTTTCTTTCCGGCGCTTTCGTCAAGCCAAAATGGAAGCTATTTCAAGAGTGCTAGGTTGGTGCCCACTCTTTATTTTTTTTTCTTCTTTTCTTCTCCCTCATCCTTCAGCTTTTTCTGTTTGCTCATTTTTTTTTGTCTCGGTCTCTCTCGGCTTCGCCTTCTGTCTCCCTCTGTCTCTCAAAGTTTCCCTTTCTCTCTTATTTTTCGATCTCTCTCGCTCCTTCTCCATTTTCTCTCTCTCAATTTTCTCTTTCTCTCGAATATTCTCTCTCAATTTTATTTTTTTTTCTAAAGTAAGGGATTGCGTACCTGATTTGGCATTTCTGACTGTTCATTGTTGTGTCGATCGCAGATGCCTTCTCAGACTTCCGCTTTTCTAGGCTTGGAAGCCTCGGATACTATCGTTGTTATCGAAGGTGTTGAGCAGCAATTCTGGAGAATTCAAAACCCAAGCTCGCCAAACGAATCAATTTTATGTCCTAGTGTGGAATAGGCATTGGGAGCCAGCACTTCTGCTATGACAAAAAGTCAGCATGAGTTGTGGAGCCGACCTGTGATGGACGACGATCGATTGTGCTGTCTTCTGAACACAAATGAGTCACTTCCTACCTCGTGCGAGGTTTCCAGCGACATTCTACTGAGCCCTTGGCACAATCTGGCGGAGTTCACGACTCTAAAACTATCGATCGTAGCCCCCTATATGGCACATCGGACTGTTCGCCCAACTCGGAGTTCCCCATCCTCCAGCATGTGCCCCTTTTTCTTCGAGTAGACCAGTTTGATCCTCAGTCTTTTCCAGGAGTGACTAGCTAAAGTTGGCATTTTATCTACTGCACCGACCACGTCATTTACACCTTTCTGGAGTTATGGTACCCGGCAACAAACACCATTTTTACTCGGCAAGGGGAAATGTCTGTTTCCCACTAGGATCTACATCTATTTCGGGGCCATTCTATGATGAGGTGACTCCGTCTGTTCATGATTTCACTGAGGTCACAGCTTTGCCGCTGCCCAAAAGTGTGTCATTTCTATTCTTTGTCTAACACCGACTTCGCTGCCATCGCACGGCAAAAGGAGGACCGCTTTTATTTTTTCGAGAATGGGCAATATTTTGGTTCCGCACCGAAGAGGGGGTCCAACCTTCCATTGATCCTTGGGCCGACCACAGCAAGACGTCGAGTTCTCGTAGCCAAGATTGCACAGCAACTCAGAATTGGGTTCTTGTTGAATCGGGTTCTTGTTGAGCTTGGTATTTCGGAGCACCTTGCCGATGAGGTGTATTTAGCGGCGTTCCTCAGACAGTGGATTTGCTGTTGCGTACCTGGGCCAGGACGCGTCATTCTCTAGAAGTGTTTAAAGTCGCTTACTTCATGGCGAGTGGAGTCCGCGTGGGTTTAACCGGTTTGGCTCTAACGAACTTGTACCAAGAGTTGGGATCGTTTTTGCCATGTTGCATTGCTTGACCATACCCTTATGGGTGGCTGGCCTGCTATTTCGATACCCACGGCGCTGATACGAGCGAAGATAACATTCCACTCATGATGCCATACTAGAACCCGACTTCGGCCCGTTCGTTTGACCTGACGGAGGCTCGCACATTGTTCTGGCCTGATAACATTAAGGTTTGGTACTTTGCTGAGTTTCTTCCTCTTGGCACACTTCTCGATGCAGCTAATCATGTGACTACTTTCTCTGTATTCAATCCAGCTACCAAATAAATTGGAAGTTTGACTCCTTGGCGATTGAACCTTACATCCCTCATTGATTCGCCCGACAATTTGAATTTTGCCAAGATTTTCCCGAAATGCTTACCTCTGATCAGCGCAACGCCAGCTCGCTTACTGTATTTATGGAGCTCTGGCGTGTTAGCGTCGCTCATCCGTGTGGCCCGCGTTGAAGTGCCGATTTTTAGAGGCGCCGAAGTCGACCCAAGCATTACTCTAGCCTTTAGAGATTCCTGGCTTCAACATGTGGTTCCCATTTTGTAGGTACGCTCATCTTTTTTTTTTTTTTTTTTTTTCAAGGATAAGGATCGACTTCTCCTCATCTTCCCTTTCTCTATCCCTTGACTCTTCGTTTTCCTTCTTTCTCTTTTTTTTTTTTTTAGCATGAGTGGGGGTGTCTTACTCATGTGATTGCACTAACCATGGTCGCTCAACCCAGTCAATACGACTTGTTGGTAGAACTGAGTGACGATGAAGAAGATGAAGTCCGGGTGAACCATCGTTGCCAGTGCAGACAGCTGGCGCCTAGCGGGGCAAACAAAAGCAAGGCTAAGGCGAAAGTAGTGCTGCGACCGAAGGTGGTTGCAGATGATAAATCAGCACCCAGTGGTGCCAACAAAAGCAAGGGGACAAGCAAATTGTCACTGCAACCTCCTTTTTCGGTTGAAAAGGACTCCAGATCGGTTGTACTTTCATTGTTGGTGTCCAAAGCTCCACCTGCCAAGAAGCGGAAGCCCGCAGCTCCAAAGCCGAAGGCTCAGCCGACAATCTATTCTCCTCCTGTATTCCAAAAGTGTCGCCAAAGTGGTCCGTCGGCACAGTTTGACGAGTTGCCAACAATCCGTTTGGCCACGGTTCAACCACAATTGCTGCCCGGGCCTTTTGTTCCAATTTTGATGGATCCAGCTCCACTTCTTCTCCTTCTGGGTCCATCGCAGGACGTTGCAAAAGAGCTGGCAAGTGTTGCCGGTGACCAATCAGTTGACCAGCCTAACTTAGCGTTGGAGGGGTCGATTGATCTTTTAGGCTAGAGCTTTCTCGTCAGTTTGGCCTTGATAGGGAGGACCGCGTGACGTTAGAAGACCTCACGCAAATGGAGTTCAATGGTGATGATCTTCCGGTGTTAGCCGCAGGTGTCAGCGTGAGCGAGGCCGAGTCTCCTAGAAATGGCCCGGTGACTGTCGTCGATGACGGATCAGTTCAGCCCCTCATGAGGGCTTCACCATTGACTTCTGGCGTCAGGCCAACTCACAGCATTGGCATGACTATACCGATTCCCCCTGGTGTTGAGCCATCTCCCTAGATTATTCCAGCACATGTGAAGGGCAATCATCTTGTGAATTCGGTCATGTGAAAAATCCCAGAGTTGTCTAGAGTTACGGTCGAGGCTCATGGGATTCATCCCAGCTGTGAACAGTCCTTTACCTCGACGCCCGCCTCGGTGAGTTGCAATTTCTTCTTATATATATATATATTTTTAATATTCTTTTTTTAAGAGTCATGCCACTGGTTTTGCAGCGATCTTCTTCCCAGCCTTAGGCAAGGTTGAAATTGAGGCTCCAAAGATCCGCCTTGAGGCTCTGTTCGGAGTTTGTCAAGTTTGACCTTCTGCTGGCCAGTGATCTGAGTGTGCGGGAATTGATTGATAATGCCCACTTCTTCCTTGACAAATTGAGAGAGGCAGACATTGATACTTCTGTCTTGGAGCGATGAGCCTGCCACTTCTCGTCGAGTATAGCTCGTCTTCAACAGTTGCGTAATTTGCAGGAGGGGAAGCTCACCCCAAAAGATCGGCTTGCCGTCGAAGCTAGGATCGCCCAATCAACCTGTAAACGTGCACAATATGTGGACCGAAAAATATGGATCCGATGTACAGTGTACAAAATAATTTGAGGGGTAATTTGGTAATTTTTAGCTGATGGTGTGGGGTGCGACTTCTAGAACTCCTTTGATTCGATCTCCAATCAAGAACAAACGATAGCCGAGTAGACACGAACAATAGCGTACGCCTCCCTAACGAACGAACGAGACAAATTTTAATTTTGCCTAAGCTTTGACGGAAAATTTGGTATTCCGATTGGCTCACGGCAATTTGATTTGCGAGATAGCGGTAGGAATGCTTGTTGCTCTCTCAGATTTGGGCGGTGATTTGGAATTTTTGGACGTACGTCTTGAAATTTTTGTGTGTCTGTCTGATCTTTCTGTGATCGATTTGATCTGCCCTCGTTCCCCGCCTGAGCCTATGATTTTATAGGCTTACCTAGTTCTAACTGCATGGACCAGGTTTATCGGAGTGGTTGTAACTTGCTTCGACCGCTTCTGCGTACCATCTCCCATGAAGAGTGGAGCTGTCTTGGACTGAGGCAAGGGCTATGTGTGATCCTTGTTGGCTGTTGACGTGGCTGCCTTGAATGACATGTCGCCTAAATAAGCTGCTGACGTGACAACTGAAATCTCGGCCGTTTGATCTATTGAAGCTTGATCAATGGCTTAATTTCCTTGATCTGACTGGGGTCGGTCTTTGACTTGTTGACCCGGGTTGTACGGTGCTGATTTGGAACGTAAATATCGGACTTTACAAAATTGATTCTTACAGATGCCCCCTTCAAAATGTGCACATCAAGTGTACGATTTGAGAATGTACACTAGGGATGTGTACATTTTGAAGTACATTCACATAGATCTTTTTTTTTTTTTTTTTTTTTTTTTTTTTAGCTAGGGGTTTGGGTCCGTTCTGACCGGAGCTTACCTCGGGTTTGAGCTAGTTGTGGGCATTTTTGACTTGATGGGCTGGCTTGCTTTGGACTTATTATTTGGGCTGATTACATTGTAGACTTCGATAAATTGGGTGAGTTGAGTTGAGTAGTCCGAGTCGAGTCCACCTGATCTGAATCGAGTCAACTGGTTTGAGTCAAGCCGAGTTGTGTAGACTGAGCCAAGCTGGGTCGGGTCTGGTTGACTAACCTGAGTTGAGTTGGCTGGGTGTCTTTCTTTACCCGCTGAGTTGTGACTCAGTTTCGTCCACGTGGGGATTTTCTCTTTGATTTCCTATCTTCATTCAAATTATGAAAAGAGGATAAGGGAAATCAAGGGATTTTAGGGTTTAGGGTTCTATAAATAGAACCTCGTTAAGCGTGCCAGCCATAATTGCTTTTGCTCCCCGATTGTGACTTTGACATTCTGCATGTTTGTTTCTTTTCTCTCTGCTTTCTTTCTTCTCTCTGCTTTCTTTCTTCTCTCTGCTTTCTTTCTCTGACGTCTGCGCCCGCGTTTGTTTCCTTCGACCGTGACATCACAGAGGTAAGCTTTTCAGTCTTTTCACCGCGGAGGCGTCAGGAGGGGGAGTTTGACTGGTTCATAAACTTTGGTGCGGTGAAATTTTGTTCACCATTTTCTGGAGCTTGCTACCAGCCATCTCTTTCCTGAATGTCGTCACGAGACTCGCTTTTGAAAATTGTGAAATGTATTGATTTCTTCCTGCAATTTCGTTGATCGCTTTGTTGATGTATTGGCTAACTTTATCTTCTGTTGGTCTAAGCCTCGGCGTGGGAATTTGACGAGGTTTGACGCGGCGAAACCTGGTTCGTCGGAGTTCAGTCTGACGTTACTGTGGTTCCTCTGCGACAAACTTTTGATTTGAGCTCCCTCCTTATTCTGAATTTCATGACGACCACTTTATTTTTTTGTGATCTTGTGCTTCTAGTGAGGGGTTTGAGTCGGCGGAGCCAGGTTCGGTGGAGTTTGGTCCACCGTTTACTTCGGCCGCCTTCTCGACTTTCGATTTGGCATTGACCTCGATTTTGAACTCCATCTTCGCTTTGGATTTCACCGTAATTGGTTTATTCTTTCACGATTTTGCTCTGTGGAGGCGATTGAGCCCGGGGAATTTGAGGAGGTTTGACGCTTGGCGAAACCCGTTCGTCGGAGTTCAGTCGGCGTTCTCGTGGTTCCTCTACACAAACTTCTGATTTGAGCTCCCTCCTTACTCTGAATTTCATGGCGACCACTTTATTTTTTGTGATCTTGTGCTTCCGGTGAGAGGTTTGAGTCGGCGGAGCTAGCCGGTGGGGTTTGGTCCATCCGTTCATCGAGGGTTTCGCCTCTCGGACCTTCGATTTTGCCTTTTGCCTTTGAACGAACTTCATATTAAGCTCTCAGACTTCACCGCGGTTTGTTTATTCTTCACGATTTTGGCGCTTTCGCGGAGGCAATTGAGAGGCTTGAGTCGGCGAACCCTGGTTCGATGGGGTTTTAGCCCATTGTCAACTTCGGTTTGTCTTCTAAACCTCAATTTGGTCTTCGCGACGCCCCCCCCTTTTTTTTTTTTTTTTTGTTTTAAGTTTTTGTTGCAATTTTGGGCTCTGTTGCGGTCGTCGGTGGCGTCTCCTTCAGAGGTGTCGTCGGGCCCGAAGGGAGAAGCGAAACGGTCGCAAAGGGCGTCGTCAGCGTCATTTATCGGCGGCGGCGTCTTTTGCTTTGCTGAAACGAAGCGAAGGGGACGAGCCCACGGAGCCTCGCCCTCGCTAGGCTCCGGCTCATCGGGTCGGGACTCCGGGTCTGCGATGTCCGAGTACGGGGTCCGGTTGAGCTGCCGGTACGCGGGGCTGGATTTTAGGGTTCCCATTGTGGGACCCGTATAAGGCGGGTATGAGAGACGGATTTTTAGGGTTCCGCGTACGGGACCCAAACATCGCGGTTCTGCGTGTTGGGTTTGGAGGGTCCGCGTACGGGACCCGCCTGCTTCATCTTCTTCATTGAAACCCTAATTTTGGATTTTCGAATTTTGTTTCTTCTTCCCTTCCGCTCGGCTTCGTTTTGGCGCGGCCTGGTTCGATGGAATTTCAGTCCATCGCTTACTTCGGCTTCGTCAGGGAAGATTTGATTTTGCTTTGAACTGTAACGTTGAGAGTCTTGAAAAAAAATTTCTTACGATTGCGATGGCGTTCTCGACGGTTGAGAAGCTTGATTTGGTGGAGCCTGGTTCGGTGGGATTTTGGTCCATCGTTTACTTTGGCTTCATCCTTTCGAGCTTCGATTTGACCTCCCTTGTTGCTGTCGTTTTCTTCCTTGTAGTTGTTGTCGGCGCCGGAGAGACGTCGTCGGCTTTGTTGCTGGCAGCGCCTCCGTTCTTGGTGGCGCGACGAGGCTGTGCTTCGGCGAGGTATTGCCTTCGTGTGAAATCCCTAAGTCCATATTTTGGGGACTTAGAGAATTTCGTCGATAATTTGCTGTCCGTCATGACTCGAATTGCGACTCGGGTCGACTCGGATGAAGACTCGGGATTTTTTTTTTTTTTTTTTTTTTTTTGTTTTTAATCGAAATTTAGATAACTTAATGAAATGAATTTCCATTAAGTAACTTAACTCGAAATTTGAAAAATTTAAGGATTTAACTTACCCCCAACGGCCCTTTGACTACTCCGACATTCCATTCATGCCTTTGATTAGGCAGATCAATATCACGCCTTTGACTAGGCAGATCGATTTCCTTCCGCGCCTTTGATTAGGCAGATCGATATCACGCCTTTGACTAGGCAGATCGATTTCCTTCCGCGCCTTTGATTAGGCAGATCGATATCACGCCTTTGACTAGGCAGATCGATTTCCTTCTGCGCCTTTGATTAGGCAAATCGATATCACGCCTTTGACTAGGCAGATCGATTTCCTTCCGCGCCTTTGATGCCTTTGATTAGGCAGTCCCTTAATTAAAAATTAAGACTTAGCCAGTTTAGGCCAATTTAGCCTTAATTAAAAACTAAGGAAATCCCTTAATTAAAAATTAAGACTTAGCCAATTTAGGCCAATTTAGCCTTAATTAAAAACTAAGGAAATCCCTTAATTAAAAATTAAGACTTAGCCAATTTAGGCCAATTTAGCCTTAATTAAAAACTAAGGAATTACGCCATCTTTCGTGACGAATTTTTTTTTCGATTCCGCCAACCGATTTTTCTGACTCAGCCGAAATTGGATTTTCTGATTTTGCAGCGCGGTCATGCGCCCGAATTTATACGGTGATGTCGCTGCCCGAATTTACGCGGCTTCGCCCACTTCGATTTCGACTTTTTGACTTTTTTAGCGGTCGCGATCGCTTAAACTTCGGACTTCGATTTTTCTGACTTTTGGCGCGGTTGTGCCGAATTGTGCTTTAATTTGGCGCGATCGCACCACTTCTGGACGAACTTGTAGGATTTTACCAGATTTGCTGATTTTGCCGGAGATTATGTGTTTGATCTGACCTTTGAATTTTGATTTCAGATGGCTGCTCCTTCGGAAACTTTGGTTGGTGGACTGAAGGCTTTTGACCACACCGTGGTTGTTGAAGGGGAGATTATTCAGACTCTGGCGTTGTATATGGAAGGCGAAGCTTCTCATATGACCTATTGCCCGAGTGGAGAATCAATTTTTGGGGGTCATGCCGAGAAACCAACATCCTCCGCAGAAAGCTCTCATTCATGTGAGTTTTTGAGTAGGCGTTTGGCTACCAGTGACCGTGTATTCTTCCTGCCTTGCCTTGACTCTCCAGAGAGGGAAGATGAAGCTGCCAAGCCGGAAACTCTTGCGCTCCAGCGTGCCTCTTGGTTGGTGAATAAGCCCCCGTTGCCACGCATGTTTGAAGATGGGGTAGTTGAGAGGACCCTTTATACTCCCGACACGACTTTGGACATGGCGATTCCGTTTCTTTTCGAGTAGACCACTCTGCTTATGGGTCGTTGCAGCAGCCTTCTCCACAGCGCGGGGGTCTACTATGGCATTTGGGGATCCCTCTTTCAGTACAGCTGCGATGTGTCGGTGATCCGAGCTTTTCTTGACGCCTGGAGTGCCAAGACGAATACGTTGGTCACGTGTCAGGGCGAGCTTTCTATCACTCTGATGGACATGGATAGGATTTTTGGTTTGCCCATCGCTGGTCAGTTTTACGACGAGATTTCGCCCATGGTAGCTGATTTTAAGGAAGTGCGGAGTACGGATTTACCCTTTAGCTGTCGTTATCTATTTCTGGCGTACCACCATCTCTGTCGGAGTTCGGGGTCCAACGTGATATCTTCTGCCGCTTGGGTCGAGTTTTGGTTCCGCACAGAGGACGATGCCATTCCAGTTGATGATCCCTGGGTTGCTTGGCATGCCCGTTTTGGGAAAGATGCACCCTCTTTCAGAGAGTTCACGGTCACAGAACGCGATGTGTTTCGCTTTCTCCATGTCACACCGGGTAGAGAGGACGATGTCCACTTGGCAGTGCTGATATCGGTTTGGTTGTCACGGTTCATGTTCCGGTCGATTGGTGATGAGATCCGACCTATGGTTTTTAAGGTGGCGAGTTATATGACCACCGGGGTCCGTTTCGCTTTAGCCGGTCCTGCCTTGGCTTGCCTTTACAAAGGCTTGGGACACGCAGCTGCTGGATGGCCATCGATGGCTCAGTGGCCTTACTTGTATACTTGGCTCGCCGTCTACTTTCACACGCACGGGGAGGATTTAGAAGTTAGTCGACGTCCAGGTATGATCTCTTTCGAAATCCTTCTCTCAGGCGTAATTTTACGGAAAGACCAGGCCTGCGATTTGTTTCAGCGTCTTCCGGTGCCGGTGTGGCATAGATATGTTCTTGCCACAGCCAAAACTTCTTTCTTGGTGGACGAGCGAAAGAAGCCGATAGCTAGACAGCACTATGAGAGTCTTCTCAGCGTCCGCTGCTGTTTTTTGACGGTCCGGCGCTCTATTCATCTCTTTGTGGAGCCATATTGTCCAGTCAGATTTGTGCGACAGTTCGGCTATTGTCAAGATCTGCCCGGCGATATGGGGATCACAGCTAATCATCGGGAGATTAGCTCTTTATCGGAGTTGGTGACCCTTTGGAAAACCAGCATTGTTCGTCCTTGTGGTCGGCTTGATCTGCCTCCGTCGGGAGAACGGGACCCATCTCGAGACCCAGGGACCACTTCAGCTTATTATACCTGGTGGATGACCCACATGTCATCACTATTTCAGGTAAGTTTATCTCCTCTTCTGTTTTTCTTTGCTTTGTTTTCCTTTTCCTCATTGTCTTGCGTCTTCCAGCAAAATCGACTGGAGTCGGCGCCAGTTGTTTCCGCGGTGGAGAATAGTGACGAGGACTATGACAGATCGGTCTCACCCTCGCAAGCGGAGGCCGAATGGCAAGAGGCCAGTTGGTGCTTCTTCGGTAAGTATACTTGTGTTGCGGTATACTTGTGATTTGATTTCATTTTGCTGCATTTCCTTATTTCTCTTGAATTTCAGGCGAGTAAGAAGAGGGCTCCTCTTACCATTCTGGCGGACGCTTCTGGTTCTGCGTCAAAGAAGAAGAAGGCACGCAAAGAAGTTCCGCCTGCCTCTTTTCCCCCTTCGTCACCAACATTCCTTCCGCCTATTCCAAAGACGGAGCCTCCGACCTCTAGTCCGTCGGAGAACCCTCTTATCGAGATGGTTCAGATTTTGTCTTCCCTAGAGACACCTGCAGCGCCTCAAGAGGAGGCTTCTGTAGTGGAAGAGCCTACAGAGATTACACCAACATTGACTCAGTCCGAGGGCTTGCCTGTTCAAGAGGTCGCTCCTTCTCTATTAGTTGTTCGAGAGGAGGCCGAGGGGGAAGTTGTGGAGACTCCAGCTCCATTGATTGACGCAGTGGTTGAGGCAGAGGCTCCGCCTCCTGCGGTTGAAGAGGAAGCTCCAAATCCAGCGGTCGAAGTTCCAACTATTGAGGCAATGGTCGAGGTAGTCCAGGAGGAGGTCCCGACTATTGAAGAAGTTTTTGAGACTATTTTAGCACCTGAGGAGGAAGTATTAGAGGTTGTTCCGGCCGTCGATCCAGTCGTTGAGCCAGCCGCTGAGGAAGTTCCGATCGTGCAGAACTTGGCCATGCCGCCTACCTCGTCTTCTCTGACTTCGTCGCAGACCCCGTCGCAGGAGTTTTTGTCTTATGTTGAGGGCTTGATGGTGCAGGCTTGGAGAGACCGAATAGCCCCTCGTATGTTATCTCCAGGCGCGGTGAATGACACATATTTGCTGGCCGATGCAGGATTTGCCATCAGCAGGTTGTAGGAGATGGGTCATGATGTGACTCGCCTACGAGTCTACACTCAGCAGCTACAGACTCTTAAAGAAATCGAACGTTCGGTTGGAGAGAAGGCTCGTCGGACTTCCAGGGATGAGGCAGAGAGTATTGCTCGAAACACTTTGGCCATAGTATCCTCCAAGTTAGAAGAGGCCAAAGCCACTTTGGGCGAGGTTATTGAGGAACTTTTGGAGGCTAAGGCCGAGGAAGAGGATGCCCGTGAACGCCTGGAGTTAGCAAGAGAACAACTTCAGTCGGTTGGGACTAAAGTCGCATACCTTACAACTCAAGCAGAGCGCATCCGGAGAGAGTGTACGGGGTTTGAAGACGGGTGTGGTTGAAGCTGAGCAGCTGATAGCAGAGGTCATTGCCACACCCACTCTCAGTGCGGCTGAGGAGGCAACTCTCCTATCGTCGAGGGCTGACTTTGCGGAGTTACAGCAGGAGATGGCAAGGAATCTTTAGGAGCTGCTTTGTTTTCCGCCTTTTGATTTGATTTGTAACCACACATTTTTTTGTTTTTTTTTTTTTTTTGTAGTTGAATTTTGTTGCTTTTTGCATTCCACTATAGAATATTTATTAATAAAACTTCTTGAGAAATTTACCGTTTATGGCTGGGAGTCTTCTTCCTTCGGGAGTGACCAATTTGTACGCGCCGTTAGTGTAAACTTCTTGAACGACGAATGGTCCTTCCCACTTAGGTGCGAATTTTCCCCCATCTTTGCTTGTGGCCATGATTGGTCTGCGCACTGCTAAGACAAGGTCCCCTTTTTTAAAGGAACGGAACTTGACTTTTTTATTGAATGCTCGAGTGAGACGAGCTTGATAGCATTCAAGCCTTTGCTGTGCTTCTAATCGCTTCTCGTCGAGGGATTCTAACTCTTGCAGTCGGAGTCGGATATTTTCCTCTTCCGTGAGTCCTTCTCGAAGAGCAACTCGCAATGATGGAATTTGAATTTCCAGTGGTAGCACGGCTTCGACACCGTAGACTAGCGAATACGGGGTTGACTCTGTTGGCGTTCGGAAAGTAATCCTGTATGCCCACAGTGCTTCTCCGAGCCTTTCGTGCCAGTCTTTCTTATTCCCTGCGACTGTCTTCTTTAAGATTTTGCACATGGTTTTGTTGAAGGCTTCTGCCAAGCCATTGGCGGCAGGGCTGTATGCAGTGGACGTCCTTTGTCGGATGCTGAATTTCTCACAAAAATTATCCATGGTCTTGTTACGGAACGGGGTGTCGTTATCGGTCATGATGTATCTTGGGACACCATACCGATACACGATTTGTGTCCGAATGAAATCGACCACGGTGGCAGCTTTAATTTCTTTGTAAGCTGCTGCTTCAGCCCACTTAGAGAAATAATCTATGGCGGCCAGTATGTACTGGTGATTTGCAGACGACTTTGGGTTGATTGGACCTATGATGTCCATTCCCCAGGCTTCGAATGGCCAGGAGGCCACTGTTGGATGTAAAGGACTGGGAGGTTGATGGATGTAATTGGCGTGTAATTGACATGCTGTGCAATGTCTTGCCAATTCTATCGCGTCCCGCAACATGGTAGGCCAATAATAGCCTAACTGTTTGACTTGGAGATGAAGTTTGGGGCCCGCTTGATGAGCACCGCAGATTCCTCCATGTGCTTCGGATAGGAGAGCTTGTCCTTCTTCTTTGGAGACACATCTGAGTAGAATACCGTCATAGGATCGGCGATACAATGTGTTGTTGAACAAGCAGAATTTGGGTGCAACTCTTCGTACGTACGCCCGAGCTTTCAGTTCTTCGGGAAGTTTCTTGTGTTCTAAGTAATCAAGGAATTGTTGAAGCCAATCTTCTTCCTCAATTGCGTAAACCGAAACCAGATTGACTTCTTCTTCCCCTGAGAATTTTTCTAAGGTCGGCACCACCCATCTTTCGCATATTGGGATGCACTCGGGCCTTGCGTCGAACTGTGCCAAACTTGCGACAATTCCTGCCAAGGCATCAGCTTGGCTATTGTTGGCTCGGGGTACATGCCCCAAGGTCACATTTGGGATTTTCTCTAGTAACCTTTGCGCTTCTTTTTGATAAGGGATTAGTTCCTCTTTCCGGACTTCGAATTCTCCGATTAGCTGTTTGATCACCAGAGCTGAGTCGCCGAAGATTTCCAGCTGGCTTAAGCCCATTTCGACAGCCATCCCCAGACCAAGGATTATGGCTTGGTATTCTGCCTTGTTGTTTGTGCAGCAGTGAGACAAGATGAAGGAGTACGGCATTAAGTCGTCGTTTGGAGACATGGAAAGGATGCCAGCGCCTGCTCCATTTTTTTGTGCAGCGCCATCGAAGTACATCCTCCATGGGGGCAACACTTCAATGTAAAAGACTTCTTCATCGGGCAGATTTTCACTTACCTCCCATTCTGCTGGGATGGGATGATCGGCTAGGAAATTTGCAAGTCCTTGTCCTTTTATGGCCTTCTGTGGGATGAAGTTGATCTCGAACTCAGAGAGCAACAAGGCCCATTTGGCCAGTCGTCCGGAGAGCATAGGTCTGGACATGATGAATTTGAGGGGATCTGCCCGTGAAATCAAATTTGTGGAATGTGCGAGCAGATAGTGTCTCAGCTTCTAGATGGCGAAAATGAGTGCGAGGCACGTCTTTTCGATCGGGGAGTAATTGAGTTCAGCCCCGACCATCGTACGGCTTAAGTAGTACAACGGACATTCTTTTCCTTGATCGTCATTTTGGGCGAGGAGGGCACCCAGAGATTTTTCTTGAGCCGCGATGTATAATAGAAGAGGTTTTCCCGAAGTCGGTGCCGTTAGAACTTGTGGCTTCATCAGGTAGTCTTTGATGTTTTGGAATGCCCGTCGGCAAGATTCATCCCATTCGAAGGGTGTATCTTTCTTAATGAGATGGCTGAAGGGTTGATATCTTCCGGCCAAATTTGAGATCAACCGCCGAATGTAAGCCAGATGCCCCTGAAAGCTTTTTAATTCTGACAAAGTCTTTGGTTCAGGCATTTGTTGGATGGCATCGATCTTGGTCTGGTCAATTTCGATGCCCCTGTGTCTGACCACGAATCCGAGGAATTTCCCGGATGAAACCCCAAAGGCGCACTTGAGAGGGTTCATCTTCAACTGATGTCGTCGCAGACGTTCGAAGACAGCTCGCAAGTCTCTTAGGTGGTCGCCTCTTGATTTGGTTTTGACAACCACATCGTCGACGTAGCATTCCACAAATTTGTGGAGGAAGTCATCGAATATGGTTTGCATGGCCCTTTGATAAGTGGCCCCTGCATTCTTCAGACCAAATGGCATTACCTTGTAGCAGAAAATACCTTTTGTTGTACGGAAGGCTGTCTTTTCCTCGTCTTTTGGATCCATCCGAATTTGATTATAACCGGAAGATCCGTCCATGAATGACAAGGCCTCATGCCCCGTTGTGGCATCCACCATTAATTCGGTGATAGGGAGCGGGAAGTTGTCCTTTGGACAAGCTTTGTTCAGATCCCTGAAGTCGACGCAGACTCGGATTTGTCCGTTCTTTTTCTTCACCGGTACGATGTTGGCGATCCAGCTTGGGTACTTGACCTCTCGGATGAAGTCGGCTTTGAGGAGTTTGTCGACTTCTTTCTCAATTTCTGGGACAAGCTCCGGACGAAATCTTCTTTGAGACTGTTTTATCGGTTTGACTCCGGATTTGATGGCGAGTTTGTGAATTGCAACTGTCGGGTCGAGCCCAGGCATCTCGATTAATGACCAAGCGTCTTTATATTCATTGAGTAAAGACATATAATCTGTTTCTTCATTCTACGCACAATGAAGCACTTTTCGAGAAAAAGTGGGCCTTGGATCATCTTCGTACCCAAATTAACTTTCTTCAGCTGGTCGATGGTTGCTTGGCTGCCTTCTTCAAAGATTGCGGCGCTTTTCCCGATCATCCTCAAGGGTTGGATCATCACCTTCGTCAACCGAGATATGATGGACAACAGCTTCTTCTTCTTCTTCCTCGGTCTTTTTTTCTTTGATCGACATGTAAATCACCACCGGGTGATTTTGTCTTTGTCCGCCTTTATCCTTTTGAAGAGTTTTCCTCTATTTTCCCCAATCTTTGGGTCACAGGGACCCGTGTAGATGCCCCAAGTCTTTGGAAGACAGTCCTTTTGGGTTGCTCCTTCGGTTTTCCCAGCCTCAGGAATACGCTGAGTTTTTCTATGGCCGGTGGAGCGGTGGTATTTGGTTTAGGGTCTTCTGCTTGCCCCTTCCTCCGCCAGACCTTCGTAACTTATGACTTATGCTCGTTACTTGGCTCTGGAGGAACATTTGGATTTCTATTTCCTTCTTGTCCCAATCGAACGAATGCCGAGACTCGTGGCTCTGGGATGCCGATTCTGTCAAAAGCTGACGTCCGGGTCTCTTCTGAAGCGGCTGCCTTCCTTTTGGTTGTGATTTGGTTGACACTAGCTTTGCCCGAGATCACAACTGGCTTGTGTTTTTGGTAACCAAGCCCATGTCGGTTGGAAGGAATTGAATAACCTTGCGCCTGGAGGCTTTTCTAGGTTGGTGACAGGTTCTGTACGGCCGTCACCGGTTTTATTTGCAGTTGCTTGAGGGAGAACCCAGACCCTGCTTTTGCCATCATCCGGTAGGCATTAGGATCAAATCCTTCTGTCCAAATTTTAGGAAGCTCGGGCGGGCTCCGTTTCTCTTCGAGGATGCCCCAGTTGTTGAGTTTGGGCAGAGGAATTGTGGCAGCGCCCTTTAAGGCCTTCAGTTTCTCTCCTGGCTCTTCCCGGTCGCAAGTGGCGTAAGGAGATTCACCTTTGTTCCTTCTTGATTGAGGAACGTACCTGAGAATTGGTTCCTCATTCTGCCCCTTAGGGTTAACCCGTTCATCTTTGACAGCTTTTGGGGGAATTGCTTTACTCGAAGTAGCATCTTTTTCTTCTGAGTAATATTTGGCGTCTGCAAAGGAGGCTTCGGCCTCTGTGAAAGGGCATTCATCCGCGAACACAGTTTTCTCCTCTCCATCTTGATTGTATTTGTAGCACTGATGAAGGGTCGAGGGTACAACCTTGTTGTTGTGTAGCCATGGTCTCCCGAGCAGTATATTGTAAGATGTGCGGGCATCGATTACATGGAATAGTACATGGGAAGTCATATCCCCAATTTGTAGTTCCAGTCTGATTGTTCCCAATGCTCGCTGTCCTTCTTGGTTGAAGCCTTGAATCATCAGTGAATTGGCTTGGAGATCGTTGGCCACTAACCCGACATTTTTCAGAGTCTGGATTGGTAGGATATTTACTGCTGATCCGCATCTTTAATTGCTCGACTTCGGCATGCCAGTCGTCTTTGGCGGCAACGAACTTTATGAGAGCTTGCCTAGATCTGATTGGCAGATCTAAGTCATCATGTACCGCATTTGTGATGGACAAGTCCTGTAAACATGTGTGAATATCGTCGGTAGACTCGATCGGAGCCTTCCCTTCACGCCTTTGCTCGACCACTTGGGGTGAACAAGTGGCCACCAGTGCAGGGGTTGGCGTCAGGAATTCTGACGGGAAGAAATCGGCCAAAGTAATTGGCTTCGGCTTCTTTTGATAGATCTATTCGACTTTGGAGGAGGTTGATTTGCACCTGTGCCTTCTTCCTCCTCTTTTCTTCTGGACTTTCTTTCTTAGCTCCTCTTTTTCTGCCGCGAACCCCTTAATGAATATTTTCATGGGGACTTCTGGAAGTGGTTTCTTTTTGCGGGTTACCACTTCCCACCCTTCTTTGTCTTTTGCGGCGGGTCGCGGTCTTGGTCTAGTGCGCAAGACGAAGATTTTTATGTTCGTCCTTTGATTCTCCATTCTGGTGCCAGAATTTGATTGGACGAAGATGGTGTGGGAAGCAGCCGTGTTGTCGTCTGATTCCAAGATGATGCGACCTTGCGTCGCTAACTCGAGTATTCTGTCCTTCAGGACGAAACACTTTTCGGTAGGATGGCCTACCAGTCGGTGATATTTACAATAGTTGGGATCCGGAGTTTTCCCAACGTCTTCCGGCCTTTTGGCTTCTAGAAGCTGCAACAGGTTCTTTTCCAGGAGTTGTTCGAGCATGCCTGGAACATCGGAGTCGGGGAAAGGATAGGTTTTGGCTTGCCTATCCTTTAATGTGAACTTTTGACGGATTGCAGTGCTGGCGAGTCGATTGACATTTGGCTTCCAGTCACTGCCCGTATTTTTGTTTTGGGTCGCCGTAATCTTTTGCGGTTCGGCGATGTTGGTGGTGAGCGCTTCTTTTGCAGGAGCTTTGGACTCCTTCTTCATGAACTTTGGCTTCTTATCAGCCTCGGTCAGTGGAGCTTTCCCTTCTCCTTCTTCTTGGATAAGGATCTCCATGTTGTGCGCTTCGGTCGCCAGTTCTTGGAAGTCTCTAGGCTTCCGACTCTGTAAGAAATAGACCAGAGTCCAGTTCATCCCTCGAATGCACATGTCGATAAATGTCAGCGTGGATAAGGAGGTGCTCTCCTTGCAATTGAGGCTTAGGTTGCGCCAGCGATTGATGTATTCAATCACCTTCTCGCCTTGGCGCTGTTTGAGATTGGTGAGTTCCACCAGCGTCACCGTTCGCTTCGTGCAGTAGAAGCGACTGAGGAATTCACTTTCTAACTGTTCCCAGCTGTCGATTGACTCTGTTGGGAGCTCAATAAACCAATCAAAGGCGTTCCCTTTGAGGGATCGTCCAAATTGTTTGACGAGGAGATCGCCGTCAGTTCCTGCATTGTTGCAGGTCTCAATAAAGTGGGCGACGTGCTGTTTTGGGTTGCCGTCTCCACTGAATTGTTGAAATTTAGGTGGATGGTAAGAGGTAGGCATGTGGATTGCCTGGATCCGTCGGGAGTAGGGCCTGGTGTAGGCTTGAGATCTAACTCCTTCGGATTGTACCTTCTGCTCCACTACGTTGGAGATCATTTCTTGCAGGGTGCCGTAGGATAGCGCCCCTGGTTCTTCAAGCAGTGGTTCCCGGTTCACTGGGTGTTCGGGAGCTAGAGATGAACGGATGATGGGTGAAGGAGGGATAGGAATTGCGAACGTGCTGGGTCCTGCCTGTCCCTCATCATTCCTGGGCTGAGAGGATGCTCCCAGGCGATCTGCGATCAGTTCGAATTTCTGCATAATCGTGGCGATCTGGAGATCCCTCTGCAGTTCTCTCTCTCTCAATTGCTAATCCCTTTCCCTCATGGCAGCTTGGATTTCTGCCAGTTGCTCCTCCACGGTTTTTTTGTTGTGTCATCATTGCCGGACCCCGATGACCGGAGATGTGGGAGAAGGGGACTTGGGCGAGAGGTGCCCCCCAGCTTGGTGTAGCCGGGTCATGAGAAGGAATGATGCGTCTTCCTTCAAAATGGGTGATTAATGCCGGGACTCGGCTTGTCGTCGTGGGAGAGTTCCTCGCTGGGCTTGCAGCCGGGCTGGCCACTGGACTGGCAGGTGGCGGAGATGTCAGGACAGTCAAATAACTCAGGAGGGATGGACCCTTGTTGGAGAAATTATAGGGCTGGCTGGACCTGCCTGCGGCTGAATTTGAACAACGCGTTGGGTTGGCAGAGATCCCGTAACGGATCTGGTGGTTGGCCTTGAACGACCGATCACAGGAATTTGGGATGGGCGAATCCCTCTGGATTGGCTAATGGCAGCAGCGGTTGGTGTGCGCGGACGACGAGGGAAGGTGACCAACGGATCGGTCATTCTCGGTGCCGGCGACGAGCTGGCTCCGGCAGTTGGGGTTTTGGCAGCAGCCTTGTTGTTGTTGTTAGAACCGGCCATTTGAACGGATAAATAGAAGAGGAGATGAAAGGTAGAAGTGTCTCACCGGGCGTGCCAAATTTGTAAACGTGCACAATATGTGGACCGAAAAATATGGATCCGATGTACAGTGTACAAAATAATTTGAGGGGTAATTTGGTAATTTTCTGGTGATTGTGTGGGGTGCGACTTCTAGAACTTCTTTGATTCGATCTCCAATCAAGAACAAACGATAGCCAAGTAGACACGAACACTAGCGTACGCCTCCCTAATGAACGAACGAGACGAATTTGAATTTCGCCTAAGCTTTGACGGAAAATTTGGTATTCCGATTGGCTCACGGCAATTTGATTTGCGAGATAGCGGCAGCAATGCTTGTTGCTCTCTCATATTTGGGTGGTGATTTGGAATTTTTGGACGTACGTCTTGAAATTTTTGTGTGTCTGTCTGATCTTTCTGTGATCGATTTGATCCGTCCTCGTTCCCCGCCTGAGCCTATGATTTTATAGGCTTACCTAGTTCTAACTGCATGGACCAGGTTTATCGGAGTGGTTGTAACTTGCTTCGACCGCTTATGCGTACCATCTCCCGTGAAGAGTGGAGCTATCTTGGACTGAGGCAAGGGCTATGTGTGATCCTTGTTGGCTGTTGACGTGGCTGCCTTGAATGACATGTCGCCTAAATAAGCTGCTGACGTGACAACTGAGATCTCGGCCGTTTGATCTATTGAAGCTTGATCGATGGCTTAATTTCCTTGATCTGACTGGGGTCGGTATTTGACTTGTTGACCCGGGTTGTACGGTGCTGATTTGGACCGTAAATATCGGACTTTACAAAATTGATTCTTACACAACCCAACTTGTGGCCGCTCGACGTGATTGCCTGACTGTAGAATTTGACCAAGACTTGATCGATCGCAAGGATGTCGAAGAGGAGCAGAAGAGACTTTACCAGCAGTTGGCAAGCGTCTAAGCTCGATTCGACTTCCAAGACTTGAAGGTTGCTAATACCAACAAACAGCTCAATGCTGATGATGAAGAGGTTGCCAATCGTGATCTGCAATTGGCACAAGTTCTTGCGCGCCCCACTCTCAGAGACAATGCGGTGCAGGAGTTGTCTGATATGTGCGCTAATGTACTTCGACTGAGGGATCAGATTGACAATATTGAGTTCCCTCGACTGTGATTTGTTGTCTCCCATTTTCTTTGAAAATATTTTTTTTTTTTATTGTGAAACTCAGTCTATCCCACTTATTGAATGAAGAACGATTTGTCCTTCTCTTTCTTTTTTTTGGCTTTCTTTTTCTTCCCTTTTTTTTTTCTTAGTATAGACCTCAAGCATAGAAACGTTTGAGGAACTTACTGTTTATGATTGGCAACTCCAAGCCATTTGCTGTCATGAGCTTATATGCACCATTTGTGTAAGTTTCGTAGACTGCATATGGGGCTTCCCATTTCAGTGCGAACTTGCCCTAGTTTTGCTCGTTAAGAGCATCGGTCATCGCAGTACGAGCACCAAGTCACGCTTTTGGAATGACCGCAACCAAACCTTTTTTTTTTAAGGCTCAAGTCATTTGCAAATGATAGCACTCGAGCCTTTGTTGGCCTTTGAGCCTCTTCTCATCGAGCGACTGCAACTCTTGGGTGCACTCCTCTGTCGTAAGGCCTTCTCTTACGGCGACACTGAGTTTGGGGAGTTGAATGTCAAGATGCAAGACTGCTTCGGTGTTATACACCAGCGAGTATGGAGTCATCAGGGTTGGAGTTTTGAACGTAGTTCTATATGCCCAGAGCACATCACCGAGCTTCTCATCCTAATTGTGCTTGTGGTCACAAACTGTCTTCTTTAAGATTTTGTAGAGCATTTTTTTAACGCCTCTACGAGTCAGTTGGTCGTTGGGTTATAGGCTGAGGACTTTTTTGTTGTATGCAAAACTTTTCACAGAACCGGTCCATGACTTGATTTTGGAAAGGTGTGCCATTGTCCATCATGATGTACCGAGGAACTCCATAACGGTAGATGATTTGTGTGTGAATGAAGATGGCGATGATGATGACTTCAACCTCTCAAAATGTTGCAACTTCAGCCTAATTGGAGAAATAATTAGTTGTGGTAAGGAAGTACTATCGGTTGGAGTCGGATTTGGGGGTAATTGGACCAATTATGTCCATACCCCAGGCTTCGAACTGCCAGGAGCAACCGTTGGGTGAAGTTGTTCCGGTGGCTGATGAATGTAGTCGACGTGAAGCTGACGGAGCTTGCAGGCTCGTGCCATTTCTATGGCGTCTCGAAGCATTGACAGCCAATAGTGGCCCAACCGTTTGACTTGTGTGTGGAGCTTTGGGCCAGCTTGGTGTGCGCCACAGATTCCACTGTGGGTTTCTTGTAGCACTCAACGACCTTCTTCTTCAGATAGGCAACAAAGAAGAAGACCTTCGTACGACCTCTGGAAGAGGTTATCATGGACGACGACGTACCTTGGCGTCATCCGACGAATGTGAACTTGCTTCCTCAAGTCTGCCGAGAGTGTGCCATGCCGGAGGAAATTGTGATTGGCACTCGCCAATCTCTGGCTTCGATTTCGTTGATTGAGATGGGGAGCGACTGGTGTGTTCCCAGCAAAACCAGCAAGTGCACTGGTCCTAGTAATATACGGAACAATGAGTATCCTAGTCGAATCCCACAGGGAACTAGCTAACAATCACTTGTCCTACGATTTAACCAATGATTTGGGTGAGTAAGTTTAATGATTTTTGAAAAAAGATTGATTGAAAATAAAAATTAGTAAAATTAAAGTGAGATACTGGAAATCAGAATTTATAGAGCAGTTGGGATGTCCAAACCAATCATAGTTATTTAAGAATAATTTAGTAATTTTCCAATCGATATGAACTTTGACAGCCTTTAAAACCCTGGTTAATTAATTAAACTCATCCAGAACCTTTAGTAATTAACCTCTCAACTCTAACTCTCAACTCGTCCAGAACATTCAGAGCTTCGAATTGCATAGAACAAGACCTTTATGAACCCCCCTTACCAAGAAACGAATTCAACCACAACCATTACCCTTAGGTTCCCATCTAGGACCAACCTTAGGATGAACTAGCTAGTTAGAACGAAAAAACATGCATTAAAACTCAAAATAAACACTCTCCTATGTTCTCTCAGGAACCCTGTTAGAAAAGATGTAAACTTGAATCAAAACAACATGAATGAAGCATATCCATTTCAAGTAGAAGCTCTTATTGAAGGAAAAACTACAATGTTAACTACTTTACATAACTACTCATGGCTTGGAGCCCCAACCAGTGGGAAATTACACCAGTGTCATTGAAAATAAATAAAAATAATATAGAATAGTATAGACATGAGAAAGTGAAATCGTCTTATGCTTCATGTGTACGTATGAGAGTACTTACACCCGACAACTGGTGTAATTACTCTTGTCGTTAATTACGTTTATCCTTATGAACACCAGAAAATGTTATCACAGTTCAGAACCAATTGTTCCTACTCTGCGGGGCACTTGGCCCAGGGTACCAAAATCCACTAGAGAGTATTACAGTAGTGATGGTTCAATAACACTTACAGTAATGAGTTCTCCTCCCTCAGGATTCGAACACAACCCGCCTAGCCTCGCAGCTTCCTGTTCCAACGATCAGTAGAAGCTTCCTTGATACCCTCACACTAAGGCTCTCCCCCTTAGTGTGTTCCCTTACGAAAGGGAAGTTATGCACGCATTTTTCTCCGGATGAGAAAACTCTTGAATGGTCACTAGCTTCAACCAAGCCAGTGCGACCTTCTGATCAGTGCAAGTGGGATCAATCTTCACTCTATCTATCACACGATCATCAGCACTGAAGAACTCCCTCTTAGTTCATCCTTCATTATCTCTTTTTCACTTTCTGCGTAACCCTAGCCGAGCACGTCCTGTGCTATAAATACCATTAGGGTTAACCATGTCCAAAACTGTCTTTAGACACATTACATCATGTGCTCCTTTCTTTCCTATCTAAACTAGGAAACTCCAGCACACCAGACTCCTTGTCTGTTCCATGTTTATCCTCAATAATATCTTGTGCTGATATCTTTCCTATATAACTTAGGAAACTCAAATATCCTCAATTAGGAAACTCAAAATACTCACGAATCATGGTTTATACCTTTGACTTGGACTAGGATTCTAAATCACAATAGATTCCTAAAATTAATGGTCAAGATAAGTTTTGCCATAAATAGACAATCAACCTTCCATGCACCAACATTCTCCCCCTTTGGCTCTTTTTGACAAAACTTCTTGATGACATTCTGAAATCAGTTATATATATTCTGAGTTCCATAATACTTCCAGCATTCAATTCTTCTAGTAATCATACCACACAACATCTGTCAATATGAATATAAACTTCACACAAATATAGACTCCACAAATCAATCATCAACCAACACCACATCAACCCACAACTATCATCAATCAAATGTATCTATCAACCATGAAGTGTCAACTGTGTCCAGATACACATGTAGCTAAACTGATATGCAGTACTCAGTAATAAAAGTAAGTAAATGGGAAAGGGTTCTGAAATTTCTGAAATTGAACACCACCATTGTACTCTTCTCAACTCTTCTCCCCCTTTTTGTAAAAAAGAAAGCCACTAACATATCCTCTACTGAGAATAGGGAAATGAGATACTTTAAAAGTTTAATCTTATTCAAGAAATGTGAGACACCCTTGCTTATCAGTCCATTCAGACACTTTAACGATCTGTTAAAGATCAATTTTCTGTTCAGTGCCATTTCTGTACAAACAATCCAGGATACTTTTGTGTATAGTCCCTCTATGAGTGGTTGGTATCCAATTCCAAATAGCGATCTTGTGCAGTGCTGAATACTTGGGTTAATTTTGAAGCTGGAAAGACATGGGAAGCTGGCCACAGATGGATTTGTCCACTAGTCAATTCCTTCATCATACTTTCATCATTTGTCTCCTCTGATTATGTGTGACTCAACTGAATACCGAGATAGTCTGCAATCTGTGTGAGCCCAAATTCATACCAGTTGCCTCTTACATATACCTGACAACTCAAACCCTATTGCGGTTTGTTCAGGTCTGCATAGAATTCCTGCACAACCGCTGATGAGTATGGTGCAATGTGAGTAACTGTGCTCATGAACCCAAGATTTTCCAACAATGGAATGATGACCTTGAATTCATCCAAATTCAACTCTCTTTCTGGACGAAGCTCTTTCTTGACAACTGTTAAAAATCTCTTCTCCGCGGTTGAGTCTACAAACCTTACATTTTTTGCCTTTGTAGGAGGCTTGGACTTCTTAGTAACCAATTCCTGGTATTCAATCAGTTTTCCTACAACCTGTGTAGCACCCTTGACTTTCTCTTTACTTGTAGATCCTTGTTTTTGAATTTGTGATTCCAGAACTAGCTGTCGAACATTTGATGTGGCAACTTGAAACTTCATTTCTTCTTCTTCTTCATCAACTTTAAACAGTACTTCTCATAGGGTTCAGAGGTACACTTGCGTGTACTGTGCATTTGTTCATTACAAGATCATCAATAAAATGTCTAAGTGTGACATCGTCTTCCATCAAATCACTCTCATGTATCTGTGAGGGCATTTCCACAGCAACGGCTAGTGTCTCTAGTGAAGGAGCCATTGAGTCCCCATGGTCGTTGTATTCTTCACAATTCAACGAAGGGACGGAAGATGAAGTAGTAGTAGATTTCATACCTTGGCTATCACTTGTGGAGTTTGAATCTACCATCAATCTTGCCAATCTAGCATTGCAGCGCATCCTTGCTGTGATTTTCTCCTTTGTTGTCATCATCAAGCTCCAGGAGTTTGAACAGTGGCACCGACCATAGAAAACAATTTTTTACCTTTAACCTTTCACCTTCCTACATTCTTCTTCTTACAAACTTAAACTCCCTTTTTTTTCTTTTTTTTTCTTTTCTTTTCCTCTTTTTTTTCTTTTCTTTTCCTCTTTTTTTTCTTTTCTTTTCCTCTTTTTTTTCTTTGCTTTTCCTCTTTTTTTTCTTTTCTTTTCCTCTTTTTTTTCTTTTCTTTTCCTCTTTTTTTTCTTTTCTTTTTTTTTTTTTTTATTTTCTTTTTTTTTTTTTTTTTTTTTCCTAGTGTTCTTACAAGTATAAGTACATTAACTGGTACTCTTTCAAATGTAGCACTGCCCCAGAGCTCCACGAAGGAACTCAAATCTTTTTGCACCCAAACTCTTTATAAATATGTCTGTCAGCTGATTCTCAGTTGATAAGTACTCTAATGTGACTTTTCCACCTTCATTTACATCTCCAATTATTGGATTAGCTGGGTGATTCTTCTGCACTCATATAGAAGGTGTCTTTTCTTTAGTAGTGCCACTTTCCTAGGTTTCTGTAGAAGACACTCCCGTATCTTCTGGTGTACATTCAGATGTATCTGTAACTGTACTGACAGTTCCTTCTTTCTGGATACGGGGTACATGTTCTTGCTCATCATCTGACATCGGAAGACTTTCAGTTTGGTCCGCTACTTCCACATTCACTGTTTCAATGACTATGTTTGTATTCTTCAGAAATACTCTGTATGCATGACTGTTTCTCGAGTAGCCGACAAAATCCCCTTCCATACTCCTGGAATCAAACTTTCTTAACTGTTCACGATCTCTGAGAACATAACGTCTACTCCCAAACTCACGAAAGTAATGTACCTTGGGTTTTCTTCCTTTCCACAATTCATATGATGTTTTGTGAGTTAGATACCTAAGATGTACTCTGTTACTTATATAACACGCTGTGTTTATTGCCTCAGCCCACAGCTTGTGAGGGAGATTCTTGGAATTTATCATAGCCCGGACCATCTCCTCAAGTGTTCTGTTCTTTCTCTCAACAACTCCATTCTGTTGGGGAGTTTTAGGCGCAAAGAACTCATGAGATATTATTTTCTTCTCACAGAATTGGGCAAACTAATTGTTCTCAATTTCTCTACCTTGATCACTTCTTATTCGGACTATTTTTTCCATAGAAACATTCTTCTCAGTCATGAGTCTTCTACATAGACTTGCAAACACTTTATAAGTGTCTGATTTTTCTCTGATGAATTCAACCCATGTAAATCTTGAAAAATCTTCAACACACACTAGTACATACCTTTTTCCAGCAATGCTTTCAGTTTGAACTAGCCCCATCAGATTGATATGAAGCAGTTCCAGAGGTTGTTGCGTTGTGGTAATCTTCAAGGCTGAATGAGGTGTTCGGTGTTATTTTCCTGCCATACATCCTTTGCAAACAGCCTCTACCGTACTACTTATAGTTGGTAATCCGCGTACAGCTCCATATTTAAGCAGCTTCTGCATGCCTCTTGAATGTAGATGACCAAGGCTTTTATGCCACAGTTGAGCAGTTGTTTCACCAGTGTACTTACAGTGTTGTGACACATTTAGCTTATAGCAATTATCACTAGTTCTAGTCCCTTCTAGCATTGACTGTTTTTCATCATCTTCTACAATACATCCTTCTTTGGTAAACCTGACATGCAGATTTTGATCACATAGTTGACTGATACTAAGTAGGTTTGCTTTCAACCCATTCACTAGTAGAACATTCTTCAGCTTTGGTAAACCATCAACCTTGAACACCCCTCTTCCAATCAATGCTCCTTTTGCACCACCTCCAAATGTCACTTGACCACCATCCTCTCTCTGAATATTAGTCAGATTTTTTGCATTCCCCGTCATATGCCGAGAGCAGCCACTATCAAAATACCATATTCCATCCGAGATTGTTTTTCGAGCCGTATGTGCCGCATACAGACTAATCTCCTTCTTTATCCATACAAACTTTGATGCAGGTTTTGAAACCATTCTAGCTCCACTCAATCTCCAGTCTTTTAGCAGCTTATAGCAATGTGGTTTGATATGACCATACGCCCCACAGTAGTGGCATACCAGGCCTCGTGACGACTTTTTTTGTCTAGATCTAAACTCGTTGTACACTGTTTTTGAATAGCATAGTCCCTGTTTCTCACAACTTCTTCTTCCTTGGATCAAAATATCATCTAATTTTTGCTTTCCCTTGTCAAACTTCTTTAAAATGTCTTATGATCTTCTCAGGTCTTCCTCAAGTTTCAATATCACCTTTTCTTTCTCAGCAACCTCCTGTTTCAGGTTATGATTGTCTTTTTCAAGAGATGAGACTTTTTCTCTCAAAGTTTTTCGTTCGTCTTCTGGTTTTTGATTTTCTTTTCTCATTTTGCCAATCTGTGTCTTTAGTCCAGCATTCTCTTGTTCAAGCACACAAAGATGTTCCTTAAGGATCCTTGTACATTCAAGTACTCCATCCCATTGCTGAATGATGGCTTCCACTGTAATCTCCTCATCTTCATCATCCGTGTCTTCTTTGATGTTTGTTGCACCAAGGGAATTTTTTGATTTTGATGACGAACCCAACTTCTGTCGGAGCTTTGGTGCAAATGCAACAAAATTTCATTCATCTTCATCAGACTCACTACTTTCATCATCACTCCAGGCAGCACTAAATGACTTTTGCTTTCTCAAGTAAGTAGGACACTCTGACTGAACATGCCCTTTTCCACCACATTCATTACATACCACAACTTTCTTCTTAGCTAAGACTTCAGTAGATCCAGTTCCAGCATTGTTTTGTTTGTTCTTTCTGATAAACTTATTTATCCCCTTTGCCAGCAGTGAAATCTTTTCATCTAACTCTGCTAGAGTAATTACTGATACATCACGGTTTTCAGCCAATTGCATTGATTCTTCTTTTGCTACTGACTAGAATGCCACACTCTCATTTTTACCCTTTCTTGCTAAATCTTCTGCTTCCTCGTTCATTTCAAACATTTTCAAGGATCCAATTAACTCATCCAGTGTCATATTGTCAATGACCTTGTACTCCTCAATAGCTACTCTTTTCATCTTGATTTTGAGGAGAGAGACCGTAATACCTTTCTGACTAGCCGATTTTGAGGAATTTTGTCTCCTAGAGCTGTAGATTGATTTGCTATATCCCTGATTTTGCCTTCATATTCTAGTATAGACTCATCTTCTCTCATCCCCATAAGCTCGAACTGGGTGGTAAGCATCTGCAGCTTTGACACTCTAACACTCTCGGTTCCTTCATAGTGAACCTCTAATATTTTCCAGGCTTCTTGAGCCGTGGTACAAGCAGAAATTCTTCTGAACTGTTCTTCATTCACTCCTCCAAAGATAGCATTCAACGCCTTGGAATTGCAGTTAGAGAGTCTCTCTTCTTCTTCCGTCCATTCTGTATCTGGTTTTTCAACTGTCTTCATATCAGCACCTTCTCCAATCTCTTTCGTTGGCGGACACCATCCCTACTCAATGGTCTTCCAGGCCTTCTCATCCTATGCCTTTATATAAATTTGCATCTTGGCCTTCCATTAAGAGTAATTAGACCCATCAAGTAGTGGTGGTCTAGTGTTTGGGGCTCCTTCCTTCAGAGATGATCCCATTTTCTCCTTCAGTGAAGCTTCTCTAGATCTTTTCTCTCCAAACTAATCTAGTGCCCACTCTGATACCACTTGAAATCGTCTAGTGCTTCACGTGTAGGAAAGAGTGTACTTACACCCGACAACTGGTGTAATTACACTTGTCATTAATTACGTTTATCCTTATGAACACCAAAAAATGTTATCACAGTTCGGAACCAATTGTTCCTACTCTGCGGGGCACTCGGCCCAGGGTACCAAAATCCACTAGAGAGTATTACAGTAGTGATGATTCAATAACACTTACAGTAATGAGTTCTCCTCCCTCAGGATTCGAACACAACCCTCCTAGCCACGCAGCTTCCTGTTCCAACGATCAACAGAAGCTTCCTTGATACCCTCACACTAAGGCTCTCCCCCTTAGTGTGTTCCCTTACGAAAGGGAAGTTATGCACGCAGTCTTCTTCGGATGAGAAAACTCTTGAATGGTCAATAGCTTCAACCAAGCTAGTGCGACCTTCTGATCAGCGCAAGTGGGATCAATCTTCACTCTATCTATCACACGATCATCAGCACTGAAGAACTCCCCCTTAGTTCATCCTTCATTATCTCTTTTTCACTTTCTGTGTAACCCTAGCCCAGCACGTCCTGTGCTATAAATACGATTAGGGTTAACCATGTCCAAATCTGTCTTTAGACACATTACATCATGTGCTCCTTTCTTTCCTATCTCAACTAGGAAACTCCAACACACCAGACTCCTCGTCTGTTCCATGTTTATCCTCAATAATATCTTGTGCTGATATCTTTCCTATATAACTTAGGAAACTCAAATATCCTCAATTAGGAAACTCAAAATACTCACGAATCATGGTTTATACCTTTGACTTGGACTAGGATTCTAAATCACAATAGATTCCTAAAATTCGTGGTCAAGATAAGTTTTATCATAAATAGACAATCAACCTTCCATGCACCAACTGAAAGAATTAAAAGTATAGAGATAAAACCTGGTTTCGGACTTCAACTTGTCTTCTTTTCTTCCTTGCACATGCGCTGACTTTGGCTTCAGTTATCCACGTGTTGATCTAGGGTTTTGGGTGGAAAATCCTATTCATAATCTTCCCTTCGGCCTCCTCTTTCCAACAGGCCTACCTTTGCTTAAATCGCCCTCCAGATGAGGGAGATATGCCTCATCTAGTCTAGGTAGGTCAAGGGTTCATTCTTTCCTAAGTAGATCAGAGTATCTTGTTTTCTTTAATTCCAATTAGGCCCTTCCTTTATCTTGACTCTTCAGCACGTCCTTGAGGAGTATTATGACTCCTTAATTCACCTTGATTTGACCCAAGAAGAGTCCCATAAAGATAGAAATTCTTGGACTTTCGAAATTTGCAACTTCCAGGTTTGGTACCCTTCTAGGCGTCATTGGCGCCATACTGGCACCTAAGGTGCCGGTACTTAGAATTGTAGTGGGATTAGGAGTCTTTTGGTGTGCAGCTCCCATGGACTGTGGCACTATGGCGTCCAATTGGGCACCTACAACACTCTGGCGCCATGACGCTATCTGGCCGCCTATGGCACTGCTTGCATGATTGTTCACTCTGCAGTCGGTCCTTTAGTGCTTGTAGGTGCAACTTGAGTGGTTTGGCACTGTAGTGCCATGCTGATGCGATCCCAGCTCATCACTAGCAAGAGGAATAATCAATGTAATATGGACTTATGTAAGTCCGAATATCATCCCACAAGGACCAAGCTAATAGATAATTGTTTTTCTACATTAGAAACTAAAGTTTGAGAAATCAATTGGAAAGGAATTACAAAAACAGAATTGAAACTAATCCTATAGAGATCAACAGAGGGCTTTTGATAAAATCAGTATGGAAAAAGGCATTGGGAACCCAATTCCCTCCCTAGGCAATTCTGAGATTGAATAGAAGTTGAGTTTTGGAAATCAATTTTTGACGAGCTTATAAAACCATGGTTACAATCCTCATCAGCATCACCTGTTTCTATCTCCTAGAGTAAACCTAGCTAGCATGATCGACTCTACTTGATAGCATAAACATGAAGCTCATTGTGTCATAGACAAATCAATCTAATCCAACAGGGTATTACTTTAAGGTCGAGGACTAACCCAAGGATCAGTTGATCTACCTAGTGTATGAACTCAAAAACATTTGTAAAACGCTATCAAAATATCTTACCTTAAGTCTAGTGTCACATTATAACCAGTACATAGCAAGACAGAAAGTATAAATCAAGAATTATACAACTTTGGAATACTCATTCATGCACCAAATTGAAACCAAATAGAATATAATGTATCAATCTCATTACATGCCTAGGGAGTCATGGACTCCCAACTAGAAACGACTACTCCATACTAGAAATATAAACACAAATCAAGGTTTTGATAATAGCCATGAAAGAAGAAAAATAACTAAGTACAGAAACTCCCTTTGGAAGGCTACTCTTGGTCACCTTTGCTCCTTGGCTGAATTCTCCACCTTTCTTCCTCAAAGTGGCCAGAGGTCGTGTAAGACTCCCTATGGACCTTCTCCTCTATCTAAACTAAACTACAAAGCAGAAAATTAAACTGAAAACTGAATCTAAACTAAAAACTGGATGATTCACTCTCTTTCTCGGACCCCTATTTATAGTTCTTCTGCTGCCCAGGTCCTGTAATTTGGTCTCTGTCCAGGGGTGTAAATTGTGACTTCCCGACCTCAGAATTGGATATCATTACATACAAACCTTCCCTCTATAGTCCTTGCCTTGTGTACAAAATTTATTTTTAATCTGAGTTAGGCAACTTGAGATATGATGCTCAGAAGTTGGGTTGATTCTGCTGCCAATTTCAGCTCTAGGTCCACCACTTTGAAAATTTAAAACTCCAAAAACCCGATTTGGATTTTCCTGATTTTCCGTGACATAATTATCAATCCACTCAGGAAGCTGTGGTCCAAATTTGGATCCAATTGGAAGTCGGAATCTCTAGATATGGCCTCTTCAATCTTGGACATGTACTTTCCTTTTATAACAGAGTCTTAATCAAGAATAGCACTCCACCTCTTTGAGAATTCAAACCTCTTAGGATTTCCCTCAATTTCCTCTAGAGACTTCGTGGACACCTTCCTTATACACTTAGGACTCTTCCTCCCACGTTTGATCTTGTTTACTTATCAGAATCCTGAGATTTTAGCAATTTTGCATTGCTGAGTAACTGGCGCAATCGCGCCGAAAATGTGTCTAAAATGGCGTGGTCGCGCCACTCTGGCTGAATTTCTTCTAATTACTCGAATGGAAAGAGTTCTGGTCATGTTTGGAAACTCCAGATGTCTTCTGGCGCCATCTTGGCGCGGTCGCGCCATATTTTGTCATTCAACTGGTGCGGTCGCGCCATATTTTGTCCTTCAACTAGTGCGGTCGCGCCATATTTTGTCCTTCAACTGGTGCGGTCGCGCCATATTTTGTCCTTCAACTGGTGTGGTCACGCCATATTTTGTCCTTCAACTGGTGCGGTCGCACCGGTCCCTGCAACCACCTTTCTGTTCAAAAATCTTCATATTTTCCTCATTTTAGCTCTGATTTCAATGATTCTTGTTGCGTTGGACTACTGAGAGACAAAAAATGAATCTGAGACATATTTTATGATATTATAATGATTATTGCTTCAAAAAAGTAATTTTAAATTCCATATAAGGCCTAAAAAGTGTCATTTAGACACTTATCACAACCCCAAACTTAAACCTTTGCTCGTCCTCGAGCAAAACTAAGAGAAGAAAAAGAAAGAACCAGAGTTATGACCAATCATCAATGTTTAAGAAAAATTAGTGGGGTTACCCTTTCAAAGCATCAATCAAAGATTACTCATTCAAACCTCTCATATTTTTGGTTATCCTGTTTAGTCAAGGCATGATCAAGCTATCTTCCACTATACATACGACTTTCCCATGCATGTGAGCAGTTTAAATTAAAAAACATAAGCCAACCATTAGTCTAATCTCCACTAACATGAAGGAATTTCAAAATTACGATCGAAAGGTCTTTTATAGGTTGTAATGGAGCAAGGGTAATGGGTAAGGAGAAAATTAAGGATAAAATTTTAGGGTCAGTCCTCCTCCTCATATCCATGTCCCATCTTCCTGAGCATGAACCATCTCTGATTGTAGCACACCACCCCAAACTTAAAAATTTGCTTTGTCCTCAAAGCAATCAAATAAAATAATGATATTTACACCTCTCCTTAATCCCAATCACTACCTCATCTGTCAAGGAAAAGCTCTCTTTTTTTTCTTTTTTTTTTCTTTGGCTTTGTTTGTAGTCTAGCTTACCTTGCCGGTTGACTCAGAGTCCCTAAGCTTGCAGAGGCCCGAGACCCGGTGCACACACAAGGTGGCCTTTCTCCTAACTCAGCACTCTTTTTCTCTTCTTTTTTTATTTTTCACTTTTCCTCTCAGATATTCCAGCACCTTTTTCATTCATCTTGCTCCTTTCCTCTCCTTTTCAAAGAATTTCTATAACCTTCACTCATCCCTCTTTATTTCTCCATAACTTCAGATTCTTTTTCCATGCTCATTCAAACAGAACACTTCAATAATTTGGAGAAATATAGGTCAATAAGAAACAAGTTTATTCATCACAAAGGCTGGTTCATGTAATGTGGGAATTGAAAACAAAGCAGGGATCTTGTCGGCTCAAAATATTTGACAAAAGGTGATGCATCTTGTGCATTAAAGTGGGTGGCTCAAAAAGGCTCAAACGGTTCAAAACAAGTGCCTAGATCATTTCATAATTTTGAAAAACCTATATTCATTTCGCCTCGATCTTCCTTTAGGTTGGTTCTATTGTACAAAATAAACATGCTCAATGCATTCAACCAATAAAACCACTTTCCAAGACAACTTTTCTCATGCCAAAACCAAACATTCAAACAAATATGTTTCTCAAGAGAATGAATGATATCTATCTTCTCAATCCACTAATCAGAGTTCCCACAAAATTTTTTCAAAAACTTTTTCAGACTTAGAACCATTCTCTGGTATTGACTCGAAACAAAAACAAAAATAAAGACTAACTAAACTAAGAGAACCAGCTAGCATTTAAAATTCGAGTTTCCCACCCCAAACTTAAAATTTTGCATTATGCTCAACTCAATCAAAAAAGATAGAGGGTAAGAAACTTCCCTGAGACTGTTGGTTGCTTGAATTTCCAAATTTGTTGAGGCACCATGAGGAATTTGAACTTGAGCTGCCTTCATGCTTGATCAAAAGTGGTTAGAACCATTTAAAGCTCAAAATTATTGCAAACGAATTCAGAATTTTATAAAATTTTACCAAGGCCTATAATTCCTAAATATAAACAAGTAAGAATTAGAATGGAATGATTCTGAGTTGCAGAGCCTCGGAAATTAATCAAACATGTGGCGCGGCCACGCCGGAATTTGGCGCGGGAGTGCCACTCTTTTCCTTCATAAATATAATTTCTTATTGCAAAATTTTAAAATTCCACTTGGAACATGTTGTTTAAGGTTCATAGGTGCACAATCAAATAAGTTTCATGCATTTTCATCGAGGGAATTGGAAGATACACAGATATGAAAAGATGGCAGTAAATCGGAAATTCTGGGCAGAAAGTGAGTTGGAGGTATTTTGCAAGCATTGTATCTCCCTAACCACTTATCATCTAGAGCTGAAAAAGGGTTTCCTGGAAAGTAATAAGTATGAACTTCAATTTCTTCAAAACCATTTTCCAAGAATTATTACCAAAATTTTAGAAAACAGCTCAAAGACAGAAAGATGGTAATGTTTCCAACCCAAAAATTTTGCCTGAAAACAGTTTTAACTACCCAAATTGTAGCAGTCATAACTTTCTTTCTACTTGATTAAAAGTTTTCAAACAAAGCACTATTTGATCTACTAAGTGCCCTCTAGAACCTCTTACCTTTCCTTGTTTCATTCCACTTTCAGAGTTTTCAGAATTGGGCTTCAAATTTGGCTGCTCGAATAGAGTTGCTGTTGCACTGCTTCTCTACATAGATTTTACCTGAGTGTTCTGATAGCTTTTCTTTTGAAGGAAACTTCTGTGAATGGTTGGGAAAGATAGTCCCAATGTCCTTTTTCTGATATCTACATTTAGACTTTGAAAAACACATCTAGAAATACATCAAGTATAGCTGAAAAAATGGCTTCATGTAACTCCACTTAGCTTTTCAAATTCCAGATTTTTCAAGGACAGGTGCCTCAAGCATTTTTTTTTCTGGTATTTATTCAAACCAAACAAATTGAGAAAAAAGACTAACCTAACATGATTAAAACAAAACTAGACCTCAGATCTAAGATTCACACAAAGTGATTATTCAAAGAAAAAAGAACAATTGATTTAAAAAAACTTAACTAACTTACGTACCGTGGGCTGCCTCCCATGAAGCGCTAAGTTTATGGTCCTCAGCCAGACCAGTAGCTTCATTCCACCTGGATCAAAAGGAAAATTCAATTTGAATCCATTCATCATGACCTTTCTTCCCTTGCAATGCTTTATGCTAAAGCAACCAAATTTTGCTGTTGAGTTAAAAATCCTTTGTTTCGACTTTGTGGCTTCTAAGAAGTATATCTTCACACATATCAGCCACTCATTCATCCTCTTGTCCAGCCCCAATAAAATTTTCTGTTATATTTTTGGGCTAGGTGTACAAGGTGGGATGATGAAAAAGTCTAAGTCAAAGGAGAGCCCTATCTCTTCTTTCTTCTCTACCCAATTCTTTAATGGCTTTTCAAGGGAAGGTTCTATGATATGACCTATGGTTTCTTCTTCCTCGCCTTCATCTAATTCTTCAGCTATGGTTTTATTTTTCATCCTTTAATGATTTTTCTCCTTGCTGGGATTTCTCTTTCTTCTACATTTGCAGCTCTCTCAGCCATGGGTTTTTGTTCTTTGACCTCATCCACTCTTGTCATGGTTTCTTCTTCAGCCACTAATTCTTGTAGTTCTCGCTCAATTAGTTGGAAGATCAGAAATGGGATGAATATTTCCTCCACCTCAGCTACTATCTCTTCAATTGGTTCTCCCTCATTCTCTAAGTGTATGACTCAATTAATTACATAAAATTGGGCATCATCTCCAACTCATAGGGACACACACTCTCTTTACTCTCCAAGGTTTCTTTTGGTTGAGGGTTTTCTAGAATTTCTTCACTCCTAAAGGGTATGGATTGTTCTTGCTCTTCTGGATTCTCTTCAAAATAATCTAACCACTATACTAGGTCCTCCCTGTCTTGGTTGTATGAAATGTCATATGAATCTAACCACTTTACTAAGTCCTCCCTTTCTTGGTTGTATGAAATGCCATATGGGTCTAACCTGCAGGAGTTAAACTCATAATTAGAAAAATAAGGTCTAGAATTTAAATGGAATACATTAGTAGCATGGTTACCTCCACACACATCACAAAAATAATTCACAGAATTCCTTTGTAGTTGCAAGATATCAGCTTGCCTTTGAAGTAAATCAAGTTGACTTTGTATGCTAAAGCATATCATCATGATGGGTTGGAGAATTATAAGAGTGGTCAAAAAGACTACTTGGTTGTTCATAAGAATCACATGGCATATGAAAATTTTTAGAAGGCTGAAAAGAATTCCATGCTTGATTTGGGTAAGCAAAATCATTATACTCCTCAAGGTGTCTCCTTCCATATGTGGACTTATGAAAACCAAAATCCATGCACACAACACATCAGTCCACCATAAAAAAAAAAAAAAGAACAATAAAAAGAAAATAGAATACACACTCAAAGCTCTAGTTTTAAACATTAGCAATTACTATTAAAACAGTGATCCCCGACAACGGCGCCAAAAACTTGATGTGATCCCAGCTAATCACGAGCAAGAGGACTAATCAATGTAATATAGACTTATATAAGCCCGAATATCGTCCCACAAGGACCAAGCTAATAGATAATTGCTATTCTAGTTTAGAAACTAAAGTTTGAGAAATCAATTAAAAGGAAGTTATAAAAACAGAATTGAAACTAATCTTATAGGATCAAGAGATGGCTTTTGATAAAATCAGTATGGGATAAGGCATTGGAAATCCTATTCCCTCCCTAGGCATATCTGAGATTGAATAGAAGTTGACTTTTGGAAATCAATTTCTGACGAGCTTATAAAACCATGGCAACAACCCGCATCGGCATCACCTATTTCTATCTCCTAGAGTAAACCTAGCTAGCATGATCGACTCTACTTGATAGCATAAACATGAAGCTCATTGTGTCATAGACAAATCAATCTAATCCAACAGGGTATTACTTTATGGTCGAGGACTAACCCAAGGATCAGTTGATCTACCAAGTGTATGAACTCAAAAAAATTTGTAAAACCCTATCAACATATCTTACCTTAAGTCTTGCATCACCTTATAACCAGTACTTAGCAAGACAACAAGTATGAATCAAGAATTATACAACTTTGGAATACTCATTCATGCACCAAATTGAAACCAAATAGAATATAATGTATCAATCTCATTACATGCCTAGGGAGTCATGGACTCCCAACTACAAATGACTACTCCATACTGGAAATATAAACACAAATCAAGGCTTTGATAATAGCCATGAAAGAAGAAAAATAACTAACTACAGAAACTCCCTTTGGAAGACTGCTATTGGTCACCCTTGCTCCTTGGTTGAATTCTCCACCTTTCTTCCTCAAAGTGACCAGAGGTCGTGTAAGACTCCCTTTAGACCTTCTCCTCTCTCTAAACTAAACTACACAGCAGGAAATTGAACTGAAAACTGAATCTAAACTAAAAACTGGATGATTCACTCTCTTCCTCGAACCCCTATTTATTGTAGTTCTGCTGCCCAGGTCCTGTAATTTCGTCTCTGTTCAGGGGTATAAATTGTGACTTCCTGACCTCATAATTGGATGAAATTACACACAAAACTTTCCTATATAGTCCTTGCCTTGTGTACAAATATTTAGTTTAATATGAGTTAGGAAACTTGAGATATGATGCTCAGAAGATGGGTTGATTCTGCTGCCAATTTCAGCTCTGGTTTGAAAATTTAAAAATTCAAAAACCCGACTTGGATTGGCCTGATTTTCTGTGACATAATTCTAAATCCTCTAAGGAAGCTGTGGTCCAAATTTGGATCCAATTGGAAGTCGGAATCTCCAGATATTTCCTCTTCAATCTCGGACTTGTACTTTCCTTTTATAACAATCTCCTAATCAAGAATAGCACTCCACCTCTTTGAGGATTCAAACCTCTTAGGATTTCCCTCATTTTCCTCTAGAGAGTTTGTGGACACCTTCCTTATACACTTAGGACTCTTCCTCTCACGTTCGATCTCGTTTTAGCGATTTCGCATTGCTGAGTCACTAGCGCGGTCGCGCAGAAAATGTGTCTAAAATGGCGTTGTCGCGCCACTCTAGCTGAATTTCTTCTAAGTACTCGAATGGAAAGAGTTCTGGTCATTTTTGGAAACTCCAGATGCTTTCTGGTGCCATCTTGGTGCGGTCGTACCAATTTGGTGGCGCGGTCGCGCCATATTTTGTCCTTCAACTGGTGCGGTCGCGCCGGTCCCTTCAACCTTGTACCTTTCTGCACTAAAATCTTCATAGTTTCCTCATTTTAGCTCCGATTTCAATGATTCTTGTTGTGTTGGACTCCTGAGAGACAAAAAATGAATTTGAGACATATTTTATGATATTATTATGATTATTTCTTCCAAAATATAATTTTCAATTCCAATTAAGGCCTAAACATAGTGTCATTTAGACACTTATCACATGTCTGGCATGGGACGCCAAGATTTGGTGGTTTTGGCCAATTTTTACTCATTTTTTTCCCTTTTTCCACCAATTCCTCTCCGAAGTGCATTGCAACCAAAATTAAGCCAAATCAGGTGGAATATCTTATTATAAAGTCCAAAATATATTAAAATAAACTAAAATTCCAGAGTGTACGAAACACAGTGAGTTATTCATCTTTGGGTCCATACGAATCTGGTTGTAGCCAAATGACCCATCCATGAATAAGAGTGCCTCGTGCCCCGTCGTCACATATACCATATGTTCAATAATCGGCAACAGGAAATTGTCTTTTGCACAGGCCTAGTTCAAATTGCAAAAATTGAGGCAGACCTGAATTCAGCCTCTTTCTTTTTGACCGGCATGATGTTGGCAATCCAGAAATGGTATTTGACCTCCCGAATGAATTTGGTCGCGATAAGCGTGTTGACTTATTTCTCTATCTTTGGGATGAGCTCTGGTCAAACTACGGGGTGAACCGCAAGTTTGTGCATGATGACTTTTGGGTCAAGGCCCGGCATCTCCTTATAGTTCGAGGTGAAGATGTCATGGTACTCCTAGAACAGAGAGATATACTATGATTCCTCTTCCTCGACTTTTGCAGCACTGAGAAAGTTTGGCCTCGGCTCCTCTTCTGTGCCCAGGTTGACTTTCTTTAATTCGTTGACGGTAGTCTGACCTCCTTCTTCGAACGCGGTTGGGGCATCCTTCAGAATGAATTCCTCATCTTCTTGGTCGGCTTCGTCGTCGATGGAGATGTGGTTGATGGTGACGACTTTGTACGCACTAGCCTTTGTGATGGCAACCTTTATCGTGAAAATGACCATTGGGGATTCCTTCTTCTTTGGAATGCTTTGGCCAACTGAAACTTCATGGAAATCGGCCAACCGGCCAGTGATACAAATCAGCTTCTTTGACTAGTAGCCAAGGTCGTGCCAGCCTTGAGTAATACCACAACCTTCCTTCCTCAGCTTTTCCTGTGCTGGGGTGAGAACCGACAAAGCAACAAGTGGTTGGTCGTGCAACTGCTCTTTTGTGAAATTGCCCCTTGCTTTGGCCATCTAACAATAGGCATTTGGATAGAAGCCTTTAGTCGTCCGAGTAGTGGTCAACCGTTCGGGGTTCAGGCACTTCTTGACGATACTTCTGGCCTCGAGATTTGGTAAAGGCAAAGTGACTCCTTTTTTTAGCGGAGTTAGCTCGGTATTGTGGCACATGACGAGAGGGGCCTCTCCCTTCTTCCTCTGTGACTGAGGAATTTGCCTAAGAATCAGTACATTGCTTTTTGGAGATGCTGGGATGACCAACATTGACACTTTCTCCCAAGGCGTCAGTGGTTTGGGTGGTGTGGCCTTTAGCACTAGGTTGTATTTTGGAAGAAGGGTGACTTTGGCGTTTGGAGCTTGGCCCAACCAAGATGTAGCATTTACTGTCAGCCACATTGTCAGGAAGAACTTAGCATCGGCGAACGAGGTTTTGGCTTCGGTGAACGGACTTTCATCAGCGTACACCCTCTTTTGCTCGCCGTCCTTCCAGTACTTAAAGCACTAGTGTAGTGTAGATGGGACAACACCGTTGGCGTGGAGCGAGGGTCGCCTCAGGAAGAAATTGTATGATGTTCTGGAGTCGATAAGTTTGATGGGTGTGTCGGCGACCATCTCGCCAATGTGTAGCTTCAGTCGAATCATGCCAAGCGTCGATGTTCTTCTTCTTTTTTATCGACAGGATGTTAACTGCGAATCCACAATCGATGAGAATGCAGTTGATCAGGCTGTCCTTGATGAAGCCTGACACGAACAATGACCGGTTGTGAGTCTTTGCCCGCAATTGAACATCTTCTTCTCGAAAAGTGATGCACGATAGACAAGAGACTACGAGAGACTCTTCCAGCTATGACACCTGGTGGGAAGAGGAATCTTCTTCTTCCTTTCTGAACAGCATCATCAGCCCGACCTTTGGCATATCGTTTTTCCTTATCAATAGCAGCTCCAGTTCGGCTTGATAAGCGTCTAAAAGACACTAGTTTTAGGGCTCATTTTGACTTGTAAATTATAGTTTGGAGTCAATGTTCATCACAATATCATGAAATATTTCTCAAATTCATGTTCTCTCTCTCTCTCTCAGGAGACCAACACAATAAGAATAATTGAAATCGGATCTAAAACGAAGAAAATATGAAGATTTTAGTGCAAAAAGGTACAAGGTTGCACGAACCGGCGCGACCACACCAGTTGGACGACAAAATCCGGCGCTACCGCGCCATCCGACTGGTGCTTCCCCACCAAGATGGCGCCACTAAGGCTATGGAGTTTCCTAACATGACCGGGGTTGTTTCCATTCGAGTACTTAGAAGAAACTCTGCCCGACCGACGCGACCGCGCCAATAGCAGATACATAAACGGCGCGAGCGCGCCAGTGACTCAGCAATGTAAAATCGCAAAAATCTCAGGATTCTGACAAGTAATCAAGTTCACACGTGGGAGGTAGAGTCCTAAGTACATAAGGAAGGTGTCCACGAAGATTCTAGAGGAAATTGATTGGAATCCTAAGAGGTTTGAATGCTCCAAGAGGTGAAGACCAATGCTGATTAGGAGATTGCTAAAGAAGGAAACTATAGTCCGAGTTTGAAGAGGTCATATCTGGAGATTTTGACTCCCAATTGATTCCAAACTTGGAACACAGACTCCTGAGGATAGAGAATCATATCACAAAAAATCAGGTCAATTGAAGTCGTTCTTTTAGAGTTTTAATTTTCCAAAAGTGATGAACCAGTGCTGAAATTGGAACCAGAACCAACCCGACTTCTCAGCATCATATCTCAAGTTTCCTAATTCAGATTCTACTCAAATTTCCTACACAAGTCAAGGACCATGGAAGGAAGGTTTGTATGTAATTTCATGTAATTTGTAGGTCTAGATGGGATGATTTCAACCCCTGGACAGAGACCAAATTACAAGGCCTGGACAGCAGAACACCTATAAAGAGGGGTCCGAGGAGAAGTGTGAGGCATTCAGTTCTGAATTGAGTTTTTAGTGCAATTGCTCATTGTTTTTAGTTATTTTGGAGAGGAGAGTAAGTCCAGAGGGAGTCTTGCACAACCTCTTGGCACTTTGGAGAGAAGAGGTGGAGATTTCAATCAAGGCATAAGTGAAGCTAAATGCAATCCTTCAAGGGGGTTTCTGATAAGTGTCTAAAAGACACTATCTTTGGGCATAGAAATAGATTAAAAAAATTAATCCTGAGTTAATTTCAAGCATAAAATCAACAAATATGACTCAGTTTTATGTTTTATGCCTCAGGTACCCAGTGGAAGAAGAAAAACGGGATTTGGAGCAAAAACAGAAGAAAAATGAGCAAAAGAGACCAAAAAGGAGAACGGCACGACCGCACCAGAATCGGCGTCACCGCGCCAGTTAAATGCGCAAAAATTCAATTTAATGAGAAAAATTGTCCAACGACCTAACGATCATGAAAGCCAACGATTGGGGAATGTGAAATGGCGCGACCGCAAAATCAGAGAGCGCTACCGCCCCAAAGAACCGGCGCGACCTCAAGCAGAGCAAGAACGGACGCGGCGAAGTGTTGCTAAAGAAGGAAAGAAAAGTTGTCGTTCGGGGAGCAGAGAAAAGCCTATGTAGTGGCGCGGCCGCGCCACTCTTACAACAAATTTGGCGCGACCGCTCCGATGACTCAGCAACACAAAATCGCGAGCAAGGAAAGGACTACAGAAGGAAGGAAAGGACTACAGAAGTATCCCAACTCATAATGGATTCAAAATTTGTGAGCAAGGAAAGGACTATAGAAGGAAGGTTCGGATGTAATTTCATCCAATTCTGAGTCCGGGAAGTCACAATTCACACCCCTGGACAGAGGCTAAAATTTCAAGGTCTGGACAGAACTTCAAGTATAAATAGGGATCCGAGGCAGAGCATAAGGCATCCAGTTTTGTATTCAACATTCAGTTTTGAGTTTAGTTTTGAGCTTTGTATTCAGTTTTTCTTTCTAGTTTAGTTTAGAGAGAGAGGAAAAGGTCAAGAGGGAGTTCACACGAACTCTGGTCACCTTGAGGAAGAAAGGTGGAGCAACAAGCTAAGGAGCAAGAGTGATTAAGAAAGCCTTCCCAAGGGAGTTTTTCTTTACTTAGTCTTTCTTATTTCATGGCTGTTGTAAAAACCTTGTTGTGTGCTTTTTTTTCTAGCATGGAGTAGTTATTTTTAGTTGGGAGTCCCTGACTCCCTAGTCATGTAATGAGATTGATACTTGTAATATATTTGGTTTTTAGTTTTGTGCATTAATGAGTTTTCCATGTTGTAAATTCTTGATTCATACTTGTTGTCTAGCTATGTACTGGTTATAAGGTGACGTTGGGCTAAAGGTAAGACATGGTGTTAGGATTTTGCAATCTTTATGAGTTTATGCACTAGGTAGATCACTAATCCTTGGGTTAATCCTCGACCTTAAAGTAATACCCTGTTGGATTAGTTGATCTGCCTATGACATAAGAGCTTCGTGTTTATGCTGTCAACTAGAGTAGATTATGACCGGCTAGTTTGCTCTAGGAGATTGGAAAAGGTGATGCCGATGCGGATTGTAGCCATGGTTTTATAAGCTCGTCAGGAACTGATTTCTAAAACATTGTTTCAATTCAATCTCATAAGTGTCTAGGGAGGTAAGTGGATTCCCAACGTCTCTCTCCTCATTGAATTTACTCAAAAGCTTTTCTCAACAATTTTCAATTACTGATTTAGTTAATCCTCTGTCTCTCAAATCATAATTCTCAAACTTTAGATTTTTATCCATAAAGCAATTAACTGTTGGCTTGGTCCTTGTGGGACGATATTCGGACTTGCGTAAAGTCTATATTACTTTGATTAATCCTCTTGCTAGTGATTAGCTAGAATGGCATCAAGTTTTTGGCGCCGTTGCCGGGGACCAAAGTTCTAGTAGTAATTGCACAAAGTTTAAAAATTTAGAGATTTGAGTTTTTGTTTTTTTATTTTGCAGGAGGTTTATGACCAGATCTCGAGGGAAACCATCCCAAGAGATTGATTCAGAATCTGAAAGGACTTTGAGGCAAAGGCTGAAGGAAAATCAGAACCAGAGCACTCCCAAGGACCAAGAAGCCATGGAGAACATAGAAGGAACTCTTGACGAGCAAGCACTAAGACCAAGGAGGACCATGGAGGATTTTGTCACACAAAGCCCAAATACAAACAGGACAAGTATCATCACTCCCACTATTCAAGCCAATAATTTTGATTTTAAACCTCTGCTGCTTCTAATGAAGATCCTAATGACCATCTTGAAAGATTCCTGGATTTGTGTGCTACTTTTAAGTATAAAGGTGTGTCAGATGATGCAGCCAGATTGAGGCTTTTTAAGTTCACATTGGGAGGACGAGCTAAGACATGGCTGAACACTTTACCAGCCGGTTCTATAGCCACTTGGGAAGACCTGCAGAAAAAATTCTTAGGTAAGTATTTTCCACCAGCAAAGACTATCAAATTAAGGAATAAAATATTTCAATTCTTGCAGGAACCAGAAGAGCACCTTTCAAAGGCATGGGAGAGATTCAATGGACTTCTAAAAAAATGCCCAAATCACAAGATAGAACTCTGGAGCCAGATTGAAATCTTCTACGATGGGCTGAAAATCAACACCAGAAGCATGATAGATGCTGCAGCAGGTGGATCAATCAGCAAAAAGACTCCAGAAGAGGTCCATGAGCTAATAGAGGAGATGACAGCAAACATGTATCAATACCCGATGGAGAGATCAAGCAAGAAGGCTGTTGGAATTTACAAACTGGACTCCTCAACAGCCACACAAGCGCAATTAGAAGCACTTCAGCAACAATTTGCGAATTTCCAGCAACAATCAAACCCTGTGGTAGCCTCAATTTGCGGAATATGTGGAGGAGGACATGCTGATTATGAATGCCAAAGAAATGTATATGCTTTAAATTCCATGCCTGAACAAACTAACTTTGCTGGGAATTCTCGCATGATGGATCCATACAGCAACACATATAACCCTGGCTGGAAAAACCATCCAAACTTCTCCTGGAATAATGTAAATCAAGCAAGGCAGCACCCTCCTGGATTCAAACCAATACCAACCAATATACAACAAAAGGAGGAGCTGCTAGCCACCAAGGCTGAATTAAAGGAAGAAAAGAAGTTAAATCAAGCAATGTATACAGAGTTGCAATCACTAAGGTAAACTGTCACGCTTCTAACCACTCAGATGAACCATCTGAATCAAGGTGCATATGAGAGGCCGAGAGGAGCTCTACCTAGCAACTCAGAAATAAATCCAAAGGAGCAAATCAAAGCCATAACACTCAGGAGCGGGAAGACTCTCGAGGAGCTCCAACCAAAAGAACAACCAGCCATGGAGGAAGAGAAAACTCAGAAAGGAGAAGAAGAAAAAGAAAAAGAAAAGGTAAGTCCACCATCTTCTCCAAGGAGGAAAAAAGGTAAGGATGCACTTCCTATCACTGATATTGATATAAGACACATTCCTTATCCAAGTAGAGCTAAATTTGACATTCTAGAAAGTAGCTTTGCAAGATTTCTAGAAACCTTTCAAAAATTGCAGATTAACATTCCACTTCTGGAAGCATTGAGGCAAATACCTCTTTATGGCAAGTTTCTTAAAGAAGTCCTATCCGGAAAAAGGAAGATAGAGGAGAAGGGTACAGTCGTGCTGAATGAGAATTGCAGTGCAATCTTGAAGAATGAGCTGCCAACAAAATGAAAGGATTCAGGGAGTTTTACAATACCTTGTGAAATTGGTTCAAATAAATTCAAATGCTTTATGTGATTTAGGGGCAAGTGTTAATTTAATGTCATTGTCCCTTTGTAGGTATTTAAAACTTGGAGAACCTCAGGAGACTGGAATCACTCTTCAATTTGCAGATAGATCAACTAAGATACCAGAAGGAGTAATGGAGGATGTGTTGGTGAAAATTCAAGATTTCATATATCCCTGCGATTTTGTAGTTTTAGACATGGAAGTAGACAAGAACCTGCCTATAATTCTTGGCAGACCATTCGTGGCTACTGTTGGTGCTATAATTGATTGCAAACAAGGAAATCTGACTTTAAGGCTTAATAATGACACAATCAGTTTCAATATAAAAGAAGCCATGAAACAACCAGCCATTCCACATGATGATTTCTGTTTGAGCATTGATGTGATTGATTCTTGTATAGCAGAATTTGAAGAAGAAGAGAGGATTGAAGCAGCAGAAGATGGAGGCATGATCCATTCAGAGAATGAAAACCCCATCGTCAGCGGAGAATTTGGTGAATTGGAGGCTAAAAGCGAGGAGGAGTTGGAAGAACAAGGAGCTCCAGAAGCTCCCAAACCTGAACTCAAACCTCTTCCTAGTAATTTGAAATATGTTTTTCTTGAAAAGAATAATAAACCAGTAATTATTTCTTTGTGTTTGACAGGTTTCGAGGAGAAAATGCTAATTGAGGTGTTGTCCAAACACAAGAAGGCAATAGGCTGGTCATTATCAGACATTGAAGGAATCAGCCCCACAATTTGCACACACCGAATTCTGATGGAGGACAATTACAAGCCCAGCATCCAACCACAAAGAAGGTTGAACCCCACATTGCAAGAGGTGGTGAAAAAGGAGGTGATTAAACTCTTGGACGCAGGTATTATCTTTCCTATTTCTGATAGTGCATGGGTAAGTCTAGTTCAAGTTGTTCCTAAAAGGGGGGTACTACTGTCATTCATAATGAAAATAATGAACTGATCCCCACTAGGACAGTGACAGGTTGAAGGGTATACATAGACTATAGGAAATTGAATGCAGCCACTAGGAAAGATCATTTTCCTTTACCATTCATTGATCAAATGCTTGAAAGGCTTGCTGGAAATAAATTTTATTGCTTCCTGGATGGATATTCAGGATATTTTCAGATACCTATAGCACCTGAAGACCAGGAAAAGACCACCTTCACTTGCCCTTATGGCACCTTTGCATATAGGAGAATGCCCTTTGGCTTGTGCAATGCACCAGCCACTTTTCAAAGATGCATGATGGCTTTATTCCATGATATGATAGGGAAAATGATAGAAATTTTTATAGATGATTTTATAATTTATGGACTAACATTTGAAACATGTTTGCAGCACTAAGAGCTTGTACTCAAAAGGTGTGAAGAAAAGAAGCTAGTCCTAAATTGGAAAAAATGTCACTTCATGGTAAGGGACGGGATTGTACTTGGACATAAAATCTCAGAAAAGGGAATTGAGGTAGACAAGGCAAAAATTGAAGTGATTGAAAAGCTACCTCCACCCACTTCAGTCAAGGGTATTAGAAGTTTTTTAGGTCATGCAGGTTTTTACAGAAGGTTTATAAAAGATTTTTCCAAAGTTGCAAAACCTTTGTCAAATCTGCTTTCAAAAGATGTGAAATTTGATTTCAATAATGAATGCTTGCATGCTTTTAATCTTTTGAAACAAAAATTGATCTCTGCCCCCGTCATTGTGTCATCTGATTGGAACCTACCTTTTGACCTCATGTGTGATGCAAGTGATTTTGCTTTAGGGGCAGCTCTTGGCCAAAGAAAAGAAAAATTTTTCCACACAATATCATATGCTAGTCACACACTCACTGGTCCTCAATTGAATTATACCACTACTGAGAAAGAGCTTATGGCTGTGGTTTTTGCATTTGAGAAATTCATATCATATCTCATTGGTTCAAAGGTTATTGTTTGGACTGACCATGAAGCACTTAGATACTTATTTGCAAAGAAGGATTCCAAACCAAGGCTGATCAGGTGGATCCTTCTTCTTCAAGAATTTGATATTGAAATCAAGGACAAGAAAGGTGCTGAAAATGTGGTGGCAGATTACCTGTCAAGGCTGGAGGCAGAAAATAAAGATGGGGAAGTTTCAAAACTCTTTCTAGATGAGATGATTTGCCAGGTAAGTACTTCAAAGGTACCATGGTATGCTGATATTGCTAATTTTGTTTGCAACAAATGGGTACCAAAGCACTTCATCTACCAGCAAAGGAAGAAACTGATGGCAGACTCAAAGCACTACTACTGGGAGGATCTTTTCCTCTACAAAATATGCCCAGATCAAGTCATCAGAAGGTGTGTGAAAGAGGAAGAAGCCACACTCATTCTCAGCCACTGCCATGACAAGGAGGTTGGTGGTCATCACAGTGCAAACCGAACAGCAGCCAAGGTATTGCAATCTGGATTCTTTTGGCCAACACTTTTCAGAGATGCAAAGAGGTATGTCCAATCATGTGACCGGTGCCAACGAACGGGTAATATCTCTAGAAGGAATGAAATGCCTTTAAATAACATTCTGGAATGTGAATGCTTTGATGTTTGGGGTATTGAGTTCATGGGTCCCTTTCCACCTTCTTTTGGGTATGAGTACATTCTGGTGGCAGTGGATTATGTAACCAGATGGGTAGAGGCTATAGCAACCAGAACTAATGATGCCAAGGTTGTCATTGAATTTTTTAAAAAGAATATTTTCTGCCGCTTTGACACCCCTAGAGCTATCATCAGTGATGGGGGAAAGCATTTCTGCAACTTTTCTTTCAAAAATCTATTGAAAAAATATGGAGTCACCCACAAAGTAGCCACCCCATACCATGCTCAAACCAGTGGCCAAGTAGAAGTGTCCAATAGAGAGCTCAAGAGAATTCTGGAAAAAACCGTTAGCACTTCAAGGAGAGATTAGAAAACCAAGCTAGATGATGCACTGTCGGCATATAGGACAGCTTTCAAAACCCCAATAGGCATGACCCCCTATAGGTTGGTTTATGGAAAGGCATGTCATCTCCCCTTGGAATTAGAGTATAAGGCATATTGCGCAACCAAATTTTTGAATTTTGATATCAAGGCTACTGGAGAGAGTCGACTGTTGCAATTAAATGCACTAGATGAGCTGAGGTACTGGTCCTATGAGAAAGCCAAGATGTACAAAGAAAAAAAAAATGGCATGATGAGCACATCTTACCCAAAGAATTTCAACCTGGTCAACTTGTCCTCTTGTTCAATAACATACTTAGGTTGTTCCCTGGGAAACTTAGATCAAAATGGACTGGTCCCTTTTCAATGGAGACAGTGTTAAAATTAGGGGTTGTGGAAATAAGAAATCCAAAAGACCAATCCACCTTCATTGTGAATGGCCAAAGGCTGAAAAGATACATCTCCCCTGATTTCAATCAGGAAAGAACCTTCACAATCCTATCTGACTAGAAAAGAGTCACAAAGTCGAGTTGGGACTATAAACCAGAACTCATTTGCTTGTTTTTAGAATAGGATTGCATTGTCATTACATAGCATTGTGAATAAAATTTTTGAATTCTTAGGACTTGCATGATTAGTTGATTGACTTTGCATGATTAGGATAGACTTAAACCAGAAAGAGTTTTTAATTTTTCAAAAAATAGAAAGCAAAAATAAAAAAATTTAGAAAATAAAAGCCAAAAAAATCGCTTGACACTGGCGCTACCGCGCCAAATATTGACGCAATCGCACCAATTAGGAAAACAATTCTGAGCTTACTGTCTGCTTTCGTTCCTCCTCTGGGAAAATATGCTTTGGTGTCTATATATTTGATGCCTTAGAGTGATTTTTGTCTGCTAATATGTACTCAATCTCCATTCATATTGATGACATGATATTTTGCACTCTCACTATGTGTCCCAAAGCATGATTTCCCCAATGAAAATGTGTGATTGCTGATTCAGCATCTATATCTAACTATTCAAATCTTGTTCCAAGTGGAAATTTGCAAAAACACATTCAGGATGCTGAAATTTGAAGCTCCAACATGGCGCATCCGCGCCAATTTCTGGCGCTACCGCGCCACTGACTCATTGAATGATAACCGACCCAGAGTCCAGAAAAGGAAAATTCCACTACAGAGCAATCAAGGAGAAGCCCCATTCCACTTCAGGCACACCCAGACTGATCAGGGAAGTATTCATCTTACTTCTTATTTCTTTTTTATTATGCTTTGAGGACAAAGCAAGTTTTTAAGTTTGGGGTGGGATATCCTATCTTTATGCTTTCAAAAATCTCTGATTTCAAAATTTTCACCAGAAACAAACCCTAATTTGGGAAACATCAATGGAAACCCTAAGAAAAGAGAAAAGCATGATTCACTTTCTGGAGAAATATCTTATTTCAATCTTCTTAGTCTTAACAGGAGGAGAATTCTCTTTAAAAACAGTTTTTGGAAAAAGTATAAGTGAGCAAGTGGATGTAAACCACTAGAACCAACCTAAGGAAAGCTTGAGGCGAAACAAAGAAAGATTTCCAAATATCCTGAAGTGATTTATGCACTTGTTTTCAAATCGTTTGAGCCTTTTCAAGCCACCCACTTTAATGCACAAGATGCATCACTTTTTGTCAAACACCTTGAGCCAACAAGATCCCTGTTTTGTTTCAAAATCCCACATTACATGAACCATCCTTTGTGAAAAACCAACTTGCTTCATACTGACCTATATCTCTCCAAATTATTGAAGTGTTCTATTTAAATGAGCATGGACAAAAATCTTAAGATATAAGGAGGGAAGAAAGAAAGGTATAGAGGTGGGTAAAAAAAAAAAAAAAAAAAGGAACATGATGAAGGCTAAGTCAGGAGAAAGGCCACCTTGTGTGTGCACCGGGTCTCAGGCCTCAGCAAGCTTAGGGACTCTGAGTCAACTGGCAAGGTAAGCTGGACTCCAGACAAAGCAAAAAGGTTGTGGGGTAGTTAGGAGAAAGGCCACCTCGTGTGTGCACCGGGTCTTGGGCCTCAGCAAGCTTAGGGACTCTGAGTCAACCGGCAAGGTAAGCTAGACTCTGAACAAACCCAAGGAAGAGGATATATGTGAAGGGAGGAAGAAGAAAATAAAATGGGATCAATGCAAGAAAAAAGTTTGGGGTGGAGAAATTTTGAGAAAAATCATAAAAACTCATGCTCAGAAGTAATGGAACATGGATATGAGGAGGAGGATAAACCCAATGCTGACAACTTTCATCATACCCATTACCCATGCCCCATTACAACCTAGAAAAGACATATTGATCAGAATTATGGAGTTCTTCAGGTTAGTGGAGAGTAGAATAAGGGTTGGCATATGGTATTTACTGAGACTTCTCACTTGTATGAGGATAATGATCTTTGAAAAATTAAAGAAAAGTTTGAATTCTGTTTTGACTTAAGCAAGGAGAATCATCACTAGGAAAGAAGTGAATCATCCATGCTGAACTTATAAAAGGGAATGCCACTGATCTTTTCTCAATCTCTGTATGCGTATCTGGATATTTCTTTCAAAGCTTGCTCGACGACGAACAAAGATTTAAGTTTGGGGTTGTGATAGGTGTCTAAAAGACACTATCTTTGGGCATAGAAATTGATTGAAAAACTTAATCCTGAGTTAATTTCAAGCAAAAATTAATAAATATGACTCAGTTTAATGTTTTATGCCTTAGGTACCCATTCGAAGAAGAAAAAGGGGATTTGGAGCAAAAACAGAAGAAAAATGAGCAAAAGAGACCAAAAAGGAGAACGGCGCGACCGCGCCAGAATCGGCGACACCGCACCAGTTAAATGCGCAAAAATTCAAATTAATGAGAAAAATTGTGCAACGACCTAACGGTCATGAAAGCCAACGATTGGGGAATGTGAAATGGCGCGACCGCGCCATCAGAGGGCGCTGTCGTGCCAAAGAACCGGCGCGACCTCAAGCAGAGCCAGAATGGACGCGGCGCAGTGCTTCTGAAGAAGGAAAGAAAAGTTGCCATACGGGGAGTAGAGAAAAGCCTTAGTGGCGCGGCCGCGCCACTCTTACAGCAAATTTGGTGCGGCCGCGTCGATGACTCAGCTACACAAAATCGCGAAAATATCGGGAACCTGACATCAAATCGAGTCCAAACTTGGGGGAAGGAGTCACAAGCATCTAAGAAAGGTATCCACGAAGATTTTAAGGTAATGTGCTCGAGTCTAGGTGCATTGAATGATCAAAGAGAAGAAGTTCAATTCAAAATACTAAACTGCTGCCAAAAGAAGAAGATAAATACGGAATTTATGGAGAGCATACATGGAGTGCCCGAATTCAAATTAAATCCAAACTTGGGAAGAAGGTTCCTGGTGCTACAGAGGATCATGTCACGAAAATTCAGGCCAATCCAAGCCAGGATTCTCGAGTTTCACATCTCCAAAGTTGTGGACCCTGTGCAGAAATTGGCAGCAAAAACCATGCAACTTCGTCTCATCATATCTCGAGTTTCCCAACTCAGAATGAATTCAAATTTAGTGAGAAAGGAAAGGACTACATAAGGAAGGTTTAGATATAATTTCATCCAATTCTGAGGTCGGGAAGTCACAATTCACACCCCTGGACAGAGGCTAAAATTACAAGGGCTGGACAGAACTTCAAGTATAAATAGGGATCCAAGGCAGAGCATAAAACATCTAGTTTTGTATTCAACATTCAGTTTTGAGTTTAGTTTTGAGCTTTGTATTCAGTTTTTCTTGCTAGTTTAGTTTAGAGAGAGAGGAAAAGGTCCAGAGAGAGTTCACACGAACTCTGGTCACCTTGAGGAAGAAAGGTGGAGCAACAAGCTAAGGAGCAAGAGTGATTAAGGAAGACTTCCCAAGGGAGTTTTTCTTTACTTAGTCTTTCTTATTTCATGGCTGTTGTAAAAACCTTGTTGTGTGCTTTTTATTCTAGCATGGAGTAGTCGTTTTTAATTGGGAGTCCCTGACTCCCTAGGCATGTAATCAGATTGGTACTTATAATATATTTGGTTTTCAGTTTGGTGCATTAATGAGTTTTTCATGTTGTAAATTCTTGATTCATACTTGCTGACTGGCTATGTACTGGTTATAAGGTGACGTTGGGCTTAAGGTAAGACATGGTGTTAGGATTTTGCAATCTTTATGAGTTTATGCACTAGGTAGATCACTAATCCTTGGGTTAATCCTCGACCTTAAAGTAATACCCTGTTGGATTAGTTGATATGCCTATGACATAAGAGCTTCGTGTTTATGTTGTCAAATAGAGTAGATTATGACTGGCTAGTTTGCTCTAGGAGATAGGAAAAGGTGATGTCGATGCGGATTATAGCCATGGTTTTATAAGCTCGTCAGGAACTGATTTCCAAAATATTGTTTCAATTCAATCTCAGAAGTGTCTAGGGAGGGAAGTGGATTCCCAACGTCTCTCTCCTCATTGAATTGACTCAAAAGTTTTTCTCAACAGTTTTTAATTACTGATTTAGTTAATCCTCTGTCTCTCAAATCAGGATTCTCAAACTTTAGATTTTTATCCATAAAGCAATTAATTGCTGGCTTGGTCCTTATGGGACGATATTCGGACTTGCGTAAAGTGTATATTGCTTTGATTAGTCCTCTTGCTTGTGATTAGCTAGAATCGCATCAGTTTTTGTACTTGGTTTATTTTTTATTTCCATGGCTTTAATTGAATCCTTTTTGTTTATTTATACTGTTAGCATGGAGTAGTCTCTCTATTTGGGAAGTCATGAACTCCTAGTTTTAATATGTTAATGTTTTGAAGTTTATACCAAAATAGTACTTTGACTTTGTTTTAGAATCTAAGTTAATTGCCTACTTCTAGTTTGAATTGCTTTCTGAGTTTAACGAGGTTTGAATAGAGAAGTTAAAATTCAGTAGAGGTTTGGACTATTGGTTTGATTCTTTGTTTTCTAAAACAACTCTTTTTTCTAAGTAGATCGTTCCGGATTGTGATGGAGACTAGTGAAAGCGATGTGACTTTTTATAACTATTAAATCCTTCATAACCTGGCTCATTTGAGAACTCAGAAGTGTGACTACATTTTTTATTGTTTGTAACTCTGCATTCATTGCTCGAATAATTTTCTTTTCTGCCTCAAATTTAACTTTGCTGGTCATTTGCTCCTCTTTTTGCTGCGCATTTACTTGTAATGGTTGGAATTCGGGAGGGGGTTGCCTTGGTTGGTTAGTGTTGTTCCATAAGAAATTTGGATGATTTCTCCAGCCAGGGTTATATGTATTGATGTACGGGTCTATCTTGCGAGAATTAGCAACAAAATTAGCTTGTTCAGGTGAGGAATTCAGAGCATATACATTACCTTGGCATTCATAATTGGCAAGTCCTCCACATAATTCGCATATCGAAGCTATCACAGGGTTTGATTGTTGCTGCAAACTTGCTACTTGTTTCTAGAGTGCTTCTAATTGTGCTTGCATGGTTGTTGAGGATTCCAATTTGTAAACTCCAGCAACCTTCTTGGCTGATCGTTCCACTGAATATTGATACATATTTGTTGTCATTTCCTCTATCAGCTCATGAACTTCTTCAGGAGTTTTGTTTCTGATTGATGCACCCGATGCAGCATCTATCATGCTTCTTGTGTTGATGTTTAACCCATTGTAAAATATCTCAATCTGCCTCCAAAGTTCTATTTCTATTTGATATGGAAACGACATCATTCTTCGACATGTACCACATGCTACATACACACACACACACACAGACACACTTTTACTTTCTTGCCCACTTAAGGCTTAATTCCATGCATTTGTTTCCTGCCCACTTAAGACATAATTCCACACACTTGTTTCCTACCCACTTAAGACACTTGTTTACTGCCCACTTAAAATATAATTCCACACACTTGTTTAGAAGTGAGTCTCTAACTTCCATTGTATGGTATTGTAAATTTAAGTTTCCTGATGACATCTTAAGTTTGTTCATTTTGTTCTATTTTTCCTTACTCTTTTTAAGGCTCTAGAGTTATGGCTGATGTGTTCTTTCAAAATTATACATAAGTATACTGAGTGATGTGATCCCATCTAATCACTAGCTAAAGGACTAATCAATGTAATATAGACTTAGGTTAAGTCCGAATATCGTCCCACAAGGACCAAGCCAGCAGTTAATCACTTTCTGAATAAAAATTTAAAGTTTGAGTATCCTGATTTGAAATACTTAACAAAACAGCAATTTTAAACTAAACAACTACTCGAATCAAGTTGAAAGAGCACTGGAGGAAATTCAGTAAGGAGAAAAGACGTTGGGAATCCAATTCCCTCCCAAGGCATTTCTGAGATTGAATGGAAATTGAGTTTTGGAAATCAATTTTTGACGAGCTTATGGAACCCATCGTTACTTCCGCATCGGCAACACCTTTTATCTCCTAGAGTAAAGCATCCGGCATGATCAACTCTACTTGATAGCATAAATATAAAGCTCAGCAACCCTACGAATGGTCGAGAATCAGGTCTTATGCCATAGATAAATCAATCAGGTCAAAAGGGTATTACTTTAAGGTCGAAAATTAACCTTAAGAGCAGTTAACCTATCTAGTGTATGAACTCAAAAAGAACATGTACATCCTATCAAACATATCTTACCTTCAGTCAAACTGATAACCAGTACATCGTAAGACAGCAAGTATGAATCATGGAATTAACAGCTTAAAAATGCTCATTCATACACCAAATTGAAAACCAAGTAAACCATAATGTATCAATCTCATTACATGCTTAGGGAGTCCTGGACTCCCAACTAAAATAACTACTTCATGCTGAAAGTGTAAAAACACATCAAGGTTTCAATAACAGCCAGAAAAGAAAAATAACAACTGAGTACAAAAACTCCCTTGGAAGACTGCTGCTAGTCACCCTTACACCTTGGCTAAAATCTCCACCTTTATTCTTCAATGCACCAAGAGGTCATGAAATACTTCCTTTAGAAATCCTCTCCTCTCAAAAATAAATAACACAGCAGGAAATTGAACTAAAATTCGATGCCTTACACTTCTCCTCGGACCCCTATTTATAGCTTAACTTCTGTCCAGGCCTTGTAATTTGGTGTCTGTCCAGGGATATAAAATATGCCTTCCCAACCTCAGAATTGGATGACATTATATACGAACCTTACTTCCATGGTCCTTGACTAGTGTACGAAATTTGAGTTGAATCTGAATTAGGAAACTAGAGATATGATGCTGAGAAGTTGGGTTGCTTCTTCTGCCAATATCTGCACTGGGTCCACCACTTCGAAAATATAAAACTCTAAAAGAACGACTTGAATTGACCTGATTTTTCGTGGTATGATCTTCAATCCTCTTAGGAATATTCAGTCCCAATTTGGGTTCAATTGGTTATCGGGAACTTTAGATATGATCTCTTCAAACTCGGATTTTTCTTCCTTTCTTCAACAGTTTCCTTATTTGTATTGAACTTTTCTTCTTGGACATTCAAACCACATAGAATTCAAGTCAATTTCCTCTAGAGTCTTCGTGGACACCTTCCTTAGGTACTTAGGACTTCTTTTCCTAAGTCTGGGCTTGATTGGTTATCATAATCCCTAGATTTTTGTGACTTGCGTTGCTGAGTCATTGACGCGGTCGCGTTGTTGATGTGCCTGATAGTGGTGCGGTCACGCCAGTTGAACAGAATCCTTTCAAAGTTCGAAAGCGACAACTATATCCGTGCTGTATTAGGAGACTTCATGGCGCGGTATCGCCAGCTTTTGCTGTTGTTGTGGCGTGGTATCCCCACTCCTTAGAAATTTTGTTGGTCCCCAAAATGGCAACTCTTCCTTCTGTATTTGGCAGCTCTTCAGCGCGTCAATGTCGTCTCTGTGTGAGGTAGCGCCAATTTCCTGGCGTTGTAGTGCCCTCTAAAGGAGCGATCACGCCACTTCACATTCCCCAACTGCTCTCTTTCATGTCTGTTAGACCATTCGGATATTTTATCTTTTAATTAGAATTTTTGCCCATTTTCTCGGCGTGGTGGCGCCGATTATGGCGCAGATGTGCCATGCATCTTTTTGGATTGTTTTGCTCATATTTCTTTCATTTTTGCTCTGAATCTAGATTTTCTTCTTCTACTGGGCACCTGAGACACAAAACATGATTTTGAGTCATCTTTGTTATTTTTATACTAAGAATTGACCCAGACTTAGATTTTCCAATCAATTTTCATGCCCAAAAATAGTATCTTTCAGACACTTATCACTGAGCAAAGGAAATTTCTGATGACCAGATAGTATGCAATTTTTTTTTAAATGGCAATTATAATTCCATTTACAAATTGCAATTCTCTAGATTGTATGTTGTTGTACTCACGCATTTTTTTAGGCATACTTTGTTTGACTATGAAACTTATGTAATTGGTATGCATGTGAGTTATGTAATTCATGTATGTGGTACCTTAATTGATCAGTCACTGAAGGGATCTTTCACTGAAGGGTCCTAAATGTGGCATTTTTTAGTTTCTACTGCTAACCATGCTAGTGATAGGTGATTTTATTGATGCTTGATGGCTCGTGTCTCTTCATGCTTTCTTCTTTTTACAAATAAACGAGGCTCTACTACTACTTCCCATCCCATGAATGAAAATGCAGAAAAGACAAACCTTGTACCTGAACAGATTAACCAGGTTTTGCACAGTCTTCTTTTCATTGCAGTTTTGAATTTAAAATTGCAATAGCTTGAGAAAGATTATGTTTAAAAATGTATTTTTTAGCGATTATCAGAAAGAAATGCATATATAACTACTTTTATTTAGAACTAAATTTTATTCTTCTATTTTTGTTCTGAAAAGTGCTGGACACACACACACACACACACACACACACACACACACACACACACACACACACACACACACACACACACACACACACACACACACACACACACACACACACACACACACACACACACACACACACACACACACACACATTATTGTGATGATTCATTTTTAATGGGATTTGTTCACTTTAATTTCAGCAGTTCAACTCAAGTACAAGGTGCTGACTTCGGTTTTGTAGAAGTGATTTCAACCAGTAGATAGAGCCCTCAAAATTTCTGGTGTGTGGAACTTGATCAGTACAATCCATTCCATAAATTTTCCTCTTTTTTTATCTTGATGCTTGCAACAACTATTGCATTCGTATGATTGGCTTCTGCTTTCTTTTTCTTTTCTGGTATATATCAATTATACTAGTATCAAGTGGTTGTGTGGTTTCATGGCAATAAATTTTGAATTATTTTCAGCTTGCTTGATTCATTCTTTAAATATCAGGTATAGATAAGAGTTGGATGCAACTTTGGTGTTCTAGAATGTTTAGTGGTGAATATAAGGAAGGGGTAAAATCCTTTATGCAAATGGCACACTCTGTTGTTGGTACCAATAATAAGATCCGATGTCCTTGTAGAAATTATGTTAATAGAAAGTTTATTGAGCTCCACATAGTAGAAGAACATTTATTTGTCGTGGGGATTTACCAACTTACACTCGGTGGACTTTTGATGGGAAAAGGTATACTTTAGAAGAAATTGTTTCAACAAGCGCGATCTCCTAGTAGCCAAGTGGATGGTTCTAGAATTCACAATCGCATTCAAGATGCACAGGTTGACCAAGCTGTTGCACTTGATAGTCCAATGACTTGTAGTAGAATCTCGAAAGTACCTGTGTAAGAAACAAGTGGGAATGAACATTCAGTGACTTATTTATGGATGCTAATGAGGAGTTGTACCCAGGGTGTAAAAGCTTCTCAAAGGTTAAGTTTCTTATACGTTTGCTTCATATTAAGAGCACAAGAAACCTGAGTAATAGAGTAATGAATGACTTGCTCATGTTAATGAAAGAAGCATTACCTACAAGTGAGACTTTGCCTCATAATTATTATGAGGCTATAACTCTTTTGAGAAAGTTAGGTTTCTTTTATGGGAAGATACATGCATTCAAAAATGACTGCATTTTGTTTTGGAAGGAACATGAGAAAACAGAGAAATGTCCACAATGTAATGAGAAAAGGTACACTAATTCAACCAAGAAAGGTAAACCAATACCCCAAAAGGTGTTGCGTTATTTTCCCTTGAAGCCACTGCTACAACGGTTATTCACATCAAAAGAAACTGTGAAAGACATGTGTTGGCATGCTGAGGGGCTTGTGAAGGAAGCAAATATTTAAAAACACCCTGCATATTCAAAGCAATGGGAGGAATTTGACAAAGAGTACACATGGTTTGCTGCCGATCCTCAAAATGTACGTCTTGGATTAGCAAACGATGGATTTAACCCTTTTGACAACATCAGTACTACTTATAGTATTTGGCTAGTGGTATTAATGTCATATAACATGCCACCATGGAAGTGCATGAAAGATCACTATTTTATGATGAGCTTACTTATTCCTGGGCCAAAATCACCTGGTAATGATATAGACGTATATTTACGTCATTTGGTTGAAGAGTTGAAAGAACTTTGGGAAAGGGGTGTTCAGACATTTGATACATTCACGGGAACCATATTTACAATGCATGTTGCTTTATTATGGACCATTAGTGATTTTCCTGCTTACGGATCTTTGTCAGGTTGGAGTACTAAAGGGAAAATGACATGTCCGGTATACATGAGCAATACAGCTTCCATGAAGTTACACCATTGCCAAAAAAAAGTGTTAAATTGGCCATCGTCGATTTTTACCGACTAGTCATCAATAGCAAAAATATAAAAAATTTGATGGAAACCAAGATAATCCCCCGCCCCCCTCTTCAAGAGAATCTCTGCCAATGACATCGAAGAAGAATTGGATTGACTTCCTTTTGTCCCATTAGGTAAATTTTTGAAGCACAAAAAAATGGAAGTGTGCTCCAAATATATTAAATTGGAGGAAGAAGACTATATTTTTTTAGTTGAATTATTGGTCAAAGTTAAAGTTGAGGCACAATTTGGATGTTATGCACATCGAGAAGAATATTTGTGATAACATTTTGGGCACTATGATGAACATATCTAGTAAATTGAAAGACTCGTTAAATTCAATGTTGGATATAGAAGATATGGGAATAAGAAAAGAAGAGATAATGGTTCAATCTTCATGCCTCATGCCTCGTACTCAATGTCACCTACTGAAAGAAAGTGGTTTTGTGCGTGCCTTTTGATTCGATCCCAGCTAATCACTAGAGGACTAATCAATGTAATATAGACTTATGTAAGTCCAAATATCGTCCCACAAGGACCAAGCTAATAGATAACTGCTTTTCTAGTTTAAAAACCAAAGTTTGAGAAATCAGTTGGAAGGGAGTTATAAAAATAGAAAGTAAACTAATCTACCTAATCCTATAGAGATCAAGAGAGGGCTTTTGATAAAATCAGTATGGAAAAAGGCATTGGGAATCTAATTCCCTCCCTAGGCAATTCTAAGATTGAATAGAAGTTGTGTTTTTTAAATCAATTTCTGACGAGCTTATAAAACCATGGCTACAATCCGCATCGGCATCACCTGTTTCTATCTCCTAGAGTAAACCTAGCTAGCATGATCGACTCTACTAGATAGCATAAACATGAAGCTCATTGTGTCATAGACAAATCAACTAATCCAACAGGGTATTACTTTAAGGTCGAGGATTAACCCAAGGATCAATTAATCTGCCTAGTGTATGAATTCAAAAAGACTTGTACAACCCTATCAGCATATCTTACCTTAAGTTTAGTGTCACCTTATAACCAGTACATAGCAAACAGCAAGTATGAATCAAGAATTATACACTTTGGAAAACTCATTCATGCACCAAATTGAAACCAAATAGAATATAATGTATCAATCTCATTACATGCCTAGGGAGTCATGGACTCCCAATATAAAAGACTACTCCATAATGGAAATAAAAATACAAAACAAGGTCTTGAACAACCATGAAGAAGAAAAGAAAAGATAAACTAAGTACAAACTTCCCTTTAGAAGGATCTACTTGTTTAAGATGGCTTCCAATGGCTGCTTCTCCTCCTTGCCCAAAAGCTTCAATAGGACGTCTCCTTTGCCTCTCAAGACTCTCTCTAAACTAACTACAAAGCTGGAAATTAAACTCAGAACTGAAGGGTGTAACTAAAACTGATTATTGAATACAAAATTGGATACAAAACTGGATGCCTAACTCTCTGCCTCGGACCTCTATTTATAGTTGAAATTCTGTCCAGGCCTTGTAAATTGGTCTCTGTTCAGGGGTATGAATTATACTTTATCGACCTCTAAATTGTATGAAATTACATCCTAACCTTCCTTCTATAGTCCTTTCCTTGCTCACGAAATTTGAATCCATTCTGAGTTGGAAAACTCGAGATATGATGTGGAGGAGTTGGATGGTTTCTGCTGCCAATTTCTGCACTGGGTCCACCACTTTGGAGACATAAAACATGAGAAGCCCGGCTTGGATTGGCCTGAATTTTCGTGACATGGTCCTCAGTACCATCAGGAATCCTCGTTCCAAGTTTGGCTTCAATTGAAATTTTGTAACTCCATGTATGCTCTTCATAAAATTCGGATTTATCTTCTTCTTTTGGCAGCAGTTTCCTATTTTGAATTGAACTTCTCTCTTTGATCATTCAATGCACCTAGACTCGAGCACATTACCTTAAAATCATCGTGGATACCTTCCTTAGACACTTAGGACTCCTTTTCCCAAGTTTGGACTCGATTGGATGTCAGGATCCCGAGATTTTCATGACTTATCATTGCTGAGTCATCGGCGCGGCCAAATATTAGCTTTAAAATGGCGCGGTCGCGGCACTGGAGCAGAGTCCTTAAATGGAAAGAGTTATGATCATGTTTGGCAACTTAAAAAGCCTTCCAGCTCCATTTTGGCGCGGTCGCGCCTGTCACTACAACATTGTACCTTTATGCACTAAAATCCTCATATCTTCTTCATTTTAGCTCCGATTTCAATGATTCTTGTTGCGTTGGACTCCTGAGAGAGAAAAGATTAATCTGAGACATAATTCATGTATTATTATGAATATTGACTCCAAAATATAATTTCTAATTCCAATTCAGGGGTAAAAATAGTGTCTTTTAAACACTTATCACAACCCCAAACTTAAACCTTTGCTCGTCCTCGAGCAAAACTAAAAGAAAAAAATAAAAAAGAACCAGAGTTATGATCAATTATCAAATTTTAAGGAAAATCAGTGGGGTTACCCTTTCCAAGCATCAATCAAAGATTACTCGTTCAAACCTCTCCTATTGTTGGTTATTCTGCTTAGTCAAGGCATGATCATGCTATCTTCCACCATACATACCACTTTCCCATGCATGTGAGCAGTTTAAATTAAACAACATAAGTCAACCATCAGTATAATCTCCACTAACATGAAGGAATCTCAAAATTATGATCAAAAGGTCTTCTATAGGTTGTAATGGGGCATGGGTAATGGGTAAGGAGGAAATTAAGGAAAAAAATTTTTAGGGTCAGTCCTCCTCCTCATATCCATGTCTCATCTTCCTGAGCATGAACCATCTCTGATTGTAGCACACCACCCCAAACTTAAAAATTTGCTTTGTCCTCAAAGCTATCAAATAACATAAAGATATTTGCACCTTCTCGTTAATCCCAAACACTACCTCATCTCTCAAGGAAAAGTTCTATTTTTTTTTTTCGCCCTTTTTTTTTGCTTTGGCTTTGTTTGGAGTCTAGCTTACCTTGCCGGTTGACTCAGAGTCCCTAAGCTTACTGAGGCCCGAGACCCGGTGAACACACAAGGTGGCCTTTCTCCTAACTCAGCCCTCTTTTTCACTTCATTTTTTTTTTTTTTTTTTTCATTTCACTTTTCCTCTCAGATATTCCAGTACCTTTTTCATTCATCTTGCTCCTTCCTTCCTCTCCTTTTCAAAGAATTTCTGTAACCTTCACTCATCCCTCCTTATTTCTCCATAACTTTAGATTTTATGTCCATGCTCATTCAAACAGAACACTTCAATAATTTGGAGAAATATAGGACAGTAAGAAACAAGTCTATTCATCACAAAGGCTGGTTCATATAATGTGGGAATTAAAAATAAAGCAAGGATCTTGTCGGCTCAAAATATTTGACAAAAGGTGATGCATCTTGTGCATTAAAGTGAGAGGCTCAAAAAGGCTCAAACGGTTCAAAACAAGTGCCTAGATCATTTTATAATTTTGAAAAACCTATCTTTGTTTCCCCTCGATTTTCCTTCAGGTTGGTTCTATTGTAAAAAATTAACATGCTCAATGCATTCAACCAATCAAACCACTTTCCAAGACAGCTTTTCCCATGCCAAAACCAAACATTCAAACAAATATACTTCTCAAGAGAATGAATGAGACCTATCTTCTCAATCCACAAATCAGAGTTCCCACAAAATTTTTTAAAAACTTTTTCAGATTTAGAAACATTCTTCTGGTATTGACTCAAAACAAAAACAAAGACTGACAAATCAAAACTAACTAAACAATGAAAACCAACTAAACTTTAAAATCAGAGTTTCCCACCCCAAACTTAAAATTTTGCATTCTGATCAATTCAATAAAATGAGATAGAGGGTAAGAAACTTCCCTAAGAATGTTGGCTTCTTGAACTTCCAGATTTTTCTTGAGGCACCATGAGGAATTTGAACTTGAGCTGCCTTCATGCTTGACCAAAAGTGGTTAGAACCATTCATAGCACAAAATTATTGCAAACGAATTCAAAAATTTTTGAAATTTTACCAAGGCGTATAACTCATAAATAAAAATATGTCATAATTGGAATGGAATGATTCGGAGTTACAGATCCTCAAAAATTGATCAAAACATGTGGTGCGGCCGCGCCAGAATTTGGCGCGGAAGTGCCACTCTTTTCCTTCATAAATTGAAATTCTGAAAGCCAAATTTTAAAATTCCTCTTGGAACATGTTTTTAAGGTTCAGAGGTGCACAATAAAATAGGTTTGATGCATTTTCATCAAGGGAAGTGAAAGATACACATATATGAAATCCTGGCAGCAAATCTGAAATTCTGGGCAGAAAGTGAGTTGGAGGTATTTTGCAAGCATTGTATCTCCCTAACCACTTATCATCTAGAGCTGAAAAATGGTTTCCTGGAAAGTACTAAGTATGAACTTTAATCAACTAAAAATAGTTTTCCAAGAATCATTACAAAAAATTTTAGAAATCAGCTCAAAGACAGAAAGATGGTAATGTTTCCAACCCAAATTTTTTCCAGAAAACAGTTTTAATTACCTAAGTTGCAGCAGTCATAACTTCCTTTCCACTCAATGAAAATTCCTCAAATCCAGCCCTATTTTATCTACTAAGTGCCCTCTTGAACTACTTACCCTTCCATGGTGGGTTCCACTTCGAGATTTTTTAGAATTCGGCTTCAAAATTGGCTGTTCGAATAGAGTTGTTGTTGCACTGCTTCTGCACAGAGTTTTCATGAGCATTCTGATGGCTTTTCTTTTGAAGGAAGCTGCTGTGAATGGTTGGGAATGATTGTCCCAACTTCCTTCTTCTGATATCTGCATTTAGACTTTGAAAAACACATCTAGAAATACATCAAGTATAATTCAAATAATGGCTTCATGCAACTCCACTTAGCTTTCAAATTCTAGATTTTTCAACGACAGGTGCCTTAGACAAAAATTTTCTTTTTTTCTGGTGTTTATTCAAACCAAACAAAATAAAAAAAGACTAACCTCACATGATTAAAACAAAACTAGACCTAAGATCTAGGATTCACATAAGGTGGTTATTCATACCAAAGTACAATTGAATTGAAAAACTAAACTAACTTACCTGCCATGGGTTACCTCCCATGAAGCGCTAAGTTTATGGTCCTCAGCCAGACCAGTACCTTCATTCCACCTGGATCAAAAGAAAAATTTAATTCGAATCCATTCATCATAACTTTTCTTCCTTTGCAATGTTTTATGCTAAAGCAACCAAATTTTGATGTTGAGTTAAAAATCCTTTCTTTTGACATTGTGGCTTCTAAGAAGTAGATCTTCACACATATCAGCCACTCATTCATCTTCTTGTCCAGCCCTAATAAAATTTTTAGTTGTATTTTTGGGCTAGGTGTATAAGGTGGGATGATCAAAAAGTCTAAGTCAAAGGAGAGCCCTATCTCTTCTTTTTTCTCTACCCAATTCTCTAATGGCTTTTCATGGGAAGGTTATATGATATGACCTATGGTTTCTTCTTCCTTCCCTTCATCTAGTACTTCAGTCATGGTTTCTTTTTCAGCCTCTAATGATTTTTCTCCTTGCTGGGATTTTTCTTCTTCCTCTTCTACATTCACAGCTATCTCAGCCATGGGTTTTTCTACTTTGACCTCATCAGCTTCTGCCATGCTCTCTTCTTCAGCCACTAATGCTTGTAGTTCTCTCTCAATTAGTTGGAAGATCAGAAATGGGATGAATATTTCCTCCACCTCATCTACTATCTCTTCAATTGGTTCTTCCTCATCCTCTAAATCATAGGGGCACACACTCTCTTCCAAGGTTTCTTTTGGTTGAGGGTGGGGTTTTCTAGAATTTTTTCACTCCTAAAGGGTATGGACTGCTCTACCTCTTCAATTGGTTCTTCCTCATCCTCTAATTCTTGTAGATTTTGCTCTTCTGAATTCTCTTCAAGATAATCTAACCACCTTACTAGGTCCTCCCATTCTTGAGTGGTATGAAGTGTGACCGGTTGCTTTATTGACTGAACATTTGCATGCATTATTTCCATTGACTGTAATTTTGCATACATTTCTTGTAACATTTTCCTTTCTTCCTCTCAGTCATCCCTTGCGATCATTGACACCTCCTCCTTTTGGTTGTAAGAATTGCCATATGGGTCTAACCTGCAGGAATTATACTCATAATTAGAAAAATAAGGTCTTGAATTTAAATGACATACATTAGTAGCATGGTTACCTCCACACACATCACAAAAATAATTCACAGAATTTCTTTGTAGTTGCAAGATATTAGCTTGCCTTTCAAGTAAATCAATTTGACTTTGCATGCTAAGCATATCATCATGATGGGTGGGAGAGTTATAAGAGTGGTCAAAAGAACTATATGGTTGTTCATAAGAATCACATGGCATATGAAAATTTCTAGAATGCAGAAAAGAATTCCATGCTTGATTTGGGTAAGAAAAATCATTATACTCCTCAAGGTGTCTCCTTCCATATGTGGACTTATGCAAACCAAAATCCATGCACACAACACATCAGTCCACCACAAAAATAAAAAAAAATAAAAAAAAACAGAATATACACTCAAAGCTCAAGTTTTAAACACTAGCAATTACTATTAAAACATTGGTCCCCGGTAACGGCGCCAAAAACTTGATGCGATCCCAGCTAAGCACTAGCAAGAAGACTAATCAATGTAATATAGACTTATGTAAGTCCGAATATCGTCCCACAAAGCCAAGCTAATAGATAACTGCTTTTCTAGTTTAAAAACCAAAGTTTGAGAAATCAGTTGGAAGGGAGTTATAAAAATAGAAAGTAAACTAATCTACCTTATTCTATAGAGATCAAGAGAGGGCTTTTGATAAAATCAGTATGGAAAAAGGCATTGGGAATCTAATTCCCTCCCTAGGCAATTCTAAGATTGAATAGAAGTTGTGTTTTTTAAATCAATTTCTGACGAGCTTATAAAACCATGGCTACAATCCGCATCGGCATCACCTGTTTCTATCTCCTAGAGTAAACCTAGCTAGCATGATCGACTCTACTAGATAGCATAAACATGAAGCTCATTGTGTCATAGACAAATCAACTAATCCAACAGGGTATTACTTTAAGGTCGAGGATTAACCCAAGGATCAATTAATCTGCCTAGTGTATGAATTCAAAAAGACTTGTACAACCCTGTCAGCATATCTTACCTTAAGTCTAGCGTCACCTTATAACCAGTACATAGCTGACAGCAAGTATGAATCAAGAATTATACACTTTGGAAAACTCATTCATGTACCAAATTGAAACCAAACAGAATATAATGTATCAATCTCATTACATGCCTAGGGAGTCATGGACTCCCAATATAAAAGACTACTCCATACTGCAAATAAAAACACAAAACAAGGTCTTGAATACAACCATGAAGAAGAAAAGAAAAGATAAACTAAGTACAAACTTCCCTTTAGAAGGATCTACTTGTTGAAGATGGCTTCCAATGGCTGCTTCTCCCCCTTGCCTCAAAAGCTTCAATAGGACGTCTCCTCTGCCTCTCAAGACTCTCTCTAAACTAACTACAAAGCTGGAAATTAAACTAAGAACTGAAGGTTGGAACTAAAACTGAATATTGAATACAAAATTGGATACAAAACTGGATGCCTAACTCTCTGCCTCGGACCTCTATTTATGGTTGAAGTTCTGTCCAGGCCTTGTAAATAAGTCTCTGTTCAGGGGTATGAATTATGCTTTCCCGACCTCATAATTGGCTGAAATTACATCCAAACCTTCCTTCTGTAGTCCTTTCCTTTCTCACAAAATTTTAATCCATTCTGAGTTGCGAAACTCGAGATTTGATGTGGAGAAGTTGGATGGTTTCTACTGCCAATTTTTGCACTGGGTCCACCACTTTGGAGAGATAAAACTTGAGAAGCCCGGCTTGGATTGGCCTGTATTTTTGTGACATGATCCTCAGTATAATCAGGAATCGTCTTTCCAAGTTTGGCTTCAATTGGAATTCGGGAACTCCATGTATGCTCTTCATAAAATTCGGATTTATCTTCTTCTTTTGGCAGCAGTTTCCTATTTTGAATTGAACTTCTCTCTTTGATCAGTCAATGCACATAGACTCGAGCACATTACCTTAAAATCTTCGTGGATACCTTCTTTAGACACTTAGCACTCCTTTTTCCAAGTTTGGACTCAATTAGAAGTCAGGATCCCGAGATTTTTGTGACTTATCATTGCTGAGTCATCGGCGCGGTCGCGCCAAATATTTGCTTTAAAATGGCGCGGTCGCGCCACTGGAGCAGAGTACTTGAATGGAAAAAGTTTTCGTCGTTTTTGGCAACTTAAAAAGCCTTCCAGCTCCATTTTGGCACGGTCGTGCCATTTTCTAGCGCGGGCACGCCATTTTTTGCCTTCAAACTGGTGCGGTCGCGCCGGTCACTGCAACATTGTACCTTTATGCACTAAAATCCTCTTATCTTCTTCATTTTAGCTCCGATTTCAAGGTTTCTTATTGCGTTGGACTCCTGAGAGATAAAAGATTAATCTGAGACATATTTCATGTATCATGATGAATATTGACTCCAAAATATAATTTCCAATTCCAATTTAGGCCTAAAAATAGTGTCTTTTAGACACTTATCACCTTTATAAAATAAAATTTCCCAATGGATATGCATCAAACATTGCACGTTGTGTGAATGTGGGAGATTCCATAATATCAGGCTTAAAATCTCATGATTGTCAAGTAATGCTCCAACACTTGCTTCCTGTGATATTGCGTAGTTTTGCAACTAAAAACATAACTACTCCAATTGTGGAGCTTGGAATTTTTTTTAAAGAGTTGTGTTTAAGGACACTTAATGCAAATGTGTTGAAAATTTTGCAAGCAGATATTAAATTGATTTTGTGTAAGTTAAAGTGCATCTTCCCACCTTTTTTATGTGATGGGTCATCTAGCAATTCATTTCCCTCAAGAGGCAATGATCTATGGTCTAGTTCAGTATCGATAGATGTATCCGATCGAGAGGTGAAAACTATTTTTATTTTTATTTCAATCATTTTGGTTTATTTTATCTATTTTATTCTTGTAATGATTGAAATTTAAGTGCTGAATAGGTTTCTTTGAAAATTGAAAACCTTGTACGAAACAAAGCTCATCCAGAAGGTTCAATTGTCAAAGCATACATTGACAATGAAGCTTTGACATTCCGTTCAATGTACCTTGATGGAGTAGAAACACGATTCAATCAAATGGATCGTAACTATGATGGAGATCTTAGATGTCAATAATTTTGGTTTATTTTATCTATTTTATTCTTGTAATGATTGAAATTTAAGTGCTGAATAGGTTTCTTTGAAAATTGAAAACCTTGTACGAAACAAAGCTCATCCAGAAGGTTCAATTGTCGAAGCATACATTGACAATGAAGCTTTGACATTCTGTTCAATGTACCTTGATGGAGTAGAAACACGATTCAATCAAATGGATCGTAACTATGATGAAGATCTTAGATGTCTCAAAAATAAGATTTCCATTTTTTTGAACATTGCTTGTGCATTAATTGGAAAGAGTGGATTGAATATTAATCTAGTTTCATACAAGAAAATTATATAGGTCATACTTAACAATAGTGATGAAATTGAAGAGTACATCATGTGAGTACTTGTATAGTCTTTCAATATCATGCCTAAAAAAAAAACACTAATACATGTCTTTTTCATGTATGTAGTGAACATAAACAGTTTTTCCAACAGTCAGGTGTGTCTAACTTAGAGCAAGAACATGAAAACCAATTTTCAGGTTGGTTTAGAGCCAAGGTAACAGAGTGTTTCATTATACCTTTAAGAAGACCCAAAGTTAGTCAACATCGTAAGGAAGCTCTTTTCAGTGATGCAGGTGAATAATTTGCTTAAAGTAGGAGTGCTCGACATTCATAGTAAAAGCTTTGGGTAAACGTCCACCTCCAGTACTTGAATGAAGCTCATCAGACTTTGCAGAAATTGGGATAGAGGGTATATCTCTTAATTCATTTTTTCTTCATCAACAATTGTTAACTTAAATACAAATGCTCATATTTTAATTTTCCAAAGGAGTGCCTGATAGCTCCAACGCATGTGAAACTTCAGGAATTGTTCCAGAAACTCAGTGAATGGATTTAGTATTTATTTGTATTATTTTTAAGCAAGATTAAGAAAGAAACATGTTAATACTTAATTATCATTCATTTTTGTATACGGTGCAAGATTCTATAGTCCTGCATAAACGTAACTCTAGAAAAATTATATGAGAAGCTTGGCCAAAAATACGAGTTGAGTTTGATGCTACCTCAAGAAGGCCTAAGGGGAAATATAGCGGTGGGTTCAACGGGTACATTGGAATTGTAGTGAGAACATGTTTGCCACATCAGGTGAGACACTTCAAGAAGTTTAAAACCAAGGATTTTCATGAAGCTTATGCTTTTATCCAGGTAAATATCACTTTTATTGTTATATTTTATGTTGATGTATCCAAAATTTAATACTTAATATTTGGTGGTAGAACTACTTTGTTGTTGACATAGTACACGACAACCTCTGTCAAGAAGTTGTATTAAGGACTATGAGTGATATATTCTAGACATATAGAGGCGAGTTGAGTGCATGGTTTAAGCAACATGGAGGAGATCTTGAAAGTCGATTGACTCCTTTTCCCAATGTAGACGAATCTGATTGGAAATGGCATTGTGACAATATTTTTGCAACCAAGAGTTTTCAGATAATTAAATTTAGAAACTAGAGTTTTATTCAAATTTCAACTATGTTTAAATCATTGGAATTTGAAGTTATATTTAAATGATTACACGATCGATCTCCCAAGATAAAGTTAACATAAGCAAGTTGAAATTAAGACACACAACAGGGCAGAAATCATTTAAGCTTATATTTGATGAGAAGGTAAGTTTCATCTTGTAATTTTACTTTAATTAAACTTTTTTTTATCAAATTTTAATTTGCTTTCCTTTAATCATTTATAGGGTACTGACAACAGTCCTATCAATCAACTCAGACAAACACATTTTTCAAGGAAAGGAGTTTGGGGTGCAAGGGAAGAAGAAAAATATGTAACTAAAATTTAAATTAAGTAAAAAAATTTATTAAATATATTGTGGTATCATTAGCATCAATGGATTATTTTATGTTGGACAGAATCTTATGTTGGAGACAAAAGAGCAAGCAACACAACAAGAGACTCATGTGAATGAAAAAAATATTATAGAAGATGTATTAGGGTCTAGGTCTGGTTACATCAAGGGCCAAGGTCAAGCACAACCAATTGTACCTAAGAGACCTCGTGGTGCATCATCTTCTTCTACGTCTATTCAGAATAAGATTGATCAAGTAAGTGAAGAGCATAGGCGTGAGATAGAGAAGCTGAAGGAGGAAAATAGTCTCCAGTTGGAGGAAATGCGTAGAAAGATGATTCAAATGATGCAGGGGTTACGTGGCTCGTGACCTAAACTATGGTTTGGATATCATTGTATTTTTTGTAAAGAAATAGAAACAATTCATATTTTACTACATACCTTTGAATTTGGTTAACTAATGTTGTTTTTGTACAAGTTCACTTTGACCTTTATAGTAGTAATGAACTCATTTGTATTTGTGATGAATTTGAATAGAACTTTGTGATGAATTTGAAAAGAATTTGAATAGCAGTGATGGACTCGATTGTGACGAATTTGTATTTGTCAGTAGTGATGAATTTTGAGCAAATAACTAATTTAAATTATAATAAACCATATATAGACTTTTAACCATGAAATTAGAACTTCAGTGGTTAAAAGTAATTAGTTTTAACCACAAAATTGGAGCTTCGTGGCTAAATATAGGCCACTTTTAGCTACAAAATGCTCAATTTGTGGCTAAATGTAACCGGTGGTTTTTGCCACGAAAATTAAAGTTTTGTGGCAAAAAGTGGCCTGATTTTACCCACGAAATCCATGTTTTGTGGTTAAAATCCCATCACTTTTAGTCGCAAAATGTTAAATTTTGTGGTTAATTCATGTAGCGACGTTTTATTTGCTACGAACTTTTAACAGCAAAATTTCGTGGTTAAAAGATTTAGCCATAAAAAATTTTGTGTTAAAAACCTTATTTCTTGTAGTGACGTCTCGAGGTCATCACATTCGACGGCCAGCACTTTACCCTTGTCTTCTCGGCTGGTCTGCTTAGGGGGAGACGCTGAGAAAGTAGCTACCATCTAGGGGTGGGCACGAGTCGGGTTTGGATCAGGTTTCTGAAAACCCGAACCCGACCCGACTTATATAACCCGAAACCCGAACCCGTGAAAAATCCGCACGGGTTTTAAAACCTGAACTACGATTTTACAAACCCAAACTTGACCCAACCTGACCAAAACCCAAACCCGAACCCGACCCGAAAAACCCAAATTTTTTATACATATTTTTTATATAAATCAAGAAAAAATATACAAAAAAAATTTAAAATAAAAACCTGTGGGTCGGGTTTGGGTAAACCCTAACCCGACCCAACCCACGAGTTGGATTTGGGAATCCAAACCCGGGTTTTTGGGTCAGGTCGGGTCGGGTTACTAGGAAAACCCAACCCGATGCCCACCCCTAGCACCATTGCCGGTGGCATGAATAAATCTTTGGGGAAGAACTCTGCCGATGTATAGGGTAGTAAACGATATATAGTTGGAACCAAATAGGGTTATTCCATAACTGTCCGATATCCATCCACCTATTCCTTATACCATTTCACCCATTTAAGTTGTACCCATTCACTATACCGTCCGCATACCAATTATCTGTCAGGTTAGTCGGGTAATCGAGTAAGTAAATGGATAAATTCTAAAAAATAAAAAAAAGTCTGAAAAAATCTGAAAAAAACTAAAAAAATCAGTACACACTTAAACAATAAAAAACTTAATGTATTTGATCTAAATCTTCTAATTAATTACCTGAATATTAAACAATTCACAATATAAAAGTGATTAGGGCTTATCTATTTGAGTAGCAAAATTACCAATATACCCTTACTAATCGGGTGATCGGGTAATTGGGTATGAAATAAGCTTATTCCATCTCCATTCTGTTTAATAAATAGTATACGAATAATTTACCAGATTATCCATTTATTAAATGGAATAAAAATTTTCATTCCAGATACCTTCCAATTTTTATTTTTATTTTTTTTTGAGGAAGGTGAATACATTTTACTCCCAATTACAAGTTTTACTCCCAATGCTACAGTGGAGACCCGAACCCAAGACCTCCCGCAGCAATAACTCCCATGGGACCACTGAGCTAATGCCCAAGACCCCTCCAGATACCTTCCAATTACTATTCGGATAGAACGGTATATGGGTAAACGGGTAAGATTGACAGCCCTACCTATGCGATGGGCCTTCGCCTTCTTTTGTTTACAACTCGGACAGTTGTCCTTGAAGTTTTGTCTTGGCGCTTTGCCTTTGGTTTGGCAGTCGTCGACGTTCCGATTTCTCCAATGGGCTTTTTTCGCCAGGTGACAAGAATCCACCCCTATGCGTTTGCTATAGCAGCTTCTCGGGGGATTGGACTTAGTGCAACCTTCGCCAATGGTTGGTGATTGTGCAACTTGTTGGGCGGGCTAGATTTGGGACGACTCCCTCCTCACGACCCAAGGCTTGTTGAGTCTAGTTTGTTGACAACACTCGACCTGGATGACAACGATGTTTGTCGACGTCGTGCCTTCTACTCCGTCAATTTCAATGTAGCCTTGCACCACGAGGTCCATGATTCAGTCAGCATTTCTCGGTCGAGTGTCCGAATAGGCGGTGGTACTTGCAGAAGTTCAGTTCTTTTGACTTTGAGAGGTCGTCGGGTTTTTTTATTTCGGGCAGCTTGAGTAGGTCGTTCTTGAGCAGCTTCTCAAGCATAATCAGAACATCTGCATCAGTAAAAGGGTAGGTCTTTGCTTGCCTTTCCTTCAGCATCGGTTTCTAATAGGTGCCTTGAGCGGGTGGCCGCGGGGGTGAATTTTGTTTTTGCTTTGCCTCCGACCTTGATTGGTTTGAAGGCGTTGGTTGGGAAGGAGCTTTTTGCCTTCTCCATCGTGCCTTTGGCGGTGGCCTTCCCCTTCTTGTGCAGGTCGGCAACCGGTATGGCGTCCTCATCATGTTCATCGATGAAGGTCTCCATATTGTGCGCTTCCGTTGCGAGCTCTTGAAAGTCCTTCGACTTCTAGCTTTGTAGGAAGAACAGGAGTCCCCATCGCATCCCTCGAGTGCACATCTCGATTTCGGCCTCGAGGGACATGTTTGAGCTTTCCTTGTAGTTGAGCCTGAGGTTCCTCCACGGTTGATGTAGTCGATAACTTTCTCACCTTTCTTTTGTTTGAGGTTGGCGAGTTCGACCAGTGTGATGGTGCGCCGAGTACTGTAGAACCGGCTAAGGAATTCATGCTCAAGCTGCTCCCAGCTGTCGATCGATTCTTGCAGCAACTCGATGTACCAGTCAAAGGCGTTACCTTTTAATGACCGACCGAACTGCTTAACCAGCAAGTCTCCATATGTGTCGGTGTTGTTGCAAGTCTCGATGAAGTGGGCAACATGCTGCCTCGGGTGCCCGTCGCCGTTGAACTGCTAGAATTTGTGCGGATGGTACCCGAACGACATCGGGAGATTTTGGATTTGTTGTGTGTATGGCCTCTAGTAGGAGACCAATTTGCTCTCGCCAGAGCTATTTTGTACAAAGCAGTTGATAAACTCAATTACCGCGTCGAGAGTGAGGCAGACCAGCTCCTCTTTGTTCCACGACCTCTGGATGGTTACTGGAGCCACAAGTCGCAACTCGTCTAGAGTCGGCTCCTCCTAGTGGGGCTTTGCCGGAGCACTGGTTGTTGCTCTATTTTGATTGACCTCTTGTGAGAGGTCACCGGTGTTGGTCGTGAGGATCTCCAGTCGCTCCATTATTTTGGCGATTTGGAGGTCATGGGCCATGATTTGAGCGTCTTTGGTATGAATCTGCTCGCTTTGCCCTTTTAAGGCAGCCTGCATTTTGGCAAGTTGCTCTTCAATTGTTTTGGCCGAAGTGGCCATTGCAGCGACTTTGATAGTCGGGGTTGAAGGAGAAGCCCCCATCGCGAACCGGAGCGGCGACGTCTTGACCGATGATCATGTTGGGGAGATGGTCGCGGATGTTGTTTGCTGCGGTGAGACCGTTGTGGTCAATCGAACTGGAAAGCCAACCACTGGCAAATGTCGGCGAGACGACATTTTGGTAGGGGACCAGCTCGAGGGAGTGGCTGTCGATGTAGTTTGGTGCGGAGATGTTGCGGGGGTTGGCCAAACTGAAGACGTGGCCATCGACGTAATTTGACACGGCGAGGCCGCTATTGGTGATTTGGCATAGGAGGGTGACACCGCTGCAAGCTGACAAACAAAAGTGGCAATCACTGAAGAGGTTGGAACCGGTGATTGTCCTTGATTTTCTTACGTTGAGGGAGTGTCGTACCGCTTGAAGTGTTCAATGATGGCCGAGATGATCGACACCCTCTGCAACGGCGACAGTTGAGTCGAGCTGACTATCGGGCTACGTGCCAGCGGCGTGGAGGCGACAACCAGGTAAATTGGCTTAGTGGTCACCGAAATCAATTGGGTCGGAGCAGCGACTGGCTTTGCGGAGGCCGTGACTGCCTGTGGTTGGAAGACGGCATTCGGGTGGCGCGCGTCTCTCATGAATGGAGCATGTCCTATGAACAAACTCCTGGCCAGCTCTCTTGTCATTGGGCAAGTGGCTGATGGTGGAGAGGTTGGAGCATGGACGTTGGTCGGGGAACAGGCTGATGAGCCGCGAGCTCCGAGTGTCGTGGTCGAGCTTGTTCCAGCAGCTGAGCGCTGGTAAACGGAGCTGAGACAACGACCTTCTAGTCAGCATCAGTGTTGTTGTTGTTGCCTGCCATTGGTTTCGATTTTTTTTTTTTTTTAAGTTTGAAGGATAAGGAGATGATATGTAGGAGAGGTCCCACCGGGCATGCCAAATCTGTATCGACAAAAAACCTCTGGTCCGTGAAACGACGCGACAGATTGATTAAATCGACAAAGTTACAGAGAAAATTACAATTTGTGTGTTGCGAATTGAAAGTTGTGGGGATGTGATCTCCTATGCTTCCCCTGATTTGATCTCCGTGGGTTTGTTGATGAAGTTGATGCTTCCTACGAGTTGACAACGAACTTCGAGTCTCTGAGTGAGTGTGCACGAACGACGATGGATATAGTCGGCTGGACGAAAGTATTTGTGTTCTGTGTTTTTTTGGCGTGTTGACGTCATCGGTGAACGTGTAGAACTGCTTCGGACAAACTGTGTGAATTTTGGCAAACTTAATGTTTCTGGAACTTCTGGCTCGAGAATGCTTCTACTTGCGAGAAAACTTTTTGGACCCTCTTTGGTGGAGTGTTTCTGGCTATTTGTGACTCGCTGAGTGAAACATTGGAGGTCAATCCTGAGAAAAGAAATCGATCCTCTTTCGGTGGAGCCAAGTGAGAACTAGCACTCCTCTTTTTCCTCTATCGATCCACAATATGGGGATCGATGAGGGGACTTGCCATTTCTGACTTCTCTACGACCGTGACTTGATTGATGTATGCGATGAGCCAGGTAGCAAGTGATGTGGTGCTGACGATGGCTTGATGGCGATGAGTTGGTGCTGACGATGACGACACTTGTGCGGGTGATGTGGCAAGAATTTTTTGACTAGGCTTTGAATAGTGATTCCAAAAATCGACAGACGGGCTTATGGTGGAGTCTGCAAAGATCAAATGATGAATCGATAGGCGAATGGGCATACTGTAGCTGGGCCAACCAGATTTTGGCATCTACGGTATTTCATATATTATAAATTAAAAACCTCATAAATACGATTATGTCCATGTATTATAAACCCTTTAAACAACCTTCGTTTCCAACTTAATTAGGAATAATTACATAAAACCAATGTTTTGAAAAACCAAAGCGGTCAAAATCAAACCCTTAAGGAAGTTAATTTGGTTAAATCAAGGTAGACTGGATTACCCCGGTGGTTGAACTGTAATTTAATAAAATACTAAAAATATTTATTTTTTTTCCAGTTTTTTAAAACCGAACCAAATCAGCTGGTTTGACCCAGTTGAACTAGAATCAGAGGCTAACTCGATTCTTATTTACTCGGACTGGTTCACTATAACCAGCATTAATTTTATTTTTTTTCTATAGAAATATTAAATGTATATGAACTATTGTAGGCGTCAAAATTCGATGTGGCCCAATTTCAATAAACCCATGCGTTGATCCACCCAATAAACCATCCGAAGGCCTACTTCGTGTGCAATGCAGATTTTTCTACAGTCCACCCATCAACGTCATCAAAACAGCCCACCTGCGGGCTTGATGTCCAGCCAAGCCAATTCCTCAAATCAATTGGCAGCTAGCCAAAATTAAAGCCACGTCGGCTTCTCAAGCCGCTTGGTAGCCAGCTAAAAAGGCAAGCCACGCCAAAAAACTTCAAACGACCAAGTCTGGTCAATCCCCTCAACTGTAGGGAAGGAAAAGGAAAGTCATCCCTCCTCTTAAGGATCGAGAGAGGGAAAAAACGGAGCTCCCCAGTCCTCTCCCACTCCAACAGAAGCAGAAGAAATCAATCGAGATCCTCTTTATGAGGATCGAGCTCCATCAAACAACTCAATCTCTGGCTTCAAATAGCCTAAGATTGAATGCCAAAGGAGGCGCTCGGAGGAGACGAAGGAAAAGACTCTGAAAATTTTACTCAAAGTCACCCGACTCAGAAACTTTCTCTAGCCTGAAGTTCACAAATTCTTCAGTACGTTAGAATTCACACAGTCTACTGAAGAATCTCTACACGTTCACCGGTGACGTCAATACACCGAATACACGGAACACAAACACTTCCGTCTGGCCGACTACATCCGTCGTCGTTCGTTCACACTCACTCGGAGACTTGAAATTCGTCTTCGAATTGCATAAAGCAGTGACTTCACCATCAACCATGTCGGAGATCGAATCAGAGGAAAACTAGGAGATCACACCCATAAAATTTCCCAATTCCCAAACACAAATTGTAATTTTCTCTGTATCTCAGTTGAATTAATCAATCAGTCACACCTTTTTGCGGACCGGAGGTTTTTTTGCCGAAACAACTATAGAATATAATATTCAATGATTGGTTCAACCCGATCTAACCGGGTTTGAACCAAACCTGGACATTTTTCCGGTTTCATGACCAGTTCAACTTTTAAAACATTGTTTTCGATGTCGGAAAGTAAATTATATTTGATTTTTTAAATAGAGATTAATATTTTAAATTTTTTCTTATAACATTATAACTACATATAAAAAATAAATAAATAAATATACCTTAACTCAGCACTTAACTCGGCACTTAACTCGGCACTTACTTAACTCGGCACTTACTTAACTCGGCACTTACTTAACTCGGCACTTACTTAACTCGGCACTTACTTAACTCAGCACTTACTTAACTCGGCACTTAACTCGCACTTAACTCGGCACTTAACTCGCACTTACTTAACTCAGCACTTAACTCGCACTTACTTAACTCGGCACTTAACTCTCCGACTTAACTCGCAGACTTACTTAACTCAGCACTTAACTCTCAGACTTACTTAACTCGCACTTTAACTCGCACTTACTTAACTTTATTCCACTTAACCTCAGACTTACTTAACTTGCACTTACTTAACTCAGCACTTCACTTAACTCCTACACTTTTCTTAACTCGCACTTAACTCAACTCTAGACTTAACTCAACTCGCACTTAACTCAACTCGCACTTAACTCAATCCTCGGCACTTTAACTCAAACTTAACTCAACTCAATCACTTAACTAACTCACCTTAACTTAACTCAACTTGGCACTTTTAACTCAACTTCGCACTTAACTCAATCCCCGCACTTAACTCAACTTCGGCGCCAACTCAACTTCGGCGCCAACTCAGCTTCGGCACGCCAACTCAACTTCGGCGCCAACTCAACTTCGGCGCTTAACTCAACTCAGCACTTAACTCAACTTTCGGCTCAACTTCGGCACTCCACTCGGCACTTAACTCAACTTCGGCTCAACTTCGGCACTCAACTCAACTTCGGCTCAACTTCGTCCTCAACTTCGGCACTCAACTCAACTTCGGCACCAACTCAACTTCGGCGCTTAACACAACTTCGGCACTTAACTCAACTTCGGCACTTACTCGGCACTTACTTTCGGCACCTTTCGGCACTCAACTTCGGCACTCAACTTCGGCACTCAACTTCGGCACTCAACTTCGGCACTCAACTTCGGCACTCAACTTCGGCACTCAACTTCGGCACTCAACTTCGGCACTCAACTTCGGCACTCAACTTCGGCACTCAACTTCGGCACTCAACTTCGGCACTCAACTTCGGCACTCAACTTCGGCACTCAACTTCGGCACTCAACTTCGGCACTCAACTTCGGCACTCAACTTCGGCACTCAACTTCGGCACTCAACTTCGGCACTCAACTTCGGCACTCAACTTCGGCACTCAACTTCGGCACTCAACTTCGGCACTCAACTTCGGCACTCAACTTCGGCACTCAACTTCGGCACTCAACTTCGGCACTCAACTTCGGCACTCAACTTCGGCACTCAACTCGGCACTCAACTTCGGCACTCAACTTCGGTGCTCAACTTCGGCACTCAACTTCGGCACTCAACTTCGGCACTCAACTTCGGCACTCAACTTCGGCACTCAACTCAGCACTCAACTTCGGCACTCAACTTCGGCACTCAACTTCGGCACTCAACTTCGGCACTCAACTTCGGCACTCAACTCGGCACTCAACTTCGGCACTCAACTTCGGCACTCAACTTCGGCGCTTAACTTCGGCACTTAACTTCGGCATGCATGTTCGAGGGGTGTCGCTTACATCCACAACTCAGAACAGCCAAAAGCACCGATCTGTATACAACACAGATGGAAGCTACGTTTTTTATTACTTACGGCATCCCATGGATTTGGCAGGTAAAATGGGAAGTTGATACCGACAACAACAACTTTCCTGGTCTCTGGAGAACTTATGAAGTCCAGAGATGGATTAACTACTATGCCACAAAAATCTGCCACACAGCAATAGCAGCCATAAAGGCTGACTTAGAAGACTGGGGAAAAATCCCACTCCCTGACGAAGTGGAAGACATCACCAGCACAGATCCGAAGGAACTTCGCGAAAGATACTTCAGAAAGTTCCCCTCAGAAACAGAAGCTGAAGCAGTCGCTCCCTGCACAAAGATCATACAACAATTCTTTGCAACAACATTTCCGTCTCACCAGCCTGTGCTTTCAGCCTCTTCTACAGGTGATGATGAGTTAGAAGGAAGTGTTCGACTCGGCGAGACTGAAGCCGAAGCTGCAGCCCCCGAAGATGAACAGGAGGCCTAGACCGCCACCCCTCGACATTTTCGAGCGAAAATACCAAGACAAAAGGTATTTACATAAACTCAGACAAACGAAGAGAGAAATCAGACGAGATTTCCCTCAATGGGTACACATCACCGATAGTATACCAGAAGACGAGGATCCGTATCCTTTGGAGGTTATCAATCACTGGGACTACCCTCCAGATTACATGAAGGAGCGCTATCTCTACGTCAAAAGAATATTGGCACGAGCCAAAGACTGGCGAGCCCACTTCTTGATCGCCCACCATGGAGTCATCCACCCAATTGAAGAATGACTCAGCAACACTAGCTTGGATCGTGACAAACGACACTTTGTCATTATCCCTAAACAGTGAACTACTATTCACTAGAAGACTTTGAGGCCTGATGACCTCACTACAGATAAGGAGGAACACTTTCCACCTATCCACCCGTTGTTTTAGAAAACCATTGGAGGTATCGCCCACGGTTTTCTATCTTTTACCAAATTCAATTGTATGATTGTTTGGGATCCGGTCTAGCCTTCTACTATAAAAGGAGACCATCCTCTCACTTGTAAATCATCTCTTTCTTATGTCTCTTTCTTCATCTCTCTATCTCTATTTTATCTTCTTCTTCATCCTCTTGTAACTTTCTTCCGCTCTTCTAAAGCTTTTCTCCTTCTGTAAGTTTCTTTTACCTTATATTTTCTTGCAATACAACTTCGAAGTTTATTCAGACTTTGTGTTGATTTTGCCGGTGAGCGTTTGTCGATCCGTCCTTTTGGTATCAGAGCCATGAGAGGCTAACCGCCTCTAGAGAGAGTTCGTAAGACTTAGTATGTTGTATTAATACTGTGTTATATACATGTTATTCTCTTAGTCCTTTGTGCTAAATGCTATGTTATATATATGTTATTCTGTTCGTAAATAAGGAATGATATACCCTTAAGGTATGGCTAGTTTATGCCTCAAGAGTATCGTGGACTTATTTAGTAAGTACCCTGGCAGCCTTGTTGCTCGTAAGCCCTGTAAGTCCCGAGGTGAGGCGAGGCTGAGGTTTTGGGCTGCTATTGAAGCTACTGCGATGGTAGTGAGTTGGCTTGCCAACTGGGTTCTCTTGATGTATAAACTAATTGTATCTGAGGATATTTTGTTGCTTATTTACTTCTAGAATTCCATATACATCTTATAGCATAAGATCAAAGCTGCTATCAGAATTCCATGTATACTATATAGTAGCAGTATCAACTACTAAAGGTCATATGAACTACTCTCGCCGGCTCATGGTGCTCAGATGCCCCGGTCTCTTTTTTCCTCTGCTGGAACTACCAGCAAGAATGTGTCGCTCAACGAATACTCCGTCGACGTACATGACCTTACCCGATGGTCTCTCCCAAAGGTACCATCGAAACACATCTACGATTTAGGGTCCTTTACTTTGGCCTGGTCACACCTGGTCAAGACCCTAGAATAGACCATTACGGTCGAAGACACGAAACAGGCTCTAGAGTTGTTCTCTGAGTCTGATATCCAACCCTTCAGAGAGAAGTACAAATTCCTACACATAGGATGCGTACAAATTGCGCTCAAGCCCCTTACGCTCAAAGGCTTGAACACCTCTCTGATGATGTCTCTCCGAGACGCGAGATGCCTCAACTGGGCAAACTCGCTGATGGGTGTTATGGAAACCAGCCTTACTAATGGCCCGGTTTACTTTAACATCTATCCAGACTTAGCGTTGTCTATGACAGACCCCCACTTGCTGAAAGCGCTAAGTTTAAACCTAATCACCCATAACTATGAGTTTAGACATGGGTCAGAGACTATTGCCATAGTCTATCGGATCTATTACAGGGTCTTAAACACCCTAGCTTCACACGTAAAGATAGCATCCGAGAAGGGTAAAACCACCCTGGTAGAGTCAAACATCCTCTCTACCAAAACGGCCATCCCTAGGACACTCCGATGGGATGAGATCGAGTTTCCGTCGACCTGGCAGATGGCGGAAGCAACTGTTCCACAACCCTTAACAACAGGGCTGTAGAGCAGATCGTCCAGGATGCAGAAGGGAATGTAGAGATTACCTTTGCACCTAACTTATGACGAAAAATACCTTTGATAACTGTCGGGAGAAGATCAACTGGATCTATCTCCAACAGCGAGACAACCTCGCAACACGAAATGGAAGGATTAACCACCGACTCTTTCGGGAACTTCCAGCCTATCTACAATAGGCAAGCTACTCACCAATCCTTTAATGATTAAGGCTGAAGAATTGGTGAAGTATGCCCCACTTCGGACTCTTCTTGCAGATGAGTTCGAAAGACCAGTCAACAAATGGTTTAGAGACTGGTACTTTGCTACTTTCGAGTGTGCTGATCTTTTATACATAAAGGATTGGTACTACACCAACCTGGTAGGAAGAGAATATGCTCTATTCTTTATTCCTTGGTTTTTTGAGAAAATGACTGACCACTGTTCGCAGTATGTTTCTACCTTAGAACAGCAATGGCAGCTTAATACAGGAGTCATCATCAAGTCAGTCTTTCCTCCAAAGGATGCTCTCACTATACAAGGTGTCAAAGGAGCATCGGTGGCTATCGTTCACCCAGTGGAAACGACAAGTACTCCAACCACGACGGAGTTACTTCAAGCCATCAACCAACTGGTTAAACAAGGCAATTTCGCCAACCTTACCTTAGAAGCAGTTGGAAAACAACTCCAGCAAATGGAAGGTAAGATCAGCCAGTTGTTAGCCCAGAAGGCTGCAAAGCCAACCTGCTCTGAGGCTTCTACATCAAAACAGGTAATCAAGTCTCCCTTGATACACCCACCTATGAAGCTTGAAATGCTTCCTGAGAACAGAACTGCTGATCTTCTCGAAAAGTTTCTAGAGAAGATAGGATCCAGACAAATAAACACTCTGCCTGAGAAACAAACCTATCAGCAGGCTCTTCCCTCATATAGTCAAGCTGTTAATGTGAAACAAGAACATAGTCGGGTTTCTCCAAGTCGACCTCAACCTTTCGACTTGAATACAGAAGAAAACCCTCTTGTTTACGCCAACAGCTACGATGCTAAGGTTATCTATGAGTGGAACATAGATAATCCTACCCCCTAAGAAGGTTCAGGACACTATACACCGAATGCTAATATATTCGAATGTGTGCAGGTCCAGAGGAATGACCGAACCCATAGTGGTCAATCAGATCGTCGCAGGACTCTCTGGTGACTTATATGGATGGTGGTACAATTACCTCGATGAATCTTACCGTAATCATATCCTCTATGCCGTCAAAACCGACGCGTCAGGAGCACCTCTCCTAGACTCCGAGGATAAACCCATCTCCAATGTTGTGATGTCACTACTCGTCAGCATCGTGTCCAACTTCTCATGGGATCCCCCTCGGCAAACAGAGACTACGAAGTACCTGTTACACAACATCAGGTGTAGGACTCTGACCGATCTGAATTGGTATATAACCACGTTCAGAAGTAGGGTTATGACCTTACCAGATGCGGCCAACCCATACTGGAAACAAAGGTTTATAGAAGGGTTACCAACCCAGTTTGCCACCAAGGTCAAAGAAGGCCTCAGGCAAAACCCGAATGAAGAGGTTAATTGGAATTCTCTTCATTACGGACACCTCCAGGCAGCATGCACCCAGCAAGGCCTAGCTTTGTGCAACGATCTTCGCCTTAAGAAACAACTTAAGCAAGATCATATTTCTGCCAAAACTTTGGGCGAATTCTGCAAACAATTTGCATTCGACCCTGTTCCCGTGAACCCTTGCGGGACCTGCGCTGCGAAACGGCCCGCTCAGCCCTTTTCGCAGGGGGGGAGAAGGAGGCGGCTTCCCTTTTCCAAAAGCCGACGGCCGAAAGAAAAATCGGCCGAAACGCCACACGAAAGGGCTTTTACTGCAAAGCCCAGGGCTTCAGGCTCGAAGCCCAGTTGCTACAAGTGTGGCAGACAAGGCCACTTTGCCAGGGATTGTTTTGCGAGACAAAAGCAAAAAGTCAAAGAACTGGCACTCGACGAACAGTCGAAAGCTCTAGTGATACAAATGCTATAGGAAGAAGAACATTATTCTTCTGCTGAGTCCGAATAGGAACTCGAACTCATTGAGTCCTCTGACTCATCTGCTCTAATGTCTTCAGGCAACGAAGACAGCGACCAACTAGAGCACTTAGAAGCCATGTTTAGGATGACTACTTCTTTAAACATGCTTTCTACTGATGATCTGTCTGAGCTATTTTTCAGGTTAACTGATCAGAAGGACAAGCAAGTACTGCTTGAGACAGTGCTTCGAGAGCATAAGACAGAAAGCTCCAAGTACTGTGACAATCATTACACTATGCCAGCTCTGTACAAACGACTACAAAAGCAAACGGCATCCACTACTCCTCCTGACTTACAAAAGGAAATCAAAGTTTGTAAACAGGAGATACATGAGTTAAAGACAGCCTACTACCAGCTGTCTGCCAGAATCGAAGCGTTGGAACAACCAGCCTCTCCAGTGCTTCAATCCTCCCGCAAAGAAGAGAGTTCTCATCAAGAACTCCAACCAGAGATAGTTCCAGTTCAGAAGGCAACTGAACAATATCTCCACCGGATGTTACAAAGCATCATCCAACAAAAATGGTATGTACTCATTTCTGTTTTCATACAAGGGAAACCAGTTCTCAGGAACGTAGTTGCCCTCGTAGACAGTGGTGCAGACCTCAATTGCATGCGCGAAGGTGTATTACCATTACACTTTCTGCAACCCTCCACAGAGACTCTAAACTCAGCCTGTGGAAATGCCTTAACCATCAAAGGCAAAGTAGACGAACTATTCGTCTGCAACAAAATGAACGGACAGATGTTTGTTCATACACCAATGGTGGTAGTCAAGAACTTGTCAAACAAAGTAATTCTTGGCACTCCCTTTCTACTAAACATCTTACCCTTTTCAGTAACAAAGGAAGCCATTATCACCACCAATCTAGGAGAGCCCTACCATTTTGCTTTCCTCTCTGCCCCTACATCTAGGGACTTGAGCAGTATTACCTCTGAGCTGCTAAATGAAAAGGAACAATACCTTTGTTCTTTAAGGGTAGAGCTACATTCTAAACAAATAGAATTAGCTCTGAAAAACCCTACCTTTCTACAAAGAAAACAAGCCTTTCAGAAAGAGTTACTTAGAGATGTATGTAGCGATGTTCCGAATGCTTTCTGGCATCGAAAACAGCATATTGTCTCTTTACCATATGAATCTGAGTTCTCTGAACAGGATATACCTACAAAGGCACAACCATGCCAAATGAACTCAGAATATCTGGCCATGTGCCAGAAAGAAATTATTGAGCTCCTAAGCAAAGGACTCATTAAGCCTTCTCAGTCACCCTGGAGCTGCACTGCTTTCTATGTTAATAATGCAGCCGAGAAGGAACGAGGGAAACCGAGGTTAGTAATTAATTACAAACCTCTCAACAATGTTTTACAGTGGATTCGCTATCCAATTCCGAACAAAAGAGATCTGCTTAACCGACTAGTTCAAGCAGAGATATTCTCTAAGTTCGATATGAAATCTGGATACTGGCAGATTCAGATAAAACCAGAAGATAGGTACAAAACTGCGTTTGTAGTACCTTTTGGACATTACGAATGGACAGTGATGCCCTTCGGACTTAAGAATGCCCCTTCTGAGTTTCAGCACATTATGAATGATATTTTCTCGCCTTACTCCGAGTTTATCATTTCGTATATCGATGATGTTTTGGTTTTCTCACACACGATTGACCAGCACTTTAAACATCTTCGTATTTTCAAATCTTTGATTTTGAAAAATGGTTTAGTACTGTCTGAACCAAAGATGAAACTATTTCAGACTGAAATCAGGTTTCTTGGGCACACTATAGCCCAGCACACGCATACTCCTTTTCAACGCACTATCGAGTTTGCTTCGAAATTTCCCGATGAACTAACTGATACAAAACAGTTACAGAGATTTTTGGGAGCACTCAATTATGTAGCAGATTATTACAAAAATCTTGCTACAGATACGGTTCTTCTTTATGCTAGATTAAAGAAGAAAGCACCACCATGGACTCCAGCTCATACAACAGCTGTCCAGACCATAAAGGCAAAGGTCAAACACCTGCCTTGCCTTGCCCTAGCTGATCCATGGTTATCCAAGATAGTGGAAACCGATGCTTCAGATCATGGCTTTGGAGGAATCCTGAAACAGAAAACACTAGAAAACAAAGAAGTGTTAGTCCGATACTACTCAGGATTCTGGAACCCTACACAAAAAAACTATTCTACCGTCAAGAAAGAAATGCTTTCTATCATCAAATGCATTTCCAAATTTCAAGACGATTTACTCAATCAACACTTTCTGTTATGGGTTGACTGCCAGGCCTGTAAACATATCATCCACAAGGATGTGCAAAATCTAGTCTCCAAACAGATTTTTGCAATATGGCAATCGGAACTCTCTGTTTATGATTTCGATATTGAGTATATTGCAGGAACTGCTAACTCTCTACCTAATTTTCTTACCAGGGAATTCCTTACAGGTGCCCTATGAGCTCCTCTTCAGGAGGAAGAGGCCGAGGCGGTCCTCCTCCTTTCCCTACGAAGGGAAAAGGACCAATGCCACAACAGTGGCAAAACAATTCTGGTAGACACGCCAGAAGAACTCAAACTACTTTTAGCCAAGCTTCACGCTCTGGCAATACTATTATTGGCTCGAGTGGGCATACAAATCCCCCGACCATTACTAAACCTCGGGCCTTCTGCACTACAGAAGAGCTACAGGCAGTACTTGATCAACGGAGTCAAGCGGCTACTACCGCCACTCCTACGACTTACTCGCAAGCGGTGCAAGAACCACTACCCTGGCACCGAAAACCAACAAGGGATTTTGTCCAGTTTTTACCCGAAGGACTTAATGCCCATCAACCCCCTTGGCTTCTGGCACACCAAACCTTGGGTGGGTCGCATTTATTTCCTCAACACACGGGGAAAACCCTTGACTACTACCGGCAGATCCTTTCTGTCACCGGTAGCGTCAAAGTCAAGCCACCGGCAAAAACCCCTACTGGCGAGATCGTACGAACACAAGTAACGATCGAACGCCTTCTCATCTCGTTTGACTGGCCTACCAGCCCAAACACCCCTTTTGCCATTACTACCACCTACCAAGCTACCTATTGGGACTACATAGATACGTTCTTTTTTGCATTTATGTACAATAACCCTTCCCGAACCCACACCTACTACTTCCAGCCCCGCGCTGCCCTACTCTCTCAGCCCATCCCGCCTTGGTTCTTCCGCTGGTGGTCTTCGATGGGGGGGGAAGTTATGATCTTTTGTGGAAGCTTCACTGACCCACAAGCTCCGCAACCTCCTTTCACATGCATGTTCCGAGACTGGTGTCGCTTACATCCACAGCTCAAAACAGCCAAAAGCACCGATCTGTATACAACACAGATGGAAGCTACGTTTTTTATTACTTACGGCATCCCATGGATTTGGCAGGTAAAATGGGAAGTTGATACCGACAACAACAACATTCCTGCTCTCTGGAGAACTTATGAAGTCCAGAGATGGATTAACTACTATGCCACAAAAATCTGCCACCACAGCGAAAGAGCGACCATAAAGGCTGACTTAGAAGATCGGGGAAAATCCCACTCCCCGACGGCGGAAGACATCACCAGCCACATGATCCGGCGGAACTTCAGCGAAAGATACTTTAGAAAGTTCCCCTCAAGAATGTAAGTCGGCAAACTCACTGCGCAAAAGATCATACAATAATTCTTTGCAACAACATTTTCGCCTCTCACCGGCTGTGCTTTCAGCCTCTTCTACAGGTGATGATGAGTCGGAAGGAACTGTTTCGACTTCGGCGAGACCGAAGTCCGGCCTGCAGCCCCCGAAGATGAACAGAGGCCTAGACCGCCACCCCTCGACATTTTCGGCCGAAAATACCAAGACAAAAGGTATTTACATAAACTCGACAAACGAAGAGAGAAATCAGACGAGATTTCCCTCAATGGGTACACATCACCGATAGTATACCAGAAGACGAGGATCCGTATCCTTTGGAGGTTATCAATCACTGGGACTACCCTCCGGATTACATGAAGGAGCGCTATCTCTACATCAAAAGAATATTGGCACAAGCCAAAGACTGGCAAGCCCACTTCTTGATCGCCCACCATGGAGTCATCCACCCAATGGAAGAATGACTCAGCAACACTAGCTTGGATCGTGACAAAAGAAACTTTGTCATTATCCCCAAACAGTGAACTACTATTCACTGGAAGACTTTGAGGCCTGATGACCTCACTACAGATAAGGAGGAGCACTTTCCACCTATCCACCCATTGTTTTAGAAAACCATTGGAGGTATCGCCCACGGTTTTCTATCTTTTACCAAATTCAATTGTATGATTGTTTGGGATCCGGTCTAGCCTTCTACTATAAAAGGAGACCATCCTCTCACTTGTAAATCATCTCTTTCTTATATCTCTTTCTTCATCTCTCTATCTCTCAGTTATCTTCTTCTTCATCCTCTTGTAACTTTCTTCCGCTCTTCTGAAGCTTTTCTTCTTCTGTAAGTTTCTTTTACCTTATATTTTCTTGCAATACAACTTCGAAGTTTATTCAGACTTTGCACTCAACTCGGCACTCAACTCGGCACTCAACTTCGGCACTCAACTTCGGCACTCAACTTCGGCACTCAACTTCGGCACTCAACTTCGGCACTCAACTTCGGCACTCAACTTCGGCACTCAACTTCGGCACTCAACTTCGGCACTCAACTTCGGCACTCAACTTCGGCACTCAACTTCGGCACTCAACTTCGGCACTCAACTTCGGCACTCAACTTCGGCACTCAACTTCGGCACTCAACTTCGGCACTCAACTTCGGCACTCAACTTCGGCACTCAACTTCGGCACTCAACTTCGGCACTCAACTTCGGCACTCAACTCGGCACTCAACTCGGCACTCAACTCGGCACTCAACTCGGCACTCAACTCGGCACTCAACTCGGCACTCAACTCGGCACTCAACTCGGCACTCAACTCGGCACTCAACTCGGCACTACACGCAGTCGGCAGATCTCTTGTTACCAACTTACCATGTAGCATGTACTGATGTACATAAATCATAAGCTGCATGTCATGGTTGATGGTCCACTTACACCCTTTTCCAGAAGTGCAGCTGCTCTCGCCCAATATCTGACGATTTATACCATTACCTCCGTACCAGGAAGAGAGCTTGCTTCTCTTCTGTTATTCATGGCGTTTGCAAGGGTTTAAGGAGGCAGAAAACCTGCGAAAACGCATCGATGTTTATTATCTGTATGACCCGTTGATCCGGCATTTCATGCTTCTGTTGTAAACTAGGAGGCTATGGCGGAAGAATCGCAGAGATTTCAGAAGGTCATGGACAAGCTCTTCCGGACTCCGAAGTCAAAACCGCCTCCTTCTCCATCATCTGCGTCCAGGTTTTTTGCTCTCTTCCGACGCTCTTGGTCTGTCTGCTCTGCCGTTCTAATGGATTTTTTTTCAAATGTCATTCGTTCTATGGCTTGAAGCGATTGAAGGATTAATTATTGAAGCATCTCCGTTGTTAACTTTATCTACTTATTAATATCCGATGGGCTTTTTGCAGCTGATTTTTTCTTAAATTGTTACCATATATTGGTGCATTTGAGTTTGCGGTTGAAATACTTCGCGCTTTTGATTGGAATGAAACTGAGAGAGGCCTGCTTTTTTTTTTTTTTTTTTTTTTTTGAAAATCTTTTTTAGGGAAAAGCTTTTGTTAATTCAAATAACAATAGGACAGAAGTACGAGAGGAAAGCATGTTCTTCTTATTATTCGTGTCTTAAAATTTCATGTTGCTGTCTAGACTTTTCCTGTCAGCCTTACTAGAATATTATCATCGCATTTGTGTATTCTCTGAGCTCTGCCACTGTAAATAATGACATTTGAGAAGTTACAACTCGTTTGTTTCAGTGTCTATGTTGTTTCCTAAATAATTATCGTAGATGAAGATCTATGTCGTTCATCTTGTCACAAAAATAGTCAGTATTGCTGGCATTGGGTTATTGGACTCACCAAGAATCAACAAAATGATACATACTCAAATATATGCTTATGGAGACTACGTATTTATTTTTTTGTTTAAAATATTTCTTGTAGATCCAAGGGTCAATCGTCTAGAGGCACAAAGCAGCTAAAAACGACTCCTGTCTCGAAAACAGATCAAACTTTGAGGCATAATCTAATAGAAGATAGTGACATCAAGCGGTCCTTGGTGCCACTAGGGTTGGAAGCACCAATTTGCAGACCATGGGACAGAGGAGATCTCATGAGACGTTTATCCATGTTTAAGTCGATGACATGGTTTGCTAAACCAAAGGTATACATCTTATACTTTTCATTTGCAATTATTATTTTAGTCTGGATTTATTGTATCTGATTAGAAATATTTGTTTTCATTAAATATTTATCTGAACCCAGTGATGATTGAACTATTGGCTTTATTATAAGTGCTTTTGCTGATTATATGATGAATCCATTAACAAAATACATTAATTAAGATTTTCTTCAGAACTGTTAGTGCATCATTTCATGTTTTGGAAAAATTAACAATTTTTTCTTCTCATGGTTGTTATTTTTCATCTGATGTGTTACCTAAAAAAAAAAATCTTCATCTTATTTTAGGTAATAACAGGATTTCAGAGCCTTGAGATTCAGTCCTGGTTAATAAACATCATCGATTCTCTGTTCACTGCCTTTCAATTAATATCAGGAAAAAAAGCATTTCATTGGCAGAGTCTTTATAGTCTATTTAAGTGAATAGTGCTACTACATCCAAGCACTGTCAAAGCTCATCCCTTTTTCTTTTACTATCAACTAGTTCCCTTGTGTTGGTTATAACCATGTGTAGTGAATTAAAATGTAGTGCTTTGTTGCTGCAAATATCGAAGGAAAATATCTAGAACATATGAGACTTTGCATGCAAGACCGTCTGTGGCTGAATATTGGGCATAGAGTCACAGTATAGAGATTTACGTGATGTCTCAGCAATGTTCATTTGAGTACTCTTTATTTTTATCACTAATTAAGTGAACAGCAATGTTCATTTGAGAACTCTTTTTTTTGTATAGTTTTGATTGACAAAAAAAAAGTCATTAACTATCCCTGCAAAAAGTATTGGAAATATATATAACATAAATATACACATATTAAATTTCAAATTTTCTTTTTTTTTTTCTGTTGAAAGTGAGTTTCAAGTATGTTGCTTCTTCACTAAACAAATAAGGACAAGGAAGCTGTAACTATATGTCATATAAGTTACATGAAGTGTCATGCGAAGTCACATTTCCACTTTTTGGTGTCAGAGGGTGGTAACTCAGATTATAGTTCATGTTTAATTTCCATCGCAGAGTTTACTGAAGGAGGTTAGCCAATGCCATGAGCAATTCCACTTTGTTGAGAAAAATTGCTGAAGGGAAGCTCCTTGAACGTGAGACGTAATTCTTTATGTTGTATGTTGGTCCACTGTAGGAGCCTATGGTTTTCATCTATCTACTGATGTTTGTGGTGAGAATGGTATCATCTCCATCACTTGAAACCACAAGCATTTCTGGCAACATGGAATTTTGTGGTCGCATATTTGTTGTCGTGGGAATTAATTGCAGTGAAATTAACCGTAGAGAGTTTGTAGGCATCTCTGGATTTTAAGGAGACAAATTCAATATTGACATTGATTCTTATATTTTAGTTTTTAACTTTGGTGGTCCATCAATTCTTTGATGTCTCTCTTTCTCCTGGGGGTTCTTTCTCCTATACTTTATTGTAAAGGTCCGCTTATAATGATGCAGTTTTGCTTTTGGATTTCTTGATGAAGTTTTGTTTTCATAGAAAAGGTTAAATAAAGAAATTGTCGCATGTAATAGAACACAATTGGCATATCAAAAATGAAAAAAAAAAGGAAAACAGAAAAAGATAAGGAAATAAATTTCCACACTCTGGAAGTTGTTTGTCTAGATTCTGGTCAAGCTTCTGAAACTGTTCAAATGAAATGTGGTCCAAAAAATATTTTTCATCATTATTTATAGTGTTTTGACATTGTTCTATCTGCTGACTTAGTTTCATTTTATAAGTTGAGTTTCCTGATCTAAGTTTGGTAGAGATCACTGGAAGTCCTGTTTATATGATCATAATTGTGTAACTTCTCCTGTCAGCGGCCACTTCTTTTTCATGTGTAGTTGCAGTCTGTACATGTAAGCAATTAGGTAAGCTGCACATATAGGTTTGGGTAATTTTTTGAAAGGATCCATGAGCTTAAACCAGTGATACCTACCATTTCCGACTCCTGGTTTGTATTTCTCATGTGGAACTACTTTAATCCAACCAGTATCAAGCATTTGTTGCAAAAATTGGAGGTTTGAATTTTGCCAGTTGTTCCTAGAACTTCTTATATTGAACTGTGATATGAACAATGAATTGCATTTTACTTAACTGGTGCTAAGCAGAGTGAAAACACGGTTCTTCTAAGTTTCTACCATGAATAGTTAACAATGTCATATGCTGTTAACTATGTTTTTTAGACTAAACACTCTCATTAATAGTGTATCTCTTTTTGAACAGTGCTTATTTATTTTGTATACTTTGACGTATTTGCTCTCTGTCCTTATTATCTTTGGTCAATCAATATTCTGTCTTATCTCTCAGGTGGTTAGTCCAGTGAACTGTGCTAGGAGGGGTTGGGTGAATGTCGATATTGATACCATATCTTGCGAGGCATGTGGAGCTCGCCTCCTTTTTTCTACTCCCTCGTCATGGACACAGCAGCAAGGTAGGCTAAATTCTCTGCTTTTTTTTTGTTTCTATAACACTTTACATTTATTCTAATATCTACTTATATTTGGTACTTCAGTTGAAAAGGCAGCTGCTGTGTTCAGCTTAAAGCTAGACAGTGGACATAAACTACTTTGTCCATGGATTGACAATGTATGTGATGAAACATTAGCCTTATTTCCACCCACACCTGCTTCCACATTAGTAGAGGGATATAAAGAACGGTCATCAGCACTTGTTAGACTTTCAGCCCTCCCTGTAATTTCTTCTGCAGCCATTGATCATATGTGGAGCTCTAAGCTACACTGGTTGCTGGAAAAATATTTTCATCCACTGAGTGCATTAGGTGGTCCAGTTGTGCTGGTAGACTCCTCCAGAAATGGACTGCATAAGGATGCTGCTTCGCGGGACCTTTATAACCAGGTTTGTACTTCTAATTCAGAAATTTTATTGGGTACAGACTTTTTGTTTTCCTGTAGTTGGTAAAGCATCTATCCTTACTGTTGGTAGAATGGGTATTTGGTAGTCACTGTTATAAAACCTCACCTGGTGAAGTGCTCAGGCTGGTTCAACTACCAGTTCAACCACTGCTGTCTCATAATGATGTCAGAATATAAAATGGTGATTAGTGGTATTTATGCCCGATCCTTGCTTCAAATTGGACCTATAGAGAGGAGGAGGTGGAGGGGAGGAGAGGGAGGAGAGGGAGGGGAGGGGAGGGAAGCAGAGGGAAGGGGTGCGGAGGGGAGGGAAGGGAAGGGAAGCATGCCTAGCCAGGTTTTGCTCTGTCTAACAGACCCATATACCAGAGAAGGTACTAGGTCCAGTTCAATCTGATTCGATTTACTGGTCAGGTCTGAGTTTTGTAATAGAGCTTGTAATCTTGTCCTTTGAAGTAACTTTGCAATAGCTGATTTATTGGTGGAATTTTTGTTGCCTTCGCCAATTAAAGAAAGTTCTCCAAGTGTAACCAGGAGCTTCTTTCTTGCAGAAAATGAAAAGAACTGTCCATTTTTATCAGATTTATTTATCTGTGAGGAATTGAAAAACGCTATCTTATTAGCTCAGATGATATTAGGGTATCTAATGGCTAAAGCTCTTGCAGGCACAGAAACTAATAAGCTTATGCGGGTGGGAACTTCGTGTACTGCCCTATACTGTTGAGTGCAAGGATCATTCAAAGTCAGCTACAGGAGAGACTGAATTAGGAGCTTCCTCTTCAGAGATCATAAAGAGGCGGGAGCATCAGATTGTTGTTAGTTCCTCGGAGAATAATGGTGATGTTTCCAAGTCCAAGGATGAAAATGCTGCTCCCTTTGAGTGCCAGAATGATCCTTCATCTGTTGTTCTGGATTGCCGGTTTTGTGGGGCAAGCATTGGACTATGGGCTTTTTTAACTGTCCAACGGCCACTAGAGTTAATAAGACTTGTTGAAACTGCAGAAGTAAGTTTTCAGCCTGATTCTGTCAACAATGGTGGTGAATTTGGCAAGAGACACCCTGCTGGTGCCTTGATGATGGAGATGCCTTCTGGTTTAAACATGACAATTGCAGGGGGCCTACCGCCAACAAAGCAGAACCTCAGAGCAACAGTTTCTTTACCCATCATCAGCCGCCATCTAAGAACTGGTTTGTGCTCCACGTCCAATATGGAGAAATTAAAGCGTAAGAGAACTGAAGATGGGGTACCTACTGAAATTGATGGAGTTTCTAAAGATGAAAACAGCAATGTTGAGAAAGATGGTCGTTTTCTCAGTTCAGATCCCTTGGAGGAAACTTCAAAGGAAACAGAGAGAAGTACAGCACAAGATATGGGTGAAGCAAATGTTTTGCAAGATGCAGAGGATACAGTAGTTCATGGAGAAACTGATGATCATACTACTCAAGTTAGAGAAGTTGTGGCAGATGCTATTGTTTGTAGTAAAGATGAAAAAGACAATGAGAAGTCACTGGAACACATAGAAGCAAATTTATCAAATGATTCCGAGCACACGAGCATGATAGTGGATGCTCCTTGTGCTGATGCATGTGTAAAAGAGGCTGGAGAAGGTGACAGAGTTCTTGATAATGATAATAGAGTTCTACAGCTAACGAATCAGACAGTTGGAGGAGTGGGTAACATGATGCAGACATCTGTCAACAATGTAATCATTGCAGAGAATCCTCCAGGTAAGTTCTAAGTTCTATTATTATGATTTTTCAGGTTTTGGAATTAAGTCTTGCGATACAAATTAGCGATATTTGTATGGATTAAACAGTGATATTGGCACGGAGAAAATGAAGTAGAAGGCATGAAGTGGGACCTACTTTATTGATCCGTATCAGATCTTTAACTCAATTGGGTCGTAAACACTCATCCACTCAAGAAACTAGCAAAAAGATAAAAAAATGTGTTGGAAGTGCACTGGGATTGGAGTAATATCATTCTGAGTCAAATATATATCAACTTCAATTAACTGTTCTCCGAGAACTGCTTTTTTTACTGTAATTCATGCACCTCCTAAATTATGTCAAGACCTTTGTAGCACTTAGTAATTGAAGTTGGACGTCCTATATGGTAACTGTCAGAAACTGATTTCTCCCAAATAACTAACTCAAAGTAGGAAAGTTCTTCTCTTTATACCGGAACAGGATCTTTTGAATCCTATACCAATAGGGAGTAATCTCCCTTATCAGACAATGAGCTTTGGACTTGAGAATATGCATAACTGTTGAATGGTGGGGCTTTTGCCTACCTAGCCTTGCTTTTACCCCCAGGCCTAAATTGATAACTTGCTAGAAGACAAAAGAACAAGCACATGAATTACAAACTGGATGTAAATGGGCTTGATGTTTCTTTGATTCATTGCTTAAGTTGGTTCTGTTTCTCCAAAAATAACTAGCTAAAATTAGGAGGCATCTTCCAAACATGCAAATATAGGATCTTCCAAAGCATCAAATAATGTGGGACAGCTCTTTTGTAGGAACAACTCTCTTTTCTGACGTGGAGTGCATGCGGACCTACATAATGATAGGAATTCTTACCCATTAAGCCTTGTTATAAAAAGCAACCTAGAAGCTTGAGAAGTAGCTGACTTAAGGCTGTTCTAAACATAAACAATGTTAAAACAGCAAGTAAAACTCACTAACGAAAGACTTTCCAGAATGAACTAAGGAGGACTATGGTGTACTGTTATCAATTTGTTATTACTTAAAAAGGATGGCTGCTGACTTGCTGAAAATAAGCAGATACAGAGAGTAGGCCTGGTTATCTGTATGTATGTCAAGTCACAAAGAGTGAGGACACACTCACCATTTGTGAGGAGAGGTGAACCCCTTCAGTTTTCTGATAAGTTAATTTTCTATAGACACCACATCAGATCTTGAGAGTTGGTCATGCTTTAGGTTTTGGAAGTGATTCCCTTTTATTGTGGAAGTTGATTAAGATTTTGTTAGCCTTCCACTGTTTTGCATGATACAGGAGTCAGTATTACATTTATGGGTCATTAGGTTGTTATATGATGTTCTCACATATAAGATTGTTGGACTTTGTTCAGAGAAACACATCGGAGACATCTATATAGGAACTTTTTTTCTGAAAAACACATCTAAGACACAAATTGCTCTGAAAAAATAAATAAATAAAATATATAAAAAAAATTTAAGACGCTAATGACATGAGATTAAGTGCTCTTTCACCACAAGGTGGATCTATTCCTATCCTATCTCAACAAGGAAAGAAGATAAAGAAAATATATAGTTTTCAGAGGTTTTTCTTTCTTATCGTTGCCTTTCTGTTGGCTTAATACCATTCAACGTAAACACTGGTCAGTAGCCTGTGCAGATTCTCTTTCTTAATTCAGTTGACCAGAGTTCTTCCCTTTGACGCTGAAATGAGATGCCAAGGGATTATGATTCTAATGTTCATAAAGGGGCCTATCATGTTTGAATCCTTGCTGTGACTTTATGCTATTGTTCATTTATTTAAAGTCTTGTTGATGTCTTACAAGATATTAGATATATCTGCATGGAGTGTGCAAAATGACCTGGCAATGACCAAGTAGTAACTTCTGCTTACTGCAACACTCATCTTCTTCAACATATTAATGTTGTGCATGTTGCAATAAGATGTAGCCGGTCAAGAGAACATTCCTGATGAAACTGGGTTTACTTTATGTTGCAGTGTTTTTTCTTCTCGTCCATGTTCTTGAATTTGATAGTATTTGGCTTGCTTGCTTGCTTTTCCATCAAAGAGGTTAATATAGCTTGTGCTATGCATTTCAGAGAGGGATTCGAAGTTTGACAAGGGGATCATTATGCATTTTGATCCCATAAAACAGCACAGACATTTTTGTCCATGGATTACTTCAGCAGATGAGTCGCACCTTCCTGGATGGCAAGTGACCCTCTCTGCTTTGTTTCAGGAGGAGTCTCCTGATACTTCGTTAAAGGAACAAGGGTTGAATTCATCCATCATTGAGGTATCAGTAGCAACATTATTTTGTGGGTGAGTTTGCTGAATCATTTAGTATGCTTTTAATGACACTAGAAATGATGTGTGCAGGTAGATGATCCCATTATGTCGGTTCGACAGCTCTTCATGTCTCCTGCTGAAAAGAAACGAAAATCATTTCATGGATGAAGATAAATGGTGTTGGAGACTGGCTATTTTGCATGCAGGAATGGTAATATTTTATGCCTTGCACTGACCTGGTAGATCCAATTTTACGGTTGTTGCAAGGATATTCTTGTAAAGTTTGATCATTGAAATGAAATATTGGATATCATTGAGTCTGTATGTGGCTTTCATTTGAACAAGAAAGAGAAAGGAAGACTCGAAATACAAAGAGTTAATTAATCAAGCCGCAGTTGGTGATGATGATCTTTGAGTAAGGACGATTGAAGCCTCTCTCTGCGACCACCGCCCTCTTGTCTCCGATCAACTTTGCTACCCTGTGCACAAAATTCCATTCTCGAGTCATTTAGAGCCAGAGTCCTGCTAATCAGCGTAAACAAAAATGTTGTTGTGGCAGTGTGTCAATCACCTGAAATAAGGGGAGCCTGTATTTTCCTGCACGGTCTTTACCTTGTTGATCCTCTCTACCGCCTCCATTCCTTCTAAGACTTTTCCGATGACCAAGGTGGAGTTATCCAGCTCAGGTGAGTCCTTGGTTGAAATCACAAACTCCGTCCCATTGGGATCTTTTCCAACATCCTCCTGATCAATCTCCAGCTTCCCTTTTCTCGCCACCAGCTTCAGCTTCGGAGGTGGCTTTGAAGGGTCCCTTACGACAAGACCCAATGAACCAGCGACATTCTTGACTCCTGGACAACGTGAGTAATTCCTCTCCCACTCTGAAACCAGATTATCCACCACCAGTTCACTTCCGGTAGTCCTGGCTAGATCAGCATCCACACCATACGATCTCACTCCTCCGTGCTGTACGTAACTGGGCATGATTTTCACAAACTCCTTCCGTCTGTAACTGATACCCGCAGCTCCACTGACCAGCTTCGAGAACCTACCGCTTCCAATGGGTGTGTTCACCTCATCAAGCCCCAGGGTGATGCGTCCCACGGGCTCTCCGTCGATGGATACATCAAGGAAAGCCCGTTTTGTTGTAGTTCTGTCCGAGCAGGGACTGCTCTCCTGATTCTCTTCTTCTTGCAATGCTGCTGCATTGTCGACTGTCGTAGAGGGATCATCCTCATTCGCTTGAGCTTGAGAGAAACCAAATGGGTCAATGACTTGGGTTCCGAAAAGCAAGAGGAGGGAAGAAGATGGTGCCTGGATTGCGAAGTCACGCCTTGAGATCTTCAAAGGGTCCTTGAGAGAGGGCAGAACGGTGGAAGGCTTTGGCCTGATGTGATGCGTTAGGAGGTTTTGTTTCTGTTGTAGCAACGGCTGAGAGAGTAATTGAGGCGATGAAGAAGTGGCGGAGGTCTGCAAAAGTGCGAGCCTCATAATTTTCTCGAGCCTTAATTTGGTGCAGTGGCTTCTCTGCTGTTATCACAGCAGTCGGTCTCAAAAGCCAACACCAGAGAAGAGTGTGAAGTGGATAAGGAGATTATCAGGTTATCATTCCAGACGCCTCAGCCACTCGCAATGGCCTCTTTGCTGACGGTGGAGTGCCGCTGTAAACCCCCTCTCTCTCTCTCTCTCTCTCTCTCTCTCTCTCTCTCTCTCTCTCTCTCTCTCTCTCTCTCTCATAAGCTCTCTCTCTCTCTCTCTCTCTCTCTCTCTCATAAGCTCTCTCTCTCTCTCTCTCTCTCTCTCTCTCTCTAAGCTCTCTCTCTCTCTCTCTCTCTCTCTCACACACTCTCTCTCTCTCTCTCTCTCTCTCTCTAAGCTCTCTCTCTCTATACACACATAATCTCTCTCTCTCTCTGTAGCTTATTTGGTTATGTTTGTCTACATACTATGAAACAACAAATTGGACAAAATTTTTCATACTTTATAATAATGTATTGGGATTAGATGACAAGAGTGAAATAATTCGATCATTTTTAAAAAAACAAAATTAGAAAAGAGGGACAGGGATTTGTCATCTTTCTAAGACGTAAAAGAGTGGAGAGAGAGGGAGGTGGAGCCAGAGGATCTTGCACGCACCTTACCAAATTCAGGGAAAAGGCTGGCAGTAAAACAGTCCAACCATTGTGACCACCGCATGCTTCTTGGATTATTGAAGAGGCCAAGGGGGAATAATACTTATGATCACGTGTTTAACTACATAATCACAAGGCTTCCCTTGTCACTGGAACTGCACGAGATTGGGTGAAAGCAAGCCATATTATCCATCTCAGATGTATTGGCCGGATTTTACTATTTCAAGTTTGTAGAAAGCATTGACAGGGATATGGTGGCCTAGCTAGGTCAGATTCAGAACAATAAGACCCCAAAAAAGTTAATTTACAATGAAGCATTTTCTGAGTCATAAACATTCTGATTTAGGATAAGATGAGAAGAGCAGTAAATGCTCCCACGTGAATCCACCTGAAGTTGGGCCTTTTTTAGCCAGGCTTGAAGTTGTTGTGCTTTGATTTCTTGCCCTTTTTGCTCAAGCATCTAAGTCTTTTGGGAGCATATCTGAGCTTTGCTTCCAATTACACTGAACAAAACTTACATATATACGGTGAGATAGGTCATTCATCTTTCAATAATGGCCATGTTAAATTATATGACCGGTAAGTCTTACCCAACTCTTCCCTGTTAATCAACATTGTGGAAAATGGGTATGCCTTTGTCTCATCTGCATCAGCATCACCATGCATCCGTGTCGACCAAACACTTGCCATGCCAACCCCACCCAACTTGAAGAGCTTTGCCATGGTTCCGCCTTCAACTTCCTCTGGTTGGTTAGCCACACTTCCTCACATAATTTACACCCAAACATTTCCCAACTTTCAGAGTTTTGTAACATGAATAGTAAAACATATTAACTTTATTCTGCATCTCAAGAATCGGATCAATCAAAGTAGGCTATAAGCAGATCTTTAGGGCTCAAATCTCAACTCTAATGGTTTTGAGTCTGAATGGCGAGCTGGTCCGTTTTGTACAGGGCACAGTGTGCATTCTTCTCACCGGTCTTTTTTTTTTTTTTTTTTTTTTTTTTTTTTTTATTCATGTCTTCCCTTTCTTCCTTCTGCATCTCCAGAACATCCCCAAAGAGTAAAGAAAGACTTGAAGCGAGTGGCTCCTCTGCTCTGGAACGCCGCGTATGTCAATCTGCGATATCTCTGCGTGAGCGTGGCCATCCACACCCGTGAGCGTCTGCTTCACAGCAAGTACTCGGCAGTTGAGGTTGTTGACACAAGTGTTGACCATGGCCGTCCTGAAGCCAAACTAGACGTCTTTTAGCAACGAGAATACAGAAGCTACAGTTATTCTGCTTCAGTTGGTAATCTCACCGGAAATTAATCCGACCTTAGAATGGACGGTTAATGCAAAGGAATCGTGGAAGATGACCTACCCCCAACAAGTTGTCTTTTATGATCTTAAATGCGAGTATCTGTAATTAAAGGAGATTTATCGTGAACAGTGTGGCTTTAGCTTACCTGTAAATGAAGCTTCGGTCATGGAGTCCTACAACAAGTGTTGAAGCCCTGAGTTTCTCGACAAGTGACATGACTGTCGCGCCTTGATCACCCTCTGTGACGACGATTTCTACCTTCGCCTGCAACGAATCCGTGTTTTCTTTTTAGAGAGGGAGAGGTTTCTTATTTTTACTGTTCTCGGGAAAGGATTCAAAAAACAGAGAGAGACGATTGAATTTGAGGCAGAGGAAAATTGAACAGAGCAACCTCCACAGTGCTCAATTATTACCAGTGCTCAAATCGAGCGAGCGAAACATTCAGTATAAACAATCGAGGCACAAAGAGAAGAAATTAACACAGTTTGATTTTCCAGCAGCTAGATGAACTAATTTGGAGTGATCAAACTCAATTATAGAGGAAAAAAAGAAGCCGGAGTCGAACGGATTCTTGAACTCTAACAAAAACATCAAGGAACAGAAAAAAAGAGTAATTAAGTAATTAACCCTTTCAGATAACGGCGGCGGAAGAAAGAGTCATTAAAGCGAAAAAAGGAACAAAATAAGAGTTGAAAGGCCATCAGATGAAGCACCTCGGGAACGCCCTGGCACAGATCCTTGAATGACAAAGCGAGCTGAAAGCCATTCAACCTCCGATTCCTCTGCTTCTGCCGGTTCTTCGATCTCGAAGACGGGTAAACATGAAGTAGCGTGATGACATCCCCAAACCTGAGAAGATTCTGTACTGCCCATTTGAGAGCAGATCGAGCGGCGTCTACATCCTCCACAAGTGCAATGATTTTCCGGCTCTCCATCTCCCCATTTAAGTCCACGAGACGTCGCGGTTCTTAAGAACCTGGTCCGTTTCCCACAGTGGAATCCAGAACAAGAGCACCTCACAAGTACCAAAGAAAAGGAGAGAGAGAGAGAGAGAGAGAGAGAGAGAGAGAGAGAGAAACGATTGTCTGCTCCTTTGGCTCCCAGTGTTTCTATTTTAAATGTATCTGTTGCCTGTACGTGCGTGACGGCCTTCAATTTTAATTAACTGCTACCCTGTATGGTTGTTAGACACTTGGACTAAGCTAGCAACATCATTTGGAGAGTCTGAAGTCACAGGAGATAAATTCAAGAGAAGACGACGATGGATTAGTTTCATTTAGCAGGCGCCGCCATCAGATTCTCGTCTCGTCAGAGAGATCGCGTACGGTTGATCAGGGCCGTTAACTGGATCGAAATAATATAAGGGTTTCAATCAAAATCTGTCTTACAGTACAAAACTACAAGCTACTTTAAGCGTTCGCGTTCGGTCCGACTCTAAATGTCACAAAAAACTAAAGGGTTAGTCTCTTTCGGTGTGAGCGTGAGTGCGAGAGTTTTTTTTTTTTTTTTTTTTTTTTGACTGAGCCAGGTACCTGGCGCTCACAAGCGTGAGAATCGCGAGAATTATATCATCCGATGACGAGCACCGACCGCTTCTATTTGAGGGTGACATAGTGCGCATACGTCTTACAACAGCCACTCGGGACTGGTTCATGAACGATCTCAGTTTTTAATTAAGGTTTTATTTTTACACAGCTCGGTCGAGAAACCGATGGTAGAACAATGGGTATAAACTTTTCTTCACTAGAAGACTTGATTGACAGTGATTGGACAACATCCATTTGTATCACGATTTTCTAGGCTCACAATGAACGATGAAGATGCAGCATTTTGTTATCCTAGTAAAGGCGGATCACACTTGCCCTCCAAAATTTCAAACAAAGCGATAGAGAAAACAAAAGTTCAACATTAGGATATTGTGAAAAGTACAAGCAATGTCCCAATCTATTCATCAGTTAGGACTATCCTTTTAACATCTCCAAAGGGGGATCAACACAGACGATTTTGATCCGTTACTTACAGATATTTCCAAGGAAACAAAACCTTCTCAATCCATCATAATTAACAAGTCTACGCGCAAAAAACTAAAGCTACACTTAAAAACTGCAATGCTCCAATCAGCCCTATGCATAATGAGTTCATTTCAGCATATGATGACATGACCTAAGCTTATTTTCACCTAAACAAGCATAAGAAAAGCCACTGACATTACAAGGACGAATCCCTTCAGTATTTGTCATTCTGATGTACACCCTTCCGCATGACTTCCAAAAAGAAAGTCATTAAAGAGCACTAATTCCTCATCCTCCCCCTAGTTGGTGCGATTCGACAGACTCTGGCCACGGCCCCTTCCAACATAGCCATAGCCCCGACCATAGTACAACCCACGCCCACGCCCACCACGATGCCCTCTTCCACCCCGACCACCACCACGATGCCGTGCAAAGTCACCAAAAGTCTGCACAAAACAGCAACAAAGGTATTACATTCAGTCCAACTCCATTAAGATTTTTCTATGCAAAAACCTTTGGGAGTTGAGAGAATTGGGTTACTCCAATATGCACACCTCTGTATCAATTTTCATCTGTTCAGAAAACTTAGTCCTTCCATTTCTCATTCCACGATCAAGTGCATTGCAGGATAGAGAATCAAAGAAGTCATCCTTAACATAAACAGGCTGCAGAACAAGTCATAACACGGTGAATGTCATGCAATGAATAAAAACACAAGATTTATTAACACCATAATACAATCACAGATGTGTGTAGCAAAGAAAATACTTGCTTTGCCAAAACATCACAAAGAAACATCTAAAAGTCTGAACATTCTAAAAGACCAGATGAATATTTATATGTTCACCACACTCTAGGTAGTAACAAGTTTCCATTTCAGGCGAACCGACATATTTCATAAAGAAGAATCCTATAGAGATGTGACACCAGTAACATGCCCTCTTTTACCCTGTACAGTGGACATCCAAGAGACATCCATGACCAAATGAGCCAAATTACATGCCCATGGGGCATGCAAGTTCATCAATGACCATGATTGAATCACAATGATTTATAATTTATTAATTGATACAAGCTACAAGGATATATTTACCTTGTCCTCCAACTTTGATGCCTCAAAATCATCCTCTTCTAAATTATCGTACACATCATCATCCCTTCCATCTTCTTTAAGTGCTTTGCTTTTACCAAGGTGTCCCCATACTTCATCTTTCTTGAATCTTTCATTCATTGCAGTAAAATCAAAATCTTCAGTGAACTTGGTCACAGCACGTGAAATCTGCATTTATTAGTCAATTTGACCAAACTGATTAATGAACAAAGAAAATTAACAGCAGAGAATCCACTCATACCATACAATTATAACTGAAATACCATAAGTGGAAAAATATCGAAGTGAAAAAAATGCAGCTAAGCAAACTTCAGGGTGACTTTGACAATACAACAGCACATTCTAATATGACACTCGGAAAGTTACACCTGAACAGGCAAAGCATGCTGAACAAGTAGCAGCTACATAATCTAACAAGAGTTTGTCGCATTGACAAGTTATTAACCCATGAAAACCAGTAGCAAGACAGTAGACGTCAACAAGAAGTAAGATTCATTAAGATCCTAAAGAGTATACTATTTACTATTACAATCTATCCACAAAAATATTATCCACAATTCTACCTATCTAAGTCAGTTAAAGACTGATTTTTACACACAATCAATGCCTCGAGCAACTAAGGAATTCAACATTTGATGACATTGCATAAAACACCTAAACAGTAAAATTTTAAATGCTCAGATTCTCTCGCAAAGATTAATCTGTAACATAAAAGCTAAACTAATTGATGATCAACAAGATAAATATAAAATTATTGAACATTACAAGCATTGCAATCAAAAAATCTCTCAAGCGAACAGAGAAAGAAAAAATTATGCAAAACAGTGATAAATAGTTAGAGGATTACCCCATTTCCTCTTCCTCTTCCACGACCTCTATTACCATAATGAACTGGCATAGAACCATTCACCTGAAAATAAAAAACAAATCCATTTGGTAAAACAATCCAGACATTTAACAGAACTTCCTGCCATCTTCAGATGACACTTAAAAGCATTTAAAAAAATTTCCTTGGGAAGCTCATTCAAGCCACAACCACGATAGGACAGATCATCCAAGTCCTACAAGCATTAGACTAAAACATGCTTAAAATACAGTCGTGGATCAAACAAGCATAAGGGCAAGAGACATATCCTCGTGGACAAAAGATAGTATCCTTGTGGAAAAAAGTTAGTGGTCGCAAAACATTTGACAAAGTTAAAGTTAATGAGCTTTACAATAGTGTAATAAGATACCAGCAATCATCATTAAGAAAATCCCTAGCAATCATCAATTGCTCACTAACAATCATTAAATTACACTCAACCAATAGTCATTATATTTGCAATCATTAAATTACACTCAACCTATAGTCATTAAATTGAATGGAATGGGATTAAATGATGGGATGGTGAGCTTGAGAAGTACAGTATAGACAGCATGAACTGAGGATACTAATTAAGAAAAGTTGTTTTCATTGAATTCTGGATTATACAGGAGCATTCTGACAGTAATAACAAGAGGGAAGACTGCATTAAGAGAAAATTGAGAAACAGTGAAGCACCGATCTTGTCACTCACAAAGACTCCAGAAAAGGGAGGGCCATTTGCTGAAGATGACCATGGACTCTAATGAAAAACCTCACAGCATTGTTCAGGAAGTTGCCACACGGTGCAATAGCATGTGCAACTTAAGAACGTAAAACATTTGAAGTTACTACAAGGTTACACATGACCAAAGCCATTTTCTGTCCAGAGATAATTGTCAAATAAAAACAAACGAGGTAGATTGTTCAAAGCAAATATCAACCAGATAATTGCAATAACTTTCCCAAGCTATGCTATAAGATACAACAAGACTATACCTTATGATCTTGCAGTGTAGGTAGAGGCAAAATTGGAGCCTGAGTTTCAGTCACAGCTGAAGATGACACTTCTGGCAATGCCAGTTGCACAGTCTCCAAATCTTTATTTACTGCAGTTAGCGGCTGGGATGGGGGAGCCGTACTGGGTGCAGGTTGCAAAATTTGACCCGGGGTCACCAATGGGGGCACAACCAGTGTCTCTGCATGACTTGAAGTAGATGGCCCCACAGTAGGAACTGATTGAGACAAAGGTTGAGATGGCAATGTAGGGCCAGGAACTGCCCGAGCCCCAACCTTGCTAGAGATGGGTGGCACAATGGTGTTGATATCTAGACTAGACGAAGTCAGAGGGGAAACCATTGGCAAATTTGCAGATGGTGTAGTTGTTGTAAGAGGGGTGACAGGAACCTTGTTTGACATCAGGGATGATGATTGCTCAGAAGCTACAACAGCTGCTTGAGCAGGACCTACAGATGTAGGCAAACTTGATGAGGTTAGACTAGGGTAAGAACCACCAGATATGGGCAAACTAACAGGTGGCAACAAGGGTGAGGGAAACTCGGGAGGATTTGAGGCACTGCTAGGCAAAGATGCCGCATTCAAGCCAGGATATTGCATTGGTTGCTGCATGGAAGGAGGAATAGGCAAGCCAGGAGGTGGCCGGAGGAGAGGTTGCTGTTGCTGTAAATGATGAGGAGGAAGCCCACCTGCAGGACCATAAAATCCAGGCCAGTACATTGGAGGCATAGCCATGCCAGATCCATTGGCATTAGGAGGGGCAGGAGTTGAACCCCATGAGGCCAAGTTGCCAGCAGGAGAGTACAAAGGAAGGCCACCTTGAAATGTTGATCTGGGCATTCCCAGTTGTGCGGAATGTGAAGCAGGATCAGGTGTGCTTCCAATTCCAGCAGATGGCACACTTGCAGATACAGCTGGTGGCCGAGAATAGTGAGACTGCAAAACAATCGGTATGATTAACAACAGCATTACCTGAAAAAAATTCCAAAAAATAAAATTCTTATATTTACCTGAATAATGGCAGGATCATTGTGGATGGGCGCACTTGTCTGAGCTGGAGGGGAAGACTTCACCTGTAAATCCTGCACCGGTGCAAAGAACACTGGAATCAAGATCAATGAAAACATTCCACCAAGTAAGAATAAGTCCAATAACACATCATCGTATATAATTAGAGGTACATAGACCACCAAAGCCAGATAATGTACCCTATTTTTCTACAAAATAAGAACTCAAACAAAGAGGAATGCAATCACTCAATTTCAGGTTGCCAAGTAGCTGGGAAACTAGCATATTCAAGGTATATCTATTCTGTCAAATAAGTGCCACTGATGCTTCTGACTTTGAGTAACTTTCCATAGAAGCAAGCTAAATCAGATTTTTGGCATTAAAAAGGCTAACTACATAGCATTGATTCCATTCTATACAGATTTTTAACGATTGAATAAGGATTTTAGAGATAGCATTGATTCCATTCTATACAGATTTTTAACCATTGAATAAGGATTTTAGAGATAGCATTGATTCCATTCTATACAGATTTTTAACCATTGAATAAGGATTTTAGAGAAAATAAATTTATCAACTTTTTTCTTTAGAAATATGATGAAAATCAACAAAATGTAAAGATGCATACACAAACATAGCAAATGTCATGGAGGATACATTAAAACGACAAATATCATAATATCGCAAATAGTCTTTTTTACTTACTTTGATGTCAGTGCCACGAAAGAGTATGTACTCATAGACTTTATCACTTGGAGGAATTTGAGGACCATCTTTCTTCCGTCCTTCAGTTCCAAATGATCTTACTGCATAGAGTAGAGAAACTACTTGAGCACGGGAACAACATATCTTTGATTAACTTCTGATTGACATCTGCATAGAATACTTATAGCCTCCTAAAAAGAACATATACTCAGCAAAATTTTCCTTTTTTCTCTTGAGTACAATTTAGTTAATATTTTTTTTAAAAATACATCTGCAACACAGCAAACAAAATTGAAGTAAAAGAACAAAATATTAGACATATTTAAGGAATTGCAAGGCATAGATACTAACCAACAACTCCTTGCCCTTCAATTGCAGGTACTCCATGTTTTTTAATTTAATAAGCAGTCTATAGTGATTTGAATAACTAACATAATAAGCAACTGCCATATATCAAATTTTTCAAGTAAATCATATATTATTCTAAAAGATAAAATAGAAAAAGGTAAAATCCTTGAGAAGAAGCTTAAACCCTATAATACAGTTACCAAAAGTAATAATTTCACCAACTTCTTATTCTTTTCTTTTAAAAAATGTGGACTCTCCTAAACTTTTAAGACCAAGAGACATCCTCCACCCATTGAAATGCCATGATGGAGAAAAAGCCATAAAAGCACAAATTTAATGTGAAAAAAGGATGCTCAACCACTCCAAGAAGCTGAAAACCAAGAAAAAATATATCTGCATCCTCCACATCATTTTTCTGACATGAGCATCCTGTTCCTTGTAATAAAACTCATGTTAGGGTTTGTCTTACAATTTAAGCCCTACAAGAAGTTTACAGAAGACATCCAAGAGGATTGCAACTACAGGCTTGCACTTGAAGAATGATTTATGTTGCAATGTCCACTGCACCACTGTTTTCATGGTTTAACAGCAAAGTCCCCTACTATACACTAATTTGTAAATGCATACATTATAACATACAGCATATCCTCGTGTCTATCAAGGATAATCGCATGGATCAGAGCACGCAGCAGAACAGAAAGATATCATGGACAAACAAGAAATGTCTACATGACTCAGACAAAAAACAATTCCTTGGAAGTCTTACGCATGGATACATTAAATTTCTTCCAAGTTAACCCATTAAAAACATAAAATATATATATATATATATATATATATATATAATAATAATAATTTACAAAAGCTGATAAAAAATGAGTTATAATCTAAGAGGCAACTGTGCCATACAGATTATTTCTAATAAAGAAAGCACAAAAGAAGGTACTATCCAGAAATTGCAATATATTCTACTAAATTATGCAAAAAAACCAAAATCTATTACATAAAGACAGAGAAAAGAAATCATGATGACTTTGGCTTAATGGATAAATAGAGGCAAGGAAAAAACAAAATGAGTTTCAATATGAATTTCAGGCTACAATTTCCTATTACATCATCTAGCAACAGTTAAAATCGAAAATACAATCTGTGATTTACGCTGTTGACTTCCATCCGTTGTTTCCATGATATCAATCATTGACTAACAGATAAAAAAGTTTCAGAAGCACTGGCAAAATTTTGGAATGAAACTTTGGCTTCTTTTTTTTAATTGAAATGGGAAGCAACGATCAGACACTTAATGGAAAACACTAAAAGGCTTACATATTGGTTCATATTCCAACAAAACCAGGAGTGCCATAACCCAAGCTGTTCGCCAAAGGAAATTTTCTGTGGATGATTCACTTACAGATGTGCAGATGTTTGACAAAGAAAACATATAGCCAGACTACAAAGTAGAAGGAAGACCAAATTCAAACATAATATACATTCACTATTCAATACACAACATGATTAAAGCGGTAAAACATTTATCTTTTTTCTCATCTGCACACCAAAAGATATTAAATATTGTCAATAACAATGAATATAGAAACCCCAAAGAAAGATCAGAGTGTAACCCTTCCAATACAACAGCAAAGCCACTCATATTTCATAGTCTCGCAATCATACAGTATCTGAACATAACATAATCAGCATAAGCTTCCAGAACCTGAGACTTTAATATATATTTGATTGGTTAACATCACATGTAGCAGGAAATAAAACTTGTAAGTATTCTACCAAATGACTCGCATGCAATGCCAACATATATAACACAACAAGTACCGACTACAAGTCCCCATATCTACACTAACAGTTCAAATGTTACAATCAAAATAAAATGCACCTGAAAAAGAAGAGAAATAAGATGTATATAAGAGATGCAAATCCACAAAAACAGCATCAGAAGTTAAAGAAATCTAAAAAAAAAAAAAAAATACAGTACCCAGACTCGAGTCGCTATGAGGAACCTATTTCATATTTTTAATCCCCGGAATCGAAACAAAAACAAAAACTAAAAATAAAAATAAAAAGAAAAGAAAAAAAAAACAAAAAATTAGGGAATAACGCAGGTGTTTTAAATTTCAATAATGAAGTTGCATCTAGGATGATACTACTAGACTTCCGAAGAAAGAATGACAGCAAAGAAGACACCACTATCTCATACGTAGCTTTCATCTGCCATACAAGCGTAAGTGATAATGAAGATCTCTAGTATATCCTTAAAACAGAGAAAAAACGACAACTGCTTTGTTATAAGTAGTAACAAAAAATCTAGCAATACCTATTTTGTACATCAAATAACACAAATCAACGAAAGTATAACAGACAAGGCAGCCAACCGAAGCATAGCCCTAACATAAAACACTAAGTGCGTAAAACGAAGATTCGCATCTAAACATGAGTACAAAAGAACGACATGCAAATGTTTCGCCTTCTCAAAAAAAAAATGAATAGAATGGCATGGAAATAAATGAATGAACGCAGGGAAAACAATAACGGTAGCCCTAGAGACCACCACAAGAGAAAAAAAAAAAGGTAAAATCTTAGCCCTATCTAATGAAAATAATTAATGACGAGAAGAACGAAAAATACAACTAGGATAAACAAAAAGGAACCAATCAAAAAAATAAAAAAATAAAAAATAAAACAGACAAAAGAGAACTTTCCATGAAATACAAAGGTAGTTTGTTAGCTCCTCAAAACTCTTTAATCGCTCGCATTATGAGCCAATCCAAGAAAACCCTCCTCGGATTAAGGGTCTCGTGGTAGAACGGAAAATTATTTAAAATCCACAGGAAATCCATAAAGAATAGCAACAACGTAAATAACAAATTCCGTGAAAAGAAGAAGTACCGTTTCTCAATCCGATGCTAGACTCTTCGGTGTTGATGTTGTACAAAACCCCTTCGTACCGGATTTCGCACTTGGATGTCAAACTAATCAAGCTACCGATGTATGAATCGGCGGCTCCACTGGATCTCGAAGTTTCCGCTGCCATGATTGTGGCAGTAGAGGAGGAGGAGCATGCGAAGTCTTGTGCGCAGGAAGAAGGCAAAGAAAACCCTGACCCTGCTGCCCTTCCCTCTTCTTTTTCTGCAGTATATTTTCCAGTGTCAAATTTTTTGGACCTCTTCGATAACCCTTATATACTTCCTTCCGAATTTCCAATTCCCTTTGTCGATTTCCCCCGATCCTGCATTCATCAGCTCTCAAGAATTTCACTGCCACTCATCTCTGGACTTATCTACGCAAGAAACGGAACCGGCGGATAGGAGCGGCATCGGGCCGTTCGTTCAGGTCCCACCTACGGGCCCCACGCGTGATCTTCTTTTCACGTATTGAGGACTGTAAGAGCCGACTCATTGGACCCCGCGGCCCCATGTACCGCGAGTCAACCACAAGCTGACTAGGAGATAAATCGAGTGAGTATATTCATGTCATCGAGTTTATAAAATAATTCTTAATAAAAAAAAAAAAATTATAAAAAATTATCGTACTTAATTAAGTTTGTCTATCAATCAGATATTTGTAAGCACTGTTCAGCAGATATGTGGTCGTGGTTTATCATCGTATTTTCTAACGTGTTGCTTATCCAATTTATGAGTAATATCCGCGGATATAAAATTTCTAATTTAATCATTTGAACTTTAATTTAATAAAAACAAGGCTTCATATCATACCTTTATCAATGATATATAATAATAAGAATTAAAACTGAAGGTGAAATATATATATATATATATATATATATATATAATATTCTTTAGTCCAGCAGCATAATTTTGTCTTTTGCTTGTTATGTGATAAAAAAAATAATAATAATCGTGTTGAATCGGTGCTTATAGCATAGTCGGATCCGGACTCCGCCCGAATGCCCGACCAAGTATGGAAGAGTTGGAAGGGTGCAACAAACAAAGAGTGCGTCACTGAGCATTTTACACACGTCGGGTTCGAACATGATATGTGTTAGCGAGGATGGAGCGAACCGAGCCATGCACGCTGGGAGCGCCCGGGCCGCCTGACACCACGCGTGGCTCGGACGGCTCTGGCTCGTGTGCTGCTGCGCCTCGCTCCAGATATCGCTTTCTCGGCGCCTAATGAATAATAACGGGCATCGACTCCACCCACCGGACCCACCGAAATATGGCTTCGGCTTTTAGCCGGCTATCTACGTGTCAGGAGAATCGGGTTCCGACGTGCCGAGTGCGATTCCTTGCACAAGTGACGCTACCTAATCACGAATTTACCAAACTAACACTCTCATCACTCATCAGGAAATGCTTCGCTAGATAAAGAATGTTATTTTTGTAAATGTTATGAAAATTAGGTGCAGGGACATCGTTCGTTAAAAGATGATTTGCTGGCTTGAGCGGACCGGCGCACCCAAGGTCCGAAGCCAAGCCCTAAAGGCGATATTCCACTGCCGAAGAAAAGCGAAAATGTCGCGGAGTCGGCGGTAGGAAAGAGGAAGAGCCGTCGAAAAGGCGTCAACTTGGTTGCTTAGGCGTCGCGGCTTCTGAGTTGTGCCACAAGGCGTCGACTTTCAACCACCCCGTAAGGCTCCTCTCTCGCATATCTTTCTCGCTCGGCTGAGATCCGGCGCCGATCCGGCTTCGGTTGCTCTCTGCTCTCGGTTCTCAGTGGTTAGCATCTTTCTCTCTCTTTTTTTCTTCTTCCTTTCAACTGGATGTAGCTTTTCTTCGGATGACTCCTTCGCTCGATTTCAATTCAGAAGGAGAATGATCTAATTGACCTTCTCCCGGATAATTCATGTGTATAGCTTCACATATTTGGAACTGCATAGACTTAGAAGCAGGGACCTTAATCTGCTTACTATGGTCATTTCTGCGATGTTGTGTTCTCAGATGGCGGTCTGGAGGACTTGACGAGCAGTTTGAGGTAAATCACGGCCGGTTTGTTCCTGCGAACTTACTCAGGGTCCGCACTATATTACTGCTCGTTATCTATATATAGAGCTTCGTTCTTCGGAATTCGTGGTTTTGTGTTAGTTCTTGGTTGTCAGTAGGGGTGGTTGTCCACGTTTACCTCTTCGAGGTGATTAATTCAGAAGTTACTGGTCGTTTAGTTTACGGTGGCGCAATGCCTACTATTTTGTTCATTGGAATGGCCTTAGATGTTACTTCTACTTATATTTTGTTTATCAGTGATTTACTCTCTCCGACTGATCACGTAATAATAGGATTGTGGAAATCGAAGGAGGAATTTCTCTACCTGTGGATTTATTCCAGAGACTTTTCCTCGAGATTGATAGTAGCTATCTAAGTGATTGTATTCATTTTTTCGTTTGAAATATGGGCTCAATTTCATTTTTTATTTTCATATCATGCAAAGAGTACCATAAACCTATATTTTTAGAGCTGCCAACGAGCTGAAGGATTCCGTGGTTCTTAGATTTTGTTGTTTCCTTCATTGTCCATCTAGATATGGATATCCTGTTCAAATTATGCAGTGAAAGGAGTTGGGGACGATGTCACCGAGACTGAGATACACCAACGGAATATGGACTTTTCCTTATGATAGTAATCATACCAACAAGTTTCTGCTGGGGTAAAATTTGATTTGCAGTTTCAACAATAAGTTAATTTGGTTGATAAGTTGGAGAACAGAGAATCTTCTTTCTGGAAATCATACCAAGTACAAACCATTCAGTGGACAACAGAAAAACATTATGATTGAATCGTTTTATTGGTTAACTCATGTACCTAAAACAGTCTCTGTATTCATCTTATATAGTATCTTTATGCTTTCTAATCTAGGAGTTATAATGTTTAGTGAGTTGAATTTATGGTCACAAATGTTTTTCTGATCATATTTACCAGACAATATCGAGGAAAATTGGGATATTATATCGAAAAAAGAAAAATTGGGACATGATGGATTGGAATGTCAGTAATGCATTCAAAAACATGAAAGGTAATTATGACTATTTCAGATGCTATATGATTATTGCTTTATTGGAGAGGTTGTTGGATTTGTTTCGATGAACATGCTTTCTTCTGTAAGATTTTCCTCTGATGCTGTCTAATTCTGTTCAATTTATAGTTATGCATTCCTCATTCTACTTCGTTCTACTTGTTCTGTTTTAATATTAAAAGGAGGACGTACATGCATATCCTAACTTCATGATTCTTATGCTAATTGGTCTTTCGTTGGGTGCTTTCATTTTTGTGTTTGATTTGCTTCTCTTTCCTTAGCATCTTTACTTTTCCTGATTTTCTTTTATTAATATCATATTTTCATTGGATTTATCACCAGAAGAATGATGATTTTCACTTTGTGAAATCATCTATGCATATACCTAAAACTTTTAAACATAGATTTTGATAAATGGCTGATTCTCGAGGGCTTACTCCTGATGCTCTATTTGCCAATTGAAGACATGTGATGTTGCCTTTTTTTCTTTTCATTATGAATTCAAGTTTGTTATAGAGTTCTTGTATCTACTTTGTTTTGCTTTTCAATTTTGTCGAAGTGAGTGCCTGTAATGATCTAAATGTTTATTTTTCTATTTCAATTTGATCTGACTATTGGTATTCCTACAAAAAGTTGTCAAAGCTTCATGTTTAGAATCTACATATACATAATTGTTGTTTGTCACATATCATGATTTTAATATGTAAATGGATATTCCATATCTATTGTTGGCCGTAATGTTGTGCATGATGAAGAAAAACATTTTACTGCAAAGTTATCATTAACTCTCGGTTAAGCAAGCTTTAAAACCATTAGTTCTGATTATTATGCTGTTCTGGCAGAATTAGAATCCAAGACAATGATGGATATACAAATTTTGCCACAAATTTCAGAGCCAGTAGATATTGCTCTGGGTTCTTCAGAAAAAGGAAATGCTACTTCCCCAGCAAAGCCTAGGAAAAAGTCTATGACATCATTGTATCTCAAATTTTTTGAGACAGCGCCGGACGGCAAGAGTCGAAGATGCAAGTTTTGCAAGCAAAATTATTCTATTGCTACTGCTACCGGTAAGCTACTGATGAAAAGGAGCTGGTATTGGTTCAGGACCAATTTTGGAAAGTGGGGCGGGGTTTGTTTATTTCCCATTTGAACCTGTTAAACCTTATTTTGTTGTTTCAAAACGAATTCATTGCAATTCATATACCTTTTAATTAAGTCTCCACTCAATTCGTGGACAAAAAGTGGGTTGCTAAGAAAGATCAGTGATCAGTGTTTAGGCTAGGATTGTGGGTATAAAGCCAAATCGTTATTAGTAAGATGCAATATTGTGGCGTTGGTCATAACATTTTTTCTTTTTCTCTAGTTCCACATATGAAATTGAGCAACATGTTGATTCTCACTTTGGTGATCTATTGTAGGTAACCTTGGACGACATCTTAACCACCGCCATCCAGGATATGATCGTCAGCTGGGTGATGCTGTGATTCAGCCAATCTCACAGATTCCTCCTCCTGTTGTAAGCAAGAAGCCTCAGCCTCAAGCAAAACCCGCATCTGTAAATTTAGACCATCTCAACTGGTTGCTCTTCAAGTGGCTTATTGGTTGCTCTATCCCTTTCTCAGCCTTTGAGGATGAGGGGTTCACAAACTGCTTCAAGTTCCTTAACCCTTCTATTAAACTTTGGTCAAAAGATTGGGCCAACAATATACTTCTGGAGGTCTTCAGAAGTATGCGTCAAGATGTTAGAGCGTCACTTGAAAAAGTGAACTCCAAGATTTGTGTTACACTAGATTTCTGGACTTCCTATGAACAAATATGCTATATGAGCATTTCTGGCCATTGGATTGACGTGAACTGGGTGACACACAAAGTCCTTTTTGACATTGCTCACATCCCTTACATTGGTGCAGAGATCTACCATACCCTTTTGAAGGTTCTCAAGATGTTTAACATCGAGAACAGGGTGCTATGTTGTACCCATGATAACAGTCAGACTGCTATACATGCCTGCCATAAGCTGAAGGAGGATTTGGAGGGCCTGAAGTTGGCGTTTTGCTTTATACCTTGTGCAGCCCGAACACTGCACCTGATTATAGAGGATGGATTGAGAACGGCAAAACCAGTTATATCTAAGATGAGGGAATTTGTGCTTGAAATGAATGCCTCCGTAGAGCTTGCACAGGACTTCAGACAAATAGCTGCAGCATATCAAGAGGGTTCGTGGAAAGTACCAGTGGAAGCTTCAACACGATGGAGTGGGGAGTATGCGATACTTGATATCGTTCGTAAGGTATACCAATTTGCTGAATCACTATCGGTTTTGCCCTTTTATTAGAGAAGCTTCATTCAAGTAATTGCACGTCAATGTCTTTTTTCTTTCTGGGCAGCACTGATGAAATAGATAAAGAATGTGCATATAATGTTGTTTCGCAGGCGCATGGTGCCATAGATGCAGTTATACGGAAGCATGAAGAGACTTTTGGGACTCGAAACTTGCTCCTCAGCCCAGCCGAAAAGAATGCAATGAATATCATGCACTCGTTCCTGGAACCGTTCCACAAGACGACGACCAATCTTTGCACGAGTAAATCCCCCACTCTTGGACTAGTGCTCTTCTTCATGGACCATGTCATCGAAATGATAGCGTCCTGTCGCGAGAGCCGAGCGAGCCCCGATTGGCTAAAGAGTTCTGCTGAAGACATGGCGAAGAAAGCCAGAAGCTACAGCAGTCAAGTCCACAACGTCTATACTTACATGGCGGCAGTCCTTGATCCCCGAATAAAAGGGGAGCTCCTTCCCGAAAACCTCAACGTGGAGCACAACCTGGAAGAAGCTCGGAGCCACTTCGTGAGAAATTACTCCACGACGCATTTCCCTGCCATAACCAGTGGGTATTCACGTAGTTCTCAGGACAACGAAGATGGAAGCAGTGTATCCTTTGCAGAAGAGATCGCCCGGAAGAGAAGGCGAGCTAGCATCAGCAGTGCAACCGACGAGTTCACTCAGTATTTGTCGGAGCCACCTGCTCCAATCGCAACAGATGTTTTAGAGTGGTGGAAGGGAAATAGTACGCGATATCCTCGTCTCTCGGTCATGGCTCGGGATTATCTGGCAGTCCAGCCAACATCGGTGGCTCCCGACGAGTTATTCTCGAGTAAGGGAGACGAGATAGACAAGCAGAGGATATGTTTGCCTCACGGTAACGCGCAAGCTGTTTTGTGCGTAAGGTCGTGGGTTAAAAGCGGGTATAAGATAAAGTTTCAATCAACAGAAATCGACCACGATAAATTACTTGAATCCTTAGCCGTTGCCCCCGATAAAAACAATAGTTAGTATCAGATTCTCATGTAAAAAAAGCTGTAACTTTATTAGGAATAAGTCATTACTAGAGTAGGGGCAGTGGCCAATGGGGGATATGTATGATGTATCTATTGTTTTGGGTGAGTAAATATGTCGGTTGGCTCTAATCATCTTCTCCTTCAGATTTTATTTTGCAGGATTGAGTTCTCTGATATTCTTATTGGGATTACATATTTCATTCACTAAAAGGCATCTGACCACCAGATGGAAAGAGACGATCTTGATATCCATCTTGGGGTAAGACGCGACTCAGAATCAATAGGCACAGGGCCATTTCAAATAAACAAGGGTAATTGCGGCTTCAGCTTGTCATTCTCTCTTCTTTAACATAAATCTACCCAAAAGGGTCTATACATTTGTGAATGCTATTCTCAAATTATTGATGGTCGACGAATGAATCCAATCATGGACTAGACCCACCATCAAGGACACCACGTAAGAAAAATCTGTCATCTTATTTCGACTTTTTTAGGTAGAAAAATGGTTATTAGTTATTACAGTGAGGGAGTCTACTCTATAGTATATAATTAGTTAGGACCATATTACGAGGCAGTATCAAGACGAATTCAATGTGCTCTTAAATCAATGTCGGTGACCGGCGCGACGCAGGTGGCGCTCACTAGCGCGCACTTTTACTATTTCTTCACTGTTTTATTTTCTAGTGCCAGCCATCATGACTCGTCTAAGCTTCCGCTCTTAGATTCTAAGATGATAACCCCCTAAAGCAAAATTCTCAAACTATTTTTACTTCCCCTGTCCCGTTTTGAAGACGCAGCCAACTGAAAATGTTTAAGTTACATGACAGGGGTTTATAGATTATTATACGATGATGAGCTTCCTTCGATGGCGTACAAACAGGAAGTGAAAACGAAAGGTTACAGGGGAAGCCAGAGGATTCCGGTTCTGAAAGCAGTGTACTGGTAGTCTGGTACTGGGTGACCGGTACCTTCGAGCTCTCCGAGTTTTACATCCATGGCAGCTATGTGTTCAACACCATTGCTTGTGTCGGCAAGGATCTCAGCCGTGGCGGTAGCCGTACTGATCGTCGTGTGGGCCTTCGCCTTCCAAGCAAGCTTCGTCTCTCGCTCCTCCCCAGAAAATTCCATTTATTCCGTAAGGCATACTGTCTCTCGTCTTCTTTTGATCCGCATTGTTAATTCGAAGAAATTTTGGAAGTAATTTCGCCACTTGTTACAGGTTCTGCATCCTCTTCTAATGGTGATAGGTTTAATAATCGTGAGTGGCGAAGGTTAGTAGGAACAAAAATCGAAATCTATTTTTAGGGTTTTGTGGAGAATGCGTGACTCGCAGTGTTCGGTTTTCTTTGTTCGTTCAGAGATGGCGAGACGAGCTGAATTTGTTGAATAGCTGATAGCAGCCTTTTCTCTTCGTTGCCTATAAATAATGAAAGACCCATTACCCGTTTTCTTCAACCAAAGAAACAATTTTATCCATTTTGCCTTTTCTTTAACATTTTCCAGCTACTCTGCAGAAGGAGAAAACTGATTTTCGAAACGGTAGCTACTTTTCGCTATCAGTGCTACTTCAATGAGCTCATCAATGACTCCTCTCCGAACTGGTTGTGCAGCAATTTTGGTGTATAAATGGCTGCCAGGATCGAGAAATTTCAAGAAATCGGTGCATCTGGGTCTTCAAGGAGTTGCGCTTGCATCTGGAATTTTTGGCATTTGGACCAAATTTCAGGGGAACAGAGGAGTTGTGGCTAACTTCTACAGCTTACATTCATGGATGGGTTTGATCTGCGTCTTCTTGTTCGCCGCCCAGGTTTTGACCACCTCTCAACCTCAATTTTCCCCTTCTCCTCCCCCACGAGTTCCTCCACAGATAGACTCGCTGCCAATTTCTAACTTTTTTTTTATTTTTTTTATTTTTTTTATTTTGGTTCTCCTAAAACTCGAAATCTTGTTCGATCTGTCTGAAATTTCGGTGCAGTGGGTGGTGGGCTTCGTGAGCTTCTGGCACAGAGGAGAGGTTCGCAGCGCGAGGTTCGCCGTCCTGCCGTGGCACGTCTTCCTCGGCCTCTACACGTACGGCCTGGCGGTGGCCACCGCCGAGACGGGTCTCCTGGAGAAACTCACCTTCTTACAGACGCGCGGGCGGGTCGGGAGACACTCGCCCGAGTCGGTCGTCGTGAACTGCCTCGGACTCGGTCTCGCTCTACTCGGCGGGATCGTTATACTGGCGGCCACCTCCCCGAGACGCCATCAAAACCCTAAGGACGCTGTATATTATAAATTCTCCGACGGGAAGTGGGTTCCCAAGATATGAAATGACGCTATTGATTCGGTTGGTTTATTGTAAGAATCAATTTTGTGTAAAGTCCGACATTTACGGTCCAAATCAGCACCGTACAATCTGGGTCAACAAGTGGGTCAACAAGTCAAAGACCGACCCGAGTCAGATCAACGAAATTAAGCCGTCGATCAAGCTTCAACAAATCAACGGCCAAGATCCCAATTGCTACGTCAGCAGCTTACAGGGGCGACATGTCATCCAAAGTGGCCACATCAGCAGCCAACAAGGATCATACATGGCCCTTGCCTCAGTCTAAGATAGCTCCACTCTTTAAGGAAAACGTTACCGAAAAAAAGTCGATTGAGTTAAAATCGCTCCAATGAACCCGGTCAATGCGGTTTGGAGCCCTAGAAGCTTATAAATTCAGAGCACAAAAAAGATCGGGGAGACACAAAAATTTTCAAGACGCCCAAAATCCCAAATCACCACCCAAATGCGAGAGCAACAAGCATTTCTGCGGTGTCTCGCAAAATCGACCGCCGGTGAGCCAATCGAATACCAAATTTTTTAGTCAAGCTTTGGCAAAATTCAAATTGCCTCGTTCGTTCGTTCGTAAATGCGTTGATCATTCGTGTCTACTCGGCGATCGTTTGTTCTTAGTCGGAGATCGAATCAAAGGAGTTCTAGAAGTCGCACCCCACACAATCACCGAAAATTACCAAAATACCCTTCAAATTATTTTGTACACCGCGTACATCGGATCCGTATTTTTTCGGTCCACATATTGTACTTTCGTTTACAAATTTGGCGCGCCCGGTGGGACTCTTCTACCTTTCATCTCTTTCCCCGATCTACCAAGTTCAAAGTTCAAATGGCGGTTCCAACAACAACAACAACAAGGCAAGCGCCAAGACCCCAAACTGCGGAGCCCAGCTCGTCGCCGGCACCGAGCATGACCAATCCGTTGGTCACCTTCCCTCGCCGTCCGCGCAGACACCAGCCGGCTGCTGCTGCCCAATAAACCCGGAGGGATCCGCCCATCCCAAATCCACGTGATCGGTCGTTCAAGGCCAACCACCCGGATCCGTCCGCGGGATCTCTGCGCCTACACACCCATTGTCCAAATTCAAATTCCGGGCGAACAAGCTCCGGCCAGCCCTATAATTTCTCCAACAAGGGTCCATCCCTCGAGGAGTTATTCGGCTGTCGACATCCCCGCCACCGGCCGGTCCGGTGGCCAACCCGGTCGCAAAGCCCGGCAAGGAACTCTCCCCGACGGCAAGCGAGTTCCAAAGCACTAATCACTCACTTTGAAGGAAGGCGATCATTCCTTCCCCCAGCCCGACTACACCAATCGGGGCACCTCTGCGCTCCAAGCCCTCCTTCCCCCACATCTCCGGTCATCGGGGTTTTACGGCAATGATGACCCAAACCAAAACGTGGAGGAACAAGCGGCAAATCCAAACCGCCATGAGGGAAAGGGGCGAGCAATTGCGAGAGAAAACTGCAGAGGGATCTCCGGTCGCCACAATTCTGCAGAAATTGAGATGATTGCAGATCGCTGGGAGCATCCTCCCGGCCCCGAAAATGAAGAAGGCGAGGCGGGGACCCAAAGACGCCCGCCAATCCTATCCCTCCTTCACCCATCATCCGTTCATCTCCAGCTCCCCGAACACCCGGTGAACCGGGAACCACCGCTTGAAGAACCAAGGGCACTATCTTACGGTACCACGCAAGAAATGATCTCCAACGCAGTGGGAGCGAGAAGGTGCAATCCGAAGGAGTCGGATCTCAAGCCTACACTAGGCCCTACTCCCGACGGATCCGGGCAATCCACATGCCTACCTCATACCATCCACCTAAATTTCAACAATTCAGGTGGCGGCGGCAACCCAAAAACAAAGACGTTGCCCACTTTATTGAGACCTGCAACAATGCGAGGCCGACGGCAATCTCCTCGTCAAACAATTTGGGCGATCCCTCAAAGGAAATGCCTTCGATTGGTTCATTGAGCTCCCAGCAGAGTCAATCGGCAAAGGGAACAATTAGAAAGTGAATTCCTCGGCCGCTTCTACAAGATCGCAGCGAACGGTGGCGCCGGTAGAACTCACCAACCTCAAGCGGCGCCCGGTGAGAAGGTGATTGAATACATCAACCACCGGGCGCAATCTCGCCTCAATTGCAAGGAGAGCACCTCCTTATCCACCTGCATATCCATCGACATGTGCATTCGAGGGATGAACTGGACTCGGTTTACTTCTTCGAGAGTCGGAAGCCCGAGACTTCAAGAACTGGCGGCGACCGGGCGCACAACATGGAGATCCTCATCCGGGAAAAGGGAGAAGGAAAGGCTCCACCGACCGAGGCGGACAAGAAACCGGTTCGTAAAGAAGGAGTACAAAGCTCCAACAAAAGAAGCCCTCGCCACAAACATCGCCCGAACCGCAAAAAGATTTCGGCGACACAAAATAAGAGTACGAAAGCAGCGGTGATTGGAAGCCAAACGCCAATCGACTCACCAGCAAATGCAACCCGCCAGAAGTTCACGTTAAAGGATAGGCAGGCCAAAACCTATCCTTTCCCCGACTTCGAGATGTTCCGGGCATCTTTGGAACAACTCTGAGAAAAACTTGTTGCAGCTTCCCTGAAGCCAAGAGGCGGAAGATGTTGGGAAGAGCTCAAATCCCAACTATTGCAAGTACCATCGACCGGGTAGGCCATCCTACCGAAAAATGTTTTGTCCTAAAGGACAGAGAATACTTTCGAGTTAGCGGCGCAAGGTCGCATCATCCTAGAATCGACGACAACAACGGCTTGCTTCCCACACCGCTTCGGCCCAACCAGATTCCAGCACCGCACCCGAGAGAGTCAAAGGGCGAGCGAGAAAAAAAATCTTCGCCTTGCGCGCCGGGACCAAAGCCACGACCCGCCACTAAAGACAAAGAAGGATGGGAAGTGGTGACCCACAAAAGAAACCGTTTCCAAACTCCCCGTGAAAATATTCATCAAGGGGTTTGCGACGAAAAAAAGAGAACCAAGAAGGAAAACCCGTAAAGAAAGAGGAAGAAGAAGGCCGCAGGCGTAAATCATCCTCCGCAAAAGTCGAAGAAGAGATCTATCAAAAGAAGCCAAAGCCAATCACTTTGGCTGATTTCTTCCCCGTCGAAATTCCCGGCGCCAACCCCCGAGATCGGGTGGCCACTTGTTCACCCCAAGTGGTCGAGCAAAGGCGTGAAGGGAAGGTCCGATCGAATCTGCCGGCGATATTCATACATGTTTACGAACTTGTCGATCACAAATGCGGTACATGATGACTTAGATCTGCCAATCAGATCTAGGCAAGCTCTCATCAAGTTCGTTCTTGCCAAAGACGGCCGGCATGCCGAAGTCGAACAATTGAGGATGCGGAGGCACGATGAACCAAAGATTGGTTTATCTCCCAAACGGTGAAAAGAAGAACAACCTTCGAGCCGCCACAAGTCAAGGAGGCTCATTCAATTTCCATCTCCTTCAAAGAAGCGAACATGCTTTCTTTGGGGAAATGTTTCATAATAGACCTTTATTCGCCTCTGGAGCCATCAAAGACCGGTGGATCAACCGTATACTCTGGACAGCGGATCAGCAAGTAAATATTCTGCCAATCCAGACTTTGAAAAATGTCGGGTTGGTGGCTAACGACCTCCAAGCCAGTTCGCCGATGATCCAAGGCTTCAACCAAGAAGGACAACGAGCATTGGGAACAATCGACCGGAACTACAAATCGGGGATATGACTTCCCACGTCATCGTTCCCATGTAATCGATGCCCGCACCTCCTACAATATGCTGCTCGGGGAGGCCCTGGTTACACACCAACAAGGTCGTGCCTTCGACCCTTCATCGGTGTTTCAAATATTACCAAGATGGAGAGGAGAAAACGGTGTTCGCGGATGAATGCCCTTTCCACGAGGCGAAGCATCCTTCGCAGATGCCAAATATTACTTTCGGAAGAAGGTGCTACTTCGAGTAAAAGCCGCTCCCCTAAAGCCGTCAAGGGTGAACTGGCCAAACCCAAAAGCAAACAGAGGGAACCAATTCTCAGGTACGTTCCTCAATCAAGAAGGAAGAAAGGCGAATCTCCCTTCGCCACTTGCAACCGAAAGAGTTAGTTTGAGAAACCGAAGGCTTTAAAGGGCGCCACCACTATTCCTCTGCCTAAACTCAACAACCGGGGCATCCTGGTCGAAGAAAAGAATCCACCCGAAGCTTCCAAAAACTTCGGGACACAAGGATTCGATCCCAACGCCTACCGATGATGGCCAAAGCAGGATCCGGGCTCTCTCTAGAACAACTGCAAGAAGAAAAATCGATGGTGGCTGTTCAAAACCTGTCACCAACCCGAAAAAAGCCTTCAGGTAGCGGGGTTATTCAATCCCTCCTAATAGACATGGGCTTGGCTATCAAAAAAACACAAGCCAGTTGTGATTTCGGCAAGGCGGTGTCAATCAAATCACAACCAAAAGGAAGGCAACCACTTCGAAAGAAACCCGGACGTCGCTTTTGATGAGAATCGGCATCCCGAGCCACGAGTCTCGGCATTCGCTTCGATTGGGACAAGAAGAAGATAGAAATCCAAATATTCCTCCAGAACCAAGTAACGAGCGTAAATCCAAGGTTACGATGGTGCTGCACGGAAAAACGGAGCAGGCGCTGGAGTCCTTTTCATATCTCCCAACGAGGATTTAATGCCGTACTCCTTTATCCTATCCCACTGCTGCACAAACAACGAGGCCGAGTATCAAGCCATAATCCTCGGTTTGGGGATGGCTATCGAAATGGGCTTAAGCCAACTAGAAATCTTCGGCGATTCGGCTCGGTGATCAAACAGATAATCGGGGACTTCGAGGTCGAAAAAAGACGAGCTCATGCCATATCAAAAAAGAGGCTCAAAGATTGTTGCAAAAATTTCAAATGTCACCCTAGGGCATGTACCCGAGCCAGTAATTCCCAAAGCGGGACGCGATTGGCTGGGATCGCCGGCAAGTCACCGGCACGCCGAGAGGCAAGGCCGAACGAATCCCTATATCGCGAAAGGTGGGTGGTGCCTACCTTGGAGAAATTCTCGAGGAAGAAGAAACCAATTTGGTTTCGGTCTATGCAATTGAGGAAGAAGATTGGCGCCAACAATTTCGATTACTTAGAGCACAACAAATTTCCCCGAGGAACCGAAGGCTCGGTGTGTGCGTCGCGAAGAGTTGCACCAAAATTCTGCCTGTTCAACAACACGCTGTACCGACGATCCTACGACGGGATCCTACTCAGGTGCGTCTCTAAAGAAGAAGGACAAGCAATCTTAGCCGAAGCACCGCGGAGGGATTTGCGGTGCCCATCAAGCGGGCCCCAAACTACATCTCCAAGTCAAACAATTAGGCTACTATTGGCCTACAATGCTGCGGCGGGACGCGATAGAATTGGCAAGACACCGCACGGCATGTCAATTACACGCCAACTACATCCATCAGCCTCCCAGCCCTTTACATCCAACAAAGGCCTCCCGGCCATTCGAAGCCCGGGGAATGGACATCATAGGTCCAATCAACCCAAAGTCGTCGGCAAATCACCCGGTATATACTGGCCGCCACGAACTATTTTTCTAAGTGGGCGTAAGCAACAGCTTATAAAGAAATCAAAGCTGCCACCGCGGGTCGATTTCATTCGGACACAAATCGTGTATCGGTATGGTGTTCCAAGATACATCATGACCGATAACGGCACCCCATTCCGTAACAAGACCATGGATAATTTCTGTGAGAGATTCGCATCCGACGTGAGGACGTCCCACGATATACAACCCTGCCGCCAATGGCCTGGCAGAAGCCTTCAACAAAACCTTGTGCAAAATCTTAAAGAAGACAAATGCGGGGAATAAGAAAGATTGGCACGAAAGGCTCGGAGAAGCACCGTGGGCATACAGGATTACGTTCGAGCGCCGACGAATCAACCCCATATTCACTAGTCACGGCGTGGAAGCTGTGCTTCCACTGGAAATTCAAATTCCATCGCTGCGAGTTGCTCTTCGAGAAGGACTCACGGAAGAGGAAAATATCCGACTCCGCCTGCAAGAGCTAGAATCCCTCGACGAGAAGCGATTAGAAGCACAACAAAGGCTTGAATGCTATCAAGCTCGCCTCACTCGCGCATTCAATAAAAAAGTCAAGCTTCGTTCCTTTCAAAAAGGGGACCTTGTCTTAGCAGTGCGCAGACCAATCATGGCCACAAGCAAAGATGGGGGAAAATTTGCACCTAAGTGGGAAGGACGGTCCAAGAAGTCTACACTAACGGTGTGTACAAATTGGTTACTCCCGAAGGAAGAAGACTCCCAGCCATAAACGGTAAATTTCTCAAGAAATTTTATTCATGAATATTCTGTGGAATGCAAAAAAAAAAAAAAAAAAAAGGGGGGCAACAAAATTCAACTAAACGACAAAAATAAAATAAAATGTGGTTACAAATCAAATCAAAAGGCGGAAAACAAAGCAGCTCCTAAAGATTTCTCGCCATCTCCTGCTGTAACTCCGCAAAGGCAGCCCTCGACGATAGGAGAGTTGCCTCCTCAGCCGCACTAAGGGTGGGCGTGGCAATGACCTCTGCTATCAGCCGCTCAGCTTCAACCACACCCGTCTTCAAACCCCGTACACTTTCCTGGATCTGCTTTCGCTTGAGTTGTAAGGTATCGACTTTTGTCCCAGCCGACTGAAGTTGTTCTCTGGCTAACTCAAAGCGTTCCACAGGCATCCTCTTCCTCGGCCTTAGCCTCCGAAAGTTCCTCAACAACCTCGCCCAAAGTGGCTTTGGCCTCTTCTAACTTGGAGGATACTACGGCCAAAGTGTTTCGAGCAATACCCTCCGCCTCATCTCACGGAAGTCCGGCGAGCCTTCTCTCCAGCCCGAGCGTTCAATTTCCTTAAGAGTGCAGTAGGCTGCTGAGTGTAGACTTCGTGGGCGAGTCACATCATGACCCATCTCCTGCAACCTGCTGATGGCAAATCCTGCATCAGCCAGCAAAGATATGTCACTCACCGCGCTGGAGATAACATCACGAGGGACTATTCGGTCTCTCCAAGCCTGCACCATCAAGCCCTCAACATAAGACAAAAACTCCCGCGGCGGGGCCTGCGATGGAGTCGAGAAGACGGCAAGTAGGCGGTGTGGCCTGCACGAGCGGAACTTCCTCGATGGCTGGAGCAACCTCTATAGCTGCCTCTTCAGGTGCTAAAATAGTCTCCAAAGCTCCTTCAAGAGTCGGGACCTCCTCACGGATCACCTCGGCAGCTACCTCAGCTGGAACTTCAACCGCTGGAGTTGGAGCTTCTTCTTCGACTGCAGGAGGCGGAGCCTCTGCCTCGACCACCGCCTCTTCTTGAACAACTGATGGAGAAGGAGCGACCTCTTGAACAGGCAAGCCCTCGGACGGTGTAATCTCTGCAAGCTCTCCCACTACAGAAGCCTCTTCTTGAGGTGCTACGGGCGCCTCTGGGGAAGACAAAATCTGAACCGTCTCAATAGGAGGGTTCTCCGGACGGACAAGAAGTCGAGGGCTCCGCCTCTGGAATAGGCGGAAGGAACGCCGGTGGCGAAGGGGGAAAAAAGAGGCAGGCGGAACTTCTTTACGTGCCTTCTTCTTCTTTGACGCAGAACCCGAAGCGTCCCGCCAAAATGGTAAGAGGAGCCCTCTTCTTGCTCGCCTGAAATTCAAAAGAAATAAAGAAATGCAGCAAAATCAAAACCACAAGTATACCGACACAAGTATACTTACCGACGGCACCAACTGGCCTCTTGCCCTTCGCCTCCGCTTGCGAGGGGGTGAGACCGATCGCTGTCATAGTCCTCGTCACTATCCTCCACTCGCGAAACAATCGGGCGCCGACTCCGGTCGATTTTGCTTTGGAAGACACAAGACAATGAGGAAAAGGAAAGCAAAGCAAAGAAAAAAAAAAAAAAAAAGAAGGGGAGATAAACTTACCTGAAATAGTGACGACATGTGGGTCATCCACCAAGTATAATAAGCTGGAGTGGTCCCCGGGTCTCGAGATGGGTCCCGTTCTCCCGGCGGAGGCAGATCAAGCCGCCCACAAGGGCGAACAATGCTGGTTTTCCAAAGGGCCACCAACTCCGATAAAGAGCTAATCTCCGATGATTAGCTGTGATCCCCATATCGCCGGGAGATCTTGACAATAGCCGAACTGTCGGCGCAAAATCTGGCTGGACAATACGGCTCCACAAAAAAAATGAATCGAAGCCGGACCGTCAAAGAAACAACTGCGGGACGCTGAGAAGACTCTCATAATATTGTTCGGCTATCGGCTTCTTTAAACAGATCCACCAAGAAAGAAGTTTTGGCGGTGGCAAGAACATATCTATGCCACACCGCACCGGAAGACGCTGAAACAAATCACAGCCTGGTCTTCCGTAAAATTACGTTTGAGAGAAGGGTCCCCGGCGAGATCATACCTGGGCGCCGACTTACTTCTAAATCCTCCCGTGCGTGTGAAAGTAGACGGCGAGCCAAGTATACAAGTAAGGCCACTGAGCCATCGATGGCCATCCAGCAGCCGCGTGTCCCAAACCTTTGTAAAGGCAGGCCAAGGCAGGATCGGCCAAAGCAAAACGAACCCCGGTGGCCATATAACTAGCCACCTTAAAAACCATGGGTCGGATCTCATCACCAATCACCCGGAACACGAACCGCGACAACCAAACCGATAGGAGTGCTGCCAAGTGGACCTCGTCTTCTCTACCGGTGTGACATGGAGGAAGTGAAACACATCGCGCTCGTGGCCGTGAACTCTCTCGAAGAGGGCATCTTTCCCAAAACGGGCATGCCAAGCAGCCCGGGGTCATCAACTGGAACGGCATCGCCCTGCGTGCGGAACCAAAATTCACCCAAGCCGCGAGAAGATATCACGTTGGACCCGAACTCCGGCGAGAGATGGTGGTACGCCCGAAAAGATAACGGCAGCTAAAAGGGTAAATCCGTTACTCCGCACTTCCTTAAAATCAGCTACCATGGGCGAAAATCTCGTCAGTAAAACTGGCCAGCGATGGGCAAACCGAAAATCCTATCCATGTCCATCGAGTAATAGAAAGCTCACCCCGGCGCGTGACTAACGTGTTCGCCTTGGGACTCCGGGCATCGAGAAAAGCTCGACTACGATACATCACAGCTGTACTGAAAGAGGGATCCCCAAATGCCATAGTAGATCCCCGTTGTGGAGAAGGCTGCCGCGAAGCGACCCATAGCGAGTGGTCCACTTTCGAAAATAAATGGGATCGGCTTATCCAAAGCCGTGTCGTGGGTGTAAAGAGTCCGCTCAACTACCCCATCTTCAAACAAATGTGGCAACGGAGGCTTATTCACCAACCAAGAGGCACGCTGGGCGCAAGAGTTTCCGGCTTGGCAGCTTCGTCTTCCCTCTCTGGAGTGTCAAGGCAAGGCGGGAAGAATACCGCGGTCACCGGTAGCCAAACGCCTACTCAAAACTCACATGAACGAGAGCTATCTACTAAGGATGTTGGTTTCTCGGCGTGGCCCCAAAACCGATTCCCCGCCGGGCAAGTAAGTCATATGAGAAGCATCGCCCTCCATGTACAAAGGCAAGGTCTGAATAGTCTCTCCTTCAACAACCACGGTGTGGTCAAAAGCCCTCAATCCACCAACCAAAGTAACGAAGGAGCAGCCATCTGAAATCAAAATTCAAAGGTCGGATCGAGTCATGATTTTCAGCAAAACCGGCAAGTTCGGCAAAATTCAACAAACACTCAGATACGGCGCGACCGCGCCAAGTTAAAAGCATAATTATTTGTGACGACATAAAAGTAGCAAAGTTTCTTCTAAGTTCAGATTTCGGCAAAACCAACATTCAGAAGAGTCTAAGTTCAGATTTCGGCAAAACCAACATTCAGAAGAGTCGAAAATCCAGAAGTGGCGCGACCGCGCCAACAAAATCAAGAAAATTCAATTCCAGCGAAGTCGAAAAAATCGATCGGCAAAGTTGGAGTCCTTAGTTTTTAATTAAGGCTAATCGGCCTAAATTGGCTAAGTCTTAATTTTTAATTAAGAGATTGCCTAATCAAAGGCGGGAAATCGATCTGCCTAATCAAAGGCTTGGAAATCGATCTGCCTAATCAAAGGCCTGGACGGGACGATGAATTCTTGCCTAATCAAAGGCCGAGAGTTAATGTTCCGCCTAATCAAAGGCACGAAGGGGAAATCGATCTGCCTAATCAAAGGCTCATAAATCGATCTGCCTAATCAAAGGCATGGACGGGACGATGAATTCTTGCCTAATCAAAGGCTCGGAAATTAAAGGCTCAGAAATCGACTTGTCAAAATCAAAGGGAAATCGATCTGCCTAATCAAAGGCTGAAATATCGATCTGCCTAATCAAAGGCTGGGAGTCGAGGATCCGCCTAATCAAAGGCACAAATATCAAAGTCGAGCCTAATCAAAGGCGAGGTAAGTTCTATTTCAAATTTCTTAATTCGAGTTAAGTTACTTAATGAAAGTTCATTTTCATTAAGATATCTTAAATTTCGAATTAAACAAAAAAAAAAAAAAATCATGTCCGAAATCGACCCAAGTCGACCAGAATCGATCTGAGCAGCGACTTCAAGTCGCGACCAATGAAACAAAACTCCTAAGTCCTAATGTTTGGGACTTAGGGATTTTATACCCTCGCGAAGGCATCCCTTCGCCAGCGGACGCCAGGCGGCCGGGCGCCGCTTCGCCCGACGACGCCAGGCAGCGGAGGCCGCCGCCGCCACGACACCGTCAACGGAAGTGCCGCCGCCGCCACACACCGCCAACGGAAGCGTCGCCAACAACAAAGCCGACGACGCCTCTTCGCATCACCGGCAACCACCGAGAGACAGCAGCGTCGCCTCACCAACAAACAAGGAAGCGCCGCCAAGGCGCGCCACCCCACCGAGGGCCGCGGAAATCAACACCTCACACCCAGCCGGCGACAAAAACAGGAAGAAGGCCAAAAGCGAAGAAATCTCGCCGACGGGAAGTGCCACCAAATTCGGTGATCTCGCCGACGGGAAGAAATCGACGAACCCTAAGATTAGGGTTTCAAATCGGAGAAGATGAAGGAGGTGACGCGACGACGCCCTCCACCGCCGCTCTCCGCTCATCTCCGGCGCCGACGACAGCAATACCACCGACAACGAGCCCAAAATTGCAACAAAAGCGAAAAAGAAAAAGAAAAGAGGGGAAAGAAACGCCGTGCAAAGCCAAATCGAAGTCCGAGAAGGTGCAACCGACGTAAACAATGGACCAAAATTCCATTGAACGAGGCGCTACCAAATCAAGCCTCTCAATTGCCAAAGAAAACATCACCAAAATCAGAAGGTTATCGCCAAATCGAAGGCCGAGAAGGCGACGCTGAAGTAAACGGGGACCAAACTCCACCGAACCTGGCTCCGCCCTACTCAAACCCCGCCAAGGCGCACAAAATCACGAAAAAAAAGAGAAGGTCCACGATGAAATCCAGAACGAAGATGGAGTTCGAATCGAGGCCTGAGCAGAAAGAAACCGATAACGCCGGGCTGAATTCTGACGAACCGGGTTCCACCGCATCAAAACCCCTCAATTCCTCCCGAGAAGCCAAAAGCGAAAAAACACCAAAAAGAAAAGAAATTCATCGTCAAAGAGTAGAAGTCGACGGAAGAACGACAAAGATAAGAGCGCCGCAGCAGGCCTCTCGAATAACAATGGCCCTCACTCCATAGAACCGAGAGGACAGCGTTGTCATCTCATTGCCTTCCCACAAAAAATAATGGTACAATATCAAAGTAAAGACAAAAAGCAAGGGATTACCTCGTCAAGTGAGAAAAGGAAGCAGACGTCAGACGTCAGGAAAAGACAAAGCGTAACGTCAACGAAGGAAGCAAACGTCAGGGGAACAGAAGCAATTAAGGGCACACTTAACGAGGCTCTTATTTATAAGACCTCTAACCCTAGAAAAATCCTCCCCCCTCTCGGATTACTCTTATCTCTTCTCTTATCTCTTCATAATTTGAATTGAGATAAGACACAGCTCAACTTGGGGCAGTCAACCAGACCTGACCCATCCGGCAGACCTGACCCATCCGGACCAGTTGAACAAACCCGACCCAGCGACTTCGGTTTACACAACTTGGCGACTCAAACCGGTCTACGACTTCGACTTTCGGACCAACTCAACTCAGCTTTCGACCTAGTATCTTTGGGCCCACAAAGAACCAGGCCCAAACAGCTCATCAAGCCAAAAAGTCCAGGTAAACCTAAACCGGCAACGGGCCCAAGCCCACGAGCGATGGGCCCACAAAAAAAAAAAAATATATATATATATATATATATATATATATATATATATAGAACTTCAAAATGCACACATCTCTTGTGCACATTCTCAAAATATACACTTGATGCGCACATTTTGAAGGGGCATCTGTAAGAATCAATTTTGTAAAGTCCGACATTTACGGTCCAAATCAGCACCGCATAATCCGGGTCAACAAGTCAAAGACCGACCCGGTCGGATCAACGAAATTAAGCCGTCGATCAAGCTTCAACAAATCAACGGCCAAGATCCCAATTGCTACGTCCGGCAAATTTTACGGGCGACATGTCATCCAAAGTGGCCACATCAGCAGCCAACAAGGATCATACATGGCCCTTGCCTCGATCTAAAGACAGCTCCACTCTTTAAGGAAAACGTTACCGTAAAAAAAGTCGATTGAGTTAAAATCGCTCCAATGAACCCGGTCAATGCGGTTGGAGCCCTGTAAGCATATAAATTCAGAGCACAAAAAGATCGGGGAGACACAAAAAATTTTCAAGGCGCCCGAAAATCCCAAATCACCACCCAAATCGAGAGCAACAAGCATTCCCGCGGTGTCTCAAAAATCGACCGCCGCGTGAGCCAATCGAATACCAAATTTTCCGTAAGCTTTGGAAAAATTCAAATTCGTCTCGTTCGTTCGTTCAGAAGGCGTACGTTGATCATTCGTGTCTACTCGGCGATCGTTTGTTCTTAGTCGGAGATCGAATCAAAGGAGTTCTAGAAGTCGCACCCCACACAATCACCTGAAAATTACCAAAATACCCTTCAAATTATTTTGTACACTGTACATCGGATCCGTATTTTTCGGTCCACATATTGTACTCGTTTACATTTATATAATCTACTTCATCTTCATCTTTTTTTTTTAAAAAAAAATAATTACAATTATGTGTTGGTAATTTTGTAATGTTTTTCTCTTGTAAAAAATTAAACCAACGAAAGACTAAAATAAGAGAATTAAATTTTTTTATAAGAAAAAAATCATAAATATTTACATCGAAAAGAAAACTATATAATAAGTAGTAGATAAAATTCTATCAGTTTTCAGTCGTGGACATCTGTAAATAGTGAACAGGTTCAGGTCCCAGACTCCCAGTAAGAGCTTAGAAGACCCCGGTGGCTCGGGAACCAGGTGAAGCCTAGTAAAGCCCAGTGACTCGGGTCAAAAACTCAGTATAACCCAGTAGGGACGTGCAACCCGGGTCAAAAACTAGAAAAAACTCGGATTCTCGCGGCCGTCGAATTTTTTTTTTTTCTCTTTCGGTTCCGACGTCGGATTTTGGCAAAGCTCAACCAATCAGCGTGACTGTGTCAATGGCGCAACTCGTTCTCGAGTAGAAATTGGTGCTCCCGCCATTTTATCGTTCGGCGTCGATCGTATTATTCTTTGCCGAAGGGGTCAGAAGAGTCTGGGCTAAACAGTCGCTGAGTCCTTGTCTTTTCGTCGAATCTACCCCGCCTTCGACTTCATTCGCATTTCTTCCAAAACCCCTTTGCTAGCCTCGAGCCGTGGAAGAAACGAAGGGTATCGATCCTTAAATTTCACAACGGAGTTATCATCTAATTTTCAGCAAGACGAAGAAGGGGGAGAAGGAGAAGATCTCCGTTTCTCCACCAAGTCGAAAATGGCGGCACCGGTGGTTCGGTTTCCGATCTTCACTCTCGTACGGATCTTAGGACTCACGGCTGCAATACTTGTCCTCACGTGGTCGTTGCATTTCAGGGGAGGGATGTCTCTTGTCTCTGATAACACGGATCTCATCTTCAACGTAAGCTCTCTCCTGCCAATTTTCATTTATTTCTTTCTGTCTCTCTCTTTCTCTTTGACTCTGATGCACTAGACAACGTTGACCAAAACGGAGTTCGTTGTACTTCGTTTAACAACAAGGTACATGGGTTCTCTTGATTTTGTATGAATTCATTACCGTCCGCTCACTCTCAGCCATCTGAGCATCAGTGATATATTGGTTGTTTTAATAGGAGATTGTTTATCGCGTTTAATTTGTGTAGTTGTTATGATCGGATATTTTTTTAATTTTTCAGAGGAGTTTTTTCACCTTGTTTGTGGTTTAAATTTAGTCATCTTTTTCTTCGCAAATCAGAGCCAATCGAGCGCAATAGTTGTTTCAAAAATTAATATCATTCATTCAATTCCTCTTATTTCCAACAGAATGTGCGTTTGTTCAGGAAACGATCTTTTGTCCCTATTAAAACATTTAGTTTAGCTATTCTACGTCACGGAATCGCATATAGCTATCACAGTGTCATGTTTCAAACAACCATGAAGATGGAAGTTAAGTATTAGTCACAGTGTCATGTTTCAAACAACCATGAATATGGAAGTTAAGTATTAGTAGAGTTTTAACTCTCCAGTCATCCCTTGTAATTTGTTTCACTCGCTTTATCTTTTGTGGAGAGGACCTTTTTTGTGCAATATAATAGATGCCGGATAAACATCCGTCTTACATGTTAACCGTGCTGTTATCAATCATTCCCAACCTCTGAAATCAAGGCGCCAGTGAAGTGGTCAATTTTGCTTTGTAATTTCAGTTGAGAGCAGTGGTGATCCCTGTCTTAATTAACTACGATGTCTGTGCTTCTGCTTTTCCAGAAGCCATATCTTAAATATTAGTGCGTCCGTTTCTAAATCCAGTCTTGATTTTGTATATTATCAAGTGTTGTTGGGCCTTAAGTTTCATACCGTTTCATTTCATAGTGTATGATAGGAAGCAGATTTGTTGGCATCTCCCTTTTCCTCTTAACTGTAATATGTTGTCAGGATTTTTTTTCATTACTTCTCATGATTAGTAGATATGTGGTGAATATCTTGGAAGCTTTCCTACTAATCAGATGCATTGCCTCTCAACCAAGCAGATCATTTTTGCTGTTCATTTTAAATGTTTACAAACATGTCTCCTTTCATAGATCCATATCTAGTAAGGGCTTTTAGCATTATGACAGTTTAGCTAAACATTTGGTGGGTGTGCTCCTTTGCAGGTTCATCCCGTTTTAATGTTGATTGGACTCATATTTCTAAATGGTGAAGGTAAGGTTTCTTCTCATCTTTTTTTTTTTTGAAAATGAGATTTATGAAATTGGTTTCTTCTCATCTTTCAACTTGTATAGAAATATCTTTGACCTCAGATATACGGCAGTAGCATAAAAAATACCCTCTTGGGTCTAGGAACTAAATATACAGCTCTTGTTGGTATTGCTTCTTGCCAGTGTTGTCTGCTGCTCTTTCTCCTTTTGATATTTTGTGTGCCTTGCCATTATTGCATGAATACCAAGACATGGTTGACCTTATGTATGCTTTCTTCAGACGGTGCAAAAAGCTATTTTTTTCTCTACAAAGAAATCTCATTGTGCATTATGCCTGTATTTAGTTCTGCAAAAAAATGAAAGAGAACAAATTTCATCTATGAAATGGCACATCTACTTTCCTGATAATGAGCAATGGAACTTTTCACCACTCAAAAATTGCTTCAGAATATTTCCAAAAAAAAAATTGCTTCAGAAAAAACAATCTGCCATTGTTCTGAGAACTGTTCTATTGTAAACTATAAGACTCACAATATAAGGCAGTCACTCCCCAGCACCTTACAGAGTGAGGTCCCCTTCCTTTATAGCTTTTTGAACCCATCCTAAATGAAGTGCACCTTCTCTCTGAAAAATATAAGCTAGGCACTATTTTTTTTCTTTTAATTCCTTGGCTTAAATTGGCGTAGTACTATGAGCGCATGGTTCCAGTATATTGCGAGACCATTATTTGCTTTTTCTTATTGTTTAATAACGAAAAGAGATGGAATATATGGTCTTAGCCTGTCTTTTGGAAAATGGAACTATGTGATCACATATTTATGCAAATATTCTATGAACAAATGTTCATAGTAGTTCTTCTACACTAACCCTGTGTCTCAAATGATTGCAGCTATGTTAGTCTACAAAACAGCATCTGGAACAAAAAACTTCAAAAAGGCTTTGCACCTAGCAGTACAATTCATTGCTTTTGTATTGAGTTTTATTGGAATATGGGCAGCTTTGAAGTTCCACAATGAAAAGGGCATAGAAAACTTCTACAGTCTCCACTCGTGGTTGGGTCTAGCTTGTTTTATCTTGTTTGGCATTCAGGTTTGTTCTCGATCTCTCTTCACTTCTGAATAATTGGTAGTGTTCCTCAAAAGGGGTACCTATGTGTAGTCTATGAAGATACTACTTATTAAAACCTGGACCCATCAGTTGAATGTGTTTACTGTTTATAGTAGGCTTCCAGATTGTGAACTGCTTAAAGTTAGGCTTTGAGAGGGAAATGTTTATCATAGATGTCAAACGCAATGGTCCTTTCAAGTGGTGAGTCCAGGTGTTGTAGTAGTGTGTGTCACTGATACTTACTGTCAAAAAACCATTCCATTGCTACCCTCACCAAATTTCTTTGAGAGTCAAGTATAAGAGTTGTGCTCATGCCTCTTAGTTGGTGAGTCAGTATTCCATGAGGGGGTTGGGTACTGGGGTGAGGAATGGAAGAAACAAGAGGGTGACATATAAAGAAAGTGGAAGACGTGGAAAAATTCTATTAGAACTCATGCAGACATGCCAACTTAAGAAGTAGATTTAAGTGGGATGTTGCAATTTCCACTTGCTGAATAATACTCCAATCATCTCATTGCTTTTGATGATTTTATTTTATTTTTGTTGATTTTTATGGAATATTCTTTTCAGTGGACGCTTGGGTTTGTCACGTTTTGGTACCCAGGAGGCTCAAGAAACAGCAGATCATCTCTCCTGCCATGGCATGTGTTCTTTGGTGTCTATATCTATGCGCTTGCTGTTGCCACTGCAGCTACTGGCATCCTAGAAAAGCTTACATTTCTTCAAAGTAACAAAGTAATCTCCCGGTACTCGAATGAGGCTTTGTTAGTCAATTCATTAGGGATCTTAATCGTAGTTTTAGGTGGCCTTGTCATTCTTGCTCTTGTTGCACCAACGAGTGGCAGAGGAGAAGGGCATAGGGGAACGGAGTGAACTTGCTTTCAGTAGTTTGGCTAATTTCTTCAGTCATGGTGGACTTGTGTGAGGGTGGTCTGTACTCTTCATGTAAAGGAAACAGTTATTTCATAATAAAGAAGCGTTTGGTACTCTCCAGTCTCCATCCTGTTTGGTTTATGATGGAAAACGGACTCAGTATTGAAGAATAGGTACCAAAGTTCACCTCAAGTATGCTGTGTTACATGATCAGAAACGGGATTTTAGAAATTCTTTTGCAAAGTTCTTCCAAGAATTGGAGAAAATTGTACCTTTGGAAGAGCCGCAAAATAACTCTCTAAAGGACAAAAAAAAGTCTTTCGCAGGAGGCATTAGGATATTTTTTACAGCACTCTTTCCTTGTAAGATGTTTCTCCTGGTAACCTCTCTTCAAACAATCCATAATAATTTTGTATGAAACTTTTAAAATAATTTTGTAAATGACAGGAAATTTGGTATTTCTAAAATGATAATGATGCTTTCTTGGATAATGGCCAAAAAATTACAAGGACCAAAGAATGGTATTTTTAAAATATTGTAATAGCATATTGTTTCCTCGAAAAACCTCAGGTCTGCAAAAAGGCGCGATCGAGAATTAATTCGATTTAAAATACAATTTGATGTTTGCGAATTGGGAAAATGTGGGGATGCGATCTCCTAGCTTCCTTCTGATTCGATCTTCGTGTGTTGGCGAAGTTACTGCTTCCTGCGAACGACGTTGAATCGAGACTTTGAAGAGTGTACACGAACTGGCAACAGGTTAGGCCGGCTGGACGGGAGTATTTGTGTCCCGTGTATTACAGTGTATTGGCGTTTTTGACGGTTGGGCAGAGCTGCTTCAGTAGTTTGGACGGTCTTCGACGAACGTGAGGTTGCTTGAACTTCTAGTTCGAACTTCTGTGTTTGGAGTTTTTCTAGAGTAATGATTTTTTCAACCCTTCTGGCAGAGTGCTCCCGGCTATTTGTAGTTAGTCGGGTGTTGTTGTTGAAGGTGGATCCCAGAAAAGAGGAGGTCAATCCTCTTTTGCTGGTCGAGTGAGAAGAGGGAGGAAGACTATGGCACTTCCTCCTTTCTCTCTCTGTTGATCCTTAAGATGGGGGAGTCGACACCGTCTTTTTCTGTATTTGGCGTATCTGGTGGAGTGAGAGTGGAGAGTTTGACGCTCTCTCTCTCTTCTATCACTCCACCAAATCAGGATCAACAGGAGACTCGCTGTCTTGCAATTTTTTACGATGGCTTGAAGGTGGTGAGTCAGTGCTGACTGTGACGACTTCGGTGACGCGATTGATGATGTGGCAGTGATGCACCCAATGATGTGGCAGTGACGTGGCCAATGATGTGGTAGTGATGCGGTGATGACCTTGCGATGACATGGCAAAATTTTGGGCTCAACAGTGGGCTATCAATTGTCACCTTCGAAAATTGCTGGATCGCCCACGACGATCTTATGACAAACGATCAGTAGGCTGGTGGGCGACTGGACTCACCGTAGATGGACCAATCATATTTTGGCGTCTATAGAGTGCCCTTTCAAGAATTACACGTTCGAAGAACGAACGAGTAAGTCTTGAACATGTAACTACATGCACACACACACACACACTTTTTTTTTTCTTTTCTCTCTTTTTTTTAGACCCTCTTGCTATTTTAGGGCCATTTATCTTTTTGTGTATGTATTTTCTGTCCTCTTGATTTTTTTAGGACAGTGTATATTTTATGTACACTCTATGTATATATTTATTGGGCCCTCTTACTTTTTTAGGGTTGTTTGATTTTTTTTAACACTAAATATTTTTGGCCCTCTTGCTTTTTTAGGGCAGTTTGGTTTTTTTTAATTTTTTTTTTGCATACACGTGTATGTATAAAGATATACATACAGGTATACGGGAAGTGAAAGGCACCTGAATTAAGTTTGCTACGACGCCCGTGGTTGGAGACTGCTTCTGTTAGTATGGAGTTGGCATTTCGGCGATCTTCGGCGAACTTCGATGCTCGCAAAACTCTTCTGTACTATTATGGGAGGTTGGCGCCAACTAGGGTGATACCTAGTGGACCCTGCTTTAGCTCGGCTGACTCCTTCGACGATTTCTTTGTATTCGACAAATTTCACCACACCGGAGAGGGGGTGCGCATCAGGAAGCAATGCGCTATGGACCCCACCCAAGGTCGACAAATTTTGTCAAAAAATTTCTGTTTTGGCGAGGCTTGGCCACGTTGGAGAGGAGGCACAACGCAGTGGGCCCCACCCCATAGTGGGTGACTCCTTTCGGCGAAATTCTCCTTTGGCAGAATTTGGCTATGCTGAGGGAAGGACTGTGCAGTGAGCCTCACCCCTGCATGGGTGACTCCTTCGAAGGAATTCTATTTCGACAGAATTTGTTCTGCGCAGGGGAGAGGGAGCACTGCGTAGTGGGCCCCACCCCCTGCGTGGCCGACTTGTTCGGCGAAATTTTGCTTCGGCAGAATTTGTTCTGCATTGGGGAGAGGGAGCACTACGTAGTGGGCCCCACCTCCTACGTGGCTGACTTCTTCGGGGAAATTCTACTTCGGCAAAATTTGTTCAACGCTGGGAGAGGGAGTATTGCTCAGTGGACCCCACCCACTACGTGGCTGACTTCTTCGGAAGAATTCTTCTTTGACAGAATTTGTTCTACACTGGGGAGAGGGAGCACTGCACAATGGGCCCCACCCCCTACGTGGCTGACTTCTATAGAGAAATTCTACTTCAGCAAAATTTGTTCTGCGCTGGGGAGAGGGAGCACTGCGCAGTGGGCCCCACCCCTTGCGTGGCTGATTTCTTCGGAGGAATTATGCTTCGGCAGAGTTTGTTCTGTGCTAGGGGAGGGACTGCGCAGTGGGCCCAACCCCCTGCGTGGCTGACTTCTTCGGAGGAATTCTGCTTTGGCAAAATTTGTTCTCGCAGGGGAGAGGGACTACTACGCAGTGGGCCCCACCCCAGCGTGGATGACTTCTTCGGAGGAATTTTGCTTCCACAAAATTTGTTTTGCGCTGGGCAGAGGGAGCACAGCACAGTGGGCCCCACCCCCTACGTGGAGACTTCTTCGGAGGAATTTTGCTTCAACAAAATTTATTATGTGCTGAGGGAGAAGGAGCATTGCTCAGTGGGCCCCACCCCCTGCGTGGGTAGTTTCTTCGAAGAAATTTTGCTTCGGTAGAATTTATTCTGCGCTAAGGAGAGGGAGCACTATTGCGCAGTGGCCCCACCCCCTGTGTGGCTGACTTCTTCAGAGGAATTTTGCTTCGGCAGAATTTGTTCTGCGCTAGGGAGAGGGACTGCGCAGTGGGCCCCACCTCAGTGTGGGTGACTCCTTCGGCAGAATTTGGCAGCGCAAGGGGAGGGACTGCACAGTGGGCCCCACACCCTGCGTGGATGACTCCTTCGGTGAAATCTCCTTCAGCAGAATTAGGCTGCACAAGGGGAGAGGGACTGCCCAGTAGGCCCCACCCTAGCGTGGGTGACTCCTTCGGTGAAATTCTTCTTCGGCAGAATTTGGCTGCCCTGGGGGAGGGACTGCGTAGTAGACCCCACCCCAGCGTGGGTGACTCCTACGGCCAAATCCTCCTTCGGCAGAATTTAGCTGTCCTAGGTGAGGGACTGCGCAGTGGGCCACACCCTCAACGCAAGCAGAAGCAGGCCGTGCATAGCAAGGCAAAGGTGGTGCCATGATAACCTTGGCCAAGGAGGCTTCTAATTTACGGGTTGTTCTATTGTTGTCGGCTTTGCGTACTCCGGCTGCCAAGAAGAATAAGACAACAACTATGAAGGGTCTTGCCAGAGCGAATCCTCTTAAGGTTTTGGCTTCGGAAAAACATAAACCAACGATTCAGACGAACGACTTTCCTCCCCCAATCGTCGTGAAGCGACAAAAAAGGTAGTCTACTGATGCAGCACCAGTGTACCACAATTGTCCCTGTGTGAGAGGCCCCTCGAGAGACTTCGCTTGTCATCTCTGGCTTTCTTCCGGAGGTTTTTTTCTTCTGCACCTCCTCCATCGGGTCGAACGATCTCTCCATCTTGGAGCTCCTTTGCGACTTGGGCCCTGCTTCTTGGGATCGTGTCACCTTAGAAGAGCTTGCACAACTGGAATTTAACGGCTACCACCCCGTCTCGGCTGCGGGAACTCAGACTCTCATCGAGGCTGCTCCTACTGGTGGAAGTCCTATGATCGCCCGGGACCAAATTTGCTACGCCCGAGGGGGGCGCTTGGCTCCGCCCTCCTCTCCTCACAGGGGGAGGGGCCCACAGAGGGGGCGCGGGTGGGCCCCACCATACCCTCTCTCGTGAGAGGGGGCGGAGCTGCCGCCCCCCACTGGCGTAGCTAAATTTGAGCCCTGATTGCTCCCGGTGACGAGCCATCATGTCCTGTTGGAGAGAGCTCAGCGGTTGCCTCCGGTGACGAGCCGTCCCCTCCTGCGGCAACCCCTCTTTCTTTTTGACTTTGCAGGAGTTTTTGTCTCGATCATCGTCAAGGTCCACACTACGGTTGCGAAAATTTGAGCTACCGCAATTGGTTGATTTTTTCGAGACAGAATTTCTATCTGTCACGGATCCCAGTGCACCGAAAGTGATAGATGATGTGCGCCTTTACCTCTGCAAGTTAAAGGAGGTAGGCTATGACACCTCTCCACTCGAGCAGTTGGTCGACGATATCTCGAGAGATTGAGTAACTCTCTTAAAGGGAGGTTCCGTTTTGAAGAGAAGCTTGCTGAAGAAGCCGAAGTTGCAAAATTGGTTCGACTCGTGGCGTCCTAGTGGGACCACCAGACGATTGGTTTTGACAGCGATTTGGCAAAGCATAAGTCGGCCGAGGAGGAGGAAAAGAAGCTTAATGAGCGGTGCGTGTTGATCTCAGCCCATATGTCATCCCTCGATTTGAACATCGCAACCACCAAGAAGGACCTTGATGCCGACAACGAGGGAATGAGGAGGAGAAGAAGCTAGTTGCCTTTCGTGTTGACATCTCAAGACTAAGGGTAGCAATTTTACCTGATTACCCAATTACGCGATTACCCGAATGGTAATCGGATGTATAAGGAACAAAATTATGTGTTTCGATTACCCGATTACCCGATTATCCAATTACCCGATTACCCACCTCTTAATCGAAACAGATATGGATAATGGGTATTTCTTACCCGATTACCCGGATGGTAATTTGGTAAGATTTTAAAACTTTATGTATTTGATGTTATTTTTTTATAATATGTGTGTTGTACATTTGTTTGAGTTTCTTTTAGATAAACTTAAGAATTTGGATGTAATTTTCATATGATTTTAATATTTTTTGTTTTTTTTTTAATTGATAAGGATTAGATAATTAAATTTATTAAAATATTATTATCCATTTATTTACCCGATTACCCGATTACCCGATTACCTGATTACCCAAGGGTAATCGGGTAAGAAATTCGGGTGACGGAATGACTAAATTTTATTCGGGCGAAACGGGTGACGGAACACGGATAGGGTAATCGAAACGGGTAACGGAATAACCCTTACCCGTTTCGATTATTACCTGTTTAAACCCCTACTCCAGATTGAAGTGGATGGTTGCCAACATCGAGCTTCCTCCGCCTTGAGCTTTATACTTCTTTTTTTTTTTTTATCACATGTAATGGTCTTTGACCCCTTCATTTATTGGAATTTCACGACTTCAATCTTTTTCTATTTTTCTTTTCTGCTTTTCTTTCCCCTTTTTTTTTTTTTTTGGCGATTCATGAGTAGAATCGTTTGAGGAATTTGTCGTTCGCAATCGACAACTCGGTGTCGCCTTGTTGTACTAATTTGTGCGCACCATTCCTGTATGCTTCCTTGACGACGACATAAGGGTCCTCCCACTTGGGCACAAATTTGCCCCTAGTCTTTCTCGTGAAGAGCATCAATCGTCGTATAGCAAGAACTAAGTCACCCTCATGAAACGAACGTAACCTAACCTTTTTACTGAAGGCTCGGGTCATGTGCGCTTGATAGCATTTGAGCTTCTGTTGAGCTTTGAGTCTCCTCTTGTCGAGCGACTCCAATTTTGTGTAGGAGCCTGGTGCTTTCCTCCTGCGTGAGTCCCTCTCTGACGACGACTCGGAGCGACGGGATTTGGAGCTCTAATGACAATACGACTTCGGTTAATCAGGCAATAGAATGCGGCATCGTTCCAACTGCTCCGTCGTTTGGCTAGGTAAGGTTGGTCTCACAAGCCTCCTTGTACTTGGTGGTAGGGTGGACCATTTTGACAGCCTTGATGACTGCACTTGTGTACTTGGAGTGGGATGAAGGGTGCAAGACTGATTTACAGCGGAGCAGTTGATCTTCCCAAGCTATCCTCTTTTGAGGACAACTTCCTGTCCCCGAAGTTTGGTTGTTGATGGACTTTCTTCCAAGGACGATTTTATTTTGCCCCCCAAAGTTTGGATTGTTCTTTCGAGGGTGACTTTCTGCCCCCTGGAGTTCAGCTTTTGAGAAAGCTTGTTGACTCCATGTTTTGATTTTGAGGGATTGCCCCCGATTGAGCTTACTTTTTCCTCCTAGATTCTCTTGAAGCTTAAAGATTTTGGAGGAGTTCATCTTCAAGCTTTTGCGCAGGGATTGAGTCCCTACGACAGATTGAAGTTGATTGAAGTGCCGGAATACATGTTTTGAGATGTTTTGGCAAGAATTCTCCAAATGGGGCTATTTGTGTTTTGTTAGAGTTACGGCTGCTTACGAGCGACTTGCGGTTTTCCACTATGACCGGGTCAAAGCTCCCGAACGTAATTTGGAAGGCGTCCACTTTTTGAGCACCCGTTCCCATCGATGAATTCTTTGGCCTCCATTCATATTTGGCTTTTAGTCGAGGCGAGCCTTTTGGCTTTCGAGTAGTTTGACATGGCCTTTGCCTTTGTCGTTTTAGTGGTTCTCCAGCTTGGGAATTGAGTGGCCACCATTGCAGGAGATGGTGCAAAGAACTCCTTGAGGAAGAACTCCGCCAATCTGATGGGTCTTCTTTTTTCTTTTGTCCGGTCCCTGGATGGAAGTCTTTGGGGATTTGTTTTGGCGCTTCACATCTCTTTTCTTCGACCGCTTCGTCTTTGTCTTGATGATCACCGGCGGTTCGACCTCTCGAATCGATTTCTTTCGTCGGGTGACCAAGATCCACCCTTCCGCGTCTGTTTTTGCAGTTTTTAGGGGCGCCAGTGCCATATTGACTTTCGCCAGTGGTTTGTTGGGTAGGCCGGATTTAGGACGATACTCTTTCTTCACGACCGGAGGCTTGTTGAGTTCGGTCTTCAAACCAAGCTCGGCCAGGACGAAAATAGGGTTGGCCGATGTGGCATTTTCTGTTCCTTCGATTACGATGCGACCTTGCGTCGCAAGCTCTAGAACTTTGTCTTTCATGACAAAACCGGAAGGTGGCTGCTGAGTGTAACTTGGCTTCGGCTTGCCTCTGAACTTGACCTGCTCGAAGGTGTCTGCCGCATTGGAACCCTTCGTCTTTTCTTTAGGCTTTTAGGCTCTTGTGTGACAGCCCTCCCCTTTTTGGTTGGGTCGGGGATCGGGGCGATGATATCGCCAACTTGCTCCATGATGATCTCCATATTAAGGGCTTCCGTTGCGAGCTCCTGCAAGTCCTTCGGCTTATGACTTTGGAGGAAGTACAAAATCCCCCAATTCATGCCTCAGACGTACATTTCGATTTTCGTTTGGATGGTGAGATTTGCGCTCTCCTTATAGTTGAGGCTAAGATTCCTCTGCCGATTGACGTAGTCGATAACTTTCTTGTCTTTCTTTTGTTCCAAATTGGCGATCTCGACCAAAGTTACGGTGCACCGGGTGTTGTAGAACCGGCTGAGGAACTTGTGCTTGAGCAACTCCCATCTATCGATCGACTCCTTCGGTAGATCGAAGTACCAGTCAAAGCCGTTACCCTTCAATGAACAACTGAACTGCTTGACCAGCAAGTCACCGTCGGTGCCGGCATTGTTGCAGGTCTCGATAAAGTGCGCGACATGCTGCTTTGGATGGTCGTCGTCGTTGAATTGCTGGAACTTCGGCAGATGGTAGTCAAACGGCATGGAGATGCTTTGGATCCTCTGAGTGTACGACCTTCTGTATGCCACCGATTTGTTTTCGTCGACATTGTTGTAGATGGCGCAGTTGATCATCTCGTTCACCGCATCGAATGTAAAGGTGGCCGGCTCCTCTAGTCGAAGCCCTCGGGTGGTCGCTGGAGTTTCAGGTTGCGGCTCTTCAGGGTGAGGTTCGATCGACACACTCGTCATGGCCCGGTTGCAGTTGACCTCCTATGAGACATCTCCCATGTTCGCAGTGAGAAACTCCAACTTCTCCATCATTATAGTAATCTAGGCGCCGCAGGCCAATAATTGCGGGTCTTTTGCGCAGATTTGTTCGCTCTGTTCTTTGAGCGTGGCTTGTATCTTGGTAAGTTGCTCCTCGACTGTCTTGCCCGATGTCACCATGGCGGCAACTCTGATGACCGTGGTTGAGGAGGTAGTCCCCGTCGTGAACCGGAGGGAAGAGATCATGTCCGACGACCATGTTGGAGAAGCAGTAGCTGGTGTGAGTTGTCTTGTCGTAGTTCTCTTGGAAGAACTGCTGCAAAGTTCCTCGTATTTTCTAACTATTTTTGAAATGGTCGTGGGGCTCGGAGTACAATGAGCACTTTTCGGTGATATGCCGGCACAAAGTTCTTCCTCTGTTGTGGAAGTTTTTGCTTCAGGGATGGTAATTCGACGCATGATCTCCTGGGCGCATTTTGAGCTCAAGCCAGAGCTTGCGATCTTCTGAGAATCGACTTCCTCTGCGGCTTGATATGCCATTTTGCTGGAGGATTGATATTTTTTTTTTACCTAGAAAGATATGAGAGGTAGGAGATGACCCACCGAGCATGCCAAATCTGTAGCGACGAAAATGGTCCGCTAAGCGACGCGACCGATTGATTAATTCAACAAAGTTACACAAAAATTTATAGATTGTGTTGGATTGGGAAATTTTACGGGTGAATTCTCCTAGCTTTCCTCTGATTCGACTCAGTTGTTGGTGAAGTCGTCGCTTCCTGGTAATTCGGCGACAAAAGCTTCAAGAACTTCGAGTGAGTGAACACAGGCAGTCGACAGACTTAGTCGGCTAGACGAAAGTGTAGGTGTTTCGTGTATTTCAGCGTGTTGACGTTACCGATGATGGTGTAAAGCTCCTTCGATGAACCTAACGAAACTTTGGCAAATTGGCAGGTTGAGCGAGTGTGCTTATGGCTCGAGAGAAGAAATTTTCGAATCGAATGGGTGAGATTCAGGTCTCCTGGAGATTTGACGGTGACTCACGAACTCCGAGAAAGGGGACACGAACTTTTGATAGATTTAGTCAGCTGGACAAAAGTATTTGTGTTTCGTGTATTTCATCTTAATGATGTTTTCGTGGTCGTGTGGAGTTTCTTGATGAATTGAGGGCATTTGACGAACCTCCAGTTGGTGCAGTTACTGGCATGAGAGCTTCTCTGGCCTGAGATTTTTTTAAACTCTTGGATTGTTACAAACTCCTTTTAAGTTATAGTAGTTTACTTCATAGTATGTTGTTTACTTGTTTTGGGTTGTAATTTGACCAAGTATGGATTTCTGCCCTACTCCATTATAAGGGGTATTGTAGTCATTTTATATTAAGTTGAACTCAATAAATAGACCAGTCAAGCCCACGTTTTAGGGCAAGACATTACAACCTAAATCAAATTCTCTCTCTGCTCTCTTCTCTCTTCTCTCTCTCTTTCTTATTCTCTCTTCCTCTCTTGTTCCTGGTTGTTTCTAAAGCTCGAGTTCATAATATCAACGCGTCCTGGAGCTCTCAATCTCTTCTGCTCGAGGTTACTATCCATCGATGTGCTCCGAATCACTCCTGGTCGTATCAACTTGGCATCAGAGCTGGTTCACGGTGGGCATCAGTCCCCTAAATTTTACCACCTAGTTTTAGGGTTTCTACCTGTACCGCTCAGTTTTAGGGTTTTTACCACCCAGTTTTAGGGTTTGTACCACCAAGTTTTAGGGTTTGTACCACCGAGTTTTAGGGTTTGTACCCTCACTCTGATTTTTAAGGAAACCTTGTCCTAAAAAAAAAATAATAATAAAAAAAAAAAAATTAGGGTTTTGTGCTTTCCTATTCCTATTTTTTCCCTTCTATACCCTCCAGATCCCTCCAGCTTCCCCTGTCCCCCTTTTTGCTTCTTTCCCTACCCTTCTATACCACCACACACGCTGGACCTCCGCAGTGGACGCCGGCTTCTAGTACCTCCACCACCACCAGTCCGACCACCCCAAAACACTCCATTGTCCTCAGTTGAACTTGTTTGTCGCTTTTCCACCACCATTCACCCACAAGTTTCTTTTCATTCTACCCTCATGGCTGATTCCAGCACAAACCAGGCTTACCGCCCACAAACTACTTCTGATTCCAGCCCTGCAGCATCTCGGCAACTATCAGACTCACTGATTGAGAGAGGAGTACTCTCAACTCCAGACCCGCACTCCCTCGAGGCTCGCATGACGTCTTTAGAAGGAAATTACCGTTCCGTTAGCCGGACACTCGCAGACATTCAAAACAATCAGCAAGTTCTCCTCCGAGCATTCTCCTCTGGCACACAGCCACATTCACCACCAAATTTCCCAGGTCCTCGTGCAACCTCTCCTCCAGTAAGTTCCAGGGGTCACAACCCGGTTTATGAGCAGGATCCTTATGAGGACATCCCACGCCGTGGCCGACAAGTACCTGTTCCTGGCCCGACTGTCCACAAGAAGATAATCCGGATTGACTGCCCACGTTATGTGGATTATGCAGACCCAACAATGTGGCTCACCAAGGCAGAACAATTCTTCGACTACCATGAGGTTGATGATGACAAATGGGTCTCTCTTGCAAGTTACTACCTTGATGGAGAAGCATGGCAGTGGTTAGCAAGCCTCAGAACTAACCATGATGACATCTCTTGGGAGTTCTTCACCCAACAATTTTGTGCACGTTTTGGACCAAGCGAATTTGAAGACCTTCATGGGGCACTAGCAAAGATCCGACAAAAAGGCACTGTTCGGGAATTCATCGCCGAATTCAAACGGCTCTCAAATTGTGTCCGCGGCTGGTCCATAGATGCCAAGATAGGCTGTTTTGTCAGTGGCCTGCGAAAAGATATCCAAGCTGAGGTACGGTCCTTTCGCCCCACTTCACTTACTGACGCTAAATCGTTAACAGTCCTTCAGGAGGAGAAAATTCAGTCGCTCCGCCCCACCACTTGGTCGGCACGCAGGTGGTCCACTGTAATCGACACTGACCCACCCAAACGAGGGGTCACCACATCTACTCCGCCATCAACAACACCTGTTTCTAAACCAGTACATTCTGGTTCCAAACCCTTTCGCACTCTGACGCAGGCAAAGATGGATGCCAAGAGAGCAAAGGGCATTTGCTTTAACTGCGATGAGAAATTCACCCCGGGTCACCGCTGCAGGTGCTTCCAATTACACTTAATTGAGGGCTCCCCAGCAGAGTACGTTCAGCCAGACTTTGAGGACAATGAGTTGGACCTTAGAGCTATTTCCCTTCATGCAATCTCTGGTTCGGCCCCATCCCTGCGCACGATGAAGCTTTCGGGTAATGTACACTATACTTCACTCATCATATTGCTCTATAGTGGCAGTACGCACAATTTTGTGTCCACACAATTAGCTCATCGATTGGGTCTGAACATCGTCAATATTCTGGGGTTTCGTGTTATGGTGGGCAACGGCGCTTTTCTATTCTGCTCGGCTATGTGTTGCAAGGTGCCATTGACGATTCGGGGGACAATGGTTGAGATTGATCTTCACCTTCTCCCGATTGAAGGAACAAATGTTGTTCTTGGCATTCAGTGGTTCCAAGAGTCGGACCCGTCAACTGGGATTTCTCCCAGTCAACTTTCTCCTTCGGTTACAAGGGTGCAATGGTGACTTGGCAGATTGGCTTCCAAAACACTACTTCAGAAGCTGGTGCACTTAAATCTTATTCGGCCAAACACGACGCTGCCGCATTCTTCATGTGGTGCCAGATAACTGAGCTGGCCGAACCGCCTCCTCCAACGATTCCCTCTGCACTAACCCCTCTTCTCGAGGAATTTAATTTTCTTTTTCAGGTACCGACGGGATTACCACCTGAGAGGACGCATGACCATCGCATTACTCTACTTCCACATGCTCAACCGGTGTCCGTTCGACCCTACAGATATCCACACGTGCACAAGACGGAGATAGAAAACTTGGTGCAGGAAATGCTCCAATCTGGCATTATCCAGCCTAGCACGAGTGCATTCTCTTCGCCCGTTCTGCTGGTCAAGAAAAAAGATGGTTCTTACCGTTTCTGCGTCGACTACCGCGCTCTAAATGATGTGACGGTCAAAGACAAGTTCCCTACTCCAGCAATTGATGAGCTACTCGACGAATTGCACGGAGCTGCAGTATTCTCCAAATTGGACCTTAGGTCCGGTTACCACCAGATACGCATGTCCCCGACCGATGTGCACAAGACTGCGTTTAGAACCCATGACGGCCACTACGAGTTATTGGTGATGCCCTTCGGCCTCTCCAATGCACCAGCAACCTTCCAGAGTCTCATGAACGACTTGTTCAGACCTTTTTTACAGAGATTCATATTGGTATTTTTCGATGACATCCTTATTTACAGCCGTTGCATGGAAGACCACATCACTCACTTGCGCATGACACTTGAGGTACTAGCCTCCAATTCTCTCTTTTTGAAACTCACAAAGTGCATTTTTGGTACATTCAGAATCAGCTATTTGGGTCATCTAATTGACTTCGCAGGTCTATCTGCGGATCCAACAAAATTAAAGGCGGTTGCAGCTTGGCCAACACCCGCAACTACACGTCAACTTCTAGGCTTTCTCGGTCTTGCAGGATATTACCGCCGATTCATCAAGAACTATGGGGTGTTCGCTCGGCCATTGACGAACTTGCTGAAGAAAGGTGCATTTACATGCTCAGGAGAAGTCGAGCAGTCATTTACTGCTTTAAAAGCTGCCCTCCTTTCGGCGCCAGTACTGGCCCTTCCTGACTTCAAGAAAGGGTTCGAGAATGTGATGCGTGTGCAGATGGTGTGGGTGTCGTTTTACAGCAAGAAGGCCACCCGATTGCATTCTTCAACAAACCTTTTATGGGGAAGCAGTCAGGTTTTTCCACTTACGAGAAGGAAATGCTGGCAGTAGTGCTTGCAGTACAACAATGGCGCCACTACTTGCTCGGACGCCGCTTCACAATCTTGACAGACCACAGGTCTCTGAAATTTCTACACGAACAACGCCTATTGACTCCGCAGCAACAACGATGGTTGGTCAAGTTGCTGGGCTTTGATTTTGAAATAGTGTACCGAAAAGGAGCTGATAGTAATGCTGCGGACTCCCTATCCAGATGTTCGACTGCCTCCCTGCAATCGTTGGTTCTTCAATTGGTCGCTGCCATAACCGACAAAGTTCGGGATGCATTCACTTCAGACGAGGCCTCCCAGCAATTCTTATTGTCCGTTAGGCACAGATTAAACCATGACACGCGCTACCAGGTGATAGATGATCTCATATTCTTTAAACAACGTCTCTTTATCCCTCAGGTACATTCTCTTTGGACTGATCTCATCCGTGAGATCCATAGCTCACCCGTAGGAGGTCACGAAGGCGCGTTGCGAACCTACAAGAGGATATCAGCCAGCTTCTTTTGGCCGCACATGCTCCAAGATGTGAAGCAATTCGTCGCTGCTTGCTTTATCTGCCAAAAAGTCAAGGTCAATCACTCTTCACCAGCTGGCTTACTTCAACCTCTTCCCATCCCAGAGCAAGTTTGGGAGGATATTTCGATGGATTTTGTCGATGATTTACCACTATCAGGCGGATTTACAACGATTTGGGTGATAGTTGATCAGCTGAGCAAGTACGCACATTTTCTTCCACTGAAGCACCCCTACACGGCCAGCTCACTGGTAGATATTTTTTGTCGAGAGGTCGTTCGATTACCTGGCATCCGGCGTTCCATTATTTCTGACCGAGATCCGGTATTCCTCTCTGCTTTCTGGAAAGACCTTTTTCGGGTAGCGCATACATCGCTTCTGAGGAGCACTTCATATCACCCACAAACTGACGGCCAAACAGAGGTAGTAAACCGCGGGTTAGAAACTTATTTGCGCTGTTTTGTAGGTGACCAGCCCCGACTATGGTCCAAATTTCTCTCATGGGCAAAGTGGTCCTACAACACGGCCCATCACTCAGCGATCAAAATGTCCCCCTTCCAAGCATTGTACGGTCGGCCACCTCCGGCGGTTCCTCACTACATTCACGGTACTACGGCAGTAGCTGACCTTGAGCAGACACTCCTCACACGAGATGACATGCTGCGCTTTCTGCGACATACACTTGCTCATACTCAGAATCGTATGAAGCAGCAAGCAGACAAACATCGGACGGAAAGGGAGTTTCAGATGGGGGACCTTGTCTACTTGAAACTACAGCCCTACCGACAGTCATCGGTAGTTCTTCGGCGCAATCAAAAGCTCTCGTATTGCTTCTTTGGACCCTTTCCCATCATCGAACGCATTGGCCCAGTTGCCTACAAGCTCCAGCTACCTGACGGCTGCACCATCCACAATGTTTTTCACGTCTCCCAACTAAAGAAACATATAGGTGACAATGTGTTCAGCTCACCTACCCTTCCTGCTTGGAGTCCCACAGGTCATCTCCAGCACGAGCCAGAGGCGATCCTCCAATGTCGTCGCGTACGAGTCCAGGGATGCCTTCACACCAAATTACTGGTTCAGTGGCGCCACTTACCACCATCAGATGCTACATGGGAGGAAGAGGGCGATATCTTGATGCGTTTTCCTACTTTCACACCTTGAGGTCAAGGTTCATTTTAAGGGGGGAGGGATGTTACGAACTCCTTTTAAATTTATAGTAGTTTACTTCATAGTTTGTTGTTTACTTGTTTTGGGTTGTAATTTGACCAAGTATGGATTTCTGCCCTACTCCATTATAAGGGGTATTGTAGTCATTTTATATTAAGTTGAACTCAATAAATAGACCAGTCAAGCCCACGTTTTAGGGCAAGCCATTACAACCTAAATCAAATTCTCTCTTTGCTCTCTTCTCTCTTCTCTCTCTCTTTCTTATTTTCTCTTCCTCTCTTGTTCCTGGCTGTTTCTAAGCTCGAGTTCATAATATCAACGCGTCCTGGAGCTCTCAATCTCTTCTGCTCGAGGTTACTATCCATCGATGTGCTCCGAATCACTCCTGGTCGTATCATGGATCTCCCCTGAGTGTCTATTTTTCTAGCTATTTGTAGTTAATTTTTTGTCGATCCTTAGAAAGGGGATCGACCTCCTTTTTCTCCCCAAGAAAGGGATCGGAGACTTGATTCTCCTTCTTTCCTTCATCAATCTTCATAAGGGGGATAAATGGGAAAACTTTCTGTTTCTGGTTTTTGTCAACCATGACTTGGTCGATCCTTGGAAGGAGCCAGTGGCGATAACAAAGCCACTCCTTGGTGCTGACGTTGTGTGATGACATGTGATAAGTGTCCAAAAGACACTTATTTATGCATGAATTATTGATCGTAAATTCCTAATTTGAGTTGATTATGAGCATGAAAGTGACAAATATAACTCAAATACATGTTTTGTGTCTCAGGTACCTACCTGGTAAAAGAAGAAAATCTGAATTCTGAGGTAAAATGAAGGAAAAAGGAGCAAAATCAAGCAAAAAAGGGAATGGCGCGCCATGAAGATGGCGCGCCCTGTGCCGCTGCCGCGCTGCACTGTTTCCATACAAAGATGCCAAGTTCTATTTCGGGAAGTCGGCAAAGAGTCTAAGGAGTATGCGACCGCCGCTTGGGATCTACATAAAGTGGCGTGACCGCGCCATGAAGAATCCTTCCTCATATAGAACCCGAAGGCCGTGCTCCAGACTTAGACAGAATTTTTCTCCAGTGGCGCGACCGCGCCACAACAAAGAACAATTCGGCGCGACCGCGCCGCTGACTCAGCTTCGTGACTTGCAAAAATCTCGGGATTCTGACTACCAATCAAGCCCAGACAAGGAAGAAGAAGTCTTAATTGGCTAAGGAAGGTATCCAAGAAGATTTTATGATATAATTCTAGAGTCTAGGTGCATTGAATGGTCAAGAAGAGAAGTCAAAGACAAAGAAGGAAACTGGTGCCATAAAAGGAAAGTACAAGTCCGAGATTGAAGAGTCCATATCTGGAGATTCCGAACTCCAATTGGATAAAAATTTGGACCACAGCTTCCTGAGAGGATTGAGAATCATGAAACGGAAAATAAGGTCAATCCAAGATGGGGTTGTGGAGTTTTATATTTTCAAAGTGGTGGACCCAGTGCTGGAATTGGCAGCAGAAGCAGTTCAACTTCTCAAGGTCATATCTCGAGTTTCCCAACTCAGAATGGATTCAAATTTCGTACACAAGTCAAGGACTATGTAAGGAAGGTTCAGATGTAATTTCAGAAAATTCTGAGGTCGGAAAGTCACAATTCACACCCTTGGACAGAGGCTGAAATTACAAGTTGTGGGCAGAGCTTCAGCTATAAAAGGAGGTCCGAGGCAGAGCTAAAATCATGCAGTTTAGAGGAGTTTTCCAGAGTTCCAATTCCAGTTCTTAGTTTTTTTGTTTTTGTTTTGTAGTTAGGTTAGAGATAAGAGAAAAGTCCAGAGGGAGTCTTACACGACCTCTTGGCACTTTAGAGAGAGAAGGTGGAGATTTCAGTCAAGGTGCAAGAGAAGCCAAAGGCAGTCCTTCAAGGGGGTTTATGTACTTAGTTTATTTTATGTCTATGGCTGTAATCGAATCCTTACTACTGTGTGTTTATTCTATTAGCATGGAGTAGTCTCTCTTTGTTGGGGAAGTCATGAACTCCAAGTTTGTTATATGTTTGAATTCTGAATTTTATAGCAACAAAATATCCTTCTTTTGTTTTAGAAATTGAGTTCATTGCTTATTTCTGATCTGAATTGATATTTGAAGTTTAATGAGGTTCGAATAGAGAAGTTAAATTTCAGTAGAAAGTTGGGTTGGTCATATGATTCTTTGTTTTCTAAAACAACTCGCTTTTCTAATTAGTTGTTTCCGGATTGTGATGGAGACTAGTGGAAAAGTGATGTGACATTTTTATAACCCTTGTTCTGAATAAGAGAGTTGATATTTATGTACTTAGGATTTGAATGTTTCCGGATTGTGATGGAGTTCAAAGAATGAGTGAAAGTTAACTTGTTTTTCTTACTAGTTATTTCCGGATTGTGATGGAGACTAGTGGAAAGCAATTTGACTCTTTAAACACTTTTGTTTTGAATAAGAGTTGATCTCCAAGCTTTTATATTTATGCATCTAGGATCTGAATGTTTCCGGATTGTGATGGAGTTCAGAGATTAGGTGAAAGTTATTTCCTGTATATGGGTAACCAGGTTTTCAAAAGCTAAGTCAAGGTAAGGATACTGGAGCAATAAAATCAGAATTATGCATATTGACAACTAGGAGGGATTGACATTCTTCCCCAACATCTCATCTCTCTTAGTTTTTCCAGTAGTTTAATTTTGTTTTCTTTTCAGTTTTCAAAACCAAAACCAAAAAATTTCTGTTTCCTCAATCAGTAGAAAATTTTTTGCTTAAACTGAATTCTCATCAAGGTCTCTGTGGGATCGATATTTGGACTTTAAAAGTCTATATTACTTGCTGACCTAGTGCACTTGCTAGACACCCAACAACATGGTGATGATGATGATGGCGATGTGGCGAATTGGTGGGCCCGACAAAAAGCTGAGGATGGGCCGGTGGATGATGACTTGATGGGGTGGATGACGACATGATGGATGGGTGGACAAGGAGATGATGAACTGTGATAGATGGCTAGCGAACCGATGGATGTGTGGGCTTGCCATAGATGGGCCGTTCAGATTTCGGCGTTTACAGACCAACCAGTTTGGTTTAGTTTTTAAAACACTGTGAACTATTGAAAATTTTGCTATTTTTTATTCTCTTTCCTAAAATTAAAGGTAATTTTCCAAATTTATCCCAATAACCATATTTGACCAAAGGAGTTTTTAAGCCGACAACCGTACCTAAATGCTTATAACTTCTTCCAATGCTAAAAAGCGTCCCTAATTTCTGTGGCTTCGCAGCAATCCATCCGGTAGGCCTGTTTTCTGAACCAAATTAGAGCCCATCAGTTTCTAACATAAAAAAAAGTTGAGACATGATGAATGGCCATTCCCAAGTTGGACCAGGTGAAGAGTACACGGCCTGTGCAGATCCAAACCAGAAAGCGGCCCATGTAGGTAAAAATATACAACGTCTTTCTCTTATATGCTTGATATGGCACATAACATAAGGGGAGACTAGCCAGATTGATCCGAATAACATTAGTAAAATGGATGTTGATGATGCTCCACTGTCTGTCAAGTGTCAATCTCCTCCAATTGATTTATAAAATAATACATAAAAAGTATGGGGGCAGCTCCCATTTGGAGTTACAAAACTGGGGGTCTCAAAACTGGGGGCCTCAAAACTGGTGGTCCACTCACTTATGTGAACCCCAACATTTTGTTACCATGACAAACCATGTATACAATTTGGCCCTCTTGGCTTTCTATATACCCTTTACAACTCACTGAGGAATTAATGGCTGATAGCACACTTGCCCTTTGTTAGTCCTCACATGAAGATTGACAAGGAGAGATGATATTCAGATTTACTTTTTTATTATTACTTTAGAAATTGTTTACTTACCTATATTTACATTTATTGATGCAACTGGTGCGTTCCCCTCATAAGAGGTTTTGTATTTATTTATTTTTTTATTATCTAATTTATTTTTACATTTAATGACCCAATTGGTACCTGCCAACTATATATAGGAGTTTTTTATTTTTATTTTGTTTTTTTAAAAAAAAATTAGTATGGGTATGCATGTCTTTTTTTAACTTAAAATTCTGTTGAAGTACCTAAATATAAAATAAAAATTAAATTTTAAAAATGAGCTCACAGCTCCTTTTAAAAAAAAAAAAAAAAAAAAAAAAAAAAAAAAAATCAACTCTTGAATGAGACATATGATATGATATGATGCTTTGGCTTGTATAGAAACTTCTAATGTCTTACTGATTAAATGACATTTAAATAGAAATATCTCCAATGAATTATTTATTTTTATAATCTCAACCTATAAATCATAAACCTTCTTAAATAGAAAAGGTATAAGGTCAACATAACAACCTTATATTATTTAAGAAAAAAGGTAGGTACACCACATTAATTTGAAGCAGTTATAGTGGTTCCATCATCATATGTGACTACTTGCCATTGAAATTGGACTATTGGAGGACCAAACTTATATTATGAGAAAGATATATATATATATATATATTTTTTAGGTTATGAGCAATTTTTGAGTCTTTGACTTTTTTTTTTTATATAATATGGAGATATCAGTCACTAATAAATAAAAGTAAAAATAATGGAAGGAGTATTAGTAGTAGTGAAATATGTGTTCATTATGATCTAGTGAATGGTTTCATAACCATATATATTGTACCAGAGGTAAAACTCTTTGGTAGTTATATATAATAAGTTTATTCTATTAAATTATCCTAAGTTAGCTAAGTATATATAAATGTTTAATTAAACTTTGTAGTAGCGGGAAAGAAGAGTTTTTTCTTTACTTTAAAAGATAAATTTATTTTTATAAATATTATCTAATAGAATTTTAGAACAATGCCATTGTCTTAATTTATTTATGACAAAAGTGACCTCTCTATTATATTTTTTTACGAAAATATTATTATTTATATTTTATTATTATAAATGAGGAGAAATGATAAATATGAAACTATAAATAATGAATAGATTAATTCACTCAATCGACCTGTCTGTAGACACATGACATAATTTCCTTTTTTTTATTTATTATTATTTTTTATTTATTTATTTTTTGTTGATGATGGCCCATCTTTGACGATTCAAATTCCGAGAAGCTGGACTCGGATCCGGTGGCCAAAATGCGCGTGGCCAAAATGCGCATTTTGGCTACCGGATTCGAGTCCCGAGAAGCTAGCCCTTGAAGACAAACTGAGGTGCTCGCACGTGATACGAGACACAAACGAGCTATAACTGTACAACACGTGTGCGATGGGGGACCACATCCCACGTGACAATATTCCCCTGCTGCGAATCCGGGGACTCCCCAGTTCCCTCTCCCACGCTTTCAGCGATTTGTCTTCTTCTCTCTCTCTCTCTCTCCCTCTCTCCTTCGTAATAATAATTCGGAATGTATATGTAAAAAAGGGAGCACGTGTGTCGTTGAAAAACATGTCTACGTGCGAAACATGTATACCTGTAGCTCGCAGACCTCTCCTAATCTAATATATTAATCCTCCTCTTTTAATTAATTAATCAATTTAGATAATTTAATTAATAACTTAATTAAATTATTTTAAATCTTATATATTTTGGGTTTGATGTTCATGTAGCTAGCCTTCCAGGTGGTGGCACGTGTATATATATATATATATATATATATATATATATATATATGTGGATTAAGAATAATTATATATTATTATATGTGCCTAAGTAGGATATGGTAATCACTTTTACCTTAATTAATACTAACTGGCTTCTTTATAAATTGAGCTGGCAAAAGTACCAAAGACAAGTACAACGTCACATCCATTGTTTGTGGAGAGTGTTTTATTTTAATACATCGATTTTTTTTTCTCTTCGTAATAATTAAAATTAGATTAGATTTTTGAAGTTATATATATGTGTGTGTGTGTGTGTATGTGAAGTGGGTGTTTCAACTTTTTTACTCTATTTTTCCTTTTGAAAATCCTTGTAAGAGTCAAAGGTAATTTTTAAGAATTAATAAGAGAGAATATATATATTATTATTATTTTTTTGAAAATTTATGTTTTTTTTGCATTATATAAATGAACAATTAACACATAATGCTACAAGTGATAAAAGAGAGAAAAATGTCTGGTTGGCATGACTATGTAATTATATACTAATCGCCATAAATCAATCTCACTAATCTCCATGAGACTAACAGGTATATATATATATATATATGAAGCATGTGATGGAGAGAGATGTATATATAGTCATCCAAGTGTGGCCTTAAAACAAATTAATCATATATAGTCTCTTCTCTTCTCTTCTCTTCTCCAGCCATATATATATATATATGAACCATTAAAAAACTAATCAAACCCCGGTCTCCTTAATTCCCTTTCCAATCATCATTCTTTTGCCGTTTGTATTATAACATAAATATTAACAATTTTGTCTACGTATAGGGACATGAATCATTGAGTCATATTTGACCCTAAACAATGAAATTAAGCCTTCCCTCCCTCCTTTGTGGTGCTTGTGTGGGTGTCTCACTGCTGCCTCCCTGCTGCGCCTGCCAAGATAGGAACATTAATACATATTATATAAAGATGGGAATTCCAGCAAGGGCTGAAGCATGCATTACTGTTTGGGAGGTGGAGTGGAGAGAGGGAGCATCAGGGCATGTGAGCTTCCATGTGAAGCTTAATGAAAGGGTTTCTTCTTTAGAACACACAATGACTGGTTTGACATTTTATATGGGGAGAAGCTTCCTCTTACTTTCCCCGGATATATATATATATATGCAGGACAACTGCAAAATTTCTAATGTCTCTCATTTCTTCTTCAAATTTCAAGTATTGGAAATTTTTTTCTACACTAGATTGTAGACAATCTTTCTCATATATATTGTGTGTATGTGTGTGTGTGCGCGCGCATGTGAATGTGTGTGCACGAACGGTGTATATGGACAAACCAAGAAGTTAAAAAGGTATATTCTCTCACTAATTTGTCAGCGAAGATATTAATTTGTAACTCTATATATGTAACATTAATTAATCTCTAATCTCTAATCTCTAAGTTTATGTAAATTTCCATTTTTGATAAAATAAAATTACAGTCAGTGGTATTTCTACTAGTAAATGTAATAATTAATTAGTAGCGCTAACCAATCTGTAAACATATATATATATATATATATATAGCATGGTTGATCTTCCCACTAATTAGTAATATTTCTTCCCGCCTCTCTCAAATCTCAACTTTATTAATGTGTGACATTCATGTAATAATATCATGTGCACTCTAATGTCTAAATTAACCATGCAGTGCATGTAATGGGGGGGCATCACACTTTGTCATCAAATTCTGACTTTAGGAGTCTGGGGAAATTAAACAAATGGTTTTATGCTTCCAAGAAGCTTTAATTACTTGACCGGGTTCTGATCCAGAGAACAGACTTGCATGGCTGATTTGGTACAAATTGTTTAAAGCCAAGGTAGCTATAGCTAGCTAGAGTTGGATTCAAAGACAGAAACAAGAGATCCTTTTCACTGAAATCAATTGGGCTTTGACAATTCTCTGTCTTTCTCATCATCCTCTAAGAGTCCACATATATATAAGATGAATACATTACAAGTTGAGAATATATAGCTCGACTTGTTACTTGGACAGGTTGCAGACTAGCAGTTTATAAATTGAAGTTCAGTTCCATTAAAATCTAAAGAAACAGGACAACTGATTACAAAACCAGATGGAATCAAATCTGCAACAGAATTCTCTCTTTGGTCTCTCTCTCTCTCTCTCTCTCTCTCTCTTCTCTCGCTCTCTATATATCTTCTCGATCGGATAGTTAGGGCACTGCACTAGCTCATAATTAATTAATTATAAGGTCCAGATCATGGGAAGCTTCTTTGCTTCGCGTTTTTTGGATTGTCTAGCTTGATTATTCGGTAGAGCTCCTCCTGCTAATTAATTAAATATCTGAAACAACTCTCGTCATGTGTACTATCTCTCACTTGGAGCCCTGCATGAATTCCGGTCTCTGTGTGAGGAGAGAATGGCGTCAATGGCTTCCTTCACTTGTGCTACTTCCGGAGCTTTCCCTCCTGCTGTAGGCCAAAATTCATCGGTTGCTAACACCTGCAACATGCAAAGTAGTATATTGAACACTATTAATTCATGATATATACATGAAATTAACCACACACAAAAAAAAAAAAAAAAAAAAAAAAAAAAAAATAATAAAAAAGTTAAAAATAATTAATTAATTAATTAATATTCATTAATCACTTTACCTTTACTTGCAGTTGTAAGAACTTGACATAGCTAATGGCTTTCTCTAACATCGTCACCAAATCAACCTGGTATATATATATATATATGGAAGAAACAGTAAATTGAGAGAGAGAAAATAAATTAATTACGAGGCGCAATTGGTTTTCATTTATGATGTGTCTTCGAAATTAGAAATGGGGGGTTTTGGTTGGTAAACAAAGTGGATCAAGAATGAACTTACTTTAGTGCCATTTGGTACGAGATCTTGCAGTACCTTCAGCCTCTCACTGATCCGTTCCCGACGGTTCTGCAAAAAAATGAATTTTCATTATAAGTCAGACCACTCTGACCAGTACTCATCAATTCCATTCACTGACTGGGTAATAACAATGAAAAAAAGATACAAATCTAGCTGCATGCATTAGGGTTTTTTGCTTTTCTCTTTTTATCAGAAGCTCGATCATATTCCTGATCACTGTAACATACATAAGACCAAATCAGCTCACCTTGGCTGCGATACTTTGTGGGTCCTTGGATGGAACTGGCTTTGCTTTGGATTTTCTGCAGGTTGCACTACCCCCACAGATCTTCTTCGTACCCTGGATCTCGTCTCCCTGCATAATCAGCAACCTCAATTCAAGTTAATAATGCTGAAGATCACTTGAAATGGTAATTTCAGCAATTCTCCAAAGTTCTAGCTAATTCTGGGTGCAATGAAGGAGCTAGCAAGAATGTTTGTGTACCATGTAAGGCCGCTTGAGGTTGTGCTGGTTTACTTGGGATATTGCCCCAGATTTGGGGAAATTATCAGCAGTACTAGTCGTACTTTCTCCAGAGTAAAGCCACCCCCCGATTGATGTCTCGCCCTCCCCCAACCGGTTCTCCTTGTTCCCAGTAGTAGTACTCTTCGTGATCAAACCATTATAATTAGTACCAGTCGCCGTTTCCAAACAATTCGCGTTCTCCGTCAGCCGCTGATGATCCATCACATCCGCCCAACCGGAATACTCGTCTTCTTCGCTCATGCTCTTATTCGTCGAATAGCCGCCGCCGCCGCCGTGGGAGAGTACGTGACCGAAGCTGAGGATGGAGCCGCTGGAGCAAGCCCAGTGGTCGAACCCGCCTTTGAGGTCGCGCACCGACTGATCAGAATCGTTCTCCTCCGAACAATTAGGATTCACAAACCCCACGACGCCGTGACCCATAATATTGTTCCCGAACTCGAATGCCGCAGAGGGAAAATGATGATGACCCCCGTTCTTGTCAGGTACTACTCCATGGTCTCCTTCGAAGCCGTACGAGGAAGAGCCTCCTTCGTTACTAAGAGGCAGTTGTACTACTCCAGTAGTGCAGCTGACATTTCCGTAATGCGTGCATGTCTCGATAGAAGCCATTTCCTGCTGATCGGACGAAATTAAGATCGCGCAGAAGCGTGAGAAGTAGTACGGGAGGAGATGAAAGATGCTCCTGCTGGTTCTTTCCCCCAGACGAGCTCAGCTTTTATACCCCTTCGACATATCAGCACGAAGAGTCATCGTCCTTCCACCGAAGAAGAGAGATTTGAAGACAGGAGTTAATTCTGAGAGAGAATAAAATAAGAATAATTAATAAGCCTGCTCCATGGAAATGAAAGAGAGAGAGAGAGAAAGAGGGAAGGGCCGAAGGGGGGACTGCATGCATGAGGGGGCCGGGGTAAATTCAATGTAGGAGAACTTGGCACTGAATTATTACTGGGTATTATTTTTTTATGGAGATCGTTAGCTGGCAAACAAGAAGAATTGAAGAAGAGAAGGAGTTGGCTAGAGAGAGAGAGAGAGAGAAAGCAGGTAGCACAAGTGTCGCCGTATCTTACGCCTTCCCCACGTCGTCCAAGATTCCTCTCAGATAGAAGAGACTCAGTTCCCCCTCCTTTCCTTCTTCCTTCCAGACTCCAGTTCCAGCCCTTGCTGAAAAGCACGTTCACACAAATCAGAATCTTTATCTTCTTCATCAACACCTCAGAAAATTAAGAACTTCAATTCCAAAAATTAATAGAACGTAAACGGATACATTAATTGGCCGTCAAGAGGTCCCACACTGACAGTGTAATGCTACTAATCCTGATTTTTCTCCAGCAATGAGACTCCTCTCTCTAAATTAACAGATTTATTGTATATGATTTCTACCCTGAATTGCCAAAGAGCCCACTGATTTTTTCCGGATCATGGCCTTCCAAATTGTATATATCTAGTGACAGAGTTTCTTAGACAACATTTAATTTGTACGCAAATCTTTTCCAGAAACCCAAGAAGATCACCAATCTCGGGTTCCAAGAAACAGAAGAAAAGGAAAAAAAAACTTTTTGCTATAAGACAATGAATTACTTTACCTATGAAGTATGAACTATGAACTGATCAGGAAAAGGACACAGCTTTATCGATTCAGTCAACAACTTATTTAGTCCTAGATTCTTATCTTCAAACATAAAAAAGTAATTAGCGTCTCTAATCTCTAACTCAAACACCCAGTTGTGTCCATTACTGAATTCTTTTGTCTGGTTTTACATATCCTTTTCCAATAAAGAAGGACGTAAACTAATCATTGTCTTCTTGGAAAGATGCTTACGTTAAGATCTTCTCACATAACGAGATCGTCAATACCTGAGACAGAAAGAGAAAATAAACATGGAAAACAGATATGTCCAGGATGGTAGAGAGATATATATTGATTCTGGAAGCTAGCTGGGCATGCTCCCAGAGAATATATCCATTGCAACTCTGATGAATATGATTCAACAACTAAATATATATTAAACTTATTAGTTATTTCACTTTCAGGCTCTAGTGAACTTGCTGTTTAGAGAGGTTGAGATCTGCTAAAATATAAAACTGGAATGATCATTCAAACCCCGGACCCTAACCCCTAAATTCTGAAGAATATCATTAAACTTGAGGATGGCTGTAATAAGTAAATTACATCATCAATTCCATCTGAAATACCGAAATTTGGATAGTAAAACAACAAGTGGGGGTCTTCATGGTTCCCTACGACTTAGCCTTAAATAAGAACAATCATGCATGGAGAATTCCTAGTAGAAATTAAGATGTTCGGTCGATAATCAAAAACAAATGACGCTCAACGTGAAACTCCCATGATCTCAGAACATGCTTTATCAACCCGATCTGAGTTTTAACGAACCAAAGTCAGTTCTGATTTCTGTTTCTTTCGATAATTTGTTGTATCTTTTTTTTTTCCCAATGTTGAAGAATGAACAAAATTATCAGATTAGGACAGCCAAGCAGGAAGAATACAGGAAAAGTATGATCTCAAAAACCAACACCTCCCCCACCACAAACAAGTCTCAAACAAGAAGTCACCCCCAATTTCTATTAGAAAAACTAAACGTCGCATATAAACGTAAGATATCAGGGCCAAACATCAATAAAAGAAGTCTTAAGCTTAAACTATGGACAGAATTGAAAGGGGCCTTGCAATATAAATACAATGGAAGTGCTTAGACATTGGTTAATTGAAGCTCCTTCAGTCAGCAAACTTCAAAAGGTTGGCCTAAAGGCAGTAGAGTAAATAAATTACGAAAGAAACAAAAAAGGACAGACGAATTTAGATTTTAGACCACAGTACACCAAAATTTTGGCCTAGCTGAGCCCTTCCATTGCATCTCAAAGTTTTTCTTCTAGGGCTTCAGATATTTTGAATTAAAAATGTGTAACAAAAGAATGCTTAATTAGGATTACATAGTACCTGATGCTGGCCAGAACTAGGATTAAACTGGCTTCCATACTCAGCAAATATTTTATAAAAATAAGAGGGGGTGCTTCAGATTGAGTAGACAAAGTGCTGGCCCCTTACAACTAAAAGCGAACCACTTCTACAAGATATATGGCTTGCTTCTTACTGTAATCCGTTCATATCCCAAATGGTACTCGTTTCCTGCTTCCCCCTTCTCCATATTGTTTATTCCACTTCCTCAGTTGATTCATTCTGAACACATCATAAGCTACAGAAGGTCCCACCTGTTAAATAGAAAAACTAAACATTAGAAAATATTATGAGGGAATAAACCAAGAAGTATGTTACTCCTGAAAGAAAAAAGTCGAAAGTAATGCATATTGCGTATTGGTAAAGCTGCACCGGTTTTGCATACACTGGGTGAGTAGATACGAAGGCGCCTCAAATGAGTAAGACAATATTTCAAAGCAATATAGTTTCTGCATGCTTATGGATCAGGAGCAGCAGACAGCTTAGGTAAACCTTAGATTCAAGAAGATGAGGATAGAAAGAGCAATCTGCACTCTTCATTGGTAACGGAAGATAGTAAAATCCACTCATTAGATAGACCATAAAATTTAAATCTCGAATTCAAGTTGCAAAAAAAAACTGATTGGCAGCTGCAATGTAAGTAAACACTATAGGGTACCAATCTTACAGAAGTTATGGTGACAATAAGAACCAAAAAAGGATAAGCAAAGAACAGTACAAACTGCACTTTTATTTATTTTTTATTGAAAATGGCAAACTAGACATTGTTATGTGGAGGTAGACCAAATATATATATTTTTTTAAATGGGAGGTACACCAAATATAACCTCAAATAAGTCAAAATTACACCTATTCTCAACTCACAAAATTTACCTTAGATTTCAGCAATGAAATCATCCAATCTAAGTGGCCTTGGGACTGGTTAATTACTCCCACCAACCAGTACAAAAAATCACACTTAAGTCCATTAAAAATACACAAAGAAAACATCAATTACTTGCTTTGATGCATACACTTGCAATACTTGTCCTAATGTAGATGACTATTGTTCTGTCATGCTGGGTAGAAACTGGATAATATAAATTTTATAACACACTTATACCTTCTTTTCTTCTTCTAGAAGTTATTTGCACGGGTCTATAAGCGGCAGCAATGCAAAGGTTCTGCACGAGTAGAAAAGAATAAAACAATAAACATAATAGCCAAGAAAACATTCTTTACTACTAAATAAGATCATTGATCATTTGCCTTCTAATTGCTTCCCGAGTAGCCTTCTCTTGCATTGGCAAAAGCATCATATCTAAAGTTTTTATCCAGATTTCCTTGAGCTAGAAATATTTTTAAAAAAATTCTCCGATCTTCAGCATCTGGGAGGTCAATGCATATCCTACACAGAATATTACGGATACTAACTATAAGGAGAGAGTAGACGTAAATGTAAGCTATATTCTACAGGAATATCCATGACAAGCTTTCAGAACACTTATAAAGCCCATATAGACATAAGCAGCAATTTCTGAACTTTGAGATTAGACTATGAAAAAGTTGATCATTCCTACAAGAATTTAAAAGAAAAAAAAAGGAATTTAAAAAGAAGAAAGAAAGAAAGGGAATGTCACCTTCTCGGCAAGCAGCGTAACAGAATAGTCTCGGTCAAAGGGTTGATTAGTGGCTCCAAGAATCAACGTTCTTAGTTTATCTTTAGTCCTTAACCCATCCCAAGCAGCCATAAATTCATTTCTCATTCTTCCAGTTGCCTCATGCTCAAAAGCACCACCTCTAGCATCAAGAAGACTGCCTGATAAAACCAAAACCAAATAGTTTTTTTCTTTAGGAAAACCAAATAGTTCAAACAATAGAATTCTCTTATTTATTTTCATGAGTTGCTTAGTGGACTGTTCATCTGTCTCCAGCATCTCCCAAGCAGCTCCATGTTGAGGGTGGCTCCCGCATTGTTATTGAGTGGGGCCACAGGAACTCGGAACCTCCATTGAAACACCGGTCAATCTTAATAGAGATTCTAGACTTAGCTTCTCATGTTGTCACTGAGATCCACCAACTCTGTGGCAGACGCCTCGATTAAGGAAGGGATTTTTCCTCCACTAACTTGTCATAAGGCCCCCGAATTTGTATACTGTATCTCTAGTGATTCAAGTAAATGTCTTTTCACAATAAAAAATATAAAAAATTAAAAAATCTCTAATTTAATAAGACTACCTTGTAGGAAATTATTTTGAGCTTCAAAGTGCAAAATTGCATAGGCTCACCAGTCTTTCTAGGTAAATTAATTGCATAGAATTTGTCTCGAGAGAAAATAAAGGTTCAAAATCACAAGTTACATGTTGAGATAAAACACTGCTGTAAAGCACAAGCAAGGGGACATGTAAATCCCAGGCAAGAGATCTCACCAGTTTTTCTAGGTAAAGCTCAGTTCCTGAAGATTGGATCCAAAGTGAATATGCTTGAAAATAAGAATCATAAGAACTTCTGCATTAAAGAGGACAGAAGATCGAAGAACGGTCCATTAAATACCAGGAATGTTTTGAAGTAATATTCTCCCAATCTAGTGCCATAGGCAATAGCATATTCTTTTTTCTATAAATTTGCAGCTACACATTCAAATAAGGTGCTTTTGATCTGTTTGCTGACAAGAAAAATTAAACTCCAGTAAAATTGAGGTGATAATCAATAAAAAATAATATGTATGCAAAGATTGACTTACCTAATATATCACAGAAAAGTATCCACTGAAACAGTTATTTTCTTCTCTCAGGGACCCTTCGCATGAATTCATTTTTGAATATCTCACTTGGCCAAGAAAGGGCTTACCCTATTTCCACTTTCAAAGAATGACTTACCACACAGAGATAGCTGTCTGAAGCACCCAGAGATGAAGATCTGATCTACTTTCTATGCATCAAATTATAATATCTCATGAGTACACATATTAGTCAATCATTTATGTAATCCTCATAGTAATCAGGCGCATATCCTGCATCACTCATCTCTTCTGTCAATTTCTCTAACATAAAATAGATCATATCTACATCTTTGTGTGCCTTATCTCTCGCATTAAACACGCTAATATCACCCTTCACTTCAATCCAACTATGCCCTGGTTCCTTCATCACACAATTGGCGTTCATGCTTCTCCGCACTTTCTCCACATCAGCCCACATGCCCTTTGATGCAAATAGATTTGATAACATGACATAAGACCCACTATCTTTTGGTTCGATTGAAATAGCCATTTTTGCTGCATATTTTCCCAAATCCACATTACCAGTTAATCTGCATGCCCCAAGGAAGCTTCTCCAAACAACAGCAGCTGGTTCAATTGGCATTTTTGCAATGAACTCTTCTGCTTCTTGCAATTTCCCAGATCGCCCAAATAGAGTTACTACACTAGCATAATGATCTGTTCCTGGTTCAATACCAAATTCATTTTTCATTGAATTGAATTGTTTCAATCCTTCATCCACCAGGCCAGCATGGCTACATGCTGAGAGAACGGCAACAAATGTAACATAATTGGGTCGGACGTGAACATCTTTCATTTTCTGAAATATTTCAAGAGCTTCAGCTGCATGTCCATGTTGTGCATATGTGCATATCATGGCATTCCAGCACACTACATCTCGCTCCATCATAGCATCAAATAACCTTCTTGCCTCTTTGATGCTCCCACACTTTGCATACATATCCACAAGTGCATTTGAAACATAAGGTTCCAACTCAAAACCCATCTTCATAGCTTGGCAGTGAAACTGTAGACCAAGTACCAAGCTTGCAAGGTTACTTGCTGATGTGACAAGAGCCACAAAGGTAAAGTTATTTGGTTTCATACCCTCAAGTAAAAATTTCAAAAACAGTAAAGCAGCCATTTCACTTTGGGAATTTTGAGCATAACCATATATCATTGCATTCCATACAACAACATCTCTTTCTTCCATCTCCTCAAACACTAGTCTTGCGTCATCAACACAAGAACATTTTGAGTATACATCAACTAGAGAACTCCCAGCATACAAGTCTACAGATATTCCGAATTTGACAATAAGACTATGGATTTGCTTGCTCAAGTCAATGGCCAGTAAAGATGCAGAGACCCCCAGAAGGCTCACAAATGTCAACAAGCTTGGCTGTAACAACCTAGTTCTCATTCTCTTGAAAAGACTAAAAGCTTCCACGAGCTCATAATTTCTTGAATGCCCTTCAATCATTGCATTGTAAGAAACCACATTGTGTTCAGCCATACAATCAAAAGCATTTCTTGCATCAACTAAAGCATCACATTTTGCATACATGTCAATCAGACCATTCTTCACAAAATCATCTGTCTCGAGATTGGCTTTGATAGCATAACAATGGACTTGTTTCCCTTGTTCTAATGCCCCAAGAGAACCACATGAAGTGAGGATGCTAGTGCAAGTGAATCCATCTGCATTCCATCCTTGTTTGTTCATTTCTGAAAACAATCGCAGTGAGTCCCAGTCACAACCATTCTGCATGTATCCGGCAATCAGTGTTGTCCATGAAATAACATTTTTATTTAAGACGCAATTAAATATTCTTCGTGCAGTTGCCACCTCATGGCATTTGCAATATAAGTCCATAAGGACATTAATTACTGAAACATCAGTGTCCATCCCACATCTTAACACATAAGCATGGGTTTGTTTGCCTCCTTCAAGAAACCCCAGCACAGAACAAGCACTCATGACACTGGATAAAACATATCTATCAGCCTGAAAATCAGTATCTTTCATTAGGTTAAATAATAGCAGTGAGGTTTCACAATCTCCTGACAGTGTATAACCTGTAATTAGTGTAGTCCAAGTAAATGCATTCTTAACGGGTAGCTCATCAAAAAGCAACTTTGCTTTTTCCATGTCCCCATTCTTTGAATAAACGTCCATCAAAGCTGTCCCTACATAGATATTGTAATCATAACTTGTCTTGATAGCAAAAGCATGAATTTGTGAGGCTTGAATTATTGCCTTTGTTTGTGTGCAAGCACGCAAAACACTGGCTAGGATAAATTCATTTGCGCTCTCAGGGGAACACCTCCAGAAGCAAGAAAAAAGTACCAAAGCCTCTCCTCCATTACCATGGTGGTTATAAGCAGAAATCATTGAAGACCAAGTGATTAAATTTTTGTGAGACATCATATCAAATAAAACCCGTGCATAGCTAAGACGGCCAGATTTTGAGTAGCCATTCAATAGAAGATTGTTTATGAAGATATCTGCATGAAGCCCTGAAAGCACAATCTGGCCTTGAATTGATCTGAAATCAATATTCGGTGTACACGATATGCAAGACTGCAAGAGATGAGCAAACTCTCGCTGTGTTTTGGAGGATTCTCGAGCGAAGATAGAAGAAGTATGTATCCTTGCAGAAGAAAATTGAAACAAAAAAAAGGAAAGAACTTAAACTAGTTATTTTTTCCTAGATTAAAAAGGCAAACTTCTACAGGGAAAATAAAATCTAGATAGTATCAAATAATCAGTAAAGAACTAAGAATTGCTATATTCAATTGGGAATACCTGTCATTAACATTTGAGCAGACTCGAACCCCAACATATTTCATCCTATTCCCAGTGAGTGAATAGGCAATCACTGTCGCGAAGTTATCATTACAAGCACCAGAATTAGCAGTAACATAAAGTTAAAGTGGACTCTCTCTATGGCACAAATAAAATATAAATATGGTAAAAGTAACAATCATCCTACTGAAAAGGGTATATATTCCTTGATCCAAGTAAATAGTCTAAACAACACGACATTTAGAATTCTTCCAACTAAAAAAAGACATCCAGCACAAATCAACGATGGAACTTTGCAACTTTACTTACTAATTTCTATCTCATTGTTTCATGTCACTTGAGTATCCTTTAGATCAGTTTTGTTTTCCTAAGAAACTGATTTTCTAACTTCAACCAATTAAGCTTCAAGAAAAGAACTATGATAGAGTGATCCATTTCAGTAGCATCCAGAGTGCACTAAAGACAAATTTAGTGTTCAGTTTTTAGAAATGATAAGTACAAATTTACAATCAGCCGCCAGTTGCAGTTTTCACAACATTTGGTAAGTACAAGTTCATAAATGTCAACTATTTCCATTTGTTTCTTTGTTTAGGAAAGGTAGAGAGTTTCTCAAAGAACCAAAAGGCAAAAAGAAAACAAAGAAGGGGACAAAATATTCTCAACGAGATTGTGGAGATAAGACCCTCTTTAACTAATAGCAGATAAGAGTACATGAGACGATGAAAACAGAAGCAATCTGGATGCATGCGACTGCGAATAATATTTGGAATAATAACATTCATGAGACAGGAAACAAAGAGAGACAATTTACTGTTTTGCAATGGTAGTTCCAACTGCTTTGATGACTCTGAAACACCTGATGCATTAGACCCTCGGATCTGTCCAACATCTTGTGGTAATTTCTGCATAAATTTCCAACACCATAATAAGAGTTAAAAGTGCAAAACATTGCATATCTTAAATATGTTCACAAGTTTCACCAAGAATCCACCATAACAAAATCAAGGACAAGAATGTAAAAACAGAATATGTGGTACATATGTTTGTCCATCCACAGCCTATATACAAAGAAAGTGGTAAATATATCAAGAACAGCGAGAATTTTATTGATATGACTAAAGAAGAAAGGTACAAAACGACATCTAAACTTGAAGCCAGGGCTCAGAACTCTGAATCCAAAATACATTTGACCTAAGATTTTTTTTCTAACCACAAAACTTTTTTAGTTTTGCAGTAGAGTTGTTGAAGTTCAATTTTTTAGTTCCCTATATTTTGTTTCTAATGCATTCGAAATTGCAGAATAGAGTGCTAACTCTTACTCTTGCCACAGTTATTACTCATAAGACAAGGCAAAAGTAGTTGAATATTTATGAACCCAAAACAGTCTTTCCCAGATATTTACAATGTTTTTAGAGACTTGGAGTAAATTTTCCATGAATCCTTGATTATCATTCTGAAATCCAGATGATGAATTTTGTTTGAGATTTGTGATATGTGAAAACGAATATGACTTTTTTTAAAAAACTGAAAATGACAATGACTTCAGGTAATGCTCTTTTGTGACCTCAAGCTACCTATAACACCACTACCCAAAACTAACACCAATTTCATCCTTTAGTCCAACCCCACAAATGCCTTTGTAATGTAAACAACAACGGGGAATAAGGGAGTCCAAGCACCGGAGACACTGATACTGAAAGTGTAGGGACTAGCTCTTGCTGTCCCGAACACAGAGGATGAGAGTTGGTAAACAAGAGGAATCCGATCAGATAATAAATCAGAGTAAACAAGAAGAATCCAATCAAAATGTTTCTCATTGCAAATTATATCCACATGAAAATGTAAAAACAGTTACTATCCCGTAGAAATTTTGTTCACATTGGGAGCACGAACAAGATTACTTGGATACTTCACTGATAGTGCACAATTAGCAACAGGTTGAACATTTAACTACAGAACTTATCAAGACACGAAATAGAACTCCTTAATGCTCACCTTCTCCGTAGGTTCAACATGACTGTTCTCATTAATTTCATCGTCATCGTTACTAAGTGATCTCAATGCACTACTACTTGCTGCAAGCTTCTGCACTTTTTGCACGGTTTCCACTCTTATCTGAAGAATTCGACATAAATTTTCCCCTTTATTGTGCGCTTTCTTCATCTCACTTTCTGGTTTCCATTCTTCAGGAAGATCCTACACCGAGTCACGTAAAAGAAGCACGAACTTCTCAGGTTCGACGAGGATCGTTCAAAAAAATGGCGCCACGCCCTCCGCTTCTATCTCCTGGTTTCTCTTCGGGTTCGGCACAGCCGCTCAGCGGGGCCGCCAAACTCACTCCTCTGATCCAGTCTCCCCAATCCGAGTTGATGCAGCAAACGATAACTGAATCAGTCGAGAAATTACGAGAATTGCCATCAGAACCTACGTGCGGGCCGGATGATCCAACTGAGCCAAAAAAAAAAAATCTCCACTTCCACCTCGGCACATAGACCTGTTTTACACATTCCAGAAACGTTATCTTGTGATTAAATTATAATGATATTGGATTGGACTACGGGTGTTGAGAATCTCGTATACGAACTTATATTTGTGATATAAATATTATTGAAAGGTCTAATTGTAAAAGCCCGGTGTTTGGGACTCTTATATACCCTTTGTATGCAACAAAATGTGGCCAGCCCAATTTCGACAAGCCCAAACGCCCCTCAATCCATCAAACGGTGGTCGTGGGTAGCCTGTGTCGATTTTCAAAAGCATCCACCGCAGCCCATCGTGAGGTCCAGCCGCGTCGCTATATCATCGGTATAGTCGGCGCCTTCATCAGTAAAAATCCGTCGCGTCAGCACCAGTCAGCATGCCTTGTCACAATGCCACTTAATTTAAGACCAAGTCTGGTCGATTAACCGAAGGAGGCAATTAAGGGGTCCACCATCCTGGTCTTCCTCCTCCCTCAACTATGGCAGCAGAAAGGGGATCGTAATCCCCTTTTCCAGGCAAAACTTCTCAACAACTGCACAGATAGGCTATAAAGAGCCAGAAATTCCTTGTCGCGGGGGTTGGAAAAAATTGAGTTCGAAAGCTCTTTCCGAGAAAACACTTCACACACAAAAGTTCTTTCTCTCTCAAAACGAAGGTTTAAAAATCCCTTCGCCGAGAAGAAACTCCACGCACAGAAGCTCTCTCGAACCAGAGAAGTTCAGCAACTTGCAATCCGTCGTCGTTCAACAGCTCAACCGGAGCAGCTCTACATGTTCCCCGGCAACGTCATAAGTCGACACACGCGGAGAACAAATACCTCCGTCCGACCGACTAAAGCCACACCAGATCGTGCACGTTTGTTCCTGCAACTCGAGTCTCGACGACGACTCGCCAGAAGCCTCAACTTCAACAAAATCGTAACGGAGATCGAATCAGGGGAATACTAGGAGATTGTACTCGCAATTTTTTGATACTCACGACACAGCTGTAACACAAATATTCTGTTATAAATCAAATTACTCTCTCGGTTACGCCCCTTTGTGGACTTGCGAATTTTTGGTGAAACAGATTTGGCACGCCCGGTGGGACATTTCCTGCCTCTCATCTCCTTCTCCGTTCGAAAAAAAAAAGATCTCCAACCTCAGCCATGGCCAGCAACGCCAACAACGACAACAACTACAACAACAACAACAGGGGCAAACAAACTGCCTCCTCGAGTTTTGCTCAGCCGCGCCCTGCCGCGACCGCAAGCTCAACCGCAGGAGCTCGCGGACCAGCTGCCGCATATCCGGCCGACCTCCGCGCTCCACCTCTCCACCACCGGCCACTCTCCCAATTACAAGGGCCTTGGCCAGGAGTTTGTCCACCGGACAGGCTCCTTTCATGCACGACGCGCGCCGTCCAAGTGCCGTGTTCGTACCACAGGGTACCGCAGCCTCAGTCAAACCATCCGCGGCCTCTGCCAAATTGATGCCGACGATGGCCAAGCCAACATATTTGGTTGTCGCTGCATCTCCTCCTCCTCACAGCCCGACTGTCAGCCCAGCTCAGTCGCCGCCAACGCGAAGAAGCTCTATCGTCCCTACCCTGGTGCAGCGATACGAGCAACACGGGGGCATCTCCTCCTCCTCCGCGGCAAGAACACATTCATCACCGGCCTCCTCCGTACAGAGAGCGACGACCACAAATAACTCACCGGTCGTGATGGTCTCGTACGACCTCTTAGCCGCACTCAATGCAGCAGCGGGTCCACCACCCATCCGCTCACCTCGCCGACAGACACCGGCGACCTCCCCTGTCGCAACATCACCTATTCCTCCCTGCCGAGTTTCATCGGCGACCACCACCGCAAGCCGGTTGCCCACCGCAACCACTCCACAATCGAGGACACCGACGACCATTTCCCCAATACGGTCGCCGGTTAAAATCTCACCTCCTCGATCTACCTCGGGAACAGCTTCACCGACGTAGACCGTCAGAATGGACGCGATGACAACTTCGGCCAAGACGGTAGAAGAGCAGTTGGTCAAACTGCAAGCTGCGCTCAAAGAACAAAGTGAGCAGCTGCGCATCAAAGACGCGCAACTTGCAGCTCGTGACCTCCAGATCACGAGAATATTAGAGCGGCTCGAAATGGGCGCGGCTACCAACAACACTAGCAGCGTGTCTCAAGAAGTCGACCAAAATCGGGCGACTACCAGTGGCTCAGCCGAACCACTGCCAAAAGATCCTTCCTCCGACGACGAGCTGCCGCCTGCCGCACCAATTGCCATTCGCCGAGTCTGAGCTGAAGCAGATCCGACTGCTCTCACGCTCGACGCAGTCAGCGAGCTCATCAACTGTGCTGTACGGAACAGCTCGGGCGACAACAAATCTGTCGCCTATCGAAAGCCGTATACGTAGAGGATACAAAACATCCCAATGCCGCTCGGCTACCATCCTCCGTAATTCCAGCAGTTCAATGGCGACAGGCACCCCAAACAGCATGTCGCACATTTCATTGAAACATGCAACAACGCTGGCACAGACGGCGACCTGTTGGTCAAGCAATTCGGTCGATCCTTGAAAGGCAACGCCTTCGACTGGTTCATCGAGCTGCCCCAGGAGTCGATCGACAACTGGGAACAACTCGAGCGGGAATTCCTCAGTCGGTTCTACAGTACCCGGCGCACTGTGACGCTGGTCGAGATCGCCAATCTAAACTAAAAGAAGGGCGAGAAGGTTGTAGACTACATCAACCGGTGGAGGAACCTGAGCCTAAATTGCAAAGAGAGCTCAAACTTATCCCTGGAAGCCGAAATCGAAATGTGCACTCGATGGATGTGATGGGAACTCCTGTGCTGTATCCAGAGTCGGAGGTTGATGAACTTTCAAGAACTCGTGACCGAGGCCCACAACATGGAGAGCCTCATGGAGGAGCGAGGGGAGGAAGTTTCATCATCTGTCGCTGCGACCGTACCCAAGGACGCGAAGGAGAAAACTAAAGCATCTTTCGCGACGAACGCTCTCGAACCAATAAAAGTCGGGAGCAAGGTCACAAGCTACGTTCCACAACAGCCAGCCGGAGGCACGTACCAGAGGCCTTCACTGGAGGAACGACAGGCCAAAACGTATGCGTTCGCCGACGCAGACGTTCTTGTCGTGCTCGAGCAGCTCCTCGACAACCATCTACTCAAATTGCCAGAAGTCAAAAGACCCGACAACTTGTCTAGGACCAAAGATCCAAACTTCTGCAAGTACCATTGCTTGGTCGGGCATCCGACCGAGAAGTGCTTTGTTTTGAAGGACAGGATCATGGAGGTCGCGGCTCAAGGCCACATCGAAATCGAAGGAGCTGAAAATACAGCCTCCTCACACGTCATCTCCATCCATGTCGAGCCAAATCGGCGAACTCGGCCACACAAGCAGCAGGTCGCGAAGAAGGAGTACCGTCCAAAATTCGGTCCCTCCGATTGACCGCACCACAACAACAAACGACCACCAGCTAAGGTCGCACCAAAACCGGCACCCCGTGAATTAGCTGCAGCCGACGCAGAGGGGTGGATCCTGGTCACCCAGCGAAAGAAACCTGTTCGAGAACTCGAACCAACGCCGATGAACACCAGAACAAAGGCGAAGCGGCCAACTAAAAAAGCCGCGAAGCACCAAAGAAAAACTCCTAGGACCGACGTCCAGGGGGCAAGCAAAAAGAAAAGAAGACTCGTCACATTGGCGGAGTTCTTCCAGAAGGAGTTCCTCGCGCCGCCAGCAATGGTGGCGACCTGCTCAACAGCTCATCCCGAGCGAACAGCAACAGAAGACAAAGGCAAAAGACCGGCCGTCGAATGCAACGACCTCGAGACATAACTCAAACAGATCTCGCTGCTCAACGAGATAGAAGATGATCTCGAATTGGCCATTCGGTCAAGACAAGCTCTAATTCGGGTCCACGACAAACCAGAGGAACTCAAAGCCAAAGTCGAGATGCTACTAATGAGGAAGCATGACTTGCCTAAAGTCGGGTTAACTCCGCCTTACAGAAAGGAGGAAGAGGATGCGCTATCCTCCCCGCAACTTGCAAAGTCGGAAGAAGCACTTGTCGTCTCATGCCCGCCGTGCATCACATTCCAAGAAGAGGACGCGCAGTTGGGGACGAAAAATCACAACCGGCCATTGTTCATCTCTGGCTACATCAGAGACCATAAAGTCAATCACATCCTCATTGATTGTGGATCCGCAGTCAACATCCTGCCAATTAGCACGATGAAGAACGTCGGTCTCTCCGCTGGCGACCTCTCTCCGAGTTCTCTCCTCATCCAAGGTTTCAACCAGGAGGGCAAGAGGACACTGGGCATGACTAATCTCAAATTGCACATCGGCGACATGGTGGCCGAAGCTCCTTTCCAAGTCATCGACTCGAGGACATCTAACAACCTGCTCTTGGGTCGACCGTGGCTTCACACTAACGGAGTCGTGCCGTCTACCCTGCACCAGTGCTACAAGTACTGGGAGAACGACGAGCAAAAGACGGTGTATGCGGATGAAAGCCCGTTCACAGAGGCAGAGGCATCATTTGCGGACGCAAAATTCTATCTGACGACTAGATCGACAGTCAAATTGTCACCCTGGCCGAACCAGGCGTCAAATGCTAAGAACACTCCGATGCAAGCTGCATTGCCCAAACAACTGACGCAAGCTGCAACGTCCAAATAGCCGACGCAAGCCGCGTCCCCAAAGCAGATCACGACGCATGTCGTGTCTCCAAAACACCCGGCGCACAACAGCCAGCCGGCACATGGCCAAATCGGTCGCAACCACTCCAGTACAGAAGCAGCGCAGTGTACCCATCTTACTGTACATCCCGCAATCGCAAAGGAAGAAAGGAGAAGCTCCTTTGGTTGTCTGCCACAAAATCCAGCCAACCCCTTTGCCAGAAAAAGTCTCGCTTCCTCTGCCAAAATTGGAGGAACGAAGCGTCGTAAAGCAACTCCCGAGCCAACAGCAGTTGCTGTCCACACGCTCAAATGAAGGTTTCGACCCGAACGCCTACCGACTGATGGCTAGAGCCGGGGGCAACCTTACAAAAGATGAAATCCATGCAAAACCACCCGTCACTCTACCGGTTCTCACTCCAGAACAGGAGAAATTGAGAAACGAAGGCCATCGGATCAATCAAGGTCGCCTAGGCCTCGGCTATGAGAAGCAGAAACCGATCAAAATTTACACAACTCAGACGAAGCCAGTCAAAATGACCAGAAAGGCATCAGCAGATGTACATCAAGCTTCAGTCGGCAGAAATCCGACGAAAAAGAAAAACACTCTAAAATCGGTGGTTATTTACACCTTGAAGGCAGCTATTGCATGAGCTCGCGCATATGATTCAGTTATGGTGAACCACATCTCCATCGCCGATGATGATCAAGAAGAAGAGGAATTCGTCTTAAAGGAGGCCCCGGCTTCATACGAGGAAGGCGGCCAGTCAACAGTCGACGAATTAAAGAAAGTCAACTTAGGCACAACAGAGGACCCGAGGCCGACATTCCTCAGTGCTTCACTATCAGCAGAAGAAGAAGCTGAATACATGGCGTTGCTTCGCGAATACCGTGACATATTCGCCTGGAACTACACGGAGATGCCCGACCTCGACCCACGAGTTGCAGTCTACAAATTGGCAGTTCATCCCTCTATTCGGCCAGTCAAGCAGTCGCAACAACGGTTCTGACCAGAACTTGTCCCAGAAATTGAAAAAGAGGTCGACAAATTGATCGCGGCCAATTTCATCAGAGAGGTGAAGTACCCATCTTGGATTGCAAACATCATGCCCGTCAAGAAGAAGACCGGCCAAATCCGAGTCTGCGTAGATTTTCGTGACCTGAATAAGCCATGCCCGAAGGACGACTTTCCTCTGCCAATAACCGAGCTCATGGTCGATGCGACGACAGGCCACGAAGCTCTATCATTCATGGACGGGTCCTCCGGCTACAATAAAATTCGGATGGACCCGAAAGATGAGGAGCTCACTGCGTTCCGCACACCCAAAAGCATCTTCTGCTATAAAGTGATGCCGTTCGTACTCAAGAATGCCGACGTGACCTACCAGAGGGCAATGCAAAACATCTTCGATGACTTCTTGTACAAGCGCGTCGAATGCTATGTCGAGGACTTGGTGGTGAAAACAAAACAGAGGGCAGACCATCTTCTCGACCTCAGGGCAGTGTTCGAAAGGCTGCGACGGTTTCAGCTCAAAATGAATCCGTTGAAATGTGCATTTGGTGTCACCTCAAGCAAATTCCTGGGATTCATCGTGCATTAGAGAGGAATCGAAATCGACCTGTCAAAAATCGACGCCATTCAAAAGTTGTCGGAGCCTAGAAACGTCTCCGAACTCAAAAGCTTCCAAGGCCATTTGGCGTATATTCGTCATTTCATTTCAAACTTAGCGGGGAGCTTCCAAGTCGCCAATGCTCCTAGCTTGAATCGTCGACGGACCGTTGCTACTGTACATCGCAGCACAGGAGAAATCGGTGGGAGCTCTCTTGGCTCAATGCGACGAGAACAACAATCTAAGCCGAACACTGGTGGGCGCCGAACTCAACTATTCTCCGATCGAGAAGACCTATCTGGCACTCATATTTGCAATTCAAAAGCTCCGACACTACCTCCTGGCGCATTCAGGGAACCTCATTTCAAAAGCCGGCCCATTGAAATACATTATGTCGCGGCCAATCCTCTCAGGTCGAATGGCTAAGTGGGCATTGCTCCTCTCCGTGTTCAAAATCAACTTTGTGCCGCAATGAGCAATCAAAGGCCAAGCATTGGCCAATTTCTTGGCCGACCACCCGGTGCCGGCCGAATGGGAGTTAACAGAGGAATTCCCAGATGAGGAGATCTTCCTGATTGAGGTGCTCCCTCATTGGGAGATGTATTTTGACGGCGCTGCGAGAAGAAACGGAGCCGGCGCAGGAGTCTTGTTCGTTTCACCGAGAAGGGACCTGCTCCCGTATTCGTTCGTTCTGACTCAAAACTGTTTGAACAACGAAGCGGAGTATCAAGCTAGCCTCCTCGGTCTCGGCATGGCGTTCGAAATGAAGCTGCCCCAACTAAACATCTACGGTGACTCAGCTCTTGTCATCAAGCAGCTCACAGGTGAACTTCTGGCCCAAATTCTTGAAGCCTCACTCCACTACGTTCCTCGATCCGAAAATGGGTCAGCCGACGCATTGGCTGGAATTGCGGCCAGTCTAGCGCAATTCGACGAACGGCTGAGTCAAGTCCCCATTTGCGAACGATGGGTAATCCGTCCACCGGTCGAGGAAGAAACAGAAGAAGAGCAAACAAAAGAGATAGAAGAATCTCTTCCTATTTTGGCCAGTCAAAATCAAACCAAAGATTGGAGAGAGCCTATCACAAACTTCCTTCGCCACGGCACACTCCTGTCGACCTACGAGAGTGAGTCCAAATTTGCCGAGCAGCCCCAAAGTACGTTTTCATCAACGACGTACTCTTTCGGAGGTCATATGAGGGTCTACTCCTTCGTTGCTTGTCAAAAGAAGAAGGGCTGCAAGTGCTAAAAGGGACACACAATGGAATTTGCGGCGCGCACCAAGCTGGCCCAAAGCTCCACTTACAGGTTAAATGTCTGGGCTATTACTGGTCGTCGATGCTCAGAGACGCCATCTAAATAGCTCGAACCTGCAAACAGTGCTAACTCCATGCCGATTACATACACCAGGCGCCGGAACCGCTTCACCCAATGTTCACATCATGGCCATTCGAAGCTTGAGGGATGGACATCATAGGTCCCATCACTCCCAAATTCGACTCCAACAGGCAATACATCTTGGCTGCCATCGATTACTTCTCAAAATGGGCCAAGGCTGCTGCCTACCGAGAAGTGAAAGCCGTCACCATCGTCGACTTTATTCGAACTCAAATTATCTATCGATATGAAGCTCCCCGATATATAATGACGGACAACGATACACCATTAAAAAACAAAGTCATGGACCGCTTCTGTGAGAAATTTCGCATACAACAGCGGACATCGTCGACTTATAACCCGACAGCCAATGGACTCGCAGAGGCATTCAACAAAACACTCTGCAAGATCCTAAAGAAGACCATCGGCGCCAACAAGAAGAGCTGGGATGAAAAACTCGGCGAAGCTTTGTGGGCATACAAAACTTCATTTCAAATGCCAACCCAGTCGACCCCATATTCGCTGGTTTACGACACCGAAGCAGTGCTCCCTCTCAAAGTACAACTTCCTTCTTTACGAATTGCAATGAGAGAAGGGCTCACGACGGAGGAATGCGCCCAACTGCGACTAGCAGAATTGGAGTCACTCGATGAGCAGCGACTCGAAGCGCAACAATGACTCGAGTGCTATCAATCTCAGATGACACGAGCCTTCAACAAAAAGGTACGACTTAGGTCATTCCAGAAAGGTGACCTTGTGCTCGCAGTACGACGGCCAATGCTCTTTACGAGCAAAATCGGGGGCAAGTTTGCGCCAAAGTGGGAAGGACCTTACGTGGTGCAGGAAGCCTACACCAATGGCGCCTACAAGCTCGTCACTTCAAACGGTTCGGAGCTGCCGATAACAAACGGTAAATTCCTTAAACAATTTTACCCATGAGAAGGGCAGCGAAAAAAAAAAGAGAAAAGAGAAAAAGACGGTCGAATAAAGAAAAAGAAGTACTTCTCATTGCAAAAAATAATGTGTGATGGGAACAGTACAAGCCTTGCAACAAAAATAGGAGGCCACAAAAAAAAAAGTATCAAGTCTCGAAAGGAAGACTACAAAAAAAATGTACATCTAAGAGAGGGAAGCTCAAAGTCAACCACCCGCTGCTGCAGTCGCATCACTTCGGCATGAAGTTCAGCCAACTCTCGTGCCTCTGCCTCATCAAGAACAGGGCACGATTGAACAGAAGCGAGTCGACCCTCAAGAGCAGAGTCTTCCTCCTCAGCCGTGTCAATCCCCCTGCGGATGGTCACGAGCTCAGCGGTGATAGAGTCGAGTTGCGTCAAGATGAATGCCAGACGATCACGAAGAGCCGTCTGCTCAGCCTCCGCAGCTTCGCGTTCAGCCTGGCGCCTATCTAAGTCCGCGGTTAAGTCACTGCGCTGATGGTTTACACGCTGGACAGACTGCACGAGTTCGGCCTCAGCAGCAAACCGTTCGGTCAAGCTGAGTTTCCCGGCCAAAGAATTGCGTAGCTGCTGAAAATGAGCCGACTCTAAAGCAAAACCTTCCACCCATTGCTCCAGCACCGAAGTGTTGACACCGGCTCCTCTCAAATGTTCAAGAATGGCACGAGTGTCCGCCACAAGCTCGGATGAACATGGATCGTCGGCCGTTGATAAAATGAGCTGACAAACTCTGTCCACAGCCCCAGCGCGGACCGCTGCATTAACAGCCTCGACCTCACAGAAAGGGCAAAAGTTGATATCTAAAAAAAAAAAAAGAGAGAGAGAAGGGAGTTGAGAGATGAGGGAAGGAAGAACAAAAAAAAAGAAAGAGAAGGAACAGGGTGATAGGTGCTTACTGACGCAGGTCGTGAAGTCGATGAATCCTCACTAACAGGCTCACGTCCCGAACCCAGAGCTCCCCTCTTGGCAGTAAAAGTTGCTTCTCCGCTACTAGGAGGAAACGTCACAAAAGGCTCCTTCCTCGAAGTTGCGACAACCGGATCAGAAATAGGGTGCTGAAATCCACCCTCGGCTGCTCCAATCAAAGGCTTAAAGGACGCTCCACCATCACTCGAAATAGTCACTGGACACTCGGCCTTGCCGGTCACAAATCCACTGGTAACGACGGCAGAAGGTGCCTCTTCTCCAATCCACTCCTGCTGTCGAGTATCTTCCAAATCGGCGAGATCAAACAAATCATCTTGCCGGAAGATAGGCTGGTCTATAGAAGGAGCAACGACCACCGTGAGTGCATAAGAAGGCAAGTCGATTGACTCTTCAACTGCCTGCGACCCAACCGGGTGGGCTTGCGCAATAGCCTCTCCAGCCGACGGAACAATAGACCCGTCGAGGGGTGCCGTCTCCTTAGCCTTCTCTCTCAATTCTAATACGGGAACCCCCAAAGGTGGAACAACAACAAGAGGAAGAGAATGGGTTATAGACTTACTCATACCGGTTCGAAGTCGCTTCTTGAAAGGAGGAGGAACGAAAATGAAAGGCTCTGGTGGCGGAGTTGTGAACCTCTTTTTCGGCGAAGTCTGAGACTGAGCCAATCCTTTCCCCTTATCCTTAGGAGCAGCAGTCGCCGACAAAGATAGCACTACTGGCTGAGCCTCGAGCTCTATCGAAGGAGTCTCTTTGATCACTATGCCCTTCGCTGGCGCTACTTGTGTCGGAGTCGCCAACTTGTCCTTCGCAACCTTCGGTCGTGGAGCCTTCTTCTTCGCAACTTGACTCTTCTTTGCTTTGGGAGAAGCTGGAGGCTTCGAACTCTTCCGCGAACTCTTTCGACGGTCACCCTCCACACCACCATCTACTTGTGCAGGCGACAAAGTTTTCTCCGGTGCACCGGTGAATTTCTTCCACGCTCGCCGAACACAAAAGGAGAGAAAAGAAGTTAAAAAAAAAAAAAGAGAACAAAGGAGAAGGAAGAAGAAACAAAACAAAACAAGGAGAAGTTGCTACCTCGAAGAACGGAACAACCATCTCAAGCCACGACTCCCTAAAAAGGGCTGTAACGCCCAGATCAGAACTGGGGCTCACAAATGCAGGCACCTCCACGCTGCCAAGAGGGTGGTCTGTCGCCGTCATCAGAGTCAGCCTTGTGAACACCGAACCGTTGGGTGAGCCACACGAAAACAAATGGCCAAGGGATTCTCCCCAGAGAAAGGCCGTTGAGGCCTCGATAAAGATTAGCCAAAGCTGCGCTGGCCAAATTGCACTTCTTACCGCCGGCCATGTAACACGCCATCTTGAAAACACTGGCCCTCAGCGTGCCACCCGGCAAAGGAAAAACAGAACGGCAAAGCCATGATGATAGAAAGGCGGCCAGATATACCTCATCTACAAGGGCGTCGGGAACTCCGAGTTCAGAAAGGGGTTGATTCTGTAACGCCGAACGATCACGAATCAGGGAACTAGTCGTCTTTTCGCGGTCAGTCCATGAGACTGCTATAGGTTGCACATCCCCTTCGGCACGAAACCAAAAGGACACCCACTCGGACATGGGAATCCCAGAGAATCTGTCCGAGTCTGAAGCCTTCAAATGGCAAAACAGTCGGTAATACGCAAGGAGGTACTAGAGGCTCTCGGGCAGTGGCATGGAACGACTCTGAGCAAAATCGGCCACCATCAGAGTCGCTTCATCGAAAATGCTCCCAGAAATAGGTAACCCGCCGAGATGGTGCAGGTCCCATAGCGAAATTGATAACTCTCCTTCGCGAGTGAAAACGGTGTTGGTGGAAGAACACCAGACCTCCAAGAAAGAGTTCATGACGTTCCTGCAACATTGATATGAAAACATGGAGGCCCGAACCGCATGAGTAAGGTCAGCCATTGCCAGTAGCTCTGGACAAGTGTGAAGGACGACGCCTGCCCATTCAAAGTAGAAAGGAACATGATGGGGACTGGAGCATACCATCGGTTTACCATCCCAAGCATCAATCCGGTTGCTGTCGATAGAAAGCTTTGGCGCGGAGAAGCAAACAGAATGATCATGCATTGGACTCAGCAAAACATGTCCTACGGTCTGATGTGGAGATGATGAAACTTCGTCGATGCCCGGGAGGTAGCAAACTTGATCGTCCTCGTCAACAACAGGGCGGCTCCACAGTTCATTAACAGCCTTGACTGGGGGAACCGTTATGTCGCAACCGCCATAGGCCGATGCTCCCCCGAGAGGTAATAACAATGGCTGCTCCTCAGAGTCACAGATTCGTAAGCAGTGTTGAAGAGTACCCCTCAAAGAGCCCTTGACAGTCGAAAGAGTCAGACCAAGGAAGGAGAAAGAATTCGGAGGAGCAGACATCTGCAACAAAGTGTCGAAATCGTCAGCTGAGTTAAAATCAGGTATGCAATCCACCTCTCCCTCAATTCAAAAAAAAAAAATGCACCCCCTGCGACCAAAAAAAAAAAATCAGGGTCGCAAACAAAAAAGAAAAGAAAAACACAAGTCGAAAAAGAAAGGGTGGCGACAAAAAGAACCACTCGCCAAGATAAAAAGAGATCGGAGAAACAAAAAAAAAGAGAGTGGGTAAACCGAAGGGGCATACCGATCCTCTTCGACCGTTCGACAAGCAAGCCTTCGCGTCCGGCGATCGAGACGAGTGCGACCAAAACAGGAGCACTACACTCGGCAATAAACTTGAGCGTAGCGCAGCACCTAACCTGCGGCCAACAACAAAGTCAGCCGCGTTTAAAAAAAAGTGCCCGACGACCGTGCCGGGCACGGCATAACAACTTCGCGCACGACGACAGAGCCTAGCGCGACCAGAATAAACAGCCTCGCGGCTAACAACTGAACCGGAGGCGAACAACATCTCCAATGACCGACGACCAAGGGCGGACACAACAAAACGGAGAATTCAGCATCTTGCGACAGTACCAGACGTCGCACACTCGAATCCCAGTGCCGAACGACCGAGTTGGACGGGAAACGAATACCGCGAAATAATAAAAAAAAAGTGCCCGACGACTGAGCCGAGCACAACCCAAAGTCTCGCGACCAGCCAAACAGCCGGCCGCAATCAAAACAAGTGCTCGGCGACCGAGCCGAGCACCCTTCGAAGCTTCGCGACCAGCCATACAGTCGGCCGCGATAAAAAAAAGTGGTCGGTGACCGAGCTGATCACCCTTCGAAGCTCCGCGACCAGCCAGACGGCCGACCGCGATCAAAACAGGTACCTGGCGATCGAGCCGAGCACCCTTCGAAGCTCCGCGACCAGCCAGACGGCCGGCCGCAATCAAAATAGGTGCCCGACGACCGAGCCGAGCACCCTTCAAAGCTCCGCAACCAGCCATACAGCCGGCCGCGATCAAAATAGGTGCCCGGCGACCGAGCCGAGCACCCTTCGAAGCTCCGCGACCAGCCATACAGCCGGCCGTGATCAAAATAGGTGCCCGGCAACCGAGCCGAGCACGACGCAAAACTTCGCGACCAGCCATACATCGGCCGCGATCAAAACATGTGCCCGACAACCTAGCCGAGCATGACTCAATTCCTCGCGACCAGCCAAGCAGCCGGCTGCGATCAAAACAAGTGCCTGGCGACCGAGCCAAGCACTGCTTGAAACTTCACGAGCAGCCTTACAGCCTGCCGTAATCAAAACAAGTGCCCGACGACCGAGCCGAGCACAGTTCAAAATTTGCGACCAACAGCAAAACGAAATACGACAAAAAAAAATTTGCAAAACGACTGTGCCTAGAGATCGAGCCAGACACAGTTCAAAAGCCTCGCGTCCGGCGACAGAGCCGGACGCGGCCAAATTGTCAAATTCAACACCCAACGATCGAGTCGGGTGCCGTGTAGCAAATTCCTGCCTGGCGCACAAGCCGCATTACAAACCAACAGAACCAGGTACGTAACCTCTCTTTGTTAAAAAAAAAGGTTGCGATAAAAAGAAGCCGTCACAAAAGAAAAGAAAGCGAAAAAAAAAGAGCAGTCACCAAACAAAACAAAAAAAAAAAGCATCGCGACAAAAAAAAGCAATCCGCAGAAAAAAAAAAAAAAAAAAGACAAAAAAAAACTGTCGCCAAAAAAAAAAGAGCTGCGACAAAAAGAAGCAGTCGCAAGAAAAATAGGAGGTCGACACATACTCGCACCCGACAACTCTGGCTAGCTGCGACCAAACAACAAGTCGCACTCGGCGACCAAGCCAGGTGCGCTAGCGCATAAATTCTACCCCCTCTGCGACCAAGCCGGATGCAGTCAATCGACAGTTCGCACCCGACGACCATGCCGGATGCGACCATAGCATTTTGGTGACCAAGCCAAGTCGCACAATAGACTCCTGCGTCCCCGGCAACCGAGCCGGACGCAAACCAAAAAAAAGAAGGACAAGCTCCTGCATCCCGGCGACAGAGCCGGACGCGACTTACACTCCCCCGGTGACAGAGCCGGACGCGACTTACACTCCCCCAGCGACAGAGCCGGACGCGACTTACACTCCCCCGGCGACAGAGCCGGACGCGACTTACACTCCCCCGGCGACAGAGCCGGATTAAAAAAAAATGGGTTCCCGCGTCCCAGCGACCGAGCCGGAGGCAGCCAAAATACAACTTTTGCACCTGGCGACCAAGCCGGGTGCGACCAAAGCAGAATCCAGCATTCGGCAACCGAGCCGGATGCGACCCAGATCCAATCTCTACACATGGTGACAGAGCCAAGTGCACTTTCGGGCCAAATGACGCGCAAAAAATTACTAGTGTGTCACATTGACAAATTGACGGACACCAGGAGTGCACAAGAAAGCCAGTTCGAGAGAGGAAAGAAAGAAAAAAAAAACACACACACACAGAGGAAATTCAAAAAAAATAAAATAAAATCGCAAAAAAAAGAGAGAGACTAAGGGAGGAGTTGAAAATGAGAGGAGAGAAAAAGAAGAAGAAAGAGGGAGGAAGAGAAGAAGAAAGAAAAGAGAGTGGGGACCCTGGCTGACTCGAATTCAATCCGAGGCTGTCGGGAAAGAAATTTCTAATACAATACCTTCAAATTTGATTCACAGAGAAGTTTTGACACAAGCAGGGAAGGTTGCAAATTCACAGAACAGTCCAACCACAGCAAGCCGCAAACTGTCTTCCAAACCACAAGCAGTCAATTCGCAGATAGAGACAGGCAGCCAAAATTTGCAGTCTTCTAACTTCGCAGCCAAATTCATAGACTGTTTCTCAATTCGCAGACAGTCTCCCAGGTCACAGACTGACAGAAGACCTAAACTCATAGACTGATGGAGAAACCAAATTCGCACCCTGCCTCCAAAGCCAAAATCACAGTCAGGTATAAAAACCAAAGTCGCAGACAGTCTTCCAAGCCAAATTCGCTGATAGTCTCCAGACCCAAAATCGCAGCCTGGCAGAAGAAGCCAAGTTCGTAGACAGTCTTCCAAACCCAAAATCGCAGCCTAGCAGAAGAAGCCAAATTCGCAGACAGCCTTCCAAGCCAAATTCACAAACAGTTTCTCAGACCTAAAATCGCAAACAGGAGAAGAGACCAAATTCGCAGATAGAAGGTGAATGCAAAATTCACAGAAGACAACCCAGAGGAGGATAGAGGCTCTTAAACTTGATTATCCCAAATTCGCGGGGAGGGGATTAGTGCTTCCCCACTTAAGAAGGAGCCTTCTACGCAGGAGGGTGGGACCCACGTCGTTGCCTCATATCCTCTGCGAGTTGCGCAGAAGCCAAAGCGCAGAGTGGACCCCACAACACCCTCTCCTGTGCAAAACCCCTTCCTGGTGCGTCAACACATTTCACAGAAAGAACTTCAGTCTACCGAGAAGTTAGTAAAAGCTCAAATTCGACCTCCCGGGTCTTATTCAGGTTGTCGGGTCGCAAAGTACCATCAAACCAAAGCAGAAGAGTCGCGGCTTATCCCAGTTCACGACACCTCCTCCCGGCGCGACATCTGAAGTCGCTAATACTTGTAGAAGTCTTCAAAATCCGTCGTGACTGTCTTCTCCGATGTCCTAAAACAACCTTCGACAACACTCAAAACAGACTGCGACTAGTCACTCCATCAACCTCATCCCAATATCTCCATCCTACCTGAACGACATCTCCTATTCAGGTACATTGTCTCTCTACATACCGTACATGCTCTGTATGTGCGCGTATACAAAAAAAAAAAACATCAAAAATAAAAAAAATCAAAGAAAAAAAAATTGAAAAAAGCAAACAGCTCTAAAATAGCAAGAGAGCCAAAAAAAAGAGAAAAGAAAAGAATAAAAAATATACATACAAAGTGTACAGAAATATACACTGTCCTAAAAAGGCAAGAGGGCAGAAAAGCATACGTACACAAAAGATAAACGATCCTAAAAGAGTAAGAGGATCACCAAAAAAAAAAAAGGAAAAGTGTGTGTGCGTTGTGTCTGTTGTTCTTCACATTCGAAACTTGATCGTTTTCTCTAAAATGGTCAAGTCTCGAAGGGGGCATTCTGTATGCAACAAAATGTGGCCAGCCCAATTTTGACAAGCCCATACGCCCCTCGATCCATCAAACGGTCGTCGTGGGTAGGCTCTGTCGATTTTCAAAATTATCCACCGCAGCCCATCGTGAGGTCCAGCCGCGCCGCTACATCATCGGTACAGTCGGCACCCTCGTCAGTAAAAATTCGTCGCGTCAGCACCAGTCAGCACGCCTTGTCACAATGCCACTTAATTTAAGTCCAAGTCTGGTCGATTAACCGAAGGAGGCAATTAAGGGGTCCACCATCCTGGTCTTCCTCCTCCCTCAACTATGGCAGCAGAAAGGGGATCGTGATCCCCTTTCCCAGGAAAAACTCCTCAACAACTTCACGGACAGGCTATAAAGAGCCAGAAATTCCCTATCGCGGGGGTTGGAAAAAATTGAGTTCGAAAGCTCTTGCCGAGAAAACACTTCATGCACAGAAGTTCTTTATCTCTAGAAATGAAGGTCTAAAAATCCCTTCGCCGAGAAGAAACTCCACGCACAGAAGCTCTCTCGAACCATAGGAGTTCAGCAACTTGCAATCCGTCGTCGTTCAACAGTTCAACCGGAGCAGCTCTACAAGTTAGCCAGCAACTTCATAGTCGACACACACGGAGAACAAATGCCTCCGTCCGTCTGACTAAAGCCACACCACATCGTGCACGTTCGTTCCTACAACTCGAGTCTCGACGACGACTCGCAGGACGCCTCAACTTCAACAAAATCATAAGGGAGATCGAATTAGGGGAATACTAGGAGATTGTACTCGCAATTTTCTGATACTCACGACACAACTGTAACACAAATATTCTGTTATAAATCGAATTACTCTCTCGGTTACGCCCATTTGCGGACCGACAGATTTTTGGTGAAACCCCCTTCAAAGTTAAAATAATAATTTTATAAAAAGAACATAGTAGAATATTGTTTCGGTGAAAAACCTATGGTCCGCAAAACGGCGTGACTGATTGATTAATTCGATTGAAATACAAAAAAAATTACAATTTGTGTTTGGGAATTTAGAAATTTTGCGGGTGCGATCTCTTAGCTTTCCTCTGATTTGATCTCCAATGTGGTTGATGGTTAAGTCATTGTCTTCTGCATTCAACGACGAATTTCAAGTGTCTGAGCGAGTGTGCACGAACGACGACGGGCGTAGTCAGCCGGACGAAAGTGTTTGTGTTCCGTGTATTCGGCGTATTGATATCACCGGTGAACGTGTAGCTTCTTCGGTAGACTCTGTGAATTCTGACAAACTGAAGAATTTGTGAACTTCAGGCTCGAGAAAGTTTCTGAGTTGGGTGACTTTGAGTGAAATTTTCTTAGTCTTTTCTCCGTCTCCCTAAGAGCCCTTGCCTTGGCGTTCAGTCTCTGGCTATTCGTAGCCAGTGGTTGAGTTGTTTGCTGGAGTTCAATCCTCAGAAAGAGGATCTTGATTGATTTCTTCTGCTTTTATTGAAATGGGAGATGACTGGGGAGCGGGAGCACCCTGTTTTTCCTCTCTCGATCCTTAAGAGCAAGGAAGACTTTTCTTTTCCCTTCCTGTAGTTGAGGGATCGACGAGACTTGGTCAATTGAGGTTTTCTGGCGTCACTTGCCTTTTTAGCTGGCTACCAAATGGCTTGAGAAGCCGGCGTGGCTTTAATTTTGGCTGGCTGCCAATTGATTTGAGGAATTGGCTTGGCTGGACATCGGGCCAGCAGGTGGGCTGTTATGATAAAGTTGATGAGTGGATTGTAAAAAGGTCCGCATGTACACGAAGTAGGCCTTCACATGATTTATTGGGTGGATCATCGCATGGGTTTATTGAAATTGGGTCACATCGGATTTTGACGCTTACAAATACATAGTGTATTACATATTTACATGTCATTATGTAAACTATAACTTACTTTTGGAGTTAGAACTGAAGATTATATATATCACCATTTGTTTTCATGAGTACTTGGGCAGTAGCTCAATGGTCCCATGGGTGTTATTGCTGCAGGCACATTTAACTAATTTATTTGGCGGCTAAAAGAACATCTTTGGAGGGAAAAAAAAAAAAATTGTTCTTTTCATAAGAGTAAGTGTTTCAATAAACATATCCCTTCGAAAAAAAAACAAACAGAATTTAGTTTTTTTTTCCAAATAAAAGCTCTGGAACTCTTTCAAAGAATTAGCTCAGAGCCCTTAAATCAAATAGTGTATCCAAACGCTGCCCTTTGGGTGCATTTGGTTAAGCCATTTGGGTGCATTTGGTTAAGCCCTTTGGGTGCATTTGGTTAAGCCCTTTGGGTGCATTTGGTTAAGCCCTTTGGGTGCATTTGGTTAAGCCCTTTGGGTGCATTTGGTTAAGCCCTTTGGGTGCATTTGGTTAAGCCCTTTGGGTGCATTTGGTTAAGCCCTTTGGGTGCATTTGGTTAAGCCCTTTGGGTGCATTTGGTTAAGCCCTTTGGGTGCATTTGGTTAAGCCCTTTGGGTGCATTTGGTTAAGCCCTTTGGGTGCATTTGGTTAAGCCCTTTGGGTGCATTCGGTTAAGCCCTTTGGGTGCATTTGGTTAAGCCCTTTGGGTGCATTTGGTTAAGCCCTTTGGGTGCATTTGGTTAAGCCCTTTGGGTGCATTTGGTTAAAGCCCTTTGAGTGCATTTGGTTAAGCCCTTTGGATGCATTTGGCTACACTATCATGAAATACACAAAGGAACTTGGGTTGTCAAATTCAAGTTTAAAATCAAATTGGTCTTAAGTCATCCAAAATGAAATGCGTGCCAAGCTTTCGAGAAGGCCTGTGGGGTAAAACTAGGGAAAACTGGCCAAGGAAAAACTTTTTAGTCAATCCAGATTTACAAATGAGACTCGAAAAAACTGATGCCCAAGTAAAGCCCATTAGACCTGAACCAACGTGAGGGAGCTGAAGGAGTTATTGTGGAGATAATTGGTAAATGATTTGTGAGGGAGCTGAATCCAGATAGTAAAAGCACTCGTGACAAAATGATAATGAGCCGCGCAATGTTCATGTTGTTGTAGACTCTAAATTCAACAAATAGGTGTGCAAAGCTTTGGTGTTCTTTTATTTTTATTTTTTATCCAAAGGATTTTCTTTTGCTCCCAATTTGTCACATTTTTATGGTAAAAATCAATTTATTATTATTTAAATTTTTTTAAAATAAATTAATTTTATTGATTTTATGTTTTGCATTGTTTGCTCTTGTTATTTTTTCTTTGAACTCCTCTACTCGTACTCTCGCCTGATCTCCCTCCTTTCTCTCACGGTGTTTGATGCGATCCTAGCTAATCACTAGCAAGAGGACTAATCAATGTAATATAGACTTTCTGCAAGTCCGAATATCGTCCCACAAGGACCAAGCCAGCAGTTAATTACTTTGTGAATAAAAATCTAAAGTTTGAGGAATCTGATTTTGAAACAGAGTTTTAAAACTAAACCAGCACTGAAAACAGTTAGGAAAAGACTTTGAGGAAATTTAATGATGAGAGAAGACGTTGGAAATTCAATTCCCTCCCTAGACACTCTCTGAGATTGAATATGAAAAGAGTTTTAGAAATCAGTTTCTGACAAGCTTATAAAACCATGGCTACAATCCGCATCGGCATCACCTTTTTATATTTCCTAGAGCAAACTAGCCGGCATAATCTACTATATTTGACAGCATAAACATGAGGCTCATATGTCATAAGCAGATGAACTAATCCAACAGGGTATTACTTTAAGGTCGAGGATTAACCCAAGGATTAGTGATCTACCTAGTGCATAAACTCAAAAAGACTGTAAACTCCTATCAGCATGTCTCACCTTAAGCCCAACGTCACCTTATAACCAATACATAGCCAGACAACAAGTATGAATGAAGAAATTACAGCAATGAAAACTCATTCATGCACCAAACTGGAAACCAATTAAATTATAAGTATCAATCTCATTACATGCCTAGGGAGTCATGGACTCCCAACTAAAATGACTACTCCATGCTAGAATTGAAAGCACACAAAAAGGTTTATACAACAGCCATAAATTAAGAAAGAATAAGTAAAGAAAACCCCCTTGGGAAGAATTCCCTTAACCCCTCTTGCTCCTTGGCTGAATGCTCCACCTCTCTTCCTCAAAGTGACCAGAGTTCGTGTGAACTCCCTATGGACCTTCTCCTCTCTCTCTCAACTAAACTAAAAAGCAAAACTGAATACAGAAACTCGAACTAAAACTGGATGCCTTGAGCTCTGCCTCGGACCCCTATTTATACTTGAAACTCTGTCCAGACCTTGTAATATCAGCTTCTGTCCAGGGGTGTGAATCATGACTTCCCGACCTCAGAATTGGATGAAATTACATCAGGACCTTCCTTCTGTAGTCCTTTCCATGCTCACGAAGTTTAAATCCATGCTGAGTTGGGGAACTCGAGATATGAGGGGAGGAAGTTGCCTGATTTCTGCTGCCAATCTTCTGCACGGGTCCACCACTTTGGAGATGTGTAACTCGAGAATCCTGGATTGGATTAACCTGAATTTTCGTGACAAGATCCGCTGTAGTACCAGGAAACTTCGTTCCAAGTTTGGCTTTATTGGAATTGTGAAACTCCTTCTCTGCTCTTCACAAAATTCAGATTTATCTCCTTCCATTAGCAACAGATTCCTATTTTGAATTAACTTCTTCTTTTGGACCATTCAATGCACCTGGACTTAAGTACATTACCTTAAACTCTTCGTGGGTACCTTCCTTAGACGTTTGAGACTCCTTCTCCCATGTTTGGATTTGATTTAATTGCAGGCTTCTGAGATTTTCGTGATTTTCTGCTGCTGCATCATCGGCGCGGTCGCGCCGAATTCTGGCGCGGACGCGTCACTGGAGCTGATATCCGTCTAAGTCGGGAGACCACGCGGCGCGGTCGCGCCGAATTATGCTATGGAGATGGCGCGGTTGTGCCAGTACTTGGACATTTCCTTGGTCCCTGGATGACAACTTCTCTTTCTGCTTTTAGCTCACTTTGGCGCGTCCGTTCTGGCTTTGCATGAGGTCGCGCCAATTCACATCCCCCAAACATTGGCTTTCTTGACCGTTGGGTCGTTGGACATTTTTACACATTAATTTGAATTTTTTCGGATTTATTTGGCGCGGTAGCGCCATAATCGGCGCGGTCGTGCCGTTCTTGTTTTTGGCCTCTTTTGCTCATTTTTCTTCTCTTTTTGCTTCAAATCCCATTTTTCTTTTTCCACTGGGTACCTTAAACATAAAACATAAAACTGAGGTATATTTGTTGAATTTATGCTCGGAATTAACTCAAAATTAAGTTTTTCAATCAAATACTATGCCCAAAGATAGTGTCTTTTAGAAAGTTATCAGTGTTATTTTCTAAATTTGAATTAGTTTAAAATTGTGCATAGCAATTTATTATTATTTAAAATTTTAAAAAAGTAACTTTGTTTTATTGGTATTTATTTGGAACTTGTTTCTTTATCACTCAATGTCTGTCACTTTTTTCTCTTTGCCTTTATTTTTTATTTATGATGTTCAAATTTAAATAAAATTTATGTATATTTATTATTTTTTTAAACTGTTATTTATATTTATCATAAAATAATGAAAACCCTCTCTCTGGTCTCTCTCTCTAATCTCACATTTCTCCCTCCCCTCCCCTCCCTCCCTTTCCCACTAGCAGGAGAAAACTTCTTTTTTTTTGTTTTTTTAATTTTTATTATTTATGTTTTTATTTTTATTTTTTATTTTTATATAAAATGGCAACATAATCACTTTCACATTTGAAAGTTTTTATGACAATTTCTGTGTTTTAATTTCTTTTGTTATAAGTTGATAAGTGCTTGTGTTATAGACGGTAGATAATGATCTTGCACTTTAAATCTATTTCAAGGCAAGGACCACTCCAAAAGTTGTTGCAACTTTTGCTGAACGCTGAAAATTTCACAAAATGGTAATATACTTAAAGGAGGCAACTTGAATATTGTTTATAGTTAGTTTGCTAATATTAATATGTATATTAGGTCTTTTTTTTTTATGAGTTACATATTGTAATGTAGCATTTGAGGGCTGGATATTTTTTGTTCTTGTATTAATGCTTTCTGACCAGCTAGTTTGGATCGTGAATGCAGGTCGGGTATACACATGATTACCTCTTTCTTTTGCAAACAATCTTGAGAACTGATCCCCAGATAATTATTTCCATGGCCACTGGTAATGATCTGCCTATGGTTTTCCTATGGTTGTTGGAGAAAGGTGAAGAAATTTTGGGAAGGTGATGAAATGCAGCAAAGTGAAAGAGGGAAAGAAAGAAAAGGGATGAAAGGTACGCAAAAGAGAGAAAAGAATAGAAAAGAAGAGCAATAGAAAAGAAATAGAGAAAAAGGAAAAGAAAGAAAAGAAACAGAGAAAAAGAAAAAGAAAGAAAAGAAAAGGAAGAAAAAAAAGAAAGAAAATAGTCAAAAAAAGAAAAAGAGGAAAAAAAGAAAAAAAAAGATAAACAGGAAAAAAAGAAAAAAAATAAAAGAAAGAAAAAAAAGAAAAAAAAAGAAAAAAAAAAGAATGGTGTTGGATGTGTATTGTTACAGGTGAATCTAGAAAATGCTCCTTTAGTGGTTGGTCAGCTGTTGGATGATGAGCGTCCTGAAAATTTCATCAAAGGTCTTATTATTTCTATCCTTTCTCTCCTTCCAGTGGAGCATGCTGTGGAGCATTGTGAGAAGAGGTGCACTCTCTCTCTCTCTCTCTCTCTCTCTCTCTCTCTCTCTCTCCCTTCTTTCTCCCTCCTGTCTGCCGATGCAGTTTTTATCTGATATTCTGTTATTTTCCTTGATTGCAGGAATTTTCTACTTTTACGCACTCAATTCTTAGAGCATCTCGTGAGTGAAAGTATCCAGGATGTGCTTGTTCACATTCCATTGGGTAAAATTATCATAGACAACAACACTAACCCAGAACATTTCCTCACAACCAATCCTTACTATGTCTCTGGAGTGGGGGTAAATTCTGTGAAAAGCGTGATCCCACCTTGGCTGTTGCTGCTTATTGAAGGGGACAGTGTGATGTTGAGTTGGTTAGTGTTACAAACAAAAACTCATTGTACAAGCTGTAGGCAAGGTAGTTATTGGTCAATCGTAGTTACTGATGATTGCTTTATAGATTCTTTTTTTTTTAATGATTTGTAATATCTCCTATTCATATATGAGGTTGAGAAAATGGATCCAGTGTTGTGGGAGAAAGTTCTTAGTCACGACAATGGGTTCAGAAGACAGCTTATTGATGAAGTGGTTTCAACCGCCTTACCTGAGAGCAAGATCCCTGAGCAAGTCCCTGCTGCTTTTAAAGCTTTCATGATAGCTGATCTTCCACACGAACTTATTGAACTTCTCGAAAATATTGTTCTCCAAAATTTTGCTTTGAGTGGGAAGTCCAACCTGCAAAATCTTCTGATAGCCCTGCAGTTGGAGACGTGACTGTGGAAGCAGCACTCTATGGAGAGACCTTTGCCATCTTCAAGAAGTTCAACTTGTATGTACAGGCTGTGAATGTCCTCTTAGTATTGAGCGTGCTGTGGAGTTTTCTTTCCGGGTAGAAGAAGATGCGGTTTGGAGTCAGGTTGCTAAGGCCCAACTCCGTGAAGGCTTAGTAAGTGATGCCATTGAGTCTATTATTCGAGCAGCGGATGCAACTCTGTTCTTGGATGTTATTAGGGCAGCTGAGGATGAAAATATGGACCATGATTTTGTGAGGTATCTTCTAATGGTCAGGGCAAATAGCAAAGAACCCAAGGTGGATAGTGAGCTCATTTATCCATATGCTCAAATAGATAGGTTGGTTGACATGGTGGAGTTTATTCTTATGCCAAATGTTGCCAACCTTCCTAATGTTGGGGACTGGACCGTCTCTACGATGAGTCTCTGTATGAGACTGCAAAGGTTATTTATACCTTCATTTCCAACTGGGCCACATTGGGTGTTACACTCGTCAAACTTAAACAATTCCAAGGTGCTGTGGATACATCTCGGAAAGCAAATAGCTCAAAAACCTGGGAAGAAGTTTGCTTTGCCTGTGTCGATGCGGAAGGGTTCAGATTGCCTCAAATTTGTGTGCTCAAAATCATTGACTGGTGAGGAACCTAAACTGCTTTTGTTTGCATTTATTCTGTTAACCTCACATTATAACTGGCTTAACTTATATTTGTTCATCTAGGTTGATGACTTTGAAGAAATAAGAGAGTACTAGCATCACAGAGGGTGCTTTAATGAGTTAATATATCTCATGGAGAGTGGGCTAGTGTTAGAAAGGGCTCTCATGGGCATTTTTACAGAGTTGGGAGTTTTGTATGCAAGATATCGCTATGAGAAGCTTATGGAACTTATAGAGTTTTTCTCTACTCGCCTCTACATTCCCATGCTTATACGAGCTTGTGATGAGCAACAACATTGGAAAGAGCTCACCTATATAGCATACAGTATGATGAGTTTGATAAAGCCGCAACAACTATTATGAACCACTCGCCAGAGGCGTGGGGCCATATGTAGTTCAAGGATGTGGTTGTCAACGTTGCAAACATGGAGCTTTACTACAAGACTGTCCGCTTCTATTTGCAGGAGCACCTGGACCTCGTAAATGACTCTTGCAATGTTCTGGCTCTGAGAGTGAACCATACACGTGTAGTCGATATAATGCGGAAGGTGTGTTTTCTTGTACTTATTTCATTTTCTTTGTTGTGGCAATGAAATGTGGTCACATATAAAAGAAGACATTTAAAGGTTCAGGAAGAATGCAGAATTACTCAAGTGGCTGAAATAGAAAGGAGCTCCAGTAGATAATATGATAATAAAGATAACTGCATTACTTTTTGTTTATTTACGTGAATATATATTTGTGGCTTTCAGACTAGTCAATTCGTCTTATGAAGCCATACGTGGTTGCTGTGCAAAGTAACAACGTATCTACTGTGAATGAGGCTTTGAATGAAATCTATGTAGAGGAAGAGGACTACGATAGACTGTGTGAATAAATTGATGTGCATGATAACTTTGACCTGATTGGCCTTGCTCAGAAGGTGAGATAAATAATATTATAAATGGTTTCCTTATTTTTAAATTACATTTTCTGTGTCTTGGCAGCATTTTTGGGTTGGGATTGGCTGCTGCATGCAGGATTGTGTACTACAGCAGCCAATCTCAAGCTGCATGTTTAATTCTTGTGTTTCCATTGTCTTACTCTTGGGTGGTCTTGGCAGGTTGAGAAACACGAGCTACTTTAATTGAGAGGAATTGCTGCCTATATTTACAAGAAAGTGGGGAGATGGAAGCAGTGGATTTCTTTATCTAAGAAAGACAACCTTTACAAAGTCGCTAGGGAGACTTGCTCTCAATCAGGGGATAGGGAACTTTGTGAGGAGTTGCTTGTTTATTTCATTGATCAGGTCAGAGAGTCAACCTTGTCTTTTTTGGAAATTAAGATTTCAGTTTTATTGCTTGAGCTTTTGAGGTAGGAAGAAATGGTGATATTTGATCTGACCGTTGATCGAATATTGGAACACTATGATTCTATTTTCAGGGGAAAGAAGGAATGGTTCGCTTCATGCTTCTTTATTTATTACGATCTGATCCATCCCGATGTTGCTCTTGAGCTTGCCTGGATGAACAATATGATCGGTTTTGTTTTCACATAACTCCTACAGGTGGGGGATCTGATATTTTCCTTTTTTATTCTTATTCGGTAACACCTTTTCTTCTGACCTTGTTCTTTTTGAATGAAGTTCATTCTAGAGTACAATAGCAAATTGGATGAACTGATAATGGGCAAAATTGAAGCTCTCAGCAAAGTCAAAGAGGACTAATCAATGTAATATAGACTTTCTGCAAGTCCGAATATCGTCCCACAAGGACCAAGCCAGCAGTTAATTGCTTTGTGAATAAAAATTTAAAGTTTGAGGAATCTGATTTTCAAACAGAGTTTTAAAACTAAACCAGCACTGAAAACAGTTAGGAAAAACCTTTGAGGAAATTTAATGATGAGAGAAGACGTTGGGAATCCAATTCCCTCCCTAGACACTCTCTGAGATTGAATATGAAAAGAGTTTTGGAAATCAGTTTCTGACAAGCTTATAAAACCATTGCTACAATCCGCATCGGCATCACATTTTTCTATCTCCTAGAGCAAACTAGCCGACATAATCTACTCTATTTGACAGCATAAACATGAAGCTCATATGTCATAGGCAGATCAACTAATCCAACAGGGTATTACTTTAAGGTCGAGGATTAACCCAAGGATTAGTAATCTACCTAGTGCATAAACTCAAAAAGACTGTAAACTCCTATCAGCATGTCTCACCTTAAGCCCAATGTCATCTTATAACCAGTACATAGCCAGGCAGCAAGTATGAATCAAGAAATTACAGCAATGAAAACTCATTTATGCACCAAACTGGAAACCAATTAAATTATAAGTATCAATCTCATTACATGCCTAGGGAGTCATGGACTCCCAACTAAAAATGACTACTCCATGCTAGAATTGAAAGCACACAAAAAGGTTTGTACAACAGCCATGAATTAAGAAAGAATAAGTAAAGAAAACCGCCTTGGGAAGAATTCCCTTAACCCCTCTTGCTCCTTGGCTGAATGCTCCACCTCTCTTCCTCAAAGTGACCAGAGTTCGTTTGAACTCCCTCTGGACCTTCTCCTCTCTCTCTCAACTAAACTAAAAAGCAAATCTGAATAAAAAAATTGAATGTAAAATACAGAAACTCGAACTAAAACTGGATGCCTTGAGCTCTGCCTCGGACCCCTATTTATACTTGAAACTCTGTCCAGACCTTGTAATTTGAGCTTCTGTCCAGGGGTGTGAATCATAACTTCCCGACCTCAGAATTGGATTTAATTACATCAGGACCTTCCTTCTGTAGTCCTTTTCATTCTCATGAAGTTTGAATCCATTCTGAATTGGGAAACTTGAGATATGAGGGGAGGAAGTTGCCTGATTTCTGCTGCCAACTTCTGCATGGGTCCACCACTTTGGAGATGTGTAACTCGAGAAACCTGGCTTGGATTGACCTGAATTTTCGTGACAAGATCCTCTGTAGTGCCAGGAAACTTCGTTTCAATTTTGGCTTTAATTGGAATTGTGTAACTCCTCTGCTCTTCACAAAATTCGGATTTATCTCCATCCATTAGCAGCAGGTTCCTGTTTTGAATTAACTTCTTCTTTTGGACCATTCAATGCACCTGGACTTAAGTACATTACCTTAAACTCTTCGTGGGTACCTTCCTAAGATGTTTGAGACTCCTTCTCCCAAGTTTGGATTTGATTTGATTGCAGGTTTCCTTGATTTTTGTGATTTTCTGTTGCTGCGTCATCGGCGCGGTCGCGTCGAATTCTGGCGCGGACGCGCCACTGGAGCCGATATCCGTCTAAGTTGGGATACCACGCGGCGCGGTCGCGCCGAATTATGCTATGGAGATGGCACGGTCGCGCCACTACTTGGACATTTCCTTGGTCCCTAGATGGCAACTTCTCTTTCTGCTTTTAGCTCGCTTTGGCGCGTCCGTTCAGGCTTTGCATGAGGTCGCGCCAATTCACATTCCCCAAACGTTGGCTTTCTTGACCGTTGGGTCGTTGGACATTTTTGCACATTAATTTGAATTTTTGCGGATTTATTTGGCGCGGTAGCGCCGTTCTTCTTTTTGGCCTCTTTTGCTCATTTTTCTTTTGTTTTTGCTCCATATCCCTTTTTCTTCTTCCACTGGGTACCTGAGACATAAAACATAAAACTGAGTCATATTTGTTGAATTTATTCTCGGAATTAACTCAGAATTAAGTTTTTCAATCAAATACTATGCCCAAAGATCGTGTCTTTTAGACACTTATCACTCCTACAGGTAGGGGATCTGATATTTTCCTTTTTTATTCTTATTCGGTAACACCTTTTCTTCTGACCTTGTTCTTTTTGAATGAAGTTCATTCGAGAGGACACTAGCAAAGTGGATGAACTGATAATGGACAAAATTGAAGCTCTCAACAAAGTGAAAGCCAAAGGGAAGGAAGAGAATGATATGGTTGTACAGCAGGTAACGTGGTTGGGCTACTTGTTTCTTGGGAATTGTACGATGTAGTGGCACTTCATTAATTTTTTGGTTTTTGTTTTGGTTTATATCTAGGATTTATTTTTTGAACTTTACTGCTGCAGTAACATGATGGTGATGTCAGCAAACTTTTGATTTTACTATTATTGAGGAAATAAGTGGTAAACGATTTGTGAGGGAGCTGAATCCAGATGGTAAAAGCACGTGTGACAAAATGATAATGAGTTGTGCTATGTTCATGCTGTTGTAGACTCTATATTTAACAAACAGGTGTGCAAAGCTTTGGAGTTTTTTTATTTTTATTTTTTATCCAAAATATTTGCTTTTGCACCCAATTTGTCACATTTTGATAGTAAAATCCAATTTATTATTATTTATAATTTTTAAAATTAAATTAATTTTATTGATTTTATGTTTTGCTTTGTTTTCTCCTGTTATTGTTTCTTTGAACTCCTCTACTCCTACTCTCTCCTGACCTCCCTCTTTTCTCTCACGGTGTTATTCTCTAAATTTGAATTAGTTTAAAATTGTGCATACCAATTTATTATTATTTAAAATTTTTAAAAAAGTAACTTTTTTTTATTGGTATTTATTTGGAATTTGTTTCTTTATCTCTCAATGTCTATCACTCTTTTCTCATTCTCTATTTTTTTCTTTTATGAGTTACATGTTGTAATGCTGCATTTGAGGGCTGGATATTTTTCTTCTTAGATTGATGCTTTCTGACCAGCTAGTTTGGATCCCAAATGCAGGTCGGTTATACACCTGATTACCTCTTTCTTCTTTAAACAGTCTTGTGAACTGATCCCCAGGTAATATATTGCCATGACCACTGGTATGAAGGTTTTGTGTTGTTTTCTTTCTAATTTTTTAATGTATTTTATTTATTAGATGTTCTCGAATCTGCTATATTTGAAAATAAGTTAACTCTAGATGAATTGGTCAATTTTAATAAACTGGTTACTTATTGTCACTCCATTAAATTATTCACATATTCTACTAAGAATAGAAGCTATTAAGAGGCCTCTAGTCTGTTATGTATATCTCTCTATCGCACTCTATATCTCATTCTCTCTATTTTCCATTTATGATGTTCAAATTTAAATAATATTTTTGTGTTATTTTTTCAACGATTATTTATATTTATTATAAAAAAATGAAAATCTCCTTTTTTTTCTCTCTCAAACTTTTCTCCTCAAACTTTTAATTGGGTGGGCATCCCAAATTAGACAAACCTCTTAATGAGTCGGACTCAAATTTGTTGGGATTATTGGGTGGGCCTGTCAAATATGCAGGCCACTCAAATTGGATGGGCCTTTCAAATTGGACGGGCCTTTCTAATTGGGCGGGTCTATTAAAAAGGGCGGGGCGGGCCTCAAATAGGCCTAGTCTTTTAAATTTGTCAGGCATCTCTAATTGGGCGGTGCGGGCCTCTCAATGGGGCAAATTGGGCCTCTCAAAAAGGGTCAGACGGGTTTCTCAAATTGGGTTGGTCAATCAATTTGGGCGGACCTGGACCAGGCCTCCCAAAATTGCGGGCCTCTCAAATTGTGGCGGGCCTATTGTTTCATCGAAAATCTGCCGGTCCGCGAAGAGGCGCGACCGAGAGAATATTTCAATTACTTTAGAATAATTTGTGTTACAGGGTGTGGGTGTAAATATCAAGGAATGCGAGTTCACTCTCCTAGGCTTCCTCTGATTCGATCTTCGTGTAGTTTTGTTGAAGTTTTGGCTCCTGGCAAGAACGTCGAAGTTTGAGTTCTGGGAACGAGTGTGCACGATCTGGTGTGGCTTTGGTCGGTCGTACAGAAGTATTTGTGTTATGCGTGTTTCGACTTGTGACGTTGCCGGCGAACGTGTAGAGCTGCGCTGGTTGAACCGTTGGACGACGCACTGCGAGTTGCTGAACTTCTCTGGTTTGAGTGCTTCCGCGAGTGTATTTTCTTCTCGGCAAGAAGGCTGTCGATCTTCAATTTCCAACCCCTGGGACTGGGAACTTCTGGCCTTTTGTAGCCAGTCTGTGTAGTTGTTGAGGAATTTTGCCTGGAAAGGGGATCATGATCCCCTTTCTGCTGCTGTAGTTGAGATGGGAGGAGGACCAGGAGCTCCTCTGTTGAGATCCGTTGAATGAGGATCGTGTCCCTTTTTCTGGGTTTTTATCTCCACGTTTGAGGTAGATGACTGTATGCTGACTCATGCTGATGTGGCGATGACTCACTGAGTTGTAGTTGTTTGGATGATGACTCGCTGAGTCGTTGCTGATTGGACGATGACTGTGTTGACGATGGGGCGAGACGGATGGCTCTGGCGATGGGCTGTGTCGGATGACCTTGAGAATCGTCGAAGCCTGTCCACGAACCTTGTTTGTTGGATTAGTGAACTCCTGGACTTGTTGAATTTGGGCCATGCACATTTTGGTGCATACAGATTGCCCCCTTCGAGACTTGTTTGTTCGGGAGGAACGAACAAGTTTCGAATGTGAAGATGAACGAACACAACTCACACACACCTTTTTTTTTTGTTGATCCTCTTACTCTTTTAGGATCGTTTATCTTTTGTGTACGTATGCTCTTCTGTCCTCTTTCTTTTTTTAGGACAATGTATATTTTATGTACACTTGTAAAATTTTTTCTTTTTTTTTTTTTTTTTTTTGGCTCTCTTGTTTGTTATAGAGCAGTTTTTTTTTTTTTTTTTTTTGCTCATGTGAAGATTGTACGGTATAGAGAGATGATGAATACCGAAAGCAGAGATGTCGCCCAGGTTTGAGCAACAAAGGCGAATTGGGGTTGAGCTGTTGGCTACGGTCCCGCTTTGAGTATTGTCGAAAAGTTGTTTCAAACCCTCGTGAGAAGGACGACGCCGATAGACTTTGGCGAACTTCGCAAAAACCTCGACTTTGGCTCGCCGCTACCGGGAAGAGGTGTCACACTGGCGACTCTATGTGCGGCCGCGACCGGGTGAGAGGTACAGGCCAAGATCTTTGCTTCAAAGACCGAGAAGAGAGAGGCTGCGCAGTGAACTCCTCATTGCATGGCGTTGACTCACCTAGTGAAATTCTGCTTCGGCTGAATTGGTTCTACACTGGAGGAGGGGAGACTGCGTGGCACTAACTCATCTTGGGTGACTTCTGCTTCGGCAGAATTAATTCTACGCAGGAGGAAAGGAGGCAACGCAGAAGAAAAAGGGAGGCAGCGCCATGGGCCCCGCCCTGTGTGGCACTGACTCATCAGCGAGCTCCGGCTTCGGTAGAGTTGCTCCATCACAGGGGAAGAAGGGAGGCAGCGCCGTGGGCCCTGCCCTGCATGGCGCTGACTCATCTGCGAGCTCCGACTTCGGCAGAATGGAGGCAGCGCAGGAAGAAGGGGAGGCAACGCAGGAAGAAGGGGAAGCAGCGCCGTGGGCCCCGCCCGGTGTGGCGCTGACTCAACTGTGAGCTCCTGCTTCGGCAGACTGGAGGCGGCGGATGAAGAAGGGGAGGCAGCACCGTGGGCCCCACCCCGGTTGTTGCCGACTCAACAAATGAGCCCCTCGCCGCAAAGTTGCTCCAAATACAGGGGGGAAGAAGGGAGGCAGTGCCGTTGGCCCCGCCCTGTGTGGCGCTGACTCAACAACGATCTCCTGCTTCGGCAGAGTTGCTCCAGCGCAGGGGAAGAAGGGAGGCAGCGCCGTGGGCCCTGCCCTGTGTGGCGCTGACTCATCTGCGACCTCCAGCTGTGGCCGAACTGCTCCAGTGCAAGAGAAGATGAGAGGGATTGAAGTGGTCCCCACCCTAACAGGATTGGCGCTGACTTAGGGTTTTCCCCAGGTCGTGCCTCCTCAATTAAGGGATGTGGGCCCCGCCCTAATTCTCTTCTCTATTAACTTTTGTCAATTCCCATAACAGAGGAACTCATTGACTTCCCTTAATTTCTCCTGTGAACCTGCTCTAAAAATCCTTATTTTCTTCTTGACTGTCTACGACCTAGCACCTTCAGTCAGTCCACGATTTGAGACACTATCTGTGGTTTGACGTTTTCTATCATTTTGTGCTCTGTCTGCGACTGTGTTCTGGGAGACAGTCTTCAAACTGATTGTTCTTGTCTGCGACTTTGGGAGGCTGCACGTTGGTCGTCTGCTATCTTCTCTGAGCCCCCGGCTTGTGTCAGAGTTCTCTGCGAATCCAATTCAAAGGTACTGTAAAGAATTTTTTTATCCTGGTAGCCTCGGATTGAGTTCGAGTCAGCCAAAATTGCCACTTTCTTTTTTTTTCTTCTCTCTTCCATTTCCTTCTTCTTTTTCTCTCCTCTCATTTTCGACTCCTCCCTCAGTCTCTCTCTCTCCTTTTTTTTTTTTTTTTGACACGATTTTCTCTCTTTTTTATTTGAATTTCCTCTCTCTTTTTTTTTTACTTCTCTTTTCTCTCTTTCTTGCACTCTAAGTGTTTGTCAATTTGTCTATGTGACAAACTGACAACCTTTTTGCCAAACGTTGTGAGTTTCTGTGGTGCCTGGCTCTGTTACGAATTGCTGGGGTTGATTTGGGTCGCACCGGGCTCTGTCGCCAGGTGCTGAAATTTCTGTGGGTTGATCCGGCTTGGTCGCCAAGAGGCAGTATGTCTGCACTAGCACACTTGTTTTGGACGCCGGGTGCAATTACCAGTCTGGTCGCAATCGACCAGAGTTGGTTGCTAATGCGAGTTGTTCTAAGGTCGCAGCCGGCAAGGGTTGCCGGGTGCGAGTTGAGTTGAGCCTCTTTCTGTTTCACTTCACGACTGCTTCTTTTTGTCGTAGCTCTCTTTTTTGGCGACGGCTTATTTTTGTCGCAGCCTTTTTTTGTTTGGCGACTGCTTCTTTTTGTCGCTGCTTTTTTTTTTCGTCGAGACGAAGTTACGTGCACTGGCATGTTGGCTACATCCGGGTTAGTTGCCGGTTGCAGGAATTTGCTGCGCGCACACGGCTCGATCACCGGGTGTTGCAATTTTTTTTTTTAAACTTGGCCGGCTCGGTCGCCGGGAGGTTAGACTTCAGTGTTTTGGTCATCGAATGCCGAGGTTTTGGTTCGGCTGAGCTCGGCTGGGTCGCCAGGAGGCTGAATTCCTGCGTTGACGCACCCGGCTTGGTCGCCGGGTGTTGTTGTCGCAACTTGTTTTGAGCGTCGAGTGCGAGCTGCTAGTTGAGCTACTGAGTGATCGGCACTGGTTTGATCGTCGACCACTTCTTTTCTTTTACGACTGCTTCTTTTTGTCGCTGCATTTTTCTTTTCTTTGCGACAGCTTCTTTTCGTCGCAGCTTTTTGTTCGGCGACGACTTCTTTTTGTCGCAGCCTTTTTCTCTCTTTTTTTTTTGAGAAGATGGATTGCGTACCTTGTTCTGTTGGCCGCATCCGGCTCGGTCTCCGGCCGCGGGAGTTTGTAGTACAGCACCCGACTCGGTCGTCGGGTAGTATCTCTGCATTTTTCTTCGTGTCCGTTTTGTTGTTGGGTGCAGACTTTGAACCGTGCTTGGCTCAGTTGCCGGGCACTTGCTTGTTGTTTCGCAACATTCGTTTCTTGTCCAACTCGGTCGTTCGGCACTGGGCTCGAATGTGCGGCTTCTGGCTTTGTCACCAGATGTTGAATCCTCTATTTGGTTGTGTCTGAATTGTTTGCCGGGCACTGGAGAACTCGATTTTGTTCGCCTGCAGTTTGGTGGCCGCGAGGCTGCATGCTTCGGTCGCGCCAGGCTTGGTTGTTGTGCGCGAGACTTTGAGACTGTTCCCGGTTTGGGTTGCCGAGAACAATTGTTGTTGTTTTGGTCGCACCCGGCTCTGTCGTCGGGTGCTGCGATTGACTCCAGCCGGTTTTGTAGTTGGCTGCGAGTTTTGGAGATAGATTCCGTCCAGCTTGATCGCCAGGTGAAATAACTCCATTTTGATCGTGCACGGCTCGGTCGCCGGGTGCGAGATTTGCTTCTCGCTTGGTTGGTCGAAGAGGATTGGTATACCTCTTCGGTTTGCCCACTCTCTTTTTTTTTTGTTTCTCCATTTTCTCTTTTTTGATCAGCGACTGGTTCTTTTTGTCGCCCCTTTTTGCTTTGCGACTTCGATTTTTTTTTTTTTTTGTGTCGCAGGTTTCCCTTCTTTGTTTTTATCTGCGACTCTGCTTTTGGTCGCAGGGGATGCATTTTTTTTTTGAATTGAGGGAGAGGCGGATTGACGAATCTGTTTTGCTTTGTCGCAGATGTCTACTACGTCAGCTTCAGTCTCCCTTCTTGGTCTGACCCTCTTGGATGTCTCCGTTCTGTCCTACGGTGTCGCGCGGCGCTGCCTGCGAATTAGAGACTCAGCCGGGCAAGAGAAGTCGTTGTTATTACCTCATGGCGAATCTGTCTTTGGTGGTCAATCCGCATCTGCACCTATGCCCAAGAGTATGCATGATTTATGGAGCCGTCCAGTGGTCGAGGACGACCAGCTTTGTTACCTTCAGCGAAAAGCAGTGTTTCCTTCGCATCAGGCTAGGGGGAACGTTCTGTTGAGCCCTCTGCATAAGTTAGCCGCGTACACAACTCCCAAGCTATCAATTCATAGCACTCGGTTCGGCACTTGAGATGATTCACACCCTGCACCACCAGTTCCTTTTCCTGCTCATGTGCCTTTTTACTTCGAATGGACTTGCACTATTGTTCGTACTTGTCCGGAGATCTTGGCCAGGCTGGGCATATTGTCTGCGATCCGCGCTTCGGGTTTCACTTATCAGTGTTCTACTCACGTGATCCATGCTTTCTTGGAACTATGGTGCCCGTCGACGAACACAATTTTCACTCGAGGTGGGGAGTTTTCAATTTCTTTATGGGATCTACATCACCTTTTTGGACTGCCCATTTCGGGGTCGATTTATGATGAGGTGGTGCCGACTGTGGCTGACTTTACTGCCGTCCGAGCTTTGCCGTTGCCAGAGAGTGTACCATATCTACTGCTGGCATTTTACAGGATTTACTGTCGTCGCAACCAGGGGGACAAGAAGGGTCCTGCCGTATCTTTTTCGGATTGGACATCTTTCTGGTTTCGCACCGAGGAGGGGGTCGTTCCTTCCTCTGACCCTTGGGTCGATCGCGGCAAGATGGTGGAACCTCGAGGTAGAGATCGCTCACCTATTGAGAACCAGGCTCTTATTAACCTTGGTGTACCTAAGGCCCTTGCAGACGAGGTATATTTAGCAGCGTATCTGGCGCTTTGGCTATGTCGTTGTGTCATCCCTATGCTGGGTTTTGCTATGCGACCTGACACCTTCAAGATGGTGTGTTTTCTTGCGAGTGGAATAAAGTGGGCTTGGCTGGGGCAGCTCTGGCACATCTTTATCGGAGTCTCAACGTCTTCTCTCCAGGCCGCATAGCTTGGCCGTTCCTTTGTGTCTGGTTGGCACAACGTTTCGATACTCATGGTGTAGATCCTAGCGAAGGCTCTGGTCCTCTCATGTTGGTTTATCGGAATCCGGAGCTCGTCCGACATTTTACTCTGATTGAAGCTCGTGCACTATTTTGGAGGAATTCGATCAAGACCTGGTATTCTGCTGAAGCTCTTCCTTCTGGCATTCTTCTCAACACGAGAGGTCAGATGGTGTCTTCCTTCGAGTCAGATTACTTTTTGTGTGTTCGATCGACTCTTTTGGTGTATCGGCAGCGCGACACCCTGGCGATAGAGCCTTACAGTCCGCACAGGTTTGCTCGGCAGTTTGGCTTTTGCCAAGATCTACCTGGTTTGCTCATTTCTGACCAGCGCAGGGCAGACTCTCCTTCAGCCATTTTGGAGGTATGGAGAATTAGCGTCGTAAGGCCTTTTGGTCACGTGGAAGTACCGGTCTTCATGGGTGCTGACGTGGATCCTGGCGTCACTCTGAGTTTTAGGGAATCGTGGCTTGAGCACGTATCCCTTATCTTTGAGGTATGTGAGCTTTTGTTTCTTTCTCTTCGGTTTCTCTTTCTTGTTGCTGATGTTTTCCTCTCCTCTTTTTTTTTAGCACGAGTGGAAATGTCGTACTCGGGTTGGCGCGCCTACGTCCCAATCCGAACTGCTACGAGCTCAGAGTGATGACGACGCAGTAGATCATGGTCGAATGGCTCTTCGTCCACGTCTTGATCAGCCGGCCTCCACCAAGGCCAAGAAGGGCAAAGCAAAGGCCAAGCAGCTGCGACCGAAAGTAGCGACGGACGAATTACCGATTTCGAAAGCGATGGGTATAGTACTGAAGGAACCGTCTGCGCCGAGGGACGAGACTGAATAAGCGGTCCTTGCTTTGTTAACGCCTTCAGTTCCAGCCTCGAAGGAGAAGAAGAAGAAAGCTCCGGCCAAGCGGAAGTCACCCATCCAGCCTCCGATTTTCACTCCTCCGCCATTCCTCAAGCGTATCCGAAGTGGTGTTTCCAAGCCGTCCGAAGATTTGTCTGATGTCCCTGGCACTTCAGTTCTTCAGCTGGAACCAATCGAATCCTTGGCAATTTCGGTTCCTCTTCCTCTACCAGGTTCGTCTCAGGGGACTACTAGAGGAGAAGCTCAGTTGATTGACCCACAGGAAAACCAGCTTGATTCGACCCTGGACGAGCCTTTGGACCTTTCTGGACAGGAGCTCCCCCAACACTTGGTGCTGGATGAGGAGGATCATGTCTCTTTGGCAGATCTTGCCAGGGTGCGATTCCGTGTGGACCTCCCGATGTCATCTACCGCCGATCATGACGATGGAACTGTCAAGGGTCATGCGACAATGGTTGCCGCTGACGCATTGCTCCAGGCCGGGACCGAGGTGACTGTAGACAGAGTCGCGACCACCGGTATAACCCAAGTAGCCGGTGGTAGAATTCAGTGTGAAGCCCCCAGTTCCTCTCGTCCTATTCCAGCAACTCCGGTCGCAGTGGCTCAGCCTACGGTTATGTCTGTGTCTTTGAACTGTGGAGAGCCATCGTCAGCCATCCATCCACTCGGTAGTGAGCCTTCGACCTCTTCCAAGCCTCTATTGGTAGGTCTCGATTTCTTTTCTCCTTCCCGTATACATTATTTTTTTTTCGTCTTTCCCCCTTTCTCGAACTCATAGCCTCTGTTTATACAGGGGTCCTTGAGGTGTCCGTCAGCGAGAACCAAGCTGAAGCTTCAGAAGGCGGCTTTGGGGTTGTGGAAGGACTTCGTCCAGACAGACCTTTTGCCGGCCAGCAACCGGGTTCACCCGAATTGGTGGAGGATACCTATGTTTGCCTTGAGAAACTGACTGAGGTAGGCATTGATACCTCTATATTGGAGCATTGGGTTTAGGAGTTCGCATCCGGGGCGGCTCGACTGCAGCATCTACGCTGTTCGCTGGAGGGGAAGCTCAGTTTAGAAGAACGCCGAGTCGCAGAGGCTGAGCTTACACAAGCTGAGCGACGTGTAGGCCAACAGTCGTGACCAAATGTCTGCTAGTGTCACCCAGAATCAGATGGCTCGAAAGGCTGCTGAAGAAGAACAGAAGCGACTTTACGAACAGCTCGCTCTGGTTTCAGCTCGCCTTGACACTTTGGATGCACAACTTGCAACTGATAAGAGACAGCTTGATGTAAAAGATGAAGAGACTGCCACCATTCGTCGACGTTTGGTTGAGGTTCGAGCTCGGCCTACCTTCACCGAACAGGAAGGACAAGAGATGTCTGACGCCTAAGCTGAAGTGATCCGACTGAGGGGACGACTTGCCGATTTTGAGCTTCCGCGACTTTGATATCATCTCACTCTTTCTTTTCCTTTGCATTTTTTTTTTTTTTGCCTCGTTTTTTTTTTGTGAGGCTTCTTCTCTTTCTTCTTTTTTGGTAGCCTCGCCTTTTGTTGCGAAGCTTGAAAGAAAAACTTTTGTTTTTGTGCCTCGCATTTTTGTTGCGAGACCTGCACTGTTCCCATTACAAATTTTTTTGCAATGAGAAGTTCGTACTCGTTTTTTTTTCGAGGTTCTCTTCTTCCTCTCTTTTTTTTTCTTTGATGCCTTCTTCATGGGTAAAACCGTTTGAGGAATTTACCATTTGTTATCGGCAGCTCCGACCCGTTTGCAGTGACGAGCTTGTATGCGCCATTCGTATAGGCTTCTTGCTCGACATAGGGTCCTTCCCATTTTGGCGCAATTTTGCCCCCGATTTTGCTGGTAAAGAGCATCGGCCGTCTTACTGCGAGCACGAGATCGCCCTTTTGGAATGACCTGAGTCGTACCTTTTTGTTGAAGGCTCGGGTAATGCGGGACTGATAGCATTCGAGACGTCGTTGTGCCTCAAGTCGTTGTTCGTCGAGGGACTCAAGTTCGGTGAATCTCAACTGCGCACATTCCTTCGCCGTTAACCCTTCTCTTACTGCAATTCGCAGGGAAGGTAGCTGTACTTCGAGGGGAAGCACTGCTTCAGCGTCGTAGACCAGTGAGAATGGGGTTGATTGGGTCGGTGTCCGAACCAACGTTCTGTATGCCCATAATGAAAGCTTCTGCAAGTCCGTTGGCTGTCAGATTGTAAGCTGTAGAGGTCCGCTGTTGTATGCGAAATTTCTCGCAGAAGTGGTCCATGACTTTGTTTTTGAATGGCGTGTCGTTGTCTGTCATTATGTATCGAGGGACTCCATATCGATAGATGATTTGAGTTCGAATGAAGTCGACGACGGTGATAGCTTTCACTTCTCGGTAAGCAGCAGCTTCTGCCCATTTCGAGAAGTAGTCGGTGGCGGCCAAGATGTACTGTCGGTCGGAGTCAGATTTGGGACTGATGGGGCCAATGATGTCCATCCCCCAAGCTTCGAACGGCCATGATGTGACTGTTGGGTGTAGCGATTCTGGTGCTTGATGTATGTAGTCGGAGTGGATTTGGCACTGTTTGCAAGTTCGAGCCATTTCGATGGCATCTTTGAGCATAGTCGGCCAATAGTAACCCAGTCGTTTGACTTGCAAGTGAAGCTTCGGGCCGGCTTGATGTGCGCCACAGATTCCACTGTGTATCTCTTTCAACACTTGTGACCCTTCTTCTTTGGACAAGCAGCGAAGGAGCAGATCTTCATATGACCGTTGGTAAAGTACGTAATTGATGAAGACATACTTCGGAGCTGCTCGGCGGATTTGGACTCGCTCTCGTAAATCGACCGGTAGTGTGCCGTGACGAAGGAAGTTGATGATAGGTTCGCGCCAATCCTCGGTTTGATTTTGGCTGGCCGAGATGGGAAGAGATTCTTCTATCTCTTCTATTTGCTCTTCTTTTGTTTCTTCTTCGGCCGGTGGAGGGATTACCCATCGCTCACAAATGGGAATCTGGCTTGGTCGTTGGTCGAATTGTGCCAGACTGGCTGTGATGCCGGCTAATGCGTCGGCTGGCCCATTCTCGGAGCGAGGGACATGGTGGAGTGAAGCTTCCAGGATTTGGGCCAGAAGTTCACCAACATGCCTCCAGAGTGGTTCGAGTTCAAGTTTCTTTACTTTGAACTCTCCAGTAAGCTGCTTGATGACCAGAGCCGAGTCGCCGTGGATGTGTAACTGTGGCAACTGCATTTCGACCGCTATGCCGAATCCGAGTAATAGAGCTTGGTATTCTGCTTCATTATTTGAGCAAATCTGGGTGAGCACGAATGAGTATGGCAGTAGATCTTTCTTGGGTGAGACGAACAAGACTCCGGCGCCAGCTCCATTTCTTCGTGCGGCGCCGTCAAAATACATCTCCCAAGGTGGAAGCACTTCGACCAGGAATATTTCTTCGTTTGGGAATTCTTCTGTTAACTCCCATTCGGCCGGCACCGGGTGGTAGGCCAAGAAATTTGCCAATGCTTGGCCTTTAATCGCTCTTTGCGGAACAAAGTTGATATCGAATTCTGATAGGAGCAGAGCCCACTTAGCCACTCGACCAGATAGAATTGGTCACGACATAATGTATTTCAGCGGATCAGCTCGCGAGATGAGATTCGTCGAATGTGCCAGAAGGTAGTGCCAAAGCTTTTGAACTGCGAAGATGAGGGCCAGACAGGTCTTCTCGATTGGGGAGTAGTTGAGCTCGGCGCCCACCAATGTTCGGCTTAGGTAGTAGAGAGAACGCTCCTTCTTGTCCTCGTCTCATTGAGCTAGAAGAGCTCCCACTGATTTCTCTTGTACTGCTATGTACAGCAGCAGTGGTTTGTCGACGATCAGAGCTACGAGCACTGGCGGCTTGGTGAGATACGCCTTTATGTTGTTAAAGGCGTTCCGACAAGAGTCGTCCCACTCGAACGGTGTGCCCTTCTTTAGCAGACGGCTGAAAGGCTGGCACCTCCGGGCAAGGTTCGAGATGAAACGCCGAATGTACGCCAGGTGACCTTGGAAGCCTTTAAGCTCGGAGACGTTTCTAGGCTCTGGCATCTTTTGAATAGCGTCGATTTTCGACTGGTTGATTTCGATCCCTCTGTGATGGACGATGAATCCCAGGAACTTGCCTGAGGTGACACCGAATGCACACTTCAACGGATTCATTTTGAGTTGAAACCATCGAAGCCTCTCGAATACAACACTGAGGTCGAGGAGATGATCTGACCTTTGTTTCGTTTTCACCACCAGGTCGTCGACGTAGCATTCGACTCGTTTATGGAGGAAGTTGTCGAAGATGTTCTGCATTGCTCTTTGGTTGGTTGCGCCAGCATTCTTGAGTCCAAATGGCATCACTTTGTAACAGAAGATGCCCTTTGGTGTGCGGAATGTCGTGAGTTCCTCATCTTTTGAGTCCATCCGAATTTGATTGTAGCCGGAGGACCCGTCCATGAAAGATAGGGCTTCGTGACCTGTCGTCGCATCGACCATGAGCTCTGTAATTGGCAAGGGGAAGTCGTCCTTCGGGCACGCCTTATTCAGGTCGCGAAAGTCGACGCAAACCCGAATTTGGCCAGTCTTCTTCTTGACAGGCACGATGTTTGCGATCCAGGACGGGTATTTCACCTCTCTGATGAAGTTTGCTGCGATCAATTTGTCGACCTCCTTTTCGATTTCTGGCACCAATTCTAGTCGGAACCGTCGTTGCGACTGCTTGACTGGTCGAACAGAGGGATGAACCGCCAATTTATGGACTACCACCCGTGGGTCGAGACTTGGCATCTCCGTGTAGTTCCAGGCAAAGATGTCTCGGTATTCATGGAGTAACGCCATATATTCAGCTTCTTCTTCTGTCGTCAGCGATGCACTGAGGAATGTTGGCCTCAGGTCCTCTGTGGTACCCAAATCGACTTTCTTTAACTTCGTCGACGGTCGACTGGCCTCCTTCTTCGAATTCAGCTGGAGCCTCCTTCAAGACGAATTCCTCATCTTCTTGTTCCTCGTCGATGATGGAAATGTGATTCACTGTGGCTGAGTCGTAGGCGCGAGCTCGTGCAATGGCTGCCTTCAACGTATAGATGACGATTGGACCGTCGTCGTTCTTTGACCGGCTTCGATTGATGGCGGCTTTGGTGTAAATAATCACCGGCTTTGAAGTATTTTATTTCTCGGTTGGGATTTGGCCAACTGAGACTTGGTGCACATCTGCCGATGACTTTCTGGTTATCTTGACCGGCTTTGTTTGGGCTGTATAGATCTTGATTGGTTTTGGTCTCTCATAGCCGAGGCCCAGGCGACGTTGACTGATGCGATGCCCTTCATTCTTCAATTTCTCCTGCTTTGGAGTGAAGACGAGTAAGGTCACAGTAGGTTTTGCATGAATCTCGTCTTTTGTGAGATTGGCCCCTGCTCTGGCCATCACCGGTAGGCGTTCGGGTCGAAGCCTTCATTTGAGCGTGTAGACGGCAACTGTTGTTGGCTCGGCAGTTGATTCACGATACTTCGTTCCTCCAATTTTGGCAGAGGAAGCGTAACTTTTTCTGACAAAGGGGTCGGCTGGATTTTGTTGCAGGCGACTAGGGGAGCTTCTCCTTTCTTCCTTTGTGATTGTGGAATGTATCGCAAGATGGGTATGTTGCGCCGATTTGGTGTAGGCGCGACTATGGCCGATTTACGGCCATGTGCCGATGGGCTATTGTGTGCCGGCTGCTTTGGAGATACGACCTGCGTCGTGGTCTGTTTAGGAGATACAACCTGCGTCAGAGTCTGTTTAGGAGATGCAACTTGCGTCGGAGTCTGTGGTTTTGTGGGCTACGACGACTGTTTGAGTGTTGCATCCTTCGCCGGTTGTTTGGATGATGCAGCCTGCGTCGGAGTGCTCTTGGCGTTTGCTGCCTGGTTCGACTCTGGTGACAATTGAACTGTCGGCCTAGTCGTCAGATAGAATTTATCATCTGCGAACGATGCCTCTGCTTCTGTGAATGTGCTTTCGTCGACATACACCGTCTTCTGCTCGCCGTTTTCCCAATACTTGAAGCATTGGTGAAGTGTGGATGGCACGACTCCGTTTGAATGAAGCCATGGTCGACCCAGGAGTAGATTGTAAGACGTCCTGGAGTCGATGACTTGAAGAGGAGTGTCGGCTACCATGTTCCCGATGTGCAGCTTCAGGTTCGTCATGCCGAGTGTCCTCTGGCCCTCCTAGTTGAAACCTTAAATGAGGAGAGAACTTGGAGAGAGGTCGCCAGCAGAGAGACCAATGTTCTTCATCGTGCGAATAGGCAGAATGTTGACTGCAGATCCGCAGTCGACGAGGATGCGGTTGATTTTGTGATCTCTGATGTAGCCGGAGACGAACAACGGTCTGTTGTGATTCTTCATCCCCAATTGTGCGTCTTCCTCTCTGAATGTAATGCACGGTGGGCATGTGACGGCCAGTGCTTCTTCTGACTTCGCGAGATGCGCTTTGGTGTAAACGTTTTCCTCCTCTTTTCGTAAAGGAGGGGTTAACCCGACCTTTGGCAGATCGTGCTTTCTCATCAGCAGCGTTTCAAGTTCGGCTTTGAGTTCCTCTGGTTTGGCGAGGATTCGGATTAAGGCTTGTCTTGACCTGATGTCCAGGTCGAGATCGTCCTCTGTCTTATTGAGTGAAATTTGTTAGAGTGACGTCTCGAGGTCGTCGCATTCGACGACTGGTCTTTTGCCCTTCTCTTTTGTTGTTGTTTGCTTGGGAGGAGTTGTTGAGCAGGTCGCCACCATTGCGAGCGGTGAGAGGAACTCCTTCGGGAAGAACTCCGCCAATGTGACGGGTCTTCTTTTCTTTTTGTTTGCCCCCTGGACGTCAGTCCTGGGAGCTTTTCTTTGGCGTTTTGCGGCTCTTTTGTTTGGCCGCTTTGCTTTTGTTTTGATGGTCGCCGGTGCCGGTTCGATTTCTCGAAGAGGCTTCTTTCTCCGGGTGACCAGGATCCACCCTTCTGCGTCGGCTGCAGCTGCTTCTCGGGGTGCCGATTTTGGTGCGACCTTAGCCGATGGTCGTCTGTTGTTATTGTGCATTATGTTGGAGGGACCGAATTTTGGACGGTACTCCTTCTTTGTGATATGCTTCCTACTTGGCCGAGTCTGCCGGTTCGGCTCGGCTCTAATGGAGATGGTATATGAGGAGGTTGTGTTTTTAGCTCCTTCGATTTCGATACGGCCTTGCGCCGCCAGCTCCATGATACGATCTTTTAAGACGAAGCATTTCTCCGTCGAGTGCCCGACCAGTCGATGATATTTGCAGAAGTTCAGGTCCTTGCTCTTAGATTGGTCGCCAGGTCGTTTGATTTCTGGCAGCCTCAGTAGTTGATTGTCAAGCAGCTGATCGAGCATGAGGGGAATGTCGGCGTTGGCAAAGGGATATGTCTTTGCCTGTCGTTCTTCCAGTGTCTGCTTCTTGATGCCTCCCGTCAATTGTCGTGGGAGGTAGGTCGGCTTGACCTTACTTTCGACCTTGATCGGTTCGACAGTATTTGTCGTGAAAGAGGATTTTGATTTCTCTTTCGTTTCTTTGGGCGTGGTCGCAGCAGGTGCCTTCCCCTTTTTGCGAGGGTCGGCGGAAGAGGATCCTTCTTCTCCTCGTTCTTCTATCAAGTTTTCCATATTGTGAGCTTCTGTTGTGAGCTCCTGGAAATCTTTCGGCCTACGGCTCTGTATGTAGCAGAGGAGATTCCATCGCATTTCCCGTGAGCACATTTCTATTTCGGCTTCGAGAGATAGATTCGAGCTTTCTTTGCAATTGAGGCTCAGGTTCCTCCATCAGTTGATGTAGTCGACCACTTTTCCGCCCTTCTTCTGTTAAAGGTTGGCGATCTCAACTAGAGTGACGGTGCGTCGGGTACTGTAGAACCGACTGAGGAATTCACTCTCCAGTTGTTCCCAGCTGTCAATCGACTCTTGGGGTAGCTCGATGTACCAATCGAAGGCATTTCCCTTCAGTGACCGGCCGAACTGCTTGACTAACAAGTCGCCGTCTGTGCCGGCGTTATTACACGTTTCAATGAAATGAGCGACATGCTGCTTCGGGTGGCCGTCGCCGTTAAATTGTTGAAACTTAGGAGGGTGATAGCCGATCGGCGTTGGGATGTTCTGGATCCTCTGTGTGTAGGCGACTGATTTGTGGTCGTCGGCGTTGTTTCGTACTGCACGGTTGATGAGCTCTATAATGGCATCAAGTGTGAGAGCAGACGGATCCACTTCGGGTCGGCCTCTGCGAATGGCCACTGGAGCGACGGGCGGCAGCTCGTCGTCGGAGGAGAGGTCTTCTTGCGGCAGCTCGGCTGAGGTGCTGGTAGTCGGCCGATTTCGGTCGACTTCTTGAGAGACGCCACCGGTGTTATTGGTGGTTGTGCCCATTTCAAGCCATTCAAACATCTTCGCGATTTGATCATTGCGAGCTGCTAGTTGAGCATCGCGGGCTGCGAGTTGCGCATCTTTTATACGCAGCTGTTCGCTTTGCTCCTTTATCGCGGCCTGCATTTCGGCAAGCTGTTCTTCAATAATCTTGGCCGAAGTTGTCACTGCGGCCATCTTGACGGTTTGCGTCGGAGTAATTGTTCTTGACGCAACATGGAGATATGAAGTTGTCGTCGGTGACTTCATTGGAGAGGTGGGGGACCGGTCAGAAGGACCAGTCGCAGGTTGATTGCGGAATGTGACTCTAGGAGGTGACTGGCTTGCGGTGGCGGCCACTGGTGAGAGTCGGCGAGATGGGATGGGCGATGTGGCAGCAGGGGAGATCGCTGACGTCTATCGGTGAGGTGAGCGGAGGGGTGGTGGACCAGCTGCTCCGTTGAGAGCGGCTAGGAGGTCGTGTGAGACCAACATAACCGGCAAGTTGTCTGTTGTCGATGCTCTCTGAACAGAGGAAGCTGGTATTGAACATGTCCTGGTCGCAGGGAGAGAGGAGATGCCCCCACTTTGCTCGTATTGCTGTACCAAGGTGGGAACAATAGAGCTTCTCCGTGATGGCGGCGACTGCGTCGGGCTGGTAGTCGGGCTGCGAGGAGGAGGAGAGGTGGCGATGGCCAAATAGGTCGGCTTAGCCATCGCTGGCAATAGTTTGGCGGCGACCGTGGCTGGTTTGTTGGAGGCCGCGGTAGCCTGTGGCACGAATAAGGCACTTGGACGGTGGTGGTGAGGTAGGAACGCGAACGTTGGCCGGAGATGCGGCAGTAGATCTGCGAGTTCCAATAGTTGAACCTGCGGTCGCGGCGGGGCGCGGTTGGGCAGAGCTCGAGGAGGCAGTTTGCTTGCCCACATTGTTGTTGTTGTTGTTGCCATTGTTAGCGTTGCTGGCCATGGCTGAGGTTGGAAAATTTAATTTTTGTTGGTTGGACGGAGAAGGAGATGAGAGGTAGGAAAGGTCCCACCGGGTATGCCAAATTTGTCTCACCGAAAATCTGCCGGTCCGCGAAGAGGCGCGACCGAGAGAATATTTCAATTACTTTAGAATAATTTATGTTACAGGGTGTGGTGTAAATATCAAGGAATGCGAGTTCACTCTCCTAGGCTTCCTCTGATTCCATCTCCGTGTAGTTTTGTTGAAGTTTCGGCTCCTGGCAAGAACGTCGAAGTTTGAGTTCTGGGAACGAGTGTGCACGATCTAGTGTGGCTTTGGTCGGTCAGACGGAAGTATTTGTGTTCCACGTGTTTCGACTTGTAACGTTGTCGTCGAACGTATAGAGCTGCTCCGGTTGAACTGTTGGACGACGCACTGCGAGTTGCTGAACTTCTTTGGTTTGAGTGCTTCCGCGAGTGTATTTTCTTCTCGGCAAGAAGATTGTCGATCTTCAATTTCCAACCCCTGGGACTGGGAACTTCTGGCCTTTTGTAGCCAGTCTGTGTAGTTGTTGAGGAATTTTGCCTGGGAAAGGGGATCACGATCCCCTTTCTGCTGCTGTAGTTGAGATGGGAGGAGGACCAGGAGCTCCTCTGTTGAGATCCCTTGAATGAGGATCGTGTCCCTTTTTCTGGGTTTTTATCTCCACGTTTGAGGTAGATGATTGTATGCTGACTCATGCTGCTGTGGCGATGACTCACTGAGTTGTAGTTGTCTGGATGATGACTCGCTGAGTCGTTGCTGACTGGACGATGACTGTGTTGACGATGCGGCGAGACGGATGGCTCTGGCGATGGGCTGTGTCGGATGACCTTGAGAATCGTCGAAGCCTGTCCACGAACCTTGTTTGCTGGATTAGTGGACTCCTGGACTTGTTGAATTTGGGCCATGCAAATTTTGGTGCATACACTTATCAAATTGGGTTGAATGGGTTAGCATCTAATTTTCAAGATTGGGCGGGCTAGCCCTCTCAAATTTGGCGGGCCAGCCCTCTCAAATTTGGCGGGCCTTTCAAAGCTGGGCCTTCTCAAATTGGTCGGACATCTTGGGCTAGCCTCTCAAATTGAGTTGGCCTCTCAAATTAGGGCGGGCCTCGGGCCTCATTATTGGGTGGGCCTGTCAAATATGGTGGGCCACTCAAATTGGACGGGCCTTTCAAATTGGGCGGGTCTTTTAAAAAGACCGGGGTGGGCCTCAAATATGCCTAGTCTTTTTAATTGGTTGGGCATCTCTAATTGGGGGGTGCGGGCCTCTCAAATGGGACATATCGGGCCTCTCAAAAAGGACCACACGGGCCTCTCAAATTGGGCTGGTCAGTTAATTTGGGCGGACCTCACAAATTGGGCTGATTGGGTTAGCCTCAAATTTTCAAAATTAGGTGGGCCAGCCCACTCAAATTTGGCAGGCCTTTCAAATTGGGTTAGCCATTCTAGGCCTGACTTATTGGGAATTAGGGCGGGCCTTTCTATTTGGGCGGGCTTTTCAAATTGGACAAGCCTCTCTAATGGGTTGGACTCAAATTAGTCAGGCCTCATTATTAGGCGAGCCTGTCAATGGCAGGCCACTCAAATTGCACGGGCCTTTCAAATTGGGCGGGTCTTTTAGGGACCGGCCTTTAAATTTCTATATTCAAAATTTAATAAATTAAAAAAGTATATATTATGTTAAAAAAATATTATATTAAATTTTTTTATTATGTTTTACTGTAAAAGTAAAATTTTTTTATATTACATTTTTTTATTATAAATCAATTGTATGCACCAGCCCAATTTTGACGAGCCCAAACACCCATCAATCCAGCAAACGATTGTCGTGGGTAGGCTCAGTCGATTTTCAAATACATTGGTCGCAGCCCAGACCCATTCGCGTCGTTGCGTCATGAATACAGTCAAAGCCCCACTCGGCAATGAATCGTCGAGTCAGCACCAGTCACCAGTCAAGTTACAAATCAGCGACTTCAACAGTTAAACGACCAAGTCTGGTCGCCAACCGAAGAAGCCAAGAAAAGACATCGAGATCCTCCTTCGAGGGATCCAACAGAGGAATTCCCCGGTCTTCCTCTCATCTCAACAACAACAGCAAAAAGGGGATCGTGATCCCCATTCCAAGGAAAAAGTACTCCAACAACTGTACATAGCCGACTACAAATAGCCAGAAAAGTTTTGTCACAGGGGTTGGAAAACCTTGGTTCGAAAATCTTTTGTCAAGAAGAAATTTTATGCATAGATGCTCTCTCGAGCCGAAGAAGTTAAGCGACTCGCAGTTCGTCGAGATTCAACAGTTCTATCAGAGCGGCTCTACACGTTCACTATTGAGTGTCTAGCAAGTGCACTAGGTCAGCAAGTAATATAGACTCGAGAGTCCAGATATCGATCCCACAGAGACCTTGATGAGAACTCAGTTTAAGTAAAGGTTTTTCTATTGATTGAGGTGAAAAAAAATTTGGGTTTTGAAAACTGAAAAACAAAACAGAATTAACTGCTTGAAAACTTAAGGAGATGAGATGTTGGGGAAAAATGTCAATCCCTCCTAGTTGTCAACATGCAATGTTCTGATTTTATAGCTCAAGTACTCTTACCTTGACTTAGCTTTTGAAAACCTGGTTACCCATATACAGGAAATAACTTTCACCTATTCTTTGAACTCCATCACAATTCGGAAACATTCAAATCCTAGGTGCCTAAATATAAAAGCTTAAAGATTAAATCTCTCTTATTCAGAACAAGAGTTTAAAAAGTCACATTGCTTTCCACTAGTCTCCATCACAAATCGGAACGATCTAGTTAGACAAACAACTTGTCTTAGAAAACAAAGAATCAAATAACTAATCCAAATCTCTACTGAAATTCAACTTCACTATTCGAATCTCATTAAACTTCAAATACCAATTCAGATCAGAAATAAGCAATGAACTCATATTCTAAAACAAAAGCAAAGTACTTTATTGCTATAACTTCAGAACTTAAATAATTCAACAACAAGGAGTTTGATGCGATCCTAGCTAATCACTAGCAAGAGGACTAATCAATGTAATATAGGCTTTCTGCAAGTCCGAATATCGTCCCACAAGGACCAAGCCAGTAGTTAAGTGCTTTGTGAATAAAAATCTAAAGTTTGAGGAATCTGATTTTGAAACAGAGTTTTAAATCTAAACCAGCACTGAAAACAGTTAGGAAAAGCCTTTGAGGAAATTTAATGATGAGAGAAGACGTTGGGAATCCAATTCCCTCCCTAGACACTCTCTGAGATTGAATATGACAAGAGTTTTGGAAATCAGTTTCTAACAAGCTTATAAAACCATGGCTACAATCCGCATCGGCATCACCTTTTTCTATCTCCTAGAGCAAACTAGCCGGCATAATCTACTCTATTTGACAGCATAAACATGAAGCTCATATGTCATAGGCAGATGACCTAATCCAACAAGGTATTACTTTAAGGTCGAGGATTAACCCAAGGATTAGTGATCTACCTAGTACATAAACTCAAAAAGACTGTAGACTCCTATCAGCATGTCTCACCTTAAGCCCAGCGTCACCTTATAACCAGTACATAGCCAGGCAGCAAGTATGAATCAAGAAATTACAGCAATGAAAACTCATTCATGCACCAAACTGGAAACCAATTAAATTATAAGTATCAATCTCATTACATGCCTAGGGAGTCATGGACTCCCAACTAAAAATGACTACTCCATGCTAGAATTGAAAGCACACAAAAAGGTTTGTACAACAGCCATGAATTAAGAAAGAATAAGTAAAGAAAACCGCCTTGGGAAGAATTCCCTTAACCCCTCTTGCTCCTTGGCTGAATGCTCCACCTCTCTTCCTCTCTCTCTCAACTAAACTAAAAAGAAAAACTGAATAAAAAAATTGAATGTAAAATACATAAACTCGAACTAAAACTGGATGCCTTGAGCTCTACCTCGGACCCTTATTTATACTTGAAACTCTGTCCAGACCTTGTAATTTCAGCTTCTGTCCAGGGGTGTGAATCAAGACTTCCCGACCTCAGAATTGTATGAAATTACATCAGGACTTTCCTTCTGTAGTCCTTTCCATGCTCACGAAGTTTAAATCTATTCTGAGTTGGGCAACTCGAGATATGAGGGGAGGAAGTTGACTGATTTCTGCTGCCAACTTCTTCACGGGTCCACCACTTTGGAGATGTGTACCTCGAGAATCCTGGCTTGGATTGACCTGAATTTTCGTTACAAGATCGTCTGTAGTACCAAAAAACTTCGCTCCAAGTTTGGCTTTAATTGGAATTGTGAAACTCCTTCTCTGCTCTTCACAAAATTCGGATTTATCTCCTTCTATTAGCAGCAGATTCCTGTTTTGAATTAACTTCTTCTTTTGGACCATTCAATGCACCTGGACTTAAGTACATTACCTTAAACTCTTCGTGGGCACCTTCCTTAGACGTTTGAGACTCCTTCTCACAAGTTTGGATTTGATTTGATTGTAGGTTTCTGAGATTTTCGTGATTTTTTGCTGCTGCATCATCGGCGCGGTCGCGCCGAATTCTGGCATGAACGCGCCACTGGAGCCGATATTCGTCTAAGTCGGGAGACCACGCGGCACGGTTGCGCCGAATTATGCTATGGAGATGGCGCGGTCGCGCCAGTACTTGGACATTTTCTTGGTCCCTGGATGGCAACTTCTCTTTCTGCTTTTAGCTCACTTTGGCGCGTCCGTTTTGGCTTTGCATGAGGTTGCGCCAATTCACATTCCCCAAACGTTGGCTTTCTTGACCGTTGGGTCGTTGAACATTTTTGCACATTAATTTGAATTTTTGTGGATTTATTTGGCGCGGTCGCGCCGTTCTTCTTTTTGGCCTCTTTTGCTCATTTTTTTTCTGTTTTTGCTCCAAATCCCGTTTTTCTTCTTCCACTGGGTACCTGAGACATAAAACATAAAACTGAGTCATATTTGTTGAATTTATGCTCAGAATTAACTCATAATTAAGTTTTTCAATCATATACTATGCCCGAAGATAATTAAGTTTTTCAATCATATACTATGCCCAAAGATAGTGTCTTTTAGACACTTATCACAACCCCAAACTTAGATCTTTGCTCGTCCTCGAGCAAATTCTGAAAGAATCAACCAGATAAGCATGCAGAGATTGAGAAAGGATCAGTGGCACTCCCTTTTATAGATTTCAGCATGGATGATTCACTTTCCTTCCTAGTGATGATTCTCCTTGCTTAAGTCAAAACAACATTCAAATTTTTCTTTAATTTTTTAAAAATCCTTATCATCATACAAGTGAGAAGTCTCAGTAAATACCATATACCAACCCTCAGTCTACTTTCCACTAACCTGAAGAAATCCATAATCCTGATCAATAGGTCTTTTCTAGGTTGTAATGGGGCATGGGTAATCGGTATGATGAAAGTTGTAAACATTGGGTTCATCATCTTCCTCATATCCATGTTCCATTATTACTGAGCATGAGTTTTTTTTTTATTTTTCTCCAAGTTTTTCCACCCCAAACTTTTTTCTTGCATTGATCCCTTATTCTTTTTCTTTTCTCTTCCACACATATTCTCTTCCTTGGGTTTGTTCAGAGTCTAGATTACCTCGCCAGTTGAGTCAGAGTCCCTAAGCTTACTGAGGCCCGAGACCCGGTGCACACACGAGGTGGCCTTTCTCCTTACTAACCCACAACCTTTTGGCTTTGTCTGGAGTCTAGCTTACCTCGCCAGTTGACTCAGAGTCCCTAAGCTTGCTGAGGCCCGAGACCCGGTGCACACAAAAGGTGGCCTTTCTCCTGACTTAGCCTTCAGCTTGTTTCTTTTTTTTTTTCAAAACAACTTAATATCTTTCTTGCATCCCTCCTTATATCTTCAGATTTTCGTCCATGCTCATTTTTAATAGAATATTTCAATAAGTTGGAGAGATATAGGTCAGTAATAAACAAGTTGGTTTTTCACAAAGGCTGGTTCATGTAGTGTGGGATTTTGAAACAAACAGGGATCTTGTTGGCTCAAGGTGTTTGACAAAAAGTGATGCATCTTGTGCATTAAAGTGGGTGGCTTGAAACAGGCTCAAACGATTGAAAACAAATGCCTAAATCACTTCATGGTATTTGGAAATCTTTCTTTGTTTCGCCTCAAGCTTCCCTCAGGTTGGTTCTAGTGGTTTACTTCCACTTTCTCATTTATACTTTTTCAAAAACTGTTTTAAAGAAAATTCTCCTCCTGTTAAGACTATGCAGATTGAAATAAGATATTTTCTAGAAAGTGAATCATGCTTTTCTCTTTTGTTAGGGCTTCCACTGATGTTTCCCAATTCAGGATCTGCTTCTGGTGAAAAAAATTTTTGAAATCAGGGATTTTTGAAAGCATAAAGATAGGAATCCCACCCCAAACTTAAAAACAAGCTTTGCCTACAAAGCATAAAACAAAAGAATAAGAGGTAGGATGAAGACTTCCCTGATCAGTCTGGGTATGCCTGAAGTGGAATGGGGCTTCTTCTTGATAGCTCTGCAGTGGAATTATCCTTTTCTGGGCTCTGGGTTGGTAGGCACTTAAAGAGGCAGTGGCGCGGTGGCGCCCGAAATTGGCGCGGTCGCGCCAGATCAGAACTTCATATTTCAGCATCCTGAAAGTGTTTTTGCAAATTTTCACTTTGAACAAGACTTGAACAGTTAGATACAGATGCTGAATCAGTAAACACACATTTTTATTGAGGAAATCATGCTTTGGGAAACATAATGAGAGTGCAAAATGTCATGTCATCAATATGAATAGAGATTGAGTACATATTAATGGACATTGCATGCAAATATCACTCTACAGCATCTTATGTACAGGCATCAAAACATATATTTTCCCAGAGGAAAGCCGGAATCAGACAGTAGGCTCAGAATAGCAATCTAGTTTGGCGCGGTAGCGCCAATTTCAAACTAATTTTTGGTTTTTATTTTCTGGATTTTTATTTTTGTTTTCTGTTCTATGGAAAATAAATAGCTTTTTCTAGCCTAAGTCTATCCTAATCATGCAAAATTCAATCAACTACTCATGCAAATCCTAAGAATTCAAAAATTCCAAACAACATGCAAAATGCAATCCTATTCTAAAAACAAGCAGAGTTCTAGTTTATAGTCCCAGCTCGACTTTGTGATTCTGTTTCAGTCAGATAGGATTGTGAAGGATCTTTCCTGATTGAAATCAGGGGAGATGTATCTTTTAAGCCTTTGGCCATTGACAATGAAGGTGGATTGGTCTTTTGGATTTCTGATTTCCACAGCCCTTGATTTTAACACTCTTTCCACAACAAAAGGACCAGTCCATTTGGATCTCAGTTTACCAGGGAACAACCTAAGTCTGCTGTTAAACAAAAGGACAAGTTGACCAGGTTGAAATTCCTTGGGTAGGATATGCTCATCATGCCATTTTTTAGTTTTTTCTTTGTACATTTTGGCATTCTCATAGGACCAGTACCTAAGCTCATCTACTGCATTTAATTGCTGCAATCTACTCTCTCCAGCAGCCTTGATATCAAAATTTAAAAACTTGGTTGCCCAATATGCCTTATAATCTAATTCTAAGGGAAGATGTCATGCCTTTCCATAAACCAACCTATAGGGGGTCATGCCTATTGGGGTTTTGAAAGTTGTCCTATATGCCCACAATGCATCATCTAACTTGGTTTTCCAATCTCTCCTTGAAGTGTTGACAATTTTTTCCAGAATTCTCTTAAGCTCTCTATTGGACACCTCTACTTGGCCACTAGTTTGAGCATGGTATGGGGTGGCTACTTTGTGGGTGACTCCATATTTTTTCAACAGACTTTTGAAAGAAGAGTTACAAAAATGCTTTCTCCCATCACTAATGATAGCTCTAGGGGTGCCAAAACGACAGAAAATATTCTTTTTCAAAAAGTCAATGACAACCTTGGCATCATTAGTTCTGGTTGCTATGGCCTCTACCCATCTGGTTACATAATCTACTGCCACCAGAATGTACATATATCCAAAAGAAGGTGGAAAAGGACCCATGAAATCAATGCCCCAAACATCAAAACATTCACATTCCAGAATATTATTTAAAGGCACTTCATTCCTTCTAGAGATATTACCTATCCTTTGGCACCTGTCACATGATTGTACATACCTCTTTGCATCTCTGAAAAGTGTTGGCCAAAAGAATCCAGATTGCAATACCTTGGCTGCTGTTCGGTTTGCACTGTGATGGCCACCAACCTCCTTGTCATGGTAGTGGCTGAGAATGAGTGTGGCTTCTTCCTCTTTCACACACCTTCTGATGACTTGATCTGAGCAGATTTTGTAGAGGAAAGGATCCTCCCAGTAGTAGTGCTTTGAATCTGCCATCAGCTTCTTCCTTTGCTGGTAAATGAAATGCTTTGGTACCCATTTGCTACAAACAAAATTGGCAATATCAGCATACCAAGGTACTTTTGAAGTACTTACCTGGAAAATCCTCTCATCTGGAAAGAGTTATGAAATTTCCCCATCTTTATTTTCTGATTTCAGCCTTGACAGGTGATCTGCCACCACATTTTCAGCACCCTTCATGTCCTTGATTTCAATATCAAATTCTTGCAGAAGAAGGATCCATCTGATCAGCCTTGGTTTGGAATCCTTCTTTGCAAACAGATATCTAAGAGCTGCATGGTCAGTGCAAACAATAACTTTCGAACCAATGAGATATGATCTGAATTTTTCAAAAGCAAAAACCACTGCCATGAGTTCTTTCTCAGTGGTGGTGTAATTTAATTGAGGACCAGTGAGTGTGTGGCTAGCATAGGATATGGTGTGAAAAACTTTTTCTTTTCTTTGGCCAAGAGCTGCCCCTAAAGCAAAATCACTTGCATCACACATGAGTTCAAAAGGTAGGTTCCAATCAGGTGACACAATAATGGGGGCAGAAATCAATTTTTGTTTCAAAAGATCAAAAGCAAGCAAGCATTCAGTATTGAAATCAAATTTCACATCTTTTGAAAGAAAATATGACAAAGGTTTTGCAATTTTGGAAAAACCTTTTATAAACCTTCTGTAAAAACCAGCATGGCCTAGAAAACTCCTGATACCCTTAACTGAAGTGGGTGGGGGTAGCTTTTCAATCACTTAAATTTTTGCCTTATCTACCTCTATCCCCTTTTCTGAAATTTTATGGCCAAGAACAATCCCATCTCTTACCATAAAGTGGCATTTTTCCCAATTTAGGATCGGCATCTTCTCTTCACACCTTTCGAGCACAAGCTCTAAGTGCTGCAAACATGTTTCAAATGTTAGTCCATAAATAGTAAAATCATCCATAAATATTTCCATCATTTTTCCTATCATATCATGGAATAAAGCCATCATGCATCTTTGAAAAGTGGCTGGTGCATTGCACAAGCCAAAGGGCATTCTCCTATATGCAAAGGTACCATAAGGGCAAGTGAAGGTGGTCTTTTCCTGATCTTCAGGTGCTATAGGTATCTGAAAATATCCTGAATATCCATCCAGGAAGCAATAAAATTTATTTCCGGCAAGCCTTTCAAGCATTTGATCAATGAATGGTAAAGGAAAATGATCCTTCCTAGTGGCTGCATTCAATTTCCTATAGTCTATGCGCACCCTCCAACCTGTTACTGTCCTAATGAGGATCAGTTCATTGTTTTTATTATGAATGACAGTGGTACCCCCCTTTTTAGGAACAACTTGAACTGGACTTACCCATGTACTATCAGAAATAGGATAGATAATACCTGCGTCCAAGAGTTTAATCACCTCCTTTTTCACTACCTCTTGCAATGTGGGGTTTAGCCTTCTTTGTGGTTGGATGCTAGGCTTGTAATTGTCCTCCATCGGAATTTAGTGTGTACAAATTGTGGGGCTGATTCCTTCAATGTCTGATAATGACCAGCCTATTGCCTTCTTGTGTTTGGACAGCACCTCAATGAGCATTTTCTCCTCCAAACCTGTCAAACACGAAGAGATAATTACTGGTTTATCATTGTTTTCAAGAAACACATATTTTAAATTACTAGGAAGAGGTTTGAGTTCAGGTTTGGGGGCTTCTGGGGCTCCTTTTTCCTTTAATTCAGTTGCTAACTCCTCCTTGCTTCCAGCCTCCAGTTCACCAAATTCTACTTTAATGATGGGATCTTCATTCTCTGAAAGGATCTGGCCTCCTTCTTCTGCTGCTTCAGTCCTCTCCTCTTCTTCTATTTCTGCTATACACGAATCAATCACATCAATACTCAAACAGAAATCATCATGTGGAATGGCTGGTTGTTTCATGGCTTCTTTTATATTGAAATTTATTGTGTCATTATTAAGCCTTAAAGTCAGATTTCCCTGTTTGCAATCAATTATAGCACCAGCAGTAGCCAAGAATGGCCTGCCAAGAATTATAGGCAGGTTCTTGTCTACTTCCATGTCCAAAACTACAAAATTGGAGGGATAAATGAAAGCTTGAATTTTGACCAACACATCCTCCATTACTCCTTCGGGTATCTTGGTTGATCTGTCTGCAAACTGAAGAGTGATTCCAGTCTCTTGAGGTTCTCCAAGTTTTAAATACCTGCAAAGGGACAATGGCATTAAATTAACACTTGCCCCTAAATCACATAAAGCATTGGCAAATTTATTTAACCCAATTTCACAAGGTATTGAAAAACTCCCTGGATCTTTAAGTTTTCTTGGAAGCTCATTCTTCAAGATTGCACAGCAGTTTTCATTCAGCACAACTGTACCTTTCTCCTCTATCTTCCTCTTCCCGGATAGGACTTCTTTCAGAATTTTGCCATAAATAGGTATTTGCTTTAATGCTTCAAGAAGTGGAATGTTAATCTGTAATTTCTGAAAGGTATCTAGAAATCTAGCAAAGCTACTTTCCAGAATATCATATTTAGCTTACTTGGATAAGGAAGATGTGTGATATCAATATCAGTAATGGGGAGTGCAGCCTTACCTTTTTTCCTCCTTGGAGAAGCTGGTGGATTTACCTTTTCCTTTTCCTTCTCTTCTTCTCCTTTCTGAGCTCCCTTTGCCTCCATGGTTGGCTGTTCTTTTGTTTGGTGCTCCTACAGAGTCTTCCCACTCCTGAGTGTTATGGCCTTGACTTGCTCCTTCGGATTGATTTCTGAGTTGCTAGGTAGAGCTCCTCTCGGCCTCTCATACACATCTCTATTAAGTTGATTCACTTGAGTGGTCAGGAGTGTTACTGATTGCTTAATTGACTGGACTTCGATTTGCAGTGTCTTCATTGACTGAAGTTCAGCATATATTGCTCGGATCAGTTTGCTATCTTCCTTCCGTTGTGGCTCCTCCTTTTGTTGGGCATTGGATTGTGGTGGTTTGAATCTAGGAGGGTGCTGCCTTGCTTGATTGTTGTTATTCCAGGAGAAGTTTGGATGGTTCTTCCAGCCAGGGTTGTATGTGTTGCTGTATGGATCCATCCTGGGGGAATTTCCAACAAAGTTAGTTTGTTCAGGAATGGAATTTAAAGCATATACATTACCTTGGCATTCAAAATCAGCATGTCCTCCACATATTTCGCATATTGAGGCTACCACAGGGTTTGATTGTTGCTGGAAATTCGCAAATTGTTGCTGGAAATTCGCAAATTGTTGTTGCAGTGCTTCTAATTGTGCTTGTGTGGCTATTGAGGAGTCCAATTTGTAAATTCCAACAGGCTTTTTGCTTGATCTCTCCATCGGGTATGAATACATGTTGGCTGTCATCTCCTCTATCAGTTCATGAACCTCTTCTAGAGTCTTTTTGTTGATTGATCCACCTGCTGCAGCATCTATCATACTTCTGGTGTTGATGTTCAGCCCATTGTAGAAGGTTTCAATCTGGCTCCAGAGTTCTATCTTGTGATTTGGGCATCTCTTGAGTAGTCCATTGAATCTCTCCCATGCCTCTGAAAGATGCTCTTCTGGTTCCTGCAAGAATTGAAGGATTTCATTCCTTAATTGGATGGTCTTTGCTGGTGGAAAATACTTACCTAAGAATTTTTTTTGCAGATCCTCCCAAGTGGCTATAGAACCAACCGGTAATGTGTTCAGCCATGTCTTAGCTCTTCCTCCCAAAGTGAACTTAAAAAGCCTCAGTCTGGCTGCATCATCTGACACACCATTGTATTTAAAAGTAACACATAAATCCAAGAATCTCTCAAGGTGGTCATTAGGATCTTCATTAGCCAATCCACTAAACTGATAATGAGTTTGTAACATAAGAAGGAGCTGAGGCTTAAAATCAAAATTATTAGCTTGAATAGATGGAGTGATGATACTTGTCCTGTTTGTATTTGGGCTTTGTGTGACAAAATCCTCCATGGTTCTCCTCGGTCTTAGTGCTTGATCATCAAGAGTGCCTTCTATATGCTCCATGTCTTCTTGAAACTTGGGATTGCTTTGGTTCTGTTTTTCCTTCAGCTTTTGCCTTAACGTCCTTTCAGGTTCTGAATCAATCTCTTGGGCTGGTGTCCCTCAAGATCTGGTCATAAACCTCCTGCAAAATAAAAAACAAAAACTCAAATCTCTAAATTTTTAAACTTTGTGCAATTACTACTAGAAACTTTGGTCTCCGGCAACGGCGCCAAAAACTTGATGCGATCCTAGCTAATCACTAGCAAGAGGACTAATCAATGTAATATAGACTTTCTGCAAGTCCGAATATTATCCCAAAAGGACCAAGCCAGCAGTTAATTGCTTTGTGAATAAAAATCTAAAGTTTGAGGAATCTGATTTTGAAACAGAGTTTTAAAACTAAACCAGCACTGAAAACAGTTAGGAAAAGCCTTTGAGGAAATTTAATGATGAGAGAAGACGTTGGGAATCCAATTCCCTCCCTAGACACTCTCTGAGATTGAATATGAAAAGAGTTTTGGAAATCAGTTTCTGACAAGCTTATAAAACCATTGCTACAATCCGCATCGGCATCACCTTTTTCTATCTCCTAGAGCAAACTAGCCGGCATAATCTACTCTATTTGACAGCATAAACATGAAGCTCATATGTCATAGGCAGATCAACTAATCCAACAGGGTATTACTTAAAGGTCGAGGATTAACCCAAGGATTAGTGATCTACCTAGTGCATAAACTCGAGAAGACTGTAAACTCCTATCAGCATGTCTCACCTTAAGCCCAGCATCACCTTATAACCAGTACATAGCCAGGCAGCAAGTATGAATCAAGAAATTACAACAATGAAAAGTCATTCATGCACCAAACTGGAAACCAATTAAATTATAAGTATCAATCTCATTACATGCTTAGGGAGTCATGGACTCCCAACTAAAAACGACTACTCCATGATAGAATTGAAATCACACAAAATGGTTTGTACAACAATCATGAATTAAGAAAGAATAATTAAAGAAAACCCCCTTGGGAAGAATTCCCTTAACTCCTCTTGCTCCTTGGCTGAATGCTCCACCTCTCTTCCTCAAAGTGGCCAGAGTTCGTATGAACTCCCTCTGGACCTTCTCTCTCGCTCAACTAAACTAAAAAGCAAAACTGAATACAAAAATTGAATGTAAAATACAGAAACTCGAACTAAAACTGGATGCCTTGAGCTCTGCCTCAGACCCCTATTTGTACTTGAAACACTGTCCAGACCTTGTAATTTCAGCTTCTGTCCAGGGGTGTGAATCATGATGTTCTGACCTCAGAATTGGATGAAATTACATCAGGACCTTCCTTCTGTAGTCCTTTCCATTCTCACGAAGTTTGAATCCATTCTGAGTTGGGAAACTTGAGATATGAGGGAAGGAAGTTGCCTGATTTCTGCTGCCAACTTCTGCACGGGTCCACCACTTTGGAGATGTGTAACTCGAGAACCTGGCTTGGATTGACCTGAATTTTCGTGACAAGATCCTCTGTAGTGCCAAGAAACTTCGTTCCAAGTTTGGCTTTAATTGGAATTGTGAAACTCCTTCTCTGCTCTTCACAAAATTCGGATTTATCTCCTTCCATTAGCAGCAGATTCCTGTTTTGAATTAACTTCTTCTTTTGGACCATTCAATGCACCTGGACTTAAGTACATTACCTTAAACTCTTCGTGGGTACCTTCCATAGACGTTTGAGACTCCTTCTCCCAAGTTTGGATTTGATTTGATTGCAGGTTTCTGAGATTTTCATGATTTTCTACTGTTGCATCATCGGCGCGGTCGCGCCGAATTCTGGCGCGGACGCGCCACTGGAGCCGATATCCGTCTAAGTCGGGAGACCACGCGGCGCGGTCGCGCCGAATTATGCTATGGAGATGGCGCGGTCGCGCCAGTACTTGGACATTTCCTTGGCCCCTGGATGGCAACTTCTCTTTCTGCTTTTAGCTCACTTTGGCGCGTCCGTTCTGGCTTTGCATGAGGTCGCGCCAATTCACATTCACCAAACGTTGGCTTTCTTGACCGTTGGGTCGTTGGACATTTTTGCACATTAATTTGAATTTTTGCGGAATTATTTGGCGCGGTAGCGCCATAATCGGTGCGGTCGCGCCGTTCTTCTTTTTGGCCTCTTTTGCTCATTTTTCTTCTGTTTTTGCTCCAAATCCCGTTTTTCTTCGACATAAAACATAAAACTGAGTCATATTTGTTGAATTTATGCTCGGAATTAACTCAAAATTACGTTTTTCAATCAAATACTATGCCCAAAGATAGTGTCTTTTAGACACTTATCAGAGTTCATGACTTCCCCAACAAAGAGAGACTACTCCATGATAATAGAATAAGAACACACAGAGGATTCAATTACAACCATGATAATAAGAAGAAAATATGTACAGAAAACCCCCTTGAAGGACTGGCCTAAGCTTCAACTCGTGCCTTGGCTGAAATCTCTTCCTTCTCTCTGTTTCTCTCAACTCCAAACTAACTAAACAATAAGAAACTAAACTAAAACTATTCTAAGAGCTAAAAACTGGATTTACACTACAAAACTGGATCTAAAACTGGATGCCTTGCTCTCTGCCTCGGACCTCTATTTATAGCTGGGCTTCTGTCCAGAACTTGTAATTTGCTCTCTGTCCAGGGGTATGAAGTATACCTTCCCGACCTCAGAATTGAAGAAATTACATGAGAACCTTCCTTCAATGGTCCTTGCCTGGTGTATGAAATTTGAGTCCATTCTGAGTTGAGAAACTTGAGATATGATGTTGAGAAGTTGGATTGCTTCTGCAGCCAATTCTAGCTCAAGGTCCACCACTTTAAAAACGTAAAACTTTGAAAAACCGACTTGGATTGACCTGAATTTCCGTGATATGATCCTCAATCTCCTCAGAAAGCTTCATTCCAAATTTGGGTTCAATTGGGAATATGGAACTCCAGATATAGTTCTCTTAAAACTCGGATTTTCTCCTCTTCTGACAGCAGTTTCCTTCTTTGTATGGAACTTCTCTTCTTGATCATTCAATGCACCTAGACTCGATCAAATTTCCATAAAATCTTCGTGGATACCTTCCTTAGGCAATTAGGACTTCTTCTCTCAAGTTTGGGCTTGATTGGTAGTCAGAATACCGAGATTTCTGCAATTCACGTTGCTGAGTCAGAGGCGCGGTCGCGCCACATTTTCTTCTTATTTTGGCGCGGTCGCGCCACTGGAGTAGATTTCTTTCCAAGTCTGAAAACGGCCTTCGAAATCGTGCCGAGTAAGGAGAGTTCTTGGCGCGGCAGCGCCAAATGAAGATGTAGAAGTGGTGCTGCCGCACCACTCCTTAGTCTTTTTCATTGGTCCCAGAACGACAACTCCTCTTTTGAATTTGGCATCTCTTTGGCGCGTCCATGTAGTCACAGAGTGAGGTAGCGCTAGTTTCATGGTGCGGTAGCTCCCTCAGAAAGCGCGGTCGTGCCATTCCACATTCCCGAGTTGTCTTCTTTGAATTTTTACTACCTGTTGGGAATTTCCTTCATTTATTTGAATTTTTGACCATTTTCCTGGCGCGGTCGCGCCGTTCCCTTTTTTTGGCTCTTTTTGCTCTTTTTTGCTTCATTTTCTCTCTGAATCCAGATTTTCTTCTTCTACCAGGTACTTGAGACACAAAACATGAATTTGAGTTATATATCTCACTTTCATGCTAATAACCAACTCAAAATGGGAATTTATGATCATTAATTCATGCATAAATAGTGTCTTTCAGACACTTATCACAACCCCAAACTTAAACCTTTGCTCGTCCTCGAGCAAACTCATAAATTAATACTAGATAGATCTGTAAAGACTAAGAAATATTCAGTGATCCTCCTTTTTAAAGTTTTCAAGATAGATGATTCACTCCTTTCCTAATGATGGTTCTTCTTGCTTAGTTAAAACAGACTTCAAATTTTCTTCAAATTTTTCAAAGATGTACATTCCCATACAAGTGAGAAATCTCAGTTCAACTCCATAAGCCAACCCTCAATCCACTCTCCACTAACCTGAAGGAGTTCTCAATTCTGATCAATAGGTCTATATAGGTTGTAATGAGGCAGGGGTGATGGGTATGATGAAGATTTTTGGGTGTTTCTTTTGGGTTTTATTCTCCTCCTCATATCCATATTCCATTTTTCTGAGCATGAATCGGATTTGTGACTCTTCCTCCAAGCTCTTCCACCCCAAACTTATTCTTTTGTATTGATCCCTCATTTTTTTCTTTCCCCCTTTTTTTTTTTTTTTTTTTTTTCTTTCCTTTGTATTTTTTTCTTTGGGTTTTGTCTAGAGTCTACCCTACCTCGTCGGTTGACTCAGAGTCCCTAAACTTGCTGAGGCCCAAGACCCGGTGCACACTCGAGGTGGCCTTTCCCTTAACTAACCCACAACCTTTTCTCTGTTTTTCTTTGGCTTTGTCTGGAGTCCAGCTTACCTTGCCAGTTGACTCAGAGACTCTAAGCTTGCTGAGGCCCGAGTCCCGGTGCACACACAAGGTGGCCTTTCTCCTACTCAGCCCAGAATTTTTTATTTTTTTTTTTCTTGCTCCTTCTTCCCCTTTACAAAGAAATATTTCTATACCCTTCATCCATCCCTCCTTATAACTTCAAAATCTTGATCCATGCTCATTCAAACAGAACACTTCAATAATTTGGAGAATCATGGGTAAGTAAGAAACAAGTTTATTGATCACTAAGGTTGGCTCATGTAGCATGGGACATTAAAACAGAACAGGGATCTTTTTGGCTCAAAAAGTTTGACAAAAGGTGATGCAACTTGTGCATTGAAATGGGTGACTTTGAAAAAGGCTCAAACGATTTTTAAACAGGTGCCTAAATCACCTCAGAATTTTGAAAACCTTACTCTGTTTCGCCTCAAGTTTTCTTCAGGTTGGTTCTAGTGATTAAAATCAACTTGCTCACTTGTACTTTGTTTTCAACAACTGTTTTTAAAGAAAATTCTCATTCATTCAAGACTAAGCATCTGAACTAAAATATTCTCCAGAGAATGAATCATTCTATTCATATAATCAGGGATTTTCATTGGTATTTTTCAAAATCTCTATAGGATTTTTCTGGTGAATTTTTGAAAAAAAAACAGAGCTTTCAGATCCATGCATGAAAAGTATCCCACCCCAAACTTAAGAACTTTTTAAATCCTTTAAATATGCATGAAGAGTATCCCACCCCAAACTTAAAAACCTGCTTTGTCCTCAAAGCAGCAATAAACATAGGAGTAAAAGAGATACTTCCCTGACAGTCTGGTTTGTTGAGGTTGGATGGCACTCTCTTGGTGATCTTGAATTCTGCTTTCATAGGTTAGTACCAAACACTTGCATGATTTTAAGCAATTGAAAATGAAAAATAAAATTGAAGTGTATCTCAGGCATAAAATAGATCTTCAGAAGAATACCTGAAGTGGAATTGTTGCTTCCTTATTTCTGTAATGATCATACCTCATCAAGACAGTGGCGCGGTTGCACCAGATTATGGCGCGGACGCGCTGTGTAAGTCCTTGAGTTCTCCTTATCATAAATAAATTTTGCATTCTTTCCGGCTTGGACAAGTTTGTATCAGTTACAGGCCGGTGTAGAGTCATTTTTCACACTTATTCATTGGAAGAATTATGAAAATTATGCTTTGAGACAAATCATTGAGAGTAAAAATCAAAATTTTATTAATATGAATGGAGATTGAGTACATATTAATGAAATTGCATTAAATAACACTCTCAGACAATAGCACACACAAAGCAAGCTCACACACAAGTTTCAACAAGAAAAAAAGTTCAAAAGATATAGCAAGAGCTGAAAATTTCTACACTTCTTCTTCCTCATCATCTTCTTCTTCCATTTTCCAGTTTTGAGTTTTTTAATTTTTTGAGTTTTTCAGTTTTTTGAAAGCTGTAAATTTTTAATCTAACCTTAATCCTATCCTAGGTCTATGCAATCAAAATCTCATTCAAATTTAAACAAGTCCTAAAAATTTTGAAAAAAACTATGCTAACCTACTCAAAAAAGAATTCCAACAAATTCAAAAACTCCTACTCCTATTCTTACACCACCTACTGATCCATGTAATCTGATCCACCAGGGTCGAATGGAAACTGGAACCATCCATGCTTGAGGGTGTTTTTTACTTTGGAATGTGTTGCATGGTGATTATATCTTTTGAGTAAAGAGCCGGTCACTCTTTCACTTTTCTGGTTGGCTTTGAACATGTTTTTCTCATTAATTTGTAGCCAACTTTTCTTTGTATTACCCAGACCCAATAAAATTTTAAGTTTTTCTTTTATGGGTGGTTTATAAGGCTGGATGATGAATAAATCTATATCTAATGAGAGGAAAGAATATTCTTTGAACTTTTTGTCCTCTATCCTAACTTCTTTATGCTGTTCATGGGATTTTTCTTCTTTTTCTACCCCATCCCCTTCTTTCTCTTTTACATCTTCTTCTTTTTCCTCCATGATCTTTTCATCCTCTCCCTCTTGAAGTTTCTGAAAATTACAATAACTCTCAGCTCTCTTCGTTGTATCTTCCTCTATGTGTTTTGCAGTAACACATAAATTAAAACAAGAAGTGCTAGCAGTATTCATCCATTCAGAATTGGTAGGTAAAGTACCTTAGTTCCTACCTTATATGACATTATCCAGTTGTCCCAATTGTATTTTCAGATTTTGGATTGATGCCTCTTGAGTTTGAAGCCTGGCTTCAGTCCGAGCTTCTCCTTTCTCTTGATTTGCTAGAATCTTTGAAACCATGTCCTCAAGGTTGGCTTTTTGTTCTGGTTCTCATGCTGCTCTTTGGAATCCAGGTGTTGATCTTGTTTGAGCATTGGGCTGTTGCGCGTTGGATTGCTGGTTGTTGTTGTTGGACCATGAGAAATTTGGGTGACTCCTCCAACCAGGATTGTAAGTATTACTGTATGGATCATTAGACCTGCGAAAATTTGAAACATAATTAGCCTGGTCTAAAGAATTTACAGCTTGCACATTACCTGCTTGGCATTCATGGTTGGGATGTCCTCCTCCACATATGTCACAAATCTGAGCAACCAAAGAGGGTGTGTGTAATTTTGACAATTGTTTGGTTAGTGACTCGACTTGAGCCTGCAATGCTAATACATGATCAACATTATGTATGCCAGCAACTCTCCCTCTTGCACTTCTCTCCAACCTAGACAAGTCTTCTTGAGGCTGAAGGGGAGATGAATGATGATAAAAATAATCATTACACATAGGCGGATTCTCATACTTGAACATGGATGGTTGCCCATGTGGCCAATTGTCCTGTAACTCATTCTCAAAACAAGGATTTACATTTTGCCTAGAGAGATAATTATCATGCTCTGCTTTATAGAAACCATTAGGTTCATTATCAACAAAAGAACATGTTATATCAGAATCATACCTCCAAGGATCATAATTAGAAGATGTATATTATTGGGGAAATTTCCAATATGAGTTAGGATATAGACTTATCTCATTCTGCACATAATTCCACCTCTCATCTGAGTGCTCTTTCCAGTTCCACATCGGGTTCATCTAGTGGTTCACCACTAATTCTAGTTTTCATTCATGAAACTGGTTCAACCTGAAAAGATAGAATAAAAATTTTAATCTCAATCAACAAATCAAAATTTACTTAAACATATCTCAATTCAATGGTCCCCGACAATGGCGTCAGAAACTTGTTGAGTGTCTAGCAAGTGCACTAGGTCAGCAAGTAATATAGACTCGAGAGTCTAGATATCGATCCCACAGAGACCTTAATGAGAACTCAGTTTAAGTAAAGGTTTTTCTATTGATTGAGGTGAAAAAAAATTTGGGTTTTGAAAACTGAAAAACAAAACAGAATTAACTGCTTGAAAACTTATGGAGATGAGATGTTGGGGAAAAATGTCAATCCCTCCTAGTTGTCAACATGCAATGTTCTGATTTTATAGCTCAAGTACTCTTACCTTGACTTAGCTTTTGAAAACCTGGTTACCCATATACAGAAAATAACTTTCACCTATTCTTTGAACTCCATCACAATCCGAAAATATTCAAATCCTAGGTGCATAAATATAAAAGCTTAAAGATTAACTCTCTCTTATTCAGAATAAGAGTTTAAAAAGTCACATTGCTTTCCACTAGTCCCCATCACAATCCGGAACGATCTAGTTAGAAAAACAAGTTGTTTTAGAAAACAAAGAATCAAATAACTAATCCAAATCTCTACTGGAATTCAACTTCTCTATTTGAACCTCATTAAACTTCAAATATCAATTCAGATCAGAAATAAGCAATGAACAGAGATTCTAAAACAAAAGCAAAGTACTTTATTGTTATAACTTCAGAACTTAAACAATTCAACAACTAGGAGTTCATGACTTCCCCAACAGAGAGAGACTACTCCATGATAATAGAATAAGCACTCACAGAAGATTCAAATACAGCCATGATAATAAGAAGAAAATAATTACAGAAAACCCCCTTGAAGGACTACCCTTAGCTTCAACTCGTGCCTTGGCTGAAATCTCTTCCTTCTCTCTCTTTCTCTCAACTCCAAACTAACTACAAACAATAACAAACTAAAGTAAAACTATTCTAAGAGCTAAAAATAGGATTTACACTAAAACACTGGATCTAAAACTGGATGCCTTGCTCTCTACCTCGGACCTCTATTTATAGCTGGGCTTCTGTCCAGAACTTGTAATTTGCTGTCTGTCCAGGGGTATGAAGTATGCCTTCCCGACCTCATAATAGAATGAAATTACATGAGAACCTTCCTTCAATGGTCCTTGCCTTGTGTACGAAATTTGAGTCCATTCTGAGTTAGGAAACTTGAGATATGATGTTGAGAAGTTGGATTGCTTCTACTGCCAATTCCAACTCTGGGTCCACCACTTTAAAAATATAAAACTCTGAAAACCCGACTTGGATATACCTGAATTTCCGTGATATGATCCTCAATCTCCTCAGGAAGCTTCAGTCCAAATTTGGGTTCAATTGGGAATATGAAACTCCAGATATGGTTCTCTTAAAACTCGGATTTTCTCTTCTCTTCTGGCAGCAGTTTCCTTCTTTGTATGGAACTTCTCTTCTTGATCATTCAATGCACCTAGACTCGAGAAAATTTCCATAAAATCTTCGTGGATACCTTCCTTAGGCAATTAGAACTTCTTCTCCCAAGTTTGGGCTTGATTGGTAGTCAGAATTCTGAGATTTCTGCAATTCTTATTTTGGCGCGGTCGCGCCACTGGAGCAGATTTCTTTCCAAGTCTAAAAACGGCCTTCGAAATCGTGCCGAGTAAGGAGAGTTCTTGGCGCGGCAGCGCCAAATGTAGCTGTAGAAGTGACGCAGCAGCGCCAATCCTTAGTCTTTTTCACTGGTCCCAGAACGGCAACTCCTCTTCTGAGTTTGGCATCTCTTTGGTGCGTCCATGTAGTCAAAGAGTGAGGTAGCGCCAATTTCATGGCGCGGTCGCGCTATTCCACATTCCCGAGTTGTCTTCTTTGAAGCTTTACTAGCCGTTGGGAATTTCCTTCATTTATGTGAATTTTCTACCTTTTTCCCGACGCGGTGGCACCAGAATCGGCGCATTCGCGCCGTTCCCTTTTTTTGGCTCTTTTTGCTATTTTTTCCTTCAATTTCTCTCTGAATCCATATTTTCTTCTTCTACCAGGTACCTGAGACACAAAACATGAATTTAAGTTATATATGTCACTTTCATGCTAATAACCAACTCAAAATGGGAATTTATGATCATTAATTCTTGCATAAATAGTGTCTTTCAGACACTTATCATTCACCAACAACGTCAACAAGTCGATACATGCGGAACATAAATACTTCCGTCCGACCGTTCAACTCGCCAGAAGCCGAAACTTCATCAATTCACACGGAGATCGAATCAGAGGAAAAATAGGAGATTGTACTCGCATTCCTTGATATTCAAAACACAAATTGTAACACAAATATTCTGTCGTAAATTGAATTAATCTCTTGGCCACGCCCCTTCGCGGACCGGCGAACTTTCGGTGAAACAAATGTGGCACGCCCGGTGGGACATTTCCAACCTCTCATCTCCTTCTCCGTTCAAACAAATAAAAAATCTCAGCCATGGCCAGCAACACTAACAACGGCAACAACAACTACAATAACAACAGGGGCAAGCATCACCCGTGCCCTGCCGCGACACAAAGCTCGATCGCAGGAGCTTGCGGACCAGTAGCCGTATCTCCGGCCGACCTCCACGCTCCTACCTCTCCACCACCGGCCACTCGCCCAATGACCAGGGCTTTGGCCAGGAGCTTGTCCACTGTACAGGCTCCCTTTATGCGCAATGTGCGCCGCCCAAGCGTCATATTCTTGCCATAGGCTACCGCGGCCTCCGCCAAACCAAACCGCGTCCTCAGGCCCATTCTAGCAATGGCCAAACCATCATATTTGGCTGTCGCTCCTCTCCTTCTCGCAGCCCGACTGTCAGCCCGGCTCAGTCGCCACCATCGCGAAGGAGCTCCATCGTCCCTGCCATGGTGCAGCAGTACGAGCAACGTGGGCGCATGACTTCCTCCACCGCGGCAAGAGTGAATTCGTCATCGGCCTCCTCCGTACAGAGAGCGACGGCCGAAGACAGGTCTCCGATCATGACCATCTCTCACGATCTCCTAGCTCCTAGCCGCGCTCACCGCAGCGGCCGGCCCACCACCTTTCTGCTCGCCTCGCTGACAGACACCGGCAACCTTTCCTGCGGCACTATCACCTATTCCACCATGCCGAATTTCACTAGTAGCTGCCATTGCAAGCTAGCCACCCTCCAAAACAACTTGCCGCGCTCAACCGACAGCGACCGGCTCGCCAGAACTCTGACGACCATTTCCCAAATGCGGTCGCCGGCTAAAATCTCACCACTTTGATCTGTGTCAGGGACAACTTTGCCGACGCCGACCGTCAGAATGGCCGCAATGACGACATCGGCCAAAACAATCGAAGAGCAACTTGCCAAATGCAAGTTGCACTTAAAGAGCAAAGTGAACAACTGCGCATCAAAGACACGCAACTCGCAGCTCGGGACCTCCAAATCACGAAGATCTAGAAGCGGCTCGAAATGGGCGCGGCCACAAACAACGCTGGCAGCGTTTCTCAAGAAGTCGACCGAAATCGGGCGACTACCAGTGGTTCGGCCGAACCATTGCCAGAAGATCCTGCCTCCGAAGATGAGCTGCCGCCTGTCGCACCAATAGCTATTCACAGAGGTTGAGTCGAAGCAGAGCCAACTACCCTCACGATCGACGCAGTCACCGAACTGATCAACCATGCCATACAGAACAGTTCGGGCGACAGCAAATATGTCGTCTACCAAAGGCCCTACACGCAGAGGATCCAGAACATCCCGATGCCATTGAGCTACCATCCTCCAAAATTTCAGCAGTTCAATGGCGCAGGCACCCCAAACAGCACGGCGACTTGCTGGTCAAGCAGTTCAGACGGTCATTGATGGGAAATGCCTTCGACTGGTACATCGAGCTGCCCCAAGAGTCGATTGACAGCTGAGAACAATTGGAGCAAGAGTTCCTCAGCTGATTCTACAGCACTCGGTGCACAGTCACTCTAGTCAAAATTGACAATCTCAAACAAAAGAAGGGCGAAAAAATTGTCGACTACATCAATCGGTGGAGGAACCTGAGCCTAAATTGTAAAGAGAGTTTGAATCTATCCCTCGAAGCAGAAATCGAAATGTGTGCTCGAGGGATGCGATGGGAACTCCTGTGCTACATCCAGAGCCGGAGGCCGGCGGACTTCCAAGAACTCGCGACTGAGGCTCACAACATGGAGAACCTCATGGAGGATCGAGGAGAGGACGTCTCATCGTCGGCTGATCCTCGCAAGAAAGGGAAAGCCGTCGTGACCGTGCCCAAAGACGCGAAGGAGAAAACAAAGGCATCCTTCGCGACGAACGCTCTCGAACCAATCAAGGTCGGGAGCAAGGTCAAAACAAGTTACGTTCCACGGCAGCCAGCTGGGGGCACATATCGAAGGCCTTCACTGGAGGAACGACAGGTCAAAACATATCTTTTTGCCGACACAGATGTTCTTGTCATGCTCGAGCAACTTCTCGACAACCATCTGCTTAAGTTGCCAGAAATCAAAAGACCTGGCGACCTAACCAGGAGCAAAGAGCCGAACTTCTGCAAATACCATCGCTTGGTCGGGCATCCGACTGAGAAATGATTCGTCCATAAAGACAGGATCATGGAGTTGGCGGCACAAGGCCGCATCAAAATCGAAGGAGCCGAAAACATGGCGTCCTCACATGTCATCTCTATTCAAGCTGAGGCAAACCGGCGAGTTCGGCCAAACAAATAGCAGGTCGCGAGGAAGGAGTACCGTCCAAAATCCGATCCCTTAAACCGACCGCACAACAACAGATGACCACCGGCTAAGGTCGCACCAAAATTGGCACCCTGCGAAGTAGCTACAGCCGACGCAGAGGGGTGGATTCTGGTCACCCGGCAAAAGAAACCTATTCGAGAAATCGAACCGGCGCGGACGAACACCAAGACAAAGGCGAAGCGGCCAAACAAAAGAGTCGTGAAGCGCCAAAAGAAAGCTCCCATGACCAACGTAAAAGGAGCAAACAAAAAGAAGAGAAGACCCGTCACACGAGCGGAGTTCTTCCCAAAAGAATTCTTCGCGCCGCCAGCAATGGTGGCCACCTACTCGACAGCCCCGCCCAAGCAAACTGCGCCAAAAGACAAAGGCAAACGGTCAGTCATCAAATTCGACGACCTCGAGACGTCACTCAAACAAATCTCGTCACTTAATGAGATTGACGATGACCTCGACTTGGCCATTCGGTCAAGACAGTCTCTAATTCAAGTCCTCAACAAGCCAGAGGAGCTCCAAGCCGAAGTCGAGATGCTGCTCATGAGGAAGCATGACTTGCCGAAAGTCGGGCTAACTCCACCTTATCGAAAGGAAGAAGAAGATGCGCAATCCTCTCCGCAACTGGCAAAGTCGGAGGAAGCGCTTGACGTCTCATGCCCACCGTGCATTACCTTTCGAGAAGAGGACGTGCTGCTGGGGACAAAGAACCATAACCGGCCATTGTTTGTCTTTGGCTAAATCGGAGACCACAAAGTCAATCGCATTCTCGTCGATTGTCGATCCGCAGTCAACATTCTGCTAATTCGCACAATGAAGAATGTCGGCCTCTCCGCAGGCGACCTCTCTCCGAGTTCTCTTCTCATTCAAGGCTTCAATCAGGAAGGCCATAGGACACTCGGTATGATCTCACTCAAACTACACATCGGCGACATGGTGGCCGAAACTCCGTTCCAAGTCATCGACTCCAGAACATCTTACAATCTGCTCTTGGGTCGACCATGGCTTCACGCGAACGGGGTTGTGCCATCGACACTTCACCAGTCCTTCAAGTACTAGAAAGACGGCGAGCAAAAGATGGTGTACACCAACGAAAGTCCGTTCACCGAGGCAGAAGCATCATTCGCATATGCCAAATTCTATCTAACGACCAGACGACAGTCAAATTGTCCTCCTGGCCGAAACAGGCGTCAAATGCCAAGAATGATCTGCCTCCAAAATAGACTCCAAGCAAGTCGTGTCTCCAAAATAGACTCCGACGCAAGCTGCGCCTCCAAAACATACTCCGACGCAAGTCGTATCTACTAAACAGTCGGCACCCAACAACCAGCTGGCACACGGCCACAAATCGACCACGACAACTCGAGCTCCGATGCAGCATAGTGTACCTATCTTAGTACATTCCGCAGTCGCAAAGAAAGAAGGGAGAAGCTCCCTTGGTCGTCTGCCACAAAATCCAGCCGACTCCTTTGGCAGAAAAGGTCACCCTCCCACTGCCGAAACTGGAGGACAGAAGCATTGTGAAGCAATTCCCGAACCTCGAGCAGTTGCCATCTATTCGTTCGAATGAAGGCTTCGACCCGAATGCATATCGACTGATGGCCAGAGCCGGGGGCAACTTCACAAAAGACCAGCTCCACGAGAAGCCACCCGTCGCCCTACCAGTCCTCACTCGAGAGCAAGAAAAGCTGAGAAAGGAGGGTCGCCAGATTACTCAAGGTCGCCTAGGCCTCGGCTACCAGAAAGAGAATCCAATTCGCATTTACGGAGCTCATAAGCCAATTAAAATAACCAGAAAGACTTTGGCCGGCGTACACCAAGTTTTAGTCGGCCAAACTCCGGAGAAAAAGAAAAATGCTTCGAACCCAGTGATTATTTACACCTTGAGGGCAGCCATCGCACGAGCTCACGCATATGACTCAGTCGCAGTAAACCATATCTCCGTCGCCGACGACAACCAAGAGGACGACGAGTTCATCTTGAAAGAAGCTCTGGTCACATTTGAGGAAGGCGGCCAGTCAACTGTCGACGAGTTAAAGAAAGTCGACTTGGGTACAAAAGAGGATTCAAGGCCAACATTCCTCAGCACCTCACTGTCGACCGAAGAAGAGGTCGAGTACATGTCGTTATTTCTCGAATATCGTGACATATTCGCCTAAAATTACATAGAAATGCCAGGCCTCAACCCACGAGACGCAGTGCATAAGCTAGCGGTTCATCCCTCGTCCTACCAGTCAAGCAATCGCAACGACGATTTCGGCCAGAACTTGTGCCAGAAATTGAAAAGGAAGTCGACAAATTGATCGCTGCCAATTTTATAAGAGAGGTGAAGTATCCTTCTTGGATCGCAAATAACGTACCGGTCAAGAAGAAGAACGACCAAATTTGGGTCTGCGTCGACTTTCGCGACCTGAATAAGGCTTGCCCGAAAGATGACTTCCCTTTACCGATAACAGAACCTACGGTCGATGCCACGACGGGTCATGAAGCTCTATCTTTCATGGACGGATCATCTGGATATAACCAAATTTGGATGGATCCGAAGGATGAGGAGCTCAGAGCTTTCCGCACTCCCAAAGGCATTTTCTACTACAAGGTGATGTCGTTCGGACTCAAAAATGCCGACGCGACATACCAGAGGGCAATGCAGAACATCTTCGATGACTTTCTGCATAAACGCGTTGAGTGCTATGTCGATGACCTGGTGGTAAAGACGAAGGAGCGGTCAGATCATCTTCTAGACCTCAGGGCAGTATCCGAGCGACTTCGCCGATTTCAGCTCAAAATGAATCCGCTGAAATGTGCATTCGGTGTCACTTCAGGAAAATTTCTAGGATTCGTTGTGCACCACCGAGGAATTGAAATTGACCAATCAAAAATCGATGCAATTCAAAAGATGTCGGAGCTTTCAAGGCCACTTAGCGTATATTCAGTGCTTCATCTCGAATTTAGCCAGAAGATGCTAGCCATTTAGCCGCTTGATGAAGAAAGACACGCCTTTTGAATGGGACGAGTCTTGTCGGAATGCCTTTAACAACATAAAGGCGTACCTCACCAAGCCACTGGTGCTCGTCACTCCGATTGTCGACAGGCCGTTGCTGCTCTACAGCGCAGCACAAGAGAAATCCGTGGGAGCTCTTTTGGCTCAATGCGACGAGAACAATAAAGAATGTTCTCTCTATTATCTGAGCTAAACGCTGGTGGGCGCCGAATTTAATTATACTCCGATAGAGAAGACATGCCTAGCACTCGTCTTTGCGATTCAAAAGTTCCGGCTCTACCTCCTGGTGCATTCGACGAACTTGATTTCGCGAGCCGACCCGCTCAAATACATTATGTCGCGACCGATACTCTCTGGTCGACTGGCTAAGTGGGCGTTGCTCCTTTCTGAGTTCGAGATTAACTTCGTTCCGCAATGGGCAATCAAAGGCCAAGCTCTGGCAAACTTTTTGGCCAACCATCCAGTGCCGACCGAATGGGAATTAACAGAAGAACTCTCAGACGAATAAATATTCTTGGTCGAGGTGCTTCCCCCCCGGGAGATGTACTTCGACGGCGCCGCACGAAGGAAAGGAGTCGGCGCGGGAGTTCTATTCATGTCACCGAGAAAGGGCCTGCTCCCATATTCGTTTGTTCTCACCCAAAATTGCTCGAACAACGAAGTGGAGTATCAAGCCATCCCTCTCGGACTCAGCATGGCGGTCGAGATGAAGCTGTCGTAGCTAAATATCTACGGCGACACGGCACTGGTTATTAAAAAATCTCAGGGGAGTTCGAAGTGAAGAAACTCGAGCTCGTGCCGTTTTGGAGCTATGCAAGTGACCTTCTGGCCCAAATTCCGGAAGCGTCGCTCCACTACGCTCCTCGATCCGAAAATGGGTCAGCCGATGTATTGGCTGGAATTGCGGCCAGTCTAGCGCAATTCGACGAGCGGCCGAACCAAGCCCCAATTTGCGAAAGGTGGGTAGTCCCTCCACCAACTGAAGAAGACACAGCAGAAGAACAGACAGACTAGATGGAAGAGTCTTTTCCTATCTCGGCCAGCCAAAATGAAGCTGGAGATTGGCGAGAGCCTTTCTCGAATTTTCTTCGATACGACACACTTCTGACCGACCTGCGAGAGCGAGTTCATATTCGCCGAGCAGCTCCAAAGTACGTTTTCATCAATGACGTACTTTACTGGAGGTCGTACGAAGGTCTGCTTCTCCGTTGTCTTTTTAAAGAAGAGGGACTGCAAGTCTTAAAAGAAACACACGGTAGAATTTGCGGCGCACACTAGGTTGGCCCGAAGCTCCACCTACAAGTCAAACGACTAGGCTACTATTGGCCATCGATGCTCAGGGACGCCACCGAAATGGCTCGAACCTGCAGATCATGCCAACTTCATGCCGAGTTACATCAGCCACCGGAGCCGCTTCACCTGACGGTCGCGTCATGGCCGTTTGAAGCTTGGGGGATGGACATCATCGGTCCAATCACTCCTAAATCTGACTCCGACCGGCAATACATTCTGGCTGCCACTGACTACTTCTCGAAATGGGCCGAAGCTGCAGCCTCCGAGAAGTCAAGGCTACCATCGTCGCTGACTTCATTCAGACCCAAATTATCTATCGATATGGGGCTCCTCGATACATAGTGACGGACAATGGCACACCATTCAGAAACAAATTCATGGACCGCTTCTGTGAGAAATTTCGCATACAATAGTGGACATCGTCGGCCTACAACCCAGCAGCCAATGGACTCGCAGAAGCATTCAACAAAACGCTCTGCAAGATCCTTAAGAAGACAATCGGAGCCAACAAAAAGAGTTGGGACAAAAAGCTCGGCGGAGCCTTGTGGACGTACAGAACATTGTTTCGAACGCCGACCCAGTCGACTCCATATTCGCTGGTCTATGGCACTGAAGCAGTGCTCCCACTCGAGGTACAACTCCCCTCTCTGCGCATTGCTATTAGAGAAGGGCTCACCACAGAGGAGTGCGCTCAGTTGCGACTCGCAGAACTTGAGTCACTCGACGAGCAACGGCTCGAGGCACAACAACGTCTGGAGTGCTACCAGTCTCGAATGACATGAGCCTTCAACAAAAAAGTACAGCTCAGGTCATTCCAAAAAGGCGACTTGGTGCTTGCAATCAGACGGCCAATGCTCTTTACGAACAAAACTGGGGGTAAATTCGTGCTGAAATGGGAACAACAGTACGTGGTGCAGGAAGCCTACACCAATGGTGCCTACAAGCTAGTAACGTCAAACGGTTCGGAGCTCCCGATAGCAAACGGTAAATTCCTCAAACGCTTCTACTCATGAGGGGGCAGCGAAAAAAAAAATGAGTGACAAAATAAAAAAATCAAATAAAGGAGATAATATTTCTCATTAAAAAAAATGGGAACAAAGCAAGTCTTGCAAACAAAAAAAAAAGAGAGCGAGGCTACCAATAAAAAAACAAGTACAAAGAAAGCTACATCAAAGCTGTGGGAGTTCAAAGTCAGCCACCTGTCGGTGTAGCCGAACGACTTCGGCACGAACCTCAGACAGTTCCCGCGTCTCGGCCTCGCTGAGAGTTGGGTGCGAATGAACAAAAGCAAGCTGCTCCTGGAGAGTAGAGGCCTCCTCCTCGCTGGCGTCAATTCCCCTCCAAATGGTTGCAAGCTCAACATTTATGGAGTCAAGTTGAGCCGATATGAGTGCCAAACGGTCGCGAAGAGCTTTTTTCTCAGCCTCAGCAGCCTTGCGTTCTGCCTAACATCTATCTAAGTCCACCGTGAAGTCGTCGTGCCAACGACTCACTCGTTGGACACAACGGTCGAGTTCAGCTTCTGCAGCGAACCGTTCAGCCAAACTGAACCTACCGGCCAAGGAGTTGCGCAACTGATGGAAGCAATCCACCTCCGAAGCAAAGTCCTCCACCCACTGCTCCATAACTGAAGTGTCAATGCCGACTCCTCTCAAGTGGTCGAGAATGACGCGGGTATCTGCTACAAGCTCTGGTGAACATGGGTCGTCGGCCGGCACTAAATCCGACTAGACGAATTTCGCCCACAGCCCCAAAGCAGCCTGTTGTAGCAGTAGCCTCGATCTCACCAAGGGTCAAAAGGCCGAAGCCTAGAAAAAGAAAGGGGAGATTAGAAAGAACAAAAAAAAAGAGGGAATGAGAGGATATTTACTTACTGACGAAGGCCATGAAGTTGAAGAATCCTCACTAATGGGTCGACGAGCTGAACCCGAAGCTCCTTCCTTACTAGCAAGAGATGCCTCTCCGCTACTAGGAGGAAACGTCACAAAGACTTCCCTCCTTGAAGTCACAGCAGCCGAAGGGGACGGACCAGAGAGAGGGTGACGAAACTCACCTGCAACAGTAGCCCTGGCGTGCATGACAAGTCCCTCACACACTACTTGTTCATCCGAAGGCTGGAGGGGCACTCCACCGTCACCAACGATGGTCGCCGGGCACTCGGCTTCGCCGGTTGCGAGTCCACCAGGAACAGCAATAGGAAGTGCTTCTTCCCCGACCCACTCCAACTGTCGAGGAATCTCTAAATCGGCGAGGTCAAACAAATCCTCCTGCTGAAAGACGGGTTGGTCCATACACGGAGTTACGACGACGGCAAGCCTATCAGAAGGTAGGTCACCTGACTCCGGGGTCGATTGTGCTCCAACTTGGTTCGTTGGCGCAGGCGACACCGCTGGTTCGGCAGTAGTCTCTTCGGTCGGCAGAACAACAGATCCATCGAGAAGCGCCGGCTGCTTAACCTTTTCCCCTGACCCCGAAGGAGTCTCGGAAGGCTGAACGACAACAAGTGGTGCCAAATTGTTTAGTGGCTTACCCAGACCAGTTCGGAGTTGCTTCTTGAAGGGAGGTGGAACGAAAATGAAAGGCTCCGGCTGTGGAGCCATCGACCTCCTCTTTGAAGCAGTCCTCTTCAGTGAAGTCGGCGACTGAGCCAACCCCTTCCCCTTGCCTATAGGAGCACCAGCTACTGGTAGAGAGAGCACTACTGACTGAGGATCCCCCTGTGTCGAAGAAGGCTCTCGGATCACAACGCCCTTCTCCGGCGCGACTTGCGATGGGACCAACGACTTGTCCTTCGCGACCTTTGGCCGAGGCGCCTGCTTCTTCCCACCTTTGCTCTGTTTCGCCTTAGAAGAAACAGAAGGCTTTGAACTTGGCCGCGAACTCTTTCGGTTGTGACCCTCCGCATCGCCATCTCCTCGCGTAGGCAGCAAGGCTGTTTCTGACGCGGATACACCAGTAAACTGCCTCCACGCACGCTAAAGAGAGAGAGAGAGAGAGAGAGAGAGAGAGAGAGAGAGAGAAAGAAATCAGAAGATGGATAAATTGGGTCATCTGAAGGTCGCGCACCCCCTTTGGTTCGGAACCAGAAGGATGCCCACTCGAACATAGGAACCCCAAAAAATCCATCCAAGTTCGAAAACCCCTCAAACAACAGAAAAGTTGATAATATGCAAGAATGAGGTATTGAATACTCTCGGGCAATGGCACAGAGCGACTCTGAGTAAAATCATCAACCGTCGGAGTCGCTTCATCGTAAATGATCCCTGAGATGGGCAGTCCGCTGAGTCGATGCATATCCCACAAGGAAATCGACAGCTCCCCCTCGTGAGTGAAAATGGTGTTGGCTGAAGAACACCAGACCTCCAGGAAAGAGTGGACAACGTTACTGCAGCATCGATAAGAAAACATAGAGGCTCGGACTGCATGAGTGAGGTCTGTTGCGGCCAATTGCTCGGTACAAGTGTGGAGAACGACGTCTACCCACTTGAAGTAGAAAGGCACAGGGAAGGGACCAGAGCTCACAACCGGTTGACTATCCCAAGAATCGAACTGATCACTGTCGATGGAGAGTGTCGGCGTCGAAAAATGAACAAGCTGGTCATGCATCGGACTCAGCAAGATGTTGCCTACAGCTTAGTGCGGAGACGATAAAGCCTCATCGGCCCCCGGGAGATAACAAATCTGGTCGTCTTCGTCGACAACAGGACGACTCCACAGGTCATGAACAGCCTTGACCGTGGGCGCAGTCACATCACATCCACTGTAGGCCGATGGTCCCCCGAGAACCAATAGCAGAGGCTTCTGTTCTTCCTCAGAATCACGGTTCCGCAGGTAGAGACGAAGGGCACTCTTCAGGATGGCCTTCGTGGTCGAGATAGTCAGACAGAGGAAGGAGAAAGAGGTCGGCGTGGTAGACATCTGTGACAGAACAAATAAAGTCAGGTACGCGATTCGTTCCTCTCTCAATTCAAATAAAAAATGCGTCTCCTGCGACCAGAGACGGAGAAGTCAAGGTAGTAACAAAAAAAAAAAAAAAAAGAGAAAAAACGCAACAAAAAAAAAAGGGGCGACAAAAAAAGACTAGTCGCGAATGAAAATATAAAAAATGAACAAAAAAAAAAAAGAGAGGGTAAACCGATGAGGTTCACCGATCTTCTTTGACGGTTCAACAAACAAACTTTCGCATTCGGCGACCAAGCCGAACGCAATCAAGGGAATTTCGCTGCAATCGGCGACAGAGCCGGACACAACCAAATGGAGAATTCAGCATCCGGCAACCAAGCCAGATGCTGCACATTCAATCCCAATGCCTGGCGATCAAGCTGGACGGGAGCCGAATGCTGCAAAACAAACATACTGTGCCTAGCGACCACACCGAGCACAGTTCAAAATTTGCGACCAACAACAAAGCGGGACGCGATCAAAACAGAAGGCATTGTGCCCGACGACCGAGCTGGACACAGTTCAAAAGCTTCGCGCCCGGCGGCAGAGCTGGATGTGACCAAAAAAAAAAAAAAACGATGCACAGCGACCGAAGCCGAAACACAGTTCAAAATTCGCGACCAACAACAAAGCCGGACGCGACCAAAGGAAAATTACAGCACTCGGTGACTGAGCCGAGTGCGACCAAGACAAAAGTGTTGCACCCGGCGACTGAGCCGAACGCGATCCAAACAAAAGACACTGTGCCCGGCGACCGAGCCGAGCATAGTTCAAAAAATTCGCGACCAGCAACAAAGCCGGACGCGACCAAAATAAATACACTGTGCCCAGCGATCGAGCCGGACACAGTTCAAAAGCTTCACGCCCGGCGACAGAGCCGGACGCGACCGAATCGCCAAATTCAACACCCGACGACCTGAGCCGGGTTCTGCACTGCAAATTCCTGCAACCGGCGACCAAGCCATATGCAGTCAATCGGAGCCAGGTACGTAACTCCTCTCCAAAGAAAAAAAAAACAAAATGTGACAAAAAGAAGCAGTCGCCCAAAATTTTCGTGGGCGACAAAAAAAAGCAATCACACGAAAAACAAAAGGCAGTCGAAAGTACATTGACTCTCTTGTCAATTCGACCATCAGCACATCCTGCACCAACGCCCCCGACAAATTGCATAATGTATCGCAATTCAAGAACTCCGCGTCTAGCAGCTGACCCAGACGGACTCAGTCGAAGTAGGAAAGCTTCGCGCCTGGCAACCAAGCTGGACGCAACCAAAACATAACTTCAGTCCCCCGATGACCGAGCCGGCCAAACCTAAAACAAAAAAATCAGCACCCAGCGGCCAAGCCGGATGCGACCGCACAACAATTTTCACCCGGCGACCGATTCGGATGGGACAACAGGACCCGACGACCAAGCTAGATGCGACAGCACGGAAATCCAACACCCCAGCGACCCAGCCGGGCTCACTCGAAACAAAATTCAGTGCCCGGCAACCCAGCCGGACGCAAAACAAAAGCCTCGCGCCCGGCGACCGAGCCGGACGCGACTGAAAACAAGAATTGTTCTCTCGACGATCGAGTCGGACGTGACTGAAAACAAGAACTGCACTCTCGACGACCGAGTCGGAAGCAACTGAAGCATACTCGTAACTCTCGGCGACCAAGCCAAGTGCAGCACGGAAGCATAGTCTCCCGGCGACCTAGCCGGGCTCCCTCGAAACAAATTGTACAGCCCCCGGAGACAGAGCCGGACGCCACCAAAACGGAATTGCAGCAGCCTGCCACTGAGTCGAATGCGACCCAAACTGATTTTTTCACAAGGCGACAGAGCCAGGTACAACGTAAAATCACTATACTTAGCTTTTCGGCCAAACGACGCACAAAAGGCTATAAGTCTATCACACTGACAAATTGACAGACAATTGGAGTGCGAAAGAGAGGTAATTCGAGAGAAACAAAAAAAAAAAAAAAAAAAAAACAGAGAAAATTTGAAAAAAAAAAAAAATCATGAAAAGAGAGAGAGAGAGAGAGAGAGAGAGAGAGAGAGAGAGAGAGAGAAAGACTGAGAGAGAGGTTGAAAATGAGAGGAGAGAAAAAGAAGAAGAAAGAGGGATGAAGAGAAGAAGAAAGAAAAGAGAGTGGGACCCCCGCTGACTCGAATTCAACCAAAGACGGCCGGGAGGAAAGAAATTGTTTACAGTACCTTTAAATTTTGACATGCGGAGAGTTCTGACGCAAGTCGAGGCTCGGAGAAGACTACAAAGCCAAATTTGTAGACTGTCTCCCAAATTCGCAGACAACCAATTCGCAGCCTCCCAAATTCGCTGCCTCCCAAATTCGCAAATTGAGCCAAATCGCACATTGTCTCCCAAATTCGCAGACAGTCAAATCATAGTTGGTCGTAGTTTCCCAAATTCGCAGTCAGCCAAATTCACAGACTGTCTCCCAAAATTTACACTCCCAAATTTTGCAGATAGAGAAGATCGCAAGCAGATAGAAGGCAGCAGGTCGCAGTCTCCAAATTTCGCAGACAGAATGAGTAGTCAAATTTCGCAGATCGAAAGAGTAGTCAAAATCACAGACAGAAAGAGCAGCCAAATTCGCAAATATAGAAGACAGTCTCCCAAATCAAAATCGCAGAACAGGCAATAAGTCACAGATTGCAGTCACCCCGGGAACACTTAAATGTAGTAGGAGCCAACCAGATTGACCTAAATTCATGGGAAGTGGATTGGCACTTTCCCCACTTAAAAGGGAAGTCTGCCGCGTAAATTGGAGGGATCCTAATCGTCGGTAGAGAGGGAGGCGCCAAATTTAACTAAGTGGGACCCACGCTCTCTCTCTCTCTGACCTCAATTACCGTTGAAAACCGAAAGCCAAATATAAAGCCAATTGCGACGAAGCAAGCCGTGGGGAGCATTCCAATTCGTCGGAAGGATCACTTGGGCCAAGACAAGCCCCATCGCACCCACGCTGGCGTGTGTCCTCTTCCATGCGCGCCAATTGAAAGTACAGAAGGAAGATGGTCTCGCAGAAGGCCTGAATAAACCGAAATATGACCTATCCGGCCCTATTCGGGTGACTACTCCTTCTCCGGTATGGAGACTATACCTATTTAAGGCCATCCTAGCCGCTCCAACAAGCATTTTCGGTATTGCAAAACTTGTCGGGATGATTTGTTACGCCAAGAGACTGGTCGAGTCGAAGAGAAACCTTTGCGTCTCACTTCAGTTCACGATATGTTTCTCCGGCGCGACGGCTAGAGTCACCAAAACTTACAGAAGTTATAAAAATTCTCCGCGACTGCCTTCTCCGAGGTACCGAGACTATATTCGACTACAGCTTTCAAACAGACCGCTGCCAGTTACTCAGTCGACTTCAACTCGTCGTCGACGCTCAACACTTCTGCTCGAGTACTCATCATCTCTCTCTATATCATACATCTACATATGTACGCGTATAGAAAAAAAAAATCGAAAAAGCAAACAACTCTAAAACAGCAAGAGAGCCAAAAAAAATGAAAAGAAAGAAAAAAATCATATACATACAAGATACAAGTGTACAAAAATATACACTGTCCTAAAAGAGTAAGAGGACAGAAAAAGATCGTACACGAAAAAGATAAACAACCCTAAAAGTGTAAGTGGGTCGACAAAAAAAAAAAAAAAAAAAAAGTCGTCGCGTGTGTGTGTTGCGTTTGTATTTCATATTCGAAACTTGCTCATTCTCTCTGAACGATCAAGTCTCGAAGGGGGCAATCTGTATGCACCAAAATGTGACCAGCCCAATTTCGACGAGCCCAAACACCCATCAATCCAGCAAACGATTGTCGTGGGTAGGCTCTGTTGATTTTCAAAGACATTCATCGCAGCCCATCGCCAGACCCATTCGCGTTGCTGCGTCATCAATACAGTCACCGCCCGAGTCAGCAATGAACCGTCGAGTTAGCACCAGTCAGTAGTCAAGTTACAAATCAGCCACTTCAACAGTTAAACGACCAAGCCTGGTCGCGAACCGAAGAAGCCAAGAAAAGACACTGAGATCCTCATTCGAGGGATCCAACAGAGAAATTCCCCAGTCTTCCTCCCATCTCAACAACAACAGCAAAAAGGGGATCGTGATCCCCATTCCAAGGAAAAAGTACTCCAACAACTGTACAGAGCCGGCTACAAGTAGCCAAAAAAGTTTTGTCGCAGGGGTTGGAAAACCTTGGTTCGAAAATTTTTTGTCAAGAAGAAATCTTACACAGAAGCTCTCTCGAGCCGAAGAAATTAAGCGACTCGCAGTTCATCGAGATTCAACAGTTCAACCAGAGCGGTTCTACACGTTCACCGGCAACGTCAACAAGTCGATACACGCGGAACACAAATACTTTTGTTCGACTGACCAAAGTCGTCACTGTTCGTGCACACTCATTCCAGAACTCATTTCCACGTCAACTCGCCAGAAACCGAAACTTCATCAATTCACACGGAGATCGAATCAGAGGAAGAATAGGAGATTGTACTCGCATTTCTTGATATTCAAAACACAAATTGTAACACAAATATTCTGTCATAAATCGAATTACTCTCTTGGTCACGCCCCTTCGCGGACTGGCAGATTTTCGGTGAAACATTTATTAATGTTAATTTTTAAATTTTTTGTAATTTATTGTATTTAATAAAAATTATGTAACTTTCCCAAGTCGACGAACCCAAAATGTTTAACACGAAATGTTTATTTTTTGTAAACATAAAGTAATTAAGAAATTAAATATATTAGATTATTTTTATAAATATTTTTATAAATAGTTGTTAATAATATTTAATTTTTTGTAAATTAATAATTTTTGTAAATTAATAATTTTTGTAAATTTTGTGCTATTAAATACTTAATAATTTGTACAAGGTTTCTAAAATATTTATAAAAAGTTTATGTAACTGATTTTGGTTTCGATTTCTACGGCTTAGATCTGTGATTTCAACGGCTGAGATCCAATTTAGATTTCAGTGGTTGAGACATGTAGATTCAATGGCAAGGTCACATTTAAATTTTGGCTGACATTTAAATTAGAATTCAATGAGACTGATTTTCATTTCAATCTAAAATATTTTGAAAGTTAGACCTACCCCAGATACGTGGCCCATAAAGGAGAGGCGGGCTTTTGTTTTGGGCTTGGTCTCTAAAGTGGGTAGGCCTCTCTAGTTGGGCGGCCTAGCATGGGAGGCAGGCCACGGTTGTGGGCCAGGCAAAAGATCTGATTTCACTTTCAACGGATGATATCTGATTAGATCTTAACTGTCGACATCTGATTTAGATTTCAATGACTGAGATCCAATTTAAATTTCAGCGGTTGAGCCAAATTTTTAGATTCAATGGCAAGCTCTGATTTAAATTTCAACAGCAATGGCTGAGATCTAAAAACAGCCCAATTCAGGCCCGACCAACTTTGAGGCCCGCCCAAGCCTAATTCAGGTCCAACCCACTTCGTGGCCTGCCCAAGACGGCCTGCCTCACTTTTGAAGCCCTCCCCATTTGCAAGGCCCACAATACATCGTGAACTGTCCAAAAAATGGCCTGCCCCACAAATGAGGCCCGTCCAAGGACCTGGCCCACTCACTTGAGGGGGGCCTCCACTAGCTTGGCCCGTCCCTCATGTGAAGCCCACCCAACCATCCAAGCCCGCATCCCATGCGAGGCCCTGCCTCTCTTGAGTCGCCTGATGAGGCCCACTCCACATCTTGGCCTGCTCAAAAAGAGGTGCATGTGAGGGCCGCCCCAAATACGAGGCCCCGCCCAATATGCGAGGCTGCCCCATAACCATGACACCTGCCCCTCAAACAATACCCACCCCATAGGCATGGCCCACCCCAAGAGTGAGCCTTGCCCAATTAGAGAGGCCCGCCCAATAACCCCAAAATGTGTGGCCCACCCCATAACTACCATGATGCTTACTCCACAAGCAAGAAATATTATTTGGAAGTGCACCCTTCTTTAAGAAAAAAAATTAAGCTACCTTAATTGTTCTGCATATGTTTGTCTTAGCAGATATTAGATTAAACTAAAACAATCAAAACCAGAAACACACACAAATCACGAAACATACTGAAGGCGAAGGAAAACAACTCATAAAACATGAAGCGCAAGGGCACAATAACAGATGCAGTAGGACACTATAAGAAGCAACTACTAGATCAGGGTGTGTGCTAAAAGTCTCATCTAGAAATCAATACAGAAATTGATTCAATCATAGTGTGGTTACATTTAGAGCAACAAACCTCATTAATTTCAAAGAGATCAACATCATTAAGTTCAAGACCATACTATAAGCTAAAGAGATCAACATCATTATGTTCTGTGGCAATACAACATCATTAAGCTGAATACAAGAAACATAATGCTTTCAAAATTAATGTTAGACATAATATAAACTTTCTATATAGAAAAACAAGCTTCTGATTAAGGACATGAACTGTTAACTCAAATAATATTTGCAAGGTAGAATAAGCTACAACACTTGCCAACAAAATGTTCTGGAAAAATCAGATCCAGTCCCCAAAGGAATTAGCTGAAATAAAAAATAATAACAATCATATCTTCGCTAGGGGACATGAAATAAGCATTCTTTGTAAAAAACAAAAAGAAAACCAACAAAATAATCTTTTATTTTGCCTGCAACTATGAAGATAGAATTGATCATTTCACCACTTACACCTACTGAAGTTGTATAAGAATTATTTGCATAGCCTGTGGTAGGTTTACAACTCCACAAGCAACCATTCACCACCTCTTCATACAAAGTATAATAAAAAAGAAAAATGATAGCAACATGAATATTATAAACATTTATACCAGTGAAGAAAGTAATGCAAGCTATCAAAGTCAAAATTTGTACTAAAATTTGGTTTCAGTCACACAAATTATAGTTCTTAGACTTTTACATTCAAACGCCTAAAATTTTAACACCAGATTTGTTATCGGGCAAGGGGAAAGTGTCAGAACTTTGTTTCATACAATGAAAAATGTCCATGAATCTAATTAATTACAACGGGCACTAATCCAATAAACGCACAAAAGATAAATATAAAACCATAAATAGCTGATTAGCTTGAAATCACCCACCACATTTGAATAAACAAGTATGAAATGTAGATTACGGTGAGCCACGACAAGGAGAAATCACAAAAAAATTTGCCTTTCTAAATATATTTGTATCATTTGTAAGGGCAAAAGGCAGGAATATGCAAGTTAGAAACATTAATTGAGCATTGTACCAATTAAAAGAAGAACTATCAATAGTTTCACACTTTTCAATATATACCTTTGGTTATTAGGAAAAAATGCAAGAATGTTGTTTGAAACAAAACTAACGTACATTGCATGTAAAAAATTTGTAATCTACCAGTGGAAATCACATGAGAGTAACCAAAGAAATCTAAGGACTTAAACACCAATCAAGTTTAAATAAACATGTACGAAATACAAACTGATTGTTGAACCAGTTAAAAGAAGAATTCTCAAAAGTTTCTCACTTTTTCAAAAGATATATCAATATGCAGGTATGCAAGTTAAAAACTGGACTAATATAGCACATTAGAAACAGGACTAAATAAAAATTTAAACATAATTGTACGAGTTAGGTTTAAACTTAATCAAAATACAATAACCTAGAAATTGTAACAACTAATCTAGTATTCAGGAGCATAACCTTTAACGGAAATGTAGAATTTGGGAGCCCAATCAAAATAGAATAAATTAAACAGAAATTTAAACATAATCGTTTAAACATAATCAAAATAGAATAAACTGAACTGAAATTTAAACAAAAAATCTCGGGACCATGATCTTGAACTTTAATATCCAGAAGAATAAACTAAACAGTGGGAATCAACTATCCCACGTCCATCGATGCCTAATCTGTATTCGAAAGCTCTCGAACTTTCGAGATCTATTAACATCCAACAGTAGAGATTTAGGGATTTAGCATTTGGGTAAGAGAGAATCATAGAAACATCAAATTTTCTATGCAGAATAGACATGAAGGAGAGGAAGACGATAAGGGTGTCAGTTTTACCGGATTACCCGATTACCCGAATGGTAATCGGATGGATATGGAATAAACTTATGTGTTTCGATTACCCGATTACCCGATTAAAAAATTACCCGATTACCCGCCTCTTAATCGAAACGGATATGAATAATGGGTATTCCTTACCCGATTACCCGATTACCCGGATGGTAATTTGGTAAATTTTTAAAACTTTATGCCCTTATTTCTTTGATACATACCCTAATTGTATTAAGTTACTTTACCTTCCCCGATTGCCTTCCTCATTGCCTTCCCTGATTGCCTTCCTCGATTGCCTTCCCGATTGCCTTCCCCGACTCCCCCTCTTTCCCTAATCCTTTCCCGACTGGCCGACTCCCCCTCTCTCCCTTGAATCCTTCCCCAACTCCCCCTCTTTTTCTTCCTCGACTTCTCCTCTTTCCCTTCTTCTATTTCCCCTCTTTCCCTTCTCTGACTCCCCCTTTTTTCCTTCTTCTATTTCCCCTCTTTCCCTTCTCTGACTCTCCCTTTTTGTTTCCCTCTCCCCCTCTTTCCCTTCCCGACTCCCAATTTTTGTTTCCTTTCAGAAATCTTTTCAATTGCTCTCAATCTCCCATGTTTGTCGTGTCATCTAATTTTTTGGTGGTCTCAATTTTTGGCTTCTCCTTAACAAAAGGTTAGCTTGTTCTCTTTGTTTCCATTTATTTTCTTTCCTCTTCACTTCTCTTTCTCTAAATTCTTTGACGGAATTTTTATTTTGTTGTTACTCAATGGGTGACTCATTGTGGCGAATTTTTGTTTCCTTTCAAAATTTTGAATTGAATCTCAATCTCCCCATTTTGTTATGCCCGCTAATCTTAGAAGACTGGTCTCAATTTTTGAAAAACGCTTCAGAAAGGAAATATGGAAAGAGGAGACTCAATTATCCATTTATTTACCCGATTACCCATTACAAAGAGGAAAGGGAAAAAAAATGGGGAAGTCAGGAGTGCCGGAGATAAAGTTTTATTTAGGGCTGGATTCTAGGTGAGCCGAGCCCGAACATGCCTAGGTTCAAGCTCCGCTCAAACTCAGAACTCAGAGCTCGAGCTCAGGTTCAGCTCAAACATCTTTGAGCTCGAGCTTGCCCAAAGATACTGAGCTCGAGCTCGAAACTGTTCGAGTGAGCACAAACTTTAGAGAAAAGAAAGAAAAGATGGAGAGGAGAAAACAAAGTACGAAAAAGGGATAGTAGAAGGAGAAAGAAAAGAAAGAAAGAATAAGGAGAATAACGTAAAAGGAAAAGACAAAAAGGGAAGACGAGAAGGAGCAGAAGGGAAGAAGAAAAGGAGAAGAAGGGAAGAAGAGGAGGAGAAGAGAAGAAGAGAAGGAGATGAAGGGAAGAGAAGCAGTCGAAAGCACCGTACCTATGGCCGTGGCAAAACTATGTCATGTTGAAACTAAAACAAAATAACTGTAATTGGAAAAACACCATCAAAGGTTAGAAAATGTTCTTGCATATAGGCAAGATTCATATGACAGCTTTCCCATAAATACATAATCCAAATTTTCCTCAAAAAGACTTTCTCATACTTACTGAGGGTATCAAATGATTTGACATGTACACTTAAGGAATTTCAAATACTTCACCTCAAATCATTAGTCAAGGAAAGAAATGTTAGTCATCTCATTTCAGTATAATGTTCCAATGGAATACCTACTCAGGATAAGACCGTCTTTTCTTCATCCACTTGTATGCCTTCAAGTTGTAACTGTCAGACGACACAAAATCATCTTTAATAATTATTAAAGCAGCAAAATATAACTTGATTTAAAAGTCATATACTAGTCATCACTTTTTTCCACAAAATATACAAAAAAGGTCCTAAGATATTAAGCCAGTAATACCAATTACTGATAAAAAAGTTGTACAATCTATTAGGCAGGTTTACAAGTAATGCTTTGAAATATCGATCAAGGAAAACATGTTGAATGATATAAAATATGTTCAAGAGGCTGATGTTTTTAATGCTAAATACGAGTCCCTACAACGTCCATATCAAAGTAGAAAATATTCTTTCAGCCTCAAAGCCATTCATGCACGATGAGCAATAGTTTTATTTCATACAAAAAGGGAGAAGAGTTTCAAATGCACATTATCAGGCCGCTTTATGGGCACTCTGTATCCGTTTTACCATTGCAAGTTCTTGGGTAGCTGAGAGTACACCTGCTTCTAGCCCAAATTTTCAGAGAACTGATTAACTGTGTCGGAAGAGTAAGTTAGTTTTACGATTCTAGTACTAACCGGTAAAATTAAAGAACAAATGCTCGTAGAAGAAGGGAAACCAGAATCGCCTTTATTTCCTAGAAATGAATCCATGTAAACAACGCAACAAGATCAAACCAAAAGGCTAATAGACATTGTAATGGCTGATCGCTTTAAGCAAAATAAGAACGGAAGAAGTTTTTCTCATTCAGAAATTAGACGCACAAGATCAAATCGAAAGACTAATACACATTGCAATCAATGACTGCAGTAACCTAAATAAACAATTGTAGTCAGAATTAAGACAAAGTTTTAACCAAATTAGGACCAAACCAAACCACCTCTGGCTCTTCTACCAAAGGTCAAGACCCACTAAATGAATGATTGAGTTAATTCAACTTTGAAGAAAGGTATCAAATTAAGAGAGGAAAGTGTCCATTAACAAAAAAAGAATGCTACAAGAGATTAATAAAGTTAAAATCACGTTAAATATGGGAATAAGAATATCAAGCAGCAAATCTGTTGGAAACAAGAAAATGAAACTCACCGTGGGTCGCCGGAGAAGAAGGTTCGCTACGTGTACCACTCTGCCCGAAGGAAACCACATTCTGCTGATCGGATCGTACCCCCGAAGTAAAACTCCGATAGGAACGTACATCGGCCAACCCCTATGATCTCCAGTCTTCCTATTACCCTGCTGAAACCGGGATTGTGTCTCTCATCACCTCCTCCACCGCCTCTACGCCTCCATGTCCTCCTCGACCCCCCCTGTAACCCTGATTCTCCATCAAATCACTTCGTCTCCCTCCCAATCATTACAGTCTCTCCGAAGCAAACCAAATTTCAAGAACATGACGAAGATGATCATATATAAGTAGGCAAGGACGAAAGCAAGGCGGGCACTGGGCAGGAGGAAGATTAGTGATAAATCATAGATTAATTTTAACAAGAAATCTTATATTGCCCGGACACAAAACCTACAAATCTGAAAGCACAACACCTTGTTCTTCATCTATCCATTTTTCTCTAAAATTACCGTACAAAACGACCGGCGACGACGACAATGAAAAGTGAGCATGACTAGGAAATGCAACGATTGACCTGCTTTACCAGAACTCCGCGAACAGAACACGAATAAGAACTGGGAAGGGAATAACATCGAGATAAAATATAATGTTAAAGGCCTTAGGGCATTTTGGGTATTGGAAATATCAGTATTTAACCGCCATTTCAATCCGTGTTCGCATCGTTAAAAAAAGTGTAAAAGTGGCCGCACGATGGCCCGACCCTAATTTTTGCACAAAATTTATGTTTTGGGGTTCAATATTACTAATGAAAGCAACAGAGGAGTTTCTCCAATCAAGATCTTGACACCCACAAACTCGAATACGCTGCAAGAGAGGTCAGGGAGTAACTGGATGAACGTTTGAGAAGAAAAGTATTCAAGGCAAATCACAACCCACAAGGCAATTAATCCATATATATGAAATCCCCATGCTCTGTTTCTTGCACACATATATAGAATAATTAGCAATAATGAATGTTTCTCATATGTATATGTCGCTGACCCATTTCAAATTCAGCAGTAACAGTGTCGAGGCTATCGATCTACAGAAGCAGCTACGTTTGAAGAAGAGAAGGTGGAGCTTATTCTCTTGGGGATTCAAGAAGAAACGGGAGTGAGTATTGAGGCAGGAAGAGTGCGCAACTTGCGTAGAAGGGTTCAAGCCACAAGAGTTGTTTTTGCATCTGCCGTGCTGTCATAGGTTCCACTTCAGGTGCCTGACGCCATGGCTGGAGAAAGTTTCTCCCTGTCCTTGTTGCTAAATGGGGATCTTCTCTTAGTTATTTAGGTATTACAAACAAAATGTTGCATTTATGTATCATCGTCTCTTTCTTTCGTTTAGATGAAATGAATGAAGAGCAGAAGTAGAGGATTAGCAAGCATGTGGTTAGTAGGTTGAATTACTAACCATGTACAATGAGAAGAAAGGGGAAAACTTTAAATGGTATTCTAAAAGCAAAGGAGAAAGCTTTGAAGATGATCTAGAACACAAGGGTAGTACTTATTTTATTAGAGATTTTGACCACCTAGGGATTGAAGACCAAGAAACAAATCAAGAATATAAAAAGGACACAAATTCCATTCAATCATGTCTCAAATGTAGACAGAAGATCCATGCATAAAGGGAATGGGAAGATAGGCACCATATTTTTAATTGGTGGTAGTCAATTTTTTATATGTTTATCGATCTGTGCTTTACTACAAGAAACATGACAATTGTATTTTTACGCTATTAATTTAACACATTCACCTCCACCACATCAATGAATAACAAATGGAATAAGAATCAAACTTTAATATTTAGAATCATACTTTCATAAAATGAGGACTGAACAAAACTGCAGGGGAGCAAGATAAATAATGAATCCAAAAAACATGTTTCCTACATAGATATTTGAAGCTTTTCGACCAAGAAACTAGTGAAAACATTCTCGTTATTAACCAAATCCCTTGTACCCAAACCATCCAAAATCTGAGCTAAATACTTTATATATAGGAAGCAGTTCATGTACTCAATAACAAAACTACATTCCTAAAGAAACACTTACATGACTCAACCGGTGAATAGATCGCTCGACAATCAATTAAATAGTGTATAAAACCATAAGCACAATAGCAACATACCAAGTTGGTGTAACTCCCATGGACCGCATTTGTTGTGAACGGTATGCCATTTTGAGAAGCCTATAAAAATAAGAAAGTTCAAATTCAACCAATCAATCCTACCATTTTAGTGATTTGTTGGTGCCAAGGCAAATAAAATAGTACGAGAAATAATAGTAAAGTATCAGCCTACCTCACGAGGTCCATTTTGAGTAGAAAATCCAGAAATAATTAAACAACATAATCATATATACATTTATACACACTTCAAAAAGAAGAAAATTATTCGCTTTGAGATGATCTTTTGGTGCAGCCAACAGTATGATTCAAAAAATGATGAGTCTCAATTCAGTTATATCCACCGTCCGGAGCTCTGCAAGGGGAATGTGTTCGTCATTGGAACCACAACAGTATAATTCAAGAGAAAGGAAGATTAATTTGTGACTCTCACCTTTGATGAGTCACCATCAACACTTTGGCGGATTCTCTTGAACATAGGAATATTGATTACCATATTAGTCCTTTAAAGGTAACAAACATAGAAATATATAGTAATAGTTAAAAGTCAATGCCAATTACACAATTTTTTACCACTTCGCCCCTCAAGATGTCTCCTGCTATTTTACCTCTAATACGAGGGATATGGTCCTGAAATATACATGACTTAAGTGTGCAATAAATTATCAAAATTTGGAGGGACTACCAAATCATATAATTTCATAACAGAATAAGCCATTAAGCCTTTACTCTTACCTAAGTGAAATTCAATTTTCTAATCCCAAGTGACAAGATGTCCATATACTTTATCACAAAAATTCCACAGTCATACTCATTGCCTTGTTTCGGATTGTTTGTGACAGAAACAAATCTCCATCCATTATGTCAATGACCCCTCTAGATAAAAACTCTTTTCGCAGCTTATTTGTCTGTAGAATATGGTATAGTAATTTGTTAATATTAATTAATATACCACATTGGAATTATAAAAGAGAATTAAACAAATACTTACAATTTGAACTGCATAATCCTTGTAGTTGGAAGCACTTTTTAGGGAGTTATACCATAGCAGTTCTTTCTCCTTCATACTTATGACAAGAAGATGCCAATGGGAGTCATTGTTTAAGGGCATAAACATCATATCAACGTCCATATTAATGTTCGTGATGGTGGCAAATAGGTTGTCGTTGGTTTTCGGTTGGCATTGATTCTTTTCTAATGTCTTTTCACCCTTCCTTTCTGGATCTGCCTTCACCCTTTCTGGATCTGCCTTCACCATTTTTCAGTTTGGCATTGTCCTTTTTGGGTGAGTCTTGACTTAGATGCTACAAAAAATGTAATAGAGAAAATTAATATGGAACTCTTTCACCTCAACATAACTAAATTTAAATAAAAAATGCACAATACCTGTTTTAGGAACAAGTGAGCCAAAGTATTGAAAAAATAACATGGCCTACACATTGATTGGTTTTTTTCTTGTCGCAAAACCATCAATTCAATGTACGCATCGATCACCTATTCAACCATGTAAAATGTAATAGACCAGTAACCTATGATGGAGAACATCCTAACATGAATTTGTCATAAATACTCATTCAGTACAATGTCAATAATAAATTCCTCTTGGACGCCCTCACGAATGAATTTAAAAGGAATTGTGATGTTTCTCATACGCCTCCTGCAAATGGTACATTACGAACACGCATCAAGCACTAGTCCATACAATATAATATACATGTTTACATACGTTCCAATGGCGCTTACATATAAGATTTTTCGCTTGATAGACATTCTTGAATAAGCGTAGAATCCTCCAAGGAGAATTGTGTCATCCAATGACTTATCTATATAACATATCCAAATTAACGAATTAGAACACGACACAATAAAACAAGTGCTGCACAAAATAAATAAGAAAATGCAACATTGATTCACTTTACCTCTCGGGTTTTTATACGACCCTTGATAGACGAACAAACCTTGTACGTTGTTCTTATAATTCTAGGCATCTTCATTACTGCTCTTGCAACGCTAGTGGCAGCACAATTAATGGATCCACTCGGAGACACTACCGCATCATAATGGGAAAGCTCTCTAACATAATTTTGCTCTAACTCACTTATATTCTTAATATTGTCAACCCCTCCTTGAAGGGACCTCTTCACATCATGAAACTTATAGTGTTCTTTAGTCATCAAGAGTGAGCGATTGTCCATTGATCTCATCTTCCCTTCTTTGAATATTTGGCTTATACTAATTTATAATCACATTTTCTATCTCAATGTCTTCGGAGTTCTCACCTACATCAGGTTCAATTCTACCTCTGTTTCGTTCTTCACTTTCTTAACGGGCCTGCTATGTAAACAATGTAAGACGAAGACCATCTGCTAAAAAGTCCTTACCCACTTCATAATAGTGTCCAAGGATTTTCCTTGACCTACCCAGACGAGCCTTTTGTTTTTGTTTAGCAATATACTTCTGAATTTCGTGGTACAGTATGTGTCATTGTGTCGTGGTGTAACAATGTCATTGTCTCTCCTACACTAGTCGGTCCCTCATGGAACCACTAATTCTCTCTTTCGTTCTCTTTCCCAACAAACCCTGCATTTTTTCCTTCCCTACGCTGATGATTCAAGCGATCTAAGCTAGGTAGAGGCATCCGTGGTTATTGGTCTTTTTCCTAGGTTAGGTTGGATCTCTGATACGTGGCCAAATCACGACTATTTAGAAGCAGATTTACAGTACTCTTTTAGTCCGCTGCCATGCTACACAAACCTAACTCTATACACGTATCATCTGACATATATGTCTAATTCTCTTTTATCAAACATAGACCGAGACGCCAGGCTGATATAAGTTCATAACCAGTTATACAATTACACGTCGAATTCTAAAATTGCCGATGCAATTCCTGGTCTTTGTTATACAGAAATGTTCTTTGGAAACGAACGAGTTCCAGGGAGAAAGCGATATGGAGATAAGATGCGCCTACTCTGAATGGACGTGTCGACACGAAAGAAGCCTACTTTGCCACGACTGGATATCACCAAGTCAAGCCGGCGCGTGAATTTTTCAGCTTTCTCCACGTTCCTTCCCTTTGAGATATTTGTCTTCTCGGGAATCAGAGAAGCCCAAGAGGAGGACAGAGCAAGTATTCCCAAGTGGGTGTCTGGTGTTGAAGTGGGAATTGTGTAGCAGTTACAAACAGTGTAGAGATCAGAGACCGGGTTCTCATGAAAGGATCGATGCTATTTCACCAAAGATAGTGAGTTCCATCTACATTCTACGTACGCACGATTTCACTTCTTCTCTCCCCTTTCAACATCCTATCTCTATCCCTCTCAATTAAAGATTTCAGCGTTCGTTCTCGTTTCTCAAGGGGACGTCCAACAAGGTCCAGCCAGTCCCCACGAAACCAAATCAAATCCCAGTGACCTTTCAGGACCATTCCGTCGAACACGACACGAGCACAATAACAACGGTGCATGTGCAAGACACTTATCAGTACCGTCTTCGGCCATGGAGGGGGGGGGCTATCGGAACCTAGAGAGAAACAGTAGCTTTCAGGGATAAAAGGACACACACTCAAGGCCACGCCCATGCCTAACAGACTCTTTTAGCAAGTGAACCTCGCGGAGAGGGACTTGAGCTCCCCAGCAATGGAAAAGAGACACACAAGTACCTGCAGCTTTCTTTATCTTTTTCCCAAGCTCTCAAAGTCTAGAAGCCAAAAATGATTGCGAGTCCCACCACAGTTGCTCCCCTTCACTTTTCCATGTGAAGCACTTTGAGGGGAATGTGACAAGCATAAGCTTCTAAGGGAATCTCTCGCTTCAAAGGCCTTTAAAGGCCTCAAATACCGAAAATAAGTAATGAACCTGACACCCTATGGGATCTGATAACACCCAAAAGAAAATTAAAAAAAAAATAAAAAAAATAAAAAAATAAAAATCAATCAAGCATGAGGAGGACTGGAGAAGCCTAAATGCAATGGAAAATCTAGTCACCACATTCTCCTCTTTGAAGCTACAGCTAAGATGTGTGGGGGACTCTAGAAATGATGTCATAACATGGGGTACATCACCCAGCATAGTTTGCCACGGACAGGCCCGTGGTGGGCCACTCTAGTAAGTCGCGTATCTCTTTCCCTATAGGGCCACAACAGATTTAAGGCGGTAGCATGGTCCAGTCTTTTAGCCCAAACCAAGAATAGCTTGGTGCTGTTACTCTGCTGCCGCAGAGAAAGCAGGTGATGACTGCCAATCTTGGCCCCCTGATGTCACTTTTCCTCTTCCCCTTCCTTCAGTCTTCACTGCCCGGTGCCCATCTATTCGCCTAAAGAAGACGCATAGGCGGTCACTGCCCCGCCCTGCAGTTTCACCTCTCTCAGACACTTTGACAAACACTTGAAAGGCGGAATTCCCATAGATAGTAAAGTAGATTCGGTGGGCATAACACCAAAGATTTGACCAGAAATAAGGGACCAGAGGACAATCGGCGACAGTGGCTACATGGGGCACACAGAGGATCATGAGGTCGCGTAGCAATCTCGGTGTGGCCAATTCGTTTGTCCAGTTCCATAAAGGGGGTGGGATCAGTGGATCAGGCCTCGGAAACAGGCGGTTCATTAGCAGGTAGTGAGCCCCGTTGGAACTAGGAAGAGAATGTTCTTCACGTGGCCCGGTGGCCGGTCTCGGGAACTCAATAACCGACGGAAGAGACCGAAAACAATCCCCGAAATCCTGAACCCTAAATTAAAAAAATTTCATCTTCGGTTACCATGTACAGTCATTCCCCGGCAGGCACACAGGCAACTCGGCCGGTCAATCTCCATTCCAATGCCTGTTACCTCAGGTTCGGCAACCCGGAGTTCGAGAGATCTCCGCGACGACTTCACGATATCACCTCCTGTTTTAAAATAAACGGAAAAGAAAGATAATCGCCCGTTAATTCCTTTGTCTGGAAAATGAGTTCGGTTGAAGAAACCAGGAAGAAGAACCCATCACGAGACGGAAAGAAATTAAAAGGACGAGAGCAACCGCGACGAGAAGGAGAAGCTCGGCGCTCGACGAGTCGCGGTCCCCCCGGCGTTATGGCGGTGGGACCAGAGAAGCGCGCCACTGAAATTCGTGGCCATCAATCCTCTGCGGGCCCACCGAGCGAGCCCTGTGGCTGGCTCTTATGTTTTGGGCCACAACCGACGAGGCCTCCAATTAAATGGCTCGAACACCTGTAGTGTTTGTTACACCTCACCGACCCACTTCCTCCCAATTAGCCATGTGGTTAGCGTAAGCCCAGGTTAATCACCCTTTTAAGCGGGTCCACGGGGCTGGACCAGGTGGCCACTTTCACGAACCGACCCATGCCGCTCTTAATTATCGGGTGGGGTCCGATAATGACTGTCATTTGTTGTGAAATTAAGGGAACTTAAGTCTAATTCACTGCGCTCGACCGGGATCAGCTGTGTTGACTTGACAAGGGATCGCCATGAAAATTGAAAACCGTTCGTTACGTATTTAGACGGAAACAGTTCTGATGCAGAGGATGTTGGAACCACCCTGGGGACCCTGAGTAATTACTTATTAGGAGGAATTAACCCTCTCGCGGTACGAGTTGTCTTCCTTATTCGGGGGTTACGTGGCAGTGTGACGGTGGTCCTGTCCCCGAGTCCTTCTTTCTTCCCCGACACATGGCAGGGTCGATTTCGAGGAGACTTTAATACCAGACATATTTTTAAGTTTTACCTGCGGAGCGTATCGTTGAGTGAGTCAATAATGCATTCCTGACCCGGAGTTTAGACGCGGCCGCAAATCTTACTTAATTAGAAAAATTCCCTCATTTTCTTTTTCTTAAATTGTTTTGGTCTTTATTATATTTAGCCACGAGTCATGAGTGACTCTATAATTATGGTTCCAAGATAAATAAATAAATAAAATTGTCTTAGTTAATCCCCATTTATGGATCAAAAAATAAAATCCCTATTTTCAATTAAAAAAAATTATAAAAAAAAAATTTTTTAAAAAAAAGGATCTCTTACTCTTATACACTGAAGTTCAGGTATACTTGCGTGCGCCGAAACCTCGTTTCGGAAGTACAATGGGGGACTAAACGACAAAGTGCGGCCCTCCTCGGTCCAAAATCCCCCCCAAGTGCAGGAGAGGCACGAGAGGGTTTTTACTAAGTGTAGGTGATAGAGGCGAATGATTAAATCAGGGAAACCGACTAGTCGTAATCGTAATCCTTGGATTGAAAAAGCGCGCCGTACGCGAGATCCACCATTCCCACGCTCACCACGTACGAGACGGAGTTTCACTTACATTAGTTAATTTCGGATACTAAGTACTGAGAATAATAAGATCCCAGAAAAGAGAAGACAAGGGGGGGCCCGCTTTATAAAGGCACATAATTCCCTTCGCCAGATACAGAAACCCGAACCGTTTACGTGGTCCACCCGTCCGGCTCCATGTTTCCGCCTTTTTCTCGGTAGAAAACTCGGATGGAAGAAGAAACATGTCCGTCTTGCTTCGTTAAGCATGATTAACCTCGTCATTATGCTCCTCATTTGTTGGTTAATCATTCTAAGCGACTCAATGATATCTACTATATATCTATCGAGGAGCTGCGACTCGATGAATGACTCGCATACGCGGGTCGGCGGGGTCCCGGTCGAGTTTGCTAGATATGAAGGACTGCAAGTCTTTGCAGAGAGAGGGGGCACTGAAAGTCTGAAAAGCAAACCAAATCAGGTAACTGTACTACTATTAACGACCGTGGCATAAAACCTGACTTACATTGGGGTTCTTAACAGATTGCTTTCTGACGTGTAGCGATTTAAATGGGGGATAATTATAGCTCAAATCAGACTTTCATTGACCACTCACTCGCTTAGTTCAGTCGGCACTGACGAGCCTGAGGACTATATATTTCCTCTCCACTCGTTTACTAAAGTTCCCAAAGCGAGAGAAAAGAAATCGAGGAAAACGAACAGAAAAAACTCTCCCAACCCTTTCTCTCTCCCTCTCTCTCTCTCTCTCTCTCTCTCTCTCTCTCTCTCTCTGCGTCCATCCCAAAGCCCATCATCTCTTCTCTGCAACCTCTGCAAATTCTGAGCAGCAGAGAAGGGAGAAGATACCCTGAATAGGGAGTTCAGGGTTCGTTACCAAACGGTTTTTTTTTGTCGCCCATTTCTGCCCTCCAGGTCGCCTCTAATTTCGAAACGAATGCCACTGTTCTGAATTCTGAGCAGCCGTCTCTAGCTCTCCGCAGCAGTAGTAGAAGGAAGCAAAGATGATCACATGGAAAGATCTTTACACGGTTCTCACCGCCGTGGTGCCCCTGTACGTGGCAATGATCTTAGCCTACGGATCCGTGAAGTGGTGGAAGATCTTCACCCCGGACCAGTGTTCCGGCATCAACCGCTTCGTCGCCATCTTCGCCGTGCCCCTTCTCTCCTTCCATTTTATCTCCACCAACAACCCCTACGCCATGAACCTGCGCTTCATAGCGGCGGACACCCTGCAGAAGATCATAATGCTCGTCCTCCTCGCGATCTGGACAAATTTCACTAAATACGGGAGCTTGGATTGGATGATAACCATCTTCTCTCTCTCCACTCTGCCCAATACCCTCGTCATGGGGATTCCCCTCCTAATCGCCATGTACGGAGAGTACTCCGGCTCCCTCATGGTGCAGGTCGTGGTTTTGCAGTGCATCATCTGGTACACTCTGCTCTTGTTCCTGTTCGAGTACAGGGCGGCGAAGATTCTTATCACGGAGCAGTTCCCGGACACGGCGGCGTCCATCGTCTCCTTCAAGGTGGAGTCCGACGTAGTCTCCCTCGACGGCCGGGACTTCCTGGAGACGGACGCCGAGATCGGCGACGACGGGAAGCTCCACGTCACCGTCCGGAAGTCGACGTCGTCCCGGCGGTCGATCGGCGGCGGCATCGGGGGGTACTCTGTTTCGGGGTTCACGCCGCGGCCGTCGAATCTGACGGGGGCCGAGATATACAGCCTGAGTTCCTCCCGGAACCCGACGCCGAGGGGGTCCAACTTCAACGGCACGGACTTCTTCACGATGATGGGCGGCGGAGCGCCGCCGGCGCCGCGGCAGTCGAATTTCAACCAGGGGGACCTCTACTCGCTCCAGTCGTCCCGGGGCCCCACCCCGAGGCCGTCCAACTTCGAGGAGCACAATGCGGTCGGGGCCGCCGCGGCGGTGGCGGCAGCCGCGGGAGGGGTGGCCTCGCCGAGATTCGGGTTTTACCCGGGGCAGGGCGGCGGCGGCAGTGGCGGCGCCGGAAACTACCCCCTCCCCAACCCGGAAATCGCTTCGACCGGGGCGCCGAAAACCGGGTTGAAGCCGCAGCAGCCCCAGACGAGGGCCAACCACGACGCGAAGGAGCTTCACATGTTCGTGTGGAGCTCCAGCGCCTCCCCCGTCTCCGACGGCGGGGGGCTACACGTCTTCGGCGGTGCAGAGTTCGGCGGCAACGACCAATCTGGACGCTCCGACGGCGCCAAGGAGATTCGAATGCTGGTCGCCGACCATCCCCAAGACGGACATAAAGGTAAATGAAACGATTTTTTTTTTCAATCAGCCTTCTTTTTCTCTCTCTCTCACACACACGCACAAACAACCGGTTCTGAGTCTTCTGACACCTGAGAATTTGTTCCAGATACGGATTTCGTGGGTGAGGATTTCAGCTTCGTGGGGAGCAGAGGAATCGTGGACGGAGAGGTGAAGGAAAAAGACGTAGTAGCGGGGGCCCTGTCAAAGCTGGGTTCGAGCTCCACCGCCGAGCTCCACCCGAAGCTCGGGGGAGCACCCGATCCCGGCGCCGGGAAACAAATGCCTCCGGCGAGCGTCATGACCCGACTCATCCTGATCATGGTCTGGAGGAAGCTCATCCGCAACCCCAACACCTACTCCAGCCTCATCGGACTCACCTGGTCCCTAATTTCCTTCAGGTAATTATGTAACACCACGACAAATTAACTTTACCCAAAAAAAAAAAAAGGTTCTCCACATCATCCACAATATATCCCACTTGGAAATCAAACAAGAGATGATCATTGATCCATTCATGGCGCGCAGGTGGCATGTGTCGATGCCGAAGATAATCAAGGAGTCGATCGCGATTCTGTCAGACGCGGGACTGGGGATGGCCATGTTCAGCTTGGGTGAGTGGAATTACTCCGCCTTCTTCTGTAAATTAAATGGTGGGAAGTAGTTCTATATTATTATGAATTATCTCAAACTGATTGTCCGGGAGCGGCGACAGGGTTGTTCATGGCGCTACAGCCGAAGATCATCGCATGTGGGAACTCCGTGGCTTCTTTCGCGATGGCCGTTCGATTCCTGACGGGCCCCGCGGTGATGGCCGCCGCCTCTATCGCCGTGGGCCTACGCGGGGACCTCCTCCACGTGGCCATAGTACAGGTAAACCCACCAAAATTCTAATTTCGAACAGAAATAAATAATCATCTCGTTCCGGGTTCTTCGTTTGTAGCTTCTGGTAATAGAAATTTTTGTACCCTTCTCTCAGGCGGCCCTTCCTCAAGGCATTGTCCCCTTCGTCTTCGCCAAAGAGTACAACGTCCATCCCGCCATTCTGAGCACTGCGTAAGTTAAACCGGTTTTTTCTTAACTTTGAGAGAGATAGATAGATAGATAGATGGATAGATAAGAGATTAGAGTCGGTACAAACAAATTAAATTAAACTCCTTAATTTGTACCGGCCCTGCTTCGTCTTCTGATGGCCTTTTTAGCTTTCCTCACCTTTCTGCATGTACCTCATGATCTGCTGCTTCATTTTTTTTTTTTTTTTTTTTTGATCAGGGTGATATTTGGGATGTTAATCGCTCTGCCGATCACGCTTGTCTATTACATCCTTCTGGGTTTGTAAAATTTTATGGAAGGTGGGTTTTTTTTTTTCTTGGAGTCGATCGAAAAGGCCGAACAGGGGAGTAAAAGAAAGTCGATCTCTGTCGTATTGCTTACTTTCCGCCAATCACCGGACCACCCGCCGACGATCGATGGACCCGCTTCCGGGTTTGAAATTGAAGCCGGCGACATCAACTTAATAGAGTTAGAAGAGGAATTAAGGAAGGTACAGGAGTACTTGTGGATATCTGATTCGCCACTGATATTCGAACCGGTATTCCGAGTGTACGTTGATTAGCAGAAAAACGGCTGTAATATGGAATTTTATTTGATTCTGGAGCTTGGGTCGTGACGAGAAGAAGAAGAAAAGAAGAAGAAGAAGAAGAAGAAGAAGAAGAAGAAGAAGAAGAGGAAGAAGAAGAAAAGAAAAAAAGGCAGAAAAAATAGTCTTTTTTTTTTTTTTTCTTGAAAAAACTATACGATGTTGCATCATGGAGAAGCCAAAGAAAAGAATGTAGAAGCCAAAGAAAAGAATGTAGAAGCCAAAGAAAAGAATGTAGAAGCTCGAAGGCTTGTTTATAATTAATTCGTTGTTGTAAGTTTTTGGTCTGCAACTTGTGGTGGAATGCTTCGACGACGATCCTGGGCAGAGATGAATATGACTTTTTCCAGCCCAGAATTTGACGAAGAGAGCGAAATATATGAGTTAATGGCGTGGATGACGGATGAGATCGTCGCCGAGTCACGACGAAATCTGAAAACTCGTAAGGTCACGTCTGCATTGTGCAGGAGGAAGGGATTAATTAAGGAAGGACGCCCCTCCCCAGCCGGAACCGCCGGAACCGCCGGAACCCTGGTCCCCGGTCCCCCCACCCAATAGATTTCCATAAGAGAAGCCTAGGGTCGCTGAGAAAAGAAGAGGAGTACGAGAGAGTTGGTGTGTGAATGGGGCGGCACCAGAGCGTGTACGCGTGTGCTTGTCTGTGAAATGTGAATGCACCGAATCAGTTCTCGTGGTCCTTTCTCTCGCTTTTTCCGGCTTTCCCCTTTGCTTCGCTTTTTCACTTTCCACGTGAAGTAAAGGAGGAGGTCCGGCCGCGGCCGGGTTAAGATCTTTAAAGCACGTTGCCTTTCCCCATCGGCCCCCCTTCCCCCCTGAAATCGAATAATGCCTCCTCCTATTTTCCTTTCCTCTCTTCAAATTCAAAACTCAAAAGCCCCCACCCCGACTCCGAATCCGACTCCGAATCCGACTCCGAATCCGACTCCGAATCCGACTCCGAATCCTACTCCGACTACTCACTACTCCGTCCATGAAACATTGAAAACAAGACACGGAAAAGAACGAGTGACGAGTCAATAGTCAAACCCACCCGGGTCCCACCCTTCACATGACTTTGAGCAGTGGAGTCAAATTTCGCTTTTTTTTTTTTTTTTTTTTTTTAATTGAAGCTTGAGCAGTTTGGGCTCTAGAGAGTGGTGGTGTAAGATTAGGAGGGAACACGGGGCCGGATACGTAAATATTCGAAGAAAAGAAGAATCTTTAAAGTATCTGTAAAAGTCAAAAAAGGGGCTTCTACTTATCGATCGACCTTATTTATTTTCCACGGAGGTGATTGGAGAGCCAATGGGATCAAAGCTTTTTTCTTGTAAGCAGCTTTGAAGCAACAAGTAGCTATAGCTCCTGCTAAGGTCATTCGACTGGGTCCCCCGTGTGCCCCCACCCTCCCCACTCTAGTCCGAACAACTTATGCACCACTACCGATAATAATATAATAATGAGACGGCAAAAACATCCAGGTACATTTTGAGTTGAAAAATTCGGTTATACCGAGTCAACTCAACCGGGTCGAAGATAACGAGTCAAATCGGCCTTTCAGGTACCGAGTCTGAATTGCATTAGCAGTAACTATTAGAGAACATATTAAAATAACACCCGATGACCAACACTTTCTTCCAATTAGCCCCCTAAAACCCAAAAATATAACTAATAGACCCAAACTTACACCGTTTTTGGAGATTTTCCATTATAAAACTTATTGTTTTCTATCGAAAACAAAACACAAACACAAACACAAACACAATTAATAAATATTGGAAAATTAACTTTCATAGCTAGGCTCAAAATACGTGGTATGTGTATATATTTTGGAAATAATATTTTTTTGACTAAAAGTTGAAGGAAATAGTCTATTTTTGTTTTTTTAGGAGGGAGGGGTTATTTGCAATAAAAATTGATTAATGGGTTTTTAAGATATAAAAGAATTTAGAGAGGGTGTTTCAGATTTTTTCCTAATTATTAAGCAGGATAACACCAAAAAGGTTTTTTTTTGGGTCTATCATCTTAAGATGTGACAAAGACTAATGTGAGACATCGTCAGGAATTTTGAATTTTGGCTCAATTATTCTTATAAAATAGTTTGTTTACCAAAATTAAACCACATTTACGTAATTGTGTTTGTAAAAATTTATAATAAACGAGGGAATTAATATGAAAAAATGGGTAAGGGTTTTTTTTTTTTTTCCTTTACTTGCTTTTGAATGCACCCTTCAAGCAAAAGATAAATATATTAAATAATTTTATAAAACATGTACAAAGAAAAATTTAGCGAATGTAAACTTTCAAACAATACTTTGTGATTAGCGATACAAAGTTTTCAAATTAAAATGGAAAATCACTAAAGAACTCGGATGAGAATACCTTAATATATAGGAGCAACGGATTGGGGGTAGTTTGGGAAAACAAAAAAATAAAAAATAAAAAAAAGTCAGTCCCGTCCCGGACTCCCGGTTGGGAACTTATTAATTGGGCTTAAATGCGGGATAGCAACTCGCGACGCACGATCACGTGGTCTGCTTCAAAACCTTAGGAGTCATTGATTGACAACGCATGTCAAGTACTAGATCGAGAGCAGCCATTTGAAAGAGGCTAACTTATCATACCTCCTGATTAACGGTGCGAAGACAAAAAGAGGCCACGCAATTCGAGACTTCGACTGTGGGACCCGGAAAAGTAAGTCGAGGGGTTTGTAAGCGGCGGTCGAGGGAGAGGCGGACAGGCGCAGGTGATCCGTCGCCGTGTCGAGCATTCCACCAAGGGCAACAACGCCAAGGGAGCAGAGCACCACCGTCCACTTACCGCCCTTTACTATAGACGGTGGAGCCTGCGGTGCGAGTGACATCATTCTCACGTGTGGTCGCCGTCTCGTTCGACCCAAGTGGCAAAAACATCGACCTTCTTCGATCCCTGCGGTGTATTCAGCTTCCAGAGCCCATCTGATAATGGACTTCTCTATTGGGCCAATTATTAATAACTAATACCGAGGGAGGGAGCTTTTATGTATATATTCTCGGGTGGCTCATGTACCTGAGCTTTGGTAGAAGTAGCACGGAGATGCCTTTATTGATCTTCCCATGCATATGTCATTAACTGTAGATATATATATATATATATATATTTCGTCTTTCCGGCAAGAAGGGCGGTTTCTCGGCGGGTACTCCTGCTTCTCGACAGTCGACAGGGAGGGGGAACGCGCGGGCCGAAAAGGAGGATGAGGATGAGATTCCGGCGATCGGAGGATGAGGAAGACGGGATGAAAAAGTAGGACGTAGTTTTTCAGGTTCACAACTGCTGCGCGCGCGCCTTGGCTTTGGGCGACGTAGCAAAATGATTGGGTGACGGAGCACTTTGTTACGTCGACCGATGCATGTGTTAGGAAATAAACCAGCTGCGTGGCAGAGGTCCCCATCATCATTCTACGTACGTTGATTGAAGGTCCCGAAAAGGCTAAGGTGACGATGACACGCGCCACGTGCATGGCAATGCAATTTCATTTTTGGAGTCTTTCTTTTCTCTTTTAAGTTTTAAGGTTTAAACCCGGAGAGAGGAGGAGAGAGGTGTGACGTTATAAGGCATTCTCACCCCGGATAATTAATTAATTAATTAATTAATTATTGGACTCACTCTCTCCATCTCTCCATCTCTCCATCTCTCCATCTCTCCATCGGAAGAAAAGGATAGACATGATCGGAGGATCCAATTTCGACCGCTCAGTTTTACGGTTGCACCCCGTGATTCGCTTTGGCCACGCTGCAATTTGGCAATCCGGGCTCCTCCTCTCGGTCCCTCCTTCTTTATCTCAAAAGTAGTGAAAGCCCCTCCCTCCATCAAGCTATCTTAATTTGAGCATTAACCTAGGGTATGCAGATTATTATGTATTTATGTCAAATTGCATTATGGGTATATTATGCAATGTCTGTCACCCTATATATGTGTCTCTCGGGATACAAATTAATTAAGAGAGAGTTACCATAAAATTAATGCATTCTATTGTCGAATTAGTCGAATTGTAGCAATAATCTGGTGTGGCTCATGATGATGTGATTACTTAGCTGGGTGGAGAAGAGTGCACTAATAAACTAAAGATCATAAGTGGTGAGAGAACTAATTAAGAAATGGGATCGAAGACGGACAACCTTGACTAGAACATCTTAGTTTGGACGTACTGTAGTCCCCCCCCCCCCACAATTAATTTTCAGCGATTAATTAATTACTAATCGTGTAAGCCAGTAACATGGGACCACTACTGTCACTCACACGCCCATCCTTCATTCATTATTCCTCATTCATTATTCCTCATTCATTATTCCTCATTTCGTTGCAGACATGAGAACTGATGAGAAGAAGCCAATCGATCTAATTATATATGTACGACAGATGATAAGAATCGTGCATAGTATAATCATATAAAGTGGAAGTTTTTTTTTTTTTTTTCAGTTTGCTTTGTTGGGTATTCAATTCAAGTCATCATCATCAAACACGAGAGCGTGGGCTGTGAACTGGAGAGAGAAAATCCAAATCCATGCATGCGGACAAAGCGTTAATGAAGCTAGCTAGCGAGTAAACAGATGAGAGAGAGCTGCATGCTAGCTGCTGCCATGCATTAATCGAAAGAAGAGATGGGTGTCTGGGACGGGGGGAGAAGAGGGCGTGGTCGATGTCCGGCGAACCGCCGACACCTAACGCAGCTGCGGGGGGGGGATCCCACCGGAGAACAGACTCGTTCCGTGAAAAAACCCATTAAGTGGTGGGCCAGGTGGGACTGGACAGATGGAGCTCATCTGACTGCATGTCGATGCTCGCTTGAAGGGGGGACTCGCACATGACTTACCAACTAGGGTTGGACCCACGGCACAGGAGCACTGCTATGTATCCTTGCCTTTTTAAGCCTCGGCGAACTAAAAAACTCCTAATCCGGATTAAGACCGAATTGGGCCCATTAGAATTTAGAGGGGGGGGGGGAGACTTGACTTAACCCAAAATGTAAGGGATCAGGGATGGTCTCTTCATCAAAGAGCATTCGCTAGCCAGGTATGAAATTCACAACGCCGAAAACGAACAATATTTGAGACTCTGAATGATCTTACTTTGAACCAAATTAAAATCCTATTAAAACATGTGAAAATACTACAATTCATTTGAAACTACGAAGCTGGGAAGCTCTAATTGTATGCATTCTCGTGTGAGGCCCAGCTAAAATAACGAAAGGGGCATCTCCTTAACTGGATACCTACGATTACCAAATTGGGTGTAATGTCAGGCCCATGAACTGATTAGTGGCCACTCGCTACGTTACCTACTTCAATAGGATTGCTCGGATTCCTAAATCCACCATCTCACTCATATATATATATATATATATATATATATATATTAGGCAACTATAGATACAGGATATGGATCTGGCAACCATCCAAACAAGAGGAAGTGGGATCGGGATTAGGGAGAAGTGGAAGATGGATACGACGGATTTACTTGACTATTTTTAGGGAAAAAGTTTGCTATATTGAACCAACTCCTCCTAGAAATTTCACATCTGCCCAAAGATTCAGATTACTCAAAGTGAGTACTCCATCTAATTTCTTTTAGTTTCTACTTTTATTTTAGTTTTTCTTCGTTTCTCCTTCCTCTTCTCTATTCTTCCTCCCTCTTCCCCGTGTGCCCCTTCTACTCCTCGGCAACTCATGACCCCCTTCAGCGAGGTCGCGAGGCTGCGATTACGTGTGACAGTGCTACCCGCTAGAAAAATTGAGTTGATCCCTCCTCTCAGCCATGTCCTCTTCCATGGCTCGTCATTGCTCCTCTCTCTCCCATCAAAGAGGGTCAGTAAATCGAGGATGTCAACGCTCTCATCAGTGTTCCCTCTCCTCAAGCGAACCCTTTTTTTTTTTTTTTTTCCTTCCCTGACTCCTCGCTTCTCCCTCTCCCTCGAGCAAAGCCGAACGGCTCGAGCTCGTTTATACCGAGCTTGAGTCGAACTCGAATATATAAAAGAGTTCGATTTGTCTCCCGAGCCGAATTCAAGTTATATGGTGTTCGGCTCATCAGCTTGAAAACCGGCTCGTGAAAAGTATTTAATGACTCTTAATGTGTACTATTTTCTACTTTTATCCGATGGACCATGATGTAGGATAACACTTACATTTAATAAGTTTCATTCAGCTTTTTTTTTTCTAATTTTACCCAAATACAATGAGACGAATAATAATTAATAAAAGTTATTTTTTATGACAATTCAGCTATAAAATAGGGGTAACTTTGGAAATCTATAACTTCATCTCTCGATAAGGGAGTTCTCTCCCATTTCCGAGAGCAGAGCTTCGAGCCATCGTTTCTTAGAGAGCATGGGTCAGTCATTTCTCGATCACGGGTTTCAAGCCTTGAAGAACCGCAAGAACTTCCGGCGACCATCTCACGGACAACGACGACCATTTAACCGAGATGGTGACCATCCGACGGAGAACGACAACCATCTGACGGCAAAACGGCGACTATCGAAGAACTGCCACCGTGGAGAACCGTAACAGCACAACAACAACCACAAAAAGGGAAAAGATTTTTTTCCCTGTGTCTTCTATTTTCTTCTGCAACACAACGAGCCAGCTCGAGCTCGAGCTCGAATTCGATAAACTAATCGAGCTCGAGTTTGAGCTCTGCTCAAGGCTCGTCATCGAGCTCGAGTTAGTGTTTTTTACATCGAACCGAGCCCGAACTTAGGGATGTTTGGCTCGGCTCGGCTCAAATCCACCCCTACTCCCTCCCTTGAGCGAAATTGATTAGCTATAATTTATTTAAAAGGAAATTCTATCATAGGTGATAATTTATTTGAAAGGAAAAACAATTCATTGGTATAAAATGACAGAGATATGTGTTTAATTTTCAACTATTTAATACTATTTTTTTTGTTTCAGGTATAAAAGGAAAAGCTACCAATTTCAATAAGGTAATTTTTTTTGTAATTATATCTATTTATTTATTTAATATCTGAATAATTCTATATTTTACATTTATTCAATGGTGGCTTTCAACAAATCCTTTTCCTTACTCCCCTCTCTCTCTCTCTCACTTCTTAGATTGTTAATGCGATCGAAGCCACAACTTTTTTTCCTTGCACCAACAACTAGATTCTAATTCTATTTTTTTTGTTTTTCACATATAAAAGGAACGAGAATCCATACCAAGCCCTTCTACTTTTTAATTATATCTTAATCAGATTTTGTAGTTATTTTTTTTAATTAATTGTCTTCTTAATTATTTTACATTTCTTATTTTTACTATGTTTATCCCATGCTAATATAATATATACTAATAATAGATAGATAACCATGTTAATAATTATTGTACAATTTATTCGTTATTTGATATGTCGTACATTCCTTTTTTTTTTATAAGCATGTAAATAATTATTCGTTATTTATATTATTTAATAAATTATATGTCTGATCTCAATTATTTTTCTTTTTATTTGCTACGTGTTATTTATTTATTTAATAAATTATGTGTCAGATCTCAATTATTTTTCTATTTATTAACATAATATATACTAAAGATAACCATGTTAATAATTAAATCTATGATACTAATAATACATAACCATATTAATTTTGTATATTTTTATTTGATACATACATTAGTTATTTGATATGTCGTACAAAGCGTGTAAATAATTATTGTGTAAGTTATTTTTAAATTATATTGCTAATAATTATACTATATTTTACTTTTAAATTTATTTATTTCATTATTGAAGATTCTGAATTGTCGTTGATATTTATTTATTTATGTTTACTAATAATAGATAACCATGTTAATAATTATATTGTATTTTATTTAATTATTTAATATTCTTAATTGTCGTTGATATATATTAATTTATCTTAGCTAATAATAGATAATCATGTTAATAATTATACTATATTTTACATTTAATTATGTTTATTTGATTATTTAATATTAGGAAATATACTTTTACATTTTAGTTAAAATTTATGTTTTAGAAGATAAATTTTTTTACTTATGATATATAAAAGTGTTATTTATTATTTTCATCTAATACACTTATATTTTAATAACATATTTTTTGTACGTAGAGTAAAAGAAGAAGACCATCTTTTACTGAGTTACTTATTATAAATAATTAAAAATGATACAAGGTAAGCTGAAATACTATAGTTGCATTCATGGTATAATTTATATTACATCATATTAAATAAGTTTTAATTTTTTTTTGCCGTGGAGAAGCTGATTGCACAAATGGAGTTGAAGATCAGAGATCAAATACAAACCAACTAAAAAATCAAAACATGATTATCCAACAATAATTACCTGAACATTTAATCTGCAGCAAAATAATCAATTGTTCAAATGAAAAGGAAAGTGAAATAAATGGATCATAATGAGGTACACATACTACATTTGTTCAAACACTTTACTTTTTATTAATAGTAAACTGTTCAATTTATTTTAATTTCTTTTATGTTTCACTTTGGAATAACAAATTAAAATATATATGTTAGAGTATTTAGGTCAACTATATATATTTTAGAATGACCTATATATTTTGTCATAAAAGTATATAAATTGTCTATAATATTTTATTATTATTTTTTTTTTTTTTTATAATTTAAAAAAATACATTCCTTCATTTGATTTTTTTTATTAAATTTAATTTTACATAAAAATTAAACTATTTAATTTTTTTGAAAAATATTTATTTAAAATAAGTTGCTCAAAATTAAATTTTAAAAAATATATTATTGGTAACCAAATGTTTTAAAATAATAAACATATATATTTACTACTAAAATATATTAAACCAAAATATTTTTTCTTAATTCTTTCCTATGCGTAGCACTGGCTTTTCTGCTAGTATATATATTATAGTAATAAGGGATGAGAAAAAATAGGGACAAAAATGGCTTCTCCTATGACCTCCTTTAAATTTAATAAAAATAAATTTCAAAAACCCAGTAAAAATATGCAAGGGAGAAAATTAAGAGATAAAAGATGCAAAAGAAAAAATAAGGAGAATGGAAGATGGTTGACGTGTAGAGGGTTAAGTAGGGAATTAAGTGGGGAGTTAACTGGGGAGATAAGTGGCGAGATAAGGAGGTAATTTAGGAGTGAAGAGAAATAATAGAGGAAATTAAGAATGTTAGTTATCTGTATTTCCTATGTTTTCTCCCTCCCTGTCGTTTTAGTTTCCAACAGGTTAGTATATATATTATCTTCACCTCTTCCCATCTTCGTTTAGTTTTAGCCACCAACAGATAAGTTATCTCTCGATTGGTTTTTATTTATTTATTTATTTTTATTTTTTTATTATATTGATATTTTTAGGATGCATTGTGTTTCTCTTATCATTTGCACTCTCAATTTTTATTATTTATATTTTTTATTATACTAATGTTGTCATGTGTTTATCTTATTATCTTCCCCTCTCTTCTCCTCTCTTATGTTTTTTAGTGTCTTGATTTTTTATTGTTTTGTACTTTAGTTTCATGAATTATACTTTTTTTTTTCATTTTTTTCCTCTTTTAGTTATTTCCCATTTTACCATTTTCCTCCAGCTTTAGTAGCTAGTAAGTTTCATGTCATAGGTTCTTTCCAGCATGGTTTTCATTTGTTTTAATTTTCTTGATATTACTCCATTCACCTCTTTCTCCCGTTTCTCTTTTTTATTTTTGCTTGCTTTCTATTTTTGTCAAGACTGCCCATTTATTTGTTTTTTTCTTCGCTCTGACTCTTTGTTTTTCATTTATTCACGCAATATGGTTTGTTTTTCATGTCGTACAAACTTACATCACAAGTATCATCTATTGGGGAAAATAAACTAAAACATGAGGGAGAAAACTGGTGACAAAAGGATATTCTGTGAAAGGGTCGGAGAGGGTGAGAAGAGGCTTAACTCCAAAATGTCACTAAACAACGACCTTTTTTAAAGGGAGAGATTTTTTTTAAAGGTTTTTACTCTTCTTTTTAATAGATTTTCTTTAAATGATTGTACATGTTGTCCTCATGTGCAAGGATATGGATCTGCTGATTTTACTTATACATTTTATTGCTTATTTTGTCATTCAATAGTTTTAATTATTTAATAAAATCCTAATAGTATAAATAATTTGTTTATTCTAGGTTATATTTTTAGTTTTTTACCCTTCAAAAATATTCATTTAAATTTGAGAATTTAATTTTAATTTCTATATAATCTGTATAACTTAGTTTTCAATTGCATAATTTTAAATGATGTTGCCATTAATATACATTAATGTATAATATATTTTTTAATAAATCGTTTCAAGTAAACTAAGGTTTGGAGGGTGCGATGGATAAATACATAAGTAAAAGCAAATGAGGAAAGAACAAAATTATTGATTCTAAAATTTAATTAAAAACTAAAAAAATTTAAAACCCTAATTTTAAAATATAATAAAATACTTACAATATAAGTTTAATTTTGAAACAAGTTAAAAATAAAATATCTTAAATAATGTCAAATTATTTTGTGAAGTTGTTAGTAATTTTTAATTTTAAATTCAGAAATCATAAAACCAAAAAGATATAAAATTTTGCAAATCTGAATTTATTATGTGAAATTAAGCTAAATATTGAGAGTTTAAATAAGTATTGCATACTAAAAATTAGAATAAATATTTAAATTTTATATTTAAAATAAAAAATATTTTAATACATGAAATTTAAAGATGAACTTCAAAAAACTCAAATCCCTAATATTTTAATTTTACATATACATGTAATAAAATATTTTTATTATTAGTTTATAGGTTAGGTTATTAAAGTTGGTTTGGATGGTTGAGTTTTCAAAGTATGGACTAATTTGTTGGAAGTATGGGTTTAAATGTTAGAGTCACGCGGAGGTGTCATTAAGGTCATGAGTCGAGATCATGTTGGCAAGAAGTTGGGTAGGAATGCCAAGGTGGAATGTTGAGTTGGTTCATCGTGTAGGATCATGGGGTTGTGCAATGGGATCATTGAGTGGGACGTTGAGTTGGTTCATCATGTAGGGTCATGGGATTGTGGGATAGGATCATGGGGTGGGATCATAGGGTAGGAACATGGTGTAAGGGCATGGGGAGGAGTGTTAGGCGACTTCGAGGGGGGGGGGGTCGAGGGGTGGGGGGCCTGTCTTTGGGGGGGCCATAGGGATGGAGTTGTATGTAGGGGTCACAATAGTGTTAAGGTGGGTCGAGGTGTGGTTGGGGTAGGGGTGAGTTGAGGTTAAAGTTGGGTGAGAAGTCGATCGAGGTTAGGTCATGCGCTGGGGTTGCCGTGGAATCCGAATTGGGATGCTAAGATGAGATCCGAATTGGGGTGATGGGATGAGATCCGGTGTTTGTTGAAAACAACCTTATATATATGCATTATTTAAACACTATCATTTATTTAATATTAAATTTTTTAAAAATATATTTTTCCTTTATTCATGATTTAAATTACTAATTTATTATAGATTAACATTTACAAATACAATTCCCCTTATCAAATATTCTACACAATCAAGTAATGCTAAACATTTATCCTTTTGGAAAATATTTATAAAATAATAATTATTAAAAAATAAATTTAAATTCATATATTAGTGAACATTTAATCGTTATAATTTTTTTTACAAAAAAAAACTTTTAGGTATTTATAAATAATTTAATTAAAAAATGTATGCATCATTTTTTAGTCCAGTGAGCTTGTTCTGATTAATGGAAAGTTATGTCGGTTATAACGGAGACACCATAAAAGAAAGGGTTTTGCTAGCTCTTCATTCATTTACCCAAGTACAACCGAGTTATTAGATCTTCAAATAAATAATTTGTTAAAGCTCTCTAAATTTTGATGTAAAGAATCAGTACTTGTACGTTATGAAACAAATATATCATTTTTTCAAGAATAGTGTATTAATTAGTAAATGCCTTCTGTGACTCAATTACTCATTAATTAAAAGATATTTCTGTAACGTTTTAAAGTGATTGGTCGAATAACAGGACTGAAAATCAGTTAAAAAAAATGTTATTTCCATCAGTTCCCTCCGTTTTGTGACAATTAAAAGATTTAGAAGAGCGTTCACTAATGCAAATTTTCTTGTTCTTGTATTACATCTGATGGATAGAAAACTTCAGGCTTAGATTGAAATATGTTTGTAACTAATCTGAGCATCAACAAATGGATGGAAACAATTAATGTTTTTTTCTTCTAAAGAGAGAGTAAGTTTCATGTCATGAATTGACAACACCTGATGATCAATGTGCTCTTAAGCGTCCTTATCCCCTTGAGTTAGTTGTTCGACATGTAGATTCTTCAGATTATGTCAAGTTCGTTCTTTAACAACAAGTAAGATAAGGATTGACCGGATTAGGAATCAGTAATGGGGTTTGGAAGTTGGAACCTAAAACATTCCCTTTAGTCATACTTGAGCCGCTCACCTCTTATCACACCTCTTTTCTTTTCTTTTGACCCGTCTTTCGTTTCCTCCGTAGAAGTGTACTGCAGGTATCTTCAACCTCATTAATTAATGAGCGGATAACGATGACTCATTAACCCTTATCACCTAAACATACTGCCAGTCAAATTTCATGTATGAAAAATCATCAAAAAAATCATAAAAAAGAGCTGGAAAACGCTGCACTAAGTTTCGTTTACATTTTTCGCATCATAATTATACAACACTAGGCCCCCACCCCCCCCCCCCCCCCCCCCCCCGCCCGGGCGGAACTGATCTTCGTTTCCGACATACTAGAGTGAGAAAAGACACCCCCCCCCCCCCCCGGATGTGTCGCCAGAGAAGGAAGAGTCGTGGTTTCGTGTTGGGTAAAAGTTCGTTTATTATAATATAAGCTCCGCCATGATGCATACTCCAAACCTCTCCACAGACTCGACACCATTCATTGCTCTCATGGCATGGTTTATCCGACCCATAGACTGGTACCCCTTCTTCATTATAAATCTGTGTAACGATAAGAGTAGACCGTTCCCCGATTCATACCATTTTTTTCTTTTCTTCCTTCTGTTACTTTACTTTTGTATCAACATTAATTCTAAAGTCTTCATTTTACAAGATGAGAGGAAAACACTTCCCACTTCTTCGTTTCCCAACGAAAACGTCGTCGAAAGCGGAAAAAGAGACGAGAGAGAGGGAGGAAAAAAAAAATTATTCAAAGAGGAATTTTTTTTTTTTTTTTTTTCTTCTTCTTACCATCCCCAAGCACGCGCGGTGTCCCCGACCGGTCTCAGTCTCAGCACGCGGCGGAGGGCTGTCGCGGGTGGAACATGTGCGCGTGGGGTGAGGACTGGGAGGCCGGGCCGCCGTCGAAGCCGTTGCCGCCGGGGGCTGCCGTGACGCGCTCGCAGCGCGGGCACATACTGAGCGTCGACGCCGGGAGTGGCTCCCGCGTGTAAGGGGAGATGACGGTCGGCGGCGCCACCCTCATCGACCGGAGCTGCTCCACCTCCCGCTGCAGCCTCCTGTTCTCCTCCGTCAACGACCCGAAGCACCGCTTCAGATACTCGCACTCCATCTCCGTCTGCTTCAGCTTCGTCCTGTGCCACCGGAACAACAACGACCAACGTTATTAAACTGCTCCTCTCCATATTCAAACGATCCCAACTCACAATTTTTTCCAGTTCTTCCCATTCCCCCCTGTTTTTTAATTTCTTATTTATTGAATTTGTTCGGATGAGATAAATATGAATAGACAGACCGAACTGGCCTGTCACGTGGATTGTCACCCGAAAAGCATCGGGCCGGAGACCCAGAGCCCCAGATTTTTCCTTATGGAGGTATCAGGAAGATCTCCGAGGCTGATTTGGTGGGTCCATCAACGGATGCCTATCCCTCAATCTCGGCCGTCGGAACAAAAAGAAAATGAGATATCGGAAAACGTCACCAAGGAAATATGCCACGTGAAGGGCGTAGATTTTCGATAGGTAATAGCGTCGAAAATACCTCGCTCGACGGTTCTGAAACCAGACCTCGACTTGGCGCGGCTTCAGCTTTAACTTCGATGCCAAGGCCTCCTTTTGCCGCTGCAGGCGCAACAAACAGAAGAAGAATATTAGTTTAATAAACAGAGATCTAGAGAGAGAGAGAGAGAGAGAGTGTGATGAAAACTGTGTTGAATCATGGATGGATTAGAGGCCGAGATCGAAATATCTTTACATGGTTGAGGGTTTGATTCTCTCGGAAGCTCTCCTCCAGCAATCTCGACTGTTCCCTGGTGAGGCGGAGTTTCTTGCGAGGGGGACCGTTGTCGTCGTCTTCGTCGCCGATCCCGATGAGAGATTCTTCGCCGCCGGAAGGGAGCTGATTGATGTCGAAGTCCTTCATGTAAGGACCACCGTCTTCGAAATCGACAGAAGACAAAAGCGTTAGGTGCGCGAATGGAAATAAAATTTTCAACGAGTCAAATGGCTGAAATAGGACGGCGACAGAGATTTTGAAGAGATAGATAGAGAGAGTTTTTTAAATGAAACACGCCAAGGAAGTGACGACTGAGGATTAATTAAAATCTCCGAAACGAGAAGCTGCAAGCCTGCAATTGCATGCTCATGCACACACTGATTAATTTATTTCGCGATCGAAATTAAACCTTCGGATTGTTGAAATGGATTTAGGAAAAAAATTTCTTTAAAAAAAAAAAAAAAGTTACGATCCAATCCAACGATAGTTCCTGAAGAAGGAAAGGACAAATGAAGAACGAAAAGAAAAATAAAAAAAGGAGCAAAAATCTGACTCGGACAATTTCTTTTGCCGAAAAGGGATCGTAAAGACGTGATGAAGAAGAAAACAAAAACTGTTAAAGCAATCCGCTTTTTATCCTCTAAAACTACTCGAGAGGAAAACGAAAGAAGAAAGTAAAACAACACAGAGATTGAAACGGATCGAAGACGTCGACGATGTCGAGGAAACATATGTACATATATAAAAAGTAAACAAAAATGAACAACAGGATCGATCGGTAGTTATATAAGTAACTCACCAGACGAATGAGGAGAAGAAGACGAAAGATATCCAGGCACGGCCATCGTTAGCTCCAAAGAGGAGAGGTTGGGCGAGGAAGGCAAGTCCGCCATTAAAATACGCAACAAGAGAGGAGCGAAAGCTTCGCGGGAGAGGGAGGGAAATGCGAAGCGGAGAGGGTGAAAAGGTTAAGAAGGCGTGAAATAAATACGGGTAAGACGGGGCGAGGTTCCCTAGGGTTTTGACTAGCGTCGTCATGTCAATAGGTTTTGACTGGTGGATCACTGACACGTGTCTATTGTCATGGATTAGTGTAGGAAAAACGCCGGCAGGTTTCCCGTTTAGTCGATGCTGCGTCGCCTTGTCGGCTTGCAGGTCCCCTCGCGAAATGATTGGCAACTCCGTATACCTCTACACCACTACAGTGTAATTACCAAAAATTAAAAAATTAAAATAAGCTCATTATAATATTATAATTAATTTATCTATAGTATAGTAACAATATAGTCCTTAATTAATATATCAGTTAAACTTAAAAAAGCTTTAAAGTCTAATTACTCTCACAAGTTTAGTGTCTCTTCCTTCTTTAACTCCCAAATCTTATCATTTTAATATAATTTAATAAAAAATTAAAATAATATATATCTGATATTCCTTGTCTACGATTTTTATTTTTTACCTTTTTAGATGAAAAATTACCTAATTATTGTGTTGGTACAAATATCTTATATATTTTAATGATCGTGGGAGTGGGAGGACAGATTTGCCCCTTTAAGGTAACTTTCCCGTTTTAATTACTTCTTTATAATTCTATTATGGCGTTATAATTAAGCGTCGTAATCCTACTCTTTAAGTAGCGGTTCACTGGCTTCATTTACTGGCTCGTATGCGGTACAAACATGTTGTGTTACACTTAATTAGAAGGCAGTTACCTTACCCAGGGCCCACTTAATGCGAGATGGGGGTCCGTTCGGGTCCGGCGAAGGAAACAAGGAAGGCCCACGTCGTAAATAAGTGGGGAACAGGTGTGGCCCACATGCCTCTCCACTCTCACCAGACGAGCTGCGACGAGTGACGTGTCATTTTCTCAAAGACCACGTGGCGTGGCTTGTCGTATAGGTGAGGTCCACGCGTGACTCTGTCTCGCTGCGAGTCAGCACCGAGTTAAGTCGAGGGGTTCGCCCGCGGAGGATGGAAGAACAGCAGCCGCGCGCACGTGGCGTGCACGGCCCAGCGAAAGAGATGGGTGGACCGTGGTCCGCGGGTTACGAGGAAGCGAACGCGGTCCAAGGTCCGGTAGTCCGGCTCACCGGGGTCCCCGGGGTCCCCGTGCACAGGCTTCTTAGTTTTTTCTCCTAATGTGGAAGATCGAAGTGAGAAGGAAACCCCCTCGAAGTCTTCTTCACTTGGAGAAAGGAAAGAAGAAAATCCAATTTTTTATTTTGAGATCGAAATTATTTTTCAGATTGGCACGTGGATCAAGGTGTGGCCGTCGAGTACAAATTGGGTTTTGTTTGTACGAGAGCTCTGCAGATGGCGCAGCGAGTGGTAACGATCTCATTATCTTCCATCGTTTCTTTCGCTTTTGGTACTCAGATCAACGAAGAGAGGTGAATGTGATCCATCCGTCTCATACTGAAAGTCTGAAAGTCTCTCTCTAGTGTCTTGTACTGATCGGCCGTGCGTGTTCGTTGGGAGGAAGCGTGGTGGTAAGCGCGCGTCAGAGGACACTAAAGTTAGCAATACGCCCACGCCCGGGAACGTAGATCCAGCTCAGAACTCACAAGGTAACCATTGACCATAGTTAAGAGCTTCGTGATTAGAGTAGACGGGGAACACGACTTGGCCTGCGCACGGTTCGTGTTGGTAAAAGGGAACGCAATGAAGGGTCGTTTGTACAAGGAAGGCGACAAAAATATCAAATCTGTTCGACGAAATGCCGCAGAGGGAAACGAGGCGTGGCCGGGCAAGGGGTATGAGATATGATGTTGTTTGCGAATGAAAAGCTCATCAGTAGTAGGATCAGACGATCAGTCTCCCTTCCCCGGCAATTAAAGCTCACTCGAGCTCCTCCTAATTAAAGTACCTGTTGACTACTCGCCTTGATTTGTTTAGTATCTCCGAGGCAAAAGTCCCTCTGTTTTGTCTTTGGAACAGTGTCCGGTAATCTCTCTCTCTTTTGGTGCTCGACCCACCTTTTTTGTCGCGCGAAAGGTGGAGATTGTAATTGGGCCGGCGACTGCATCATTGTGTTGGGTTGGGGGTAATAACTAGTAATAACCTAAGAGGTTGGTGTAATTGGCTTAGGGTGACCAACTGGAGCTCAACTGCTCTGCCCGACATGTCTCACTTGTGGGTTCAGAGAAAAGCAGTAAGAACTTGCTGTTTCAACAAGAAGACATTCCACCGACAGAGTGAGGGTGTTTGATCTGGACTGCCTTCTTTCTTTCTTCTGGAGATTTTACACAGTACGTTTGGTGTTTCTTTCTGGTGTGTCATGAGGACTTAGAAGGCTTTTAAGGAGCGGCTAAGTAAATTGATGATCATTAATGTCCTTGTGCTTGTGATGAGGATAGATATTGAACATTCGACAATCTTGGGCATTTAAGAGGAGCCTGGATCCGCTGGCCATAGGTAGCCACAGCGAATCACGGGGCATTGGACCTCATGTGCAGCGCTCAGTTGGCGCCCCGTGATTCGCTGTGGCTACCTACAATATGGCCAGCGGATCCGGGCTCATTTAAGAGTGGCTTTTTTTTAAAAATAATTTAAATAATTAAAATTTACACTTTTGACATAATTTTAAACTTATTTATAAAACTAATAATTTCAACATTTAACCAGCTTTGACTGGACACATTGGCGACACGTGCATTATTGTTGGCGTGTTGCTAAATTTTTTTTAACATAAATTAAGCCGGTGTCTACAAAAAATTAAAAAGAGAGAGCCGGCTTCACTTCAATTTTTTTTTTTTTTAAAAAAACCATTGGTGGCATCAAAATACCGCCATAACTGAAAACAAAGAGGCAGGTTCTAAAAGCCTCCTCTCAACATTTAAACAAAATTTTTCGTTCAGTTCTTCTCTTGAGACAGTAAAAAAGATTGAAAGAGGGGCGTCTTCGAATGACTGTCTTTTCGTCCCTAGTGAAGTGAGAAGGAGATGTGCTGACAATGGATAAATTAACATCCAAACTTTAAAAATTGTTTAAGTGTAGACACGCAGATTTTATAAGCCGTCTTGCTTATTTTAGTAGCGACAACATCGAAATGCTGCTACTACTCTTTTTTAAAAAAAAATTTAAATTTTAGAGACCCTCTTAATTTTTTATTATGTGTTGTTATCTTTTTAATTTTTTGTTGTTGGCAGCATTTGGATGCCGCCAATGTGTTTTGTTTTAAAAAATTTTTGGCGACATGCTGGCTGTCGCTAATGTTTCATTTGATCAACGTGATAAAAGATGGTCAATTGTTGAAAGTGTTATTTTTAGAAATAAATTTAAGTTGTTATTAAATTTGTAAATTTGTATTTTTTATTAATTATTTAAAAAAAATCTTTAAGAGTTTGCCTTTTTTTGGGTAGGGAGGCGTTAAAGCATGAGCCAGGAATTTTTTTTTTTGGGGCCAAAAATAAAATGTAAAAATATATAATATAATATATAATACAATATATATTATATATATTATATATATTCTCTCCTCTCTTTCTCTCTCCCTCTCCCTCTCTCTCTCTCCTCCTCACTCTTTCTCTCTCTCTCTCTCTTTATCTCTCTTTCTCTCTCTCTTTCTCTCCTCCACTCTCCTCTCTCTCTCTCTCTTTCTCTCTCTCTCTCTCTTCCTCTCACTCTCTCTCTCTCTCTCTCTTTCTCTCTCTCTCTCTCTCTCCTCTCTCCTCTCTCTCTCTATCCCTTTCTCTCTCTCCTTCTCTCCTTTTCTCTCTCTCCTTTCTCCTTCTCCCTCTTTCCTTCTCTCTTTCCTTCTCTCTTTCCTTCTCTCTTTCCTTCTCTCTTTCCTTCTCTCTTTCCTTCTCTCTTTCCTTCTCTCTTTCCTTCTCTCTTTCCTTCTCTCTTTCCTTCTCTCTTTCCTTCTCTCTTTCCTTCTCTCTTTCCTTCTCTCTTTCCTTCTCTCTTTCCTTCTCTCTTTCCTTCTCTCTTTCCTTCTCTCTTTCCTTCTCTCTTTCCTTCTCTCTTTCCCTCTCTCTTCCTTCTCTCTTTCCTTCTATATATAATATTATATTTTAAATTGGGTTCTCTCCTTTTGCCTAACCCTATATCAGGGTTTAGGAAATATTTGGGGATTCAGGCCCCCCCTATTTAAGATTCTTCAGATTTGGGGATTTAGGATTCATTCAGGATTTCTTCTGGATTCAGATTCTGATCGGATTCAGGATTCATGATTCAGGATTCAGGATTCAGGATTTAGGATTTAGGATTCAGGATTCAGGATTCAGGATTCAGGATTCAAGATTCAGGATTCAGGATTCAGGATCCCAGGATTCGGGATTTGGATTTAGGATTCAAGATTCCAGGATTCAGGATCCAGATCCGTGATTCAGGATTCAGGATTCAAATTCGTGATCCGTGATTCAGGATTCGATTCAGGATTCAGGATTTAGGATTCAGATTCGATCCATGATTCGTGATTCAGGATTTGTGATTCAGATTCAGGATTTGTGATTTAGGATTCAGGATTTAGGATTTAGGATTTATTTAGGATCCGTGATCCAGTGATTTAGGATTTGGGGCCCAGGATCCAGGGGCTTTGATTAAGGATTTAGGTTTTTGGATTCAGGATTTAGGATTCAAGATTCAAGGATTCAAGATTCAAGGATTCAGGATTCAGGATTCAGGATTCAGGATTCAGGATTCAGGATTCAGGATTCAGGATTCAGGATTCAGGATTCAGAATTTAGGATTTAAGATTCAGGATTTAGGTTTCAGGATTCAGGATTTAGGTTTCAGGTTTCAGGATTCAGGATTTAGGTTTCAGGATTCAGGATTTAGGATTCGGGATTCAAGATTCGGGATTCAAGATTCAAGGATTCAAGATTCAAGATTCAGGTTTCAAGTTTCAGGATTCAGGATTTAGGTTTCAAGATTCAGGATTTAGGATTCAGGATTTAGGATTTAGGATTTTGAATTCAAGATTTCGAATTCAGGATTTAGGATTCAGGATTTAGGATTTAGGATTTTGAATTCAAGATTTCGAATTCAGGATTTTGGATTCAGGATTTCGGATTCAGGATTTCGGATTCAGGCAGGCAAAATACATCAAGCTGTTGGTTTTACTATACTTTGCAGAAATGAAATGGATAGAGACAACAATTGCGAGTAGTAATTAGTGAGGGCAATTAGTGAGGCGTCTGATAAGCCGATAACAACGATTTCTTTTCGGCACAAGGACCTAGATGTTGACTACCTTGGGGGGGTTGAGGCCGTGAAGGAGACAAAGGGAAGAAAAAATGGTACGCTTGTCCCAACTCTTTTGATCATTGTCCACTGCATGAGGTTCTCGGAAGAGGACAAACGCACCCTTCCGGCAGGAAAATCATTCTGACAAGCGCCATCTCTCCACTGTCTTTCCACCAGCTGACACTGTCCTTCTCCTTCCCTTTCTTTTCATGCATCACCCACAATACTCTCTCTCTCTCTCTCTCTCTCTCTCTCTCATTAATTTTCTTCCTTAGCTTATGTTATAATCACTAAAGAATTGTAAACACCACACTTCAATTGTTGTGATTAGCACAATCAATAAGAAATTCCATCGACCCAATGCACCACATTGCAACTAAAAGTCTATGGCAGCATTTCGCTAGCCTTTTTAATAAAAAGAAGTTAAAACACACACACACACACACACACACACACACACACAACTATTACTGTAATTAACTGTAATTAAGAACGGCTATTTCCTACAAAGAGTAGCTTTTAGCCTCCAAAGAGCTTACGCAAACGCGCTCAATGAGTTCTTTCTTATGTTAGTCCTAAGGAATATTGGTCCATCATAAAAGACGGGTCTTTCATGCCGAGCCAAACAGGAGTTTCCCCGAGTGTTTTTAGAGAGATCACTTGCGACTAGGAAGACCATGTGAGAGACGATGAGATGTCGAGCTCCAAAACATTACAGCAATATGGGATAGAAAATCAGAAAGCAGAAATCAGAAAGCGAAAAGCTGGTGATATATATATATATATATATATATATGTTATATTGACTATACATATTACATATTCACATACTATATATTACTAACAGTACTTCTTCCGAGTTCGATAGCAGAGAGAGAGAGAGAGAGAGAGAGAAAAACGACGGTCCATATACACAGGGCTCAGCGGCGTTTAGTGGCGGGCTCCTTCATGGCGTTGAAGTAAACGGTGGCAACGGGAAGCCCAAGCCCATATAGTTGGGCGAAATCCCGGGTCTTGAAGTTGCCGCGTCCGGACGGTTCCTCCACCCCGATTCCCGACTGGGTCCCCTGTTGGAATAGCACAAACACGTAGCGATGGATGCCCACCGGAGGCTGAGCCCCCATGTAGCGGAGGATCTCCTTTCCTGCGTTTAAATCAGACAAAATAGCATGTTAGGCCCACTCGTTTCGCGGATGCCATGTGGCAGGGTCCCCGCGGCGGCGGCCATCTCCCTTCTCCTCACAGAGGATGAGGCACACGTGGCGCACGCAATACGAACCAAGTCATACGGCTGGTCTGTGTGTAGTTCTGGAATTTTGGCGAAGAAAGCCGTCGCCTGAGAGGGAGAGGAACTCGCGGCGGCGTAAAAAGAAACTACGATTTTTTATTTTTTATTTTTTAAATTTTTTAAAGCTTTATTGACATTTTGGCGAACTATTGGATAGATAATAAGGAATTAAAAAAAAAAAAAAACAAAAAGTAAGAACAACAGTATACCAGGCAGAAGATCCATGTGAACTAATTAAGGATTAAAATTTAAAATTATTTACCTCGGGAAGGGTCAGATCCCCCGGGAATGTCCACGACGATCCTGCACAATTAAACCCAAAAAGAAGTCATTTAACGAACCAGAGATGTAAATAAAAACGGCGTCTTTTCTGTTTCTCATGGTCGATCGGAGGCACACGAAGCAGTTCCAGAGTCGCAGATCAGACATTTAATTTAAAATTTGTGCATGCATCCGTGATCTTATAATCAACTTAATTAATTATAGCTCGTAAAATTTAAACGGCCGGAATCTCTGACATCATCCTCGTCAACCTCGAAACCGTCACGAAGCTGGGTGGGTGATTTGGCAGTACATACATATACTACTCTGCTGCTACCCAGATATTCCGATCGTTTTATTCGGAAGAATATATACATATATAAATACATATTCAGAGTTCAGGACGAGATCGATCGAGCGAGCGAAGAAGTCTAGTAAGAAACAAAATACCAATGGACCCATTCCCGCAGACTCGGCTCGCTTGGACTCGGTGCGTCTGGATCCACCATCACCTACACATTCGGAAGACGCGCACGGTAATTAATTGGTACTAGATTTTAATCAACAATTAATCATGGATCAAGTCCTTCGTTGCGCGCGCCTGTGCGGAGAAGGAGCGTGGAGGGATAGCAGGAAGGAGATGTATATATGATGATCACCAGAGTGTAGAGATCGGAGGGTTTGCCGGAGATTTGAACGGTGGGAGGCTGTGCGGTGGAGGAAGACTTCATGACGCAGCCGTTGCTGATGCGCTTGGAGGAGTAGTAAACGGACATGGAGACGGAAGGCACGAACATGTCGATCACGTCGCCTATCACCTTCCCCACCACCAAAGGATCTATCGAAGCCGCCATGGATAGATATGAGATCGATCTTTTCTTCACCCAAAGTTTCAGAAGAAATCCTGATCACACCCCTAATTAACGAACAAGGAAGAGGAAGAGGAAGGGCTTGGGTTGGTTTCGGGTGGCGAGAGGAAGCACATGCAGTGCGCTGTGCGGAGAATGCCGAATTTCGCATGCAAGAGACGAGGGTAACGAAGGCGGGCAGGGGAAGGTCGTCCCACGTGTTGCCTTCACGAGGGTGACAGACGCCGCCCTCCTCGGTCTTCTAGCACGCGCGTCACGAGCGCGGACAAAATTCTGTTTTGGCTGCCTCCCCTACCCATAATGGCTGCCTAACTCTGATTACTCTTATTAATTGATTTTTAATTAAGATCTTCCTCCACCAATAGAAATTTACAAGTACATCGATCTCCTCCCCCATCAATGTTATGAGACTCTTTATGTGCAGCTCGTGGTCCTTGTTATGAAGTTAAGTGGAGATACACATGTTGGCCACCACCGAATGACCTAACACGCTTACTATACTTCAACTTTTTTGGTTTAATTATCTAGTGCTGTCAACCAGATTGCAAGACGTCATATCATTTTAATAAGCGAAGCTAAAATATAAAATTTAAATTCGAACGAGGCTAAAAGACAATATTTGAGGTTAATATACTTGCGCCAGGCCAAAATATAAAATTCGGGGTTAAAATACAACATTCTAGGCTAAAAGACATACTTAATTGAAGATTCTCTCCCTTGAACAAGATTTGCTACTAATAAAAATGCGTGCAAAAAATCTTTAAATTCCATAACTTTGCTTAAAAGCGTTATGGAATTTAAAACCCTATTATAAACCCTAAGATGTAGTTATTGTTGAATTTCAAGTATATATGTAAATTTTTATGGAGTTAATTTATAAATGCAAACATGAGTTCCAGACGTTAACCTTCGCATTAGGAATTTCTAATATGACCCTGGTTCACTTCTAATGATATTTGGTTCAACAAACTTTAAAAAAAAAGTGTCCATAAAGAACACATCATAAAACAATGACTGGCATTTTATGCATATCAGTACTATAGCTAGTTCCATATGTACCTGATAATCGATGATCGAATGTCTTTGCCACTATCAACACCTGTCCGGATTTGTTATGCCCATCACAAGGGACTTCCGGACAGGTTGATAGTGGCATAGGTACAACCAGTGTTATCAAACCTGGCCCGGTTCAACCGGTTTGGATTGGATTCGGTCTCTTTTTCGGGTTGAATACAACAAAACCCGGCCAAAGTTAAAAACCCGTTTAACCCGGACGGGTTTTGCGGTTTAACCGGTAACCCTTCAACCCAGCAGACAGGTCAAAACTGCGGGTCCAGCACATAGCCGCACGGAAAAATAGGAGGAAGAAAGAGAAGAAAGAGAAAGAAGAGGGAGATAGGAGAGAAAAAAATGGGAAGAAGAAAAGGAAGAAGCAAGAGAAGACGAAAGAGAAGAAACAGAGAAGAAAAGAGTGGGAGGAAGAAAAAGAAAAGAAAGAAAAGAAAGAGAAGAAGGAGAAGAAGGAGAACAAGAAAGGGAAGAGAAGAACAGAAGAAGAGGCTAGGAAGAAGAAGAGAGAAGAGGCAAAGAAGAAGGAGAGAGAAGAGGCAGAGAGAAACCTACCTTTGTTGGGTTTCTAGGCTTCGTCGGTTTGAGGAGGGAGATTTTTTCTTGGAGCGAGAAGAGAGCAAGGGCTAGGTTTAATTAAATGCTGATGTCATGCTTATGTCCGCACGGTTCAACCAAAATAACCCACCGGTTGAACCGTTTTAACCTGACCCGACCACTTTTATGGGTCACTCTCCAAGTCGGGTCTGATACCCACCTCTCGCTGGCCGTGCAATACATGTCACACTGAGTCGCACAAAGCCCACACCTACAAATACCATGGGTTAAAATACAAGGGTGCCATGAGACGCTACACCCACCCAAACCCGGGCCTACTTTGTATGGAAATAACTAGATTTTTGAGTCTTCACACCTAAATACATGTAAAAATGATCTCAGGATCCGATAAGTTATTATAACCCTAAGATGTGGTTATTGTTGAAGTTTAAGTATGTACATGTATGCACCAAAATGTGCACGGCCCAAATTCGATGAGTCCATCAACCCACCGATCCATCAAACAACGATCGTGGGTAGGCTCTATTCATCCTCAAGGATCATCGTTGCAGCCCATCGCGAAGTCCAGTCGCATCGTCACGTCATCGACACAGTCGACGTCTTCGTCAGCAGAAACGGTCGAAGTCGGCGTTACGTCGGATGCTTCATCGACTCATCGCCCACCTCAAAGCAATCCACAACCCGTCTCGGTCTTTAACGGAAGGAGAGAAAGAGGGGCCACGATCCTGGTCTCCCTCCTCCCCTCTTCTTCCTCAGCGTCACCAGCAGAAAAGAGGATCACGATCCCCTTCCCCAGCGACATCTCTCACGGACCGCTACAAATAGCCGAAGTTCCCCGCCCCTGGGGTGAAGAAAAAATGATTCGAAGGATATCCCGACGAGTGAAGAACTCTCTCCCTCTCTCAAACCGAAGGACTCAAATTCCTTTTTTAGGAGAAGCTCTCGCTCCACGAGATTCTGTCAAACCATCGGCCAAGCAATTAGTGGATTCGTCGCTTCTACAGTTCAACCGGAGCAGCTCTACACGTTCACGGCAGCGTCACAAGTCGATACACGCGGAGCACAAATACCTCCGTCCGACCGACAAAAGCCACAATAGATCGTGCACACTCGCTCTTGCGACTTGAGTTCGACGTTCGTTCGTTCGCGAAAGCTTTGACTTCACCAACAACATCACGGAGATCGAATCGGAGGAAGCATAGGAGACTGTACTTCGCATCCCTTGATACTGAAACACACAAATTGTAACACAAAAATTCTCTGTTATTAATCGACATATTCTCTCTCGGTCGCCTCTTTCAAGGACCGGGCGGATTTTCGGTGAAACAGATTTAGCACGCCGGTGGGACCTTTCCTACCTCTCATCTCCTTCTCCGCCCAACAAAAAAAAAAACTCCAACCTCAGCCATGGCCGATGCGCCAACAACGGCAACAACAACAACAACACCAACAACAGGGCAAACAAACGCCTCCTCGAAGCTTCGGCCAGCCACGCCCCATCAGGATCGCAAGCTCGACCACCGGAGCTTCGAGGATCGGCCGTCGCATCTCCGCCAACGTCCGGCAAGCTCCGACATCCCCTCCACCTGCCACACGCCCACTTACAAGGGCTCGGCGAGAAAGCTTGTCCACCGGACAAGCTCCATTTATCTTGACGCCGCCGCCTCAACTTCCGTGTTAGGTGCCTCGGGCTACCGCGGCCTCAATCAAACCAATCTGCGGCCAAACCGATGCGGCGATGGCCAAACCAACATATCTCGGCTGTCGCCGCTTCACCTCCTCCTCAGCCGATTAACAGCCCGGCGCAGTCACCGCCCGTCCGCGAAGAAGTTCCATCGTTCCCACTTTGGTGCAGCGATATGAACAAAGCGGGGGCATCTCTTCCCTCTCCACGGCAAGGACACACTCTGTGCCAACTTCCACTGTCCAAAGAACATCATCCACAGATAATTCACCAGTCGTCATGGTCTCCCATGACCTTTTGGCTGCACTCAATGCAGCAGCTGGTCCACCACCCCTCCGCTCACCTCGCCGACAGACATCAGCGATCTCCCCTACCGCCACATCGCCCATCTCACCTCACCGATTTTCACCAGTGGCTGCTACTACAAGCCAGTCACCTCCCAGAGCCACTGTCCACAATCAACATGCGACCGACCTTCCTGAACGGTCCCTCACAGCGACCATCTCCCCGATGAAGCCACCAACGACGGCTTCATATCTTCAAGTTGTGTTAGGGACAAATACTCCGACGCAAACTGCCAAGGTAGCGGCAATGACAACTTCGACTAAGACGATTGAAGAACAGCTTGCGAAATGCAGGCTGCACCGAAAAGCAAAGCGAACAACTCTAGCATTATAAAGATCGCATGAATCTGGCTGCTCGCGATGCCCAACTCGCAGCTCGCAATGATCAAATTGCGAAGATGTTTGAACGGCTTGAGATGGGCACAACCACCAATAACACCGGTGGCGTCTCTCAAGAAGTCGACCGAAATCGGCCGACTACAAGCGCCTCAGCCGAGCTACCGCAAGAAGATCCTTCTTCTGACGACGAGCTGCCGCCCGTCGCTCCAGTGGCCATCCACAGAGGCCGACCAGAACTGGATCCGTCAGCTCTCACACTAGATGCTATTACAGAGCTCATCAACCGTGCGGTACGAAACAGCGCGGGCGACCACAAATCGATGCGCCTACAAGAGACCGTACACACACCGAGGGATTCAGAACATCCCGATGCCGATCGGCTATCACCCTCCCAAGTTTCAACAATTTAACGGCGACGGTCACCCAAAGCAACACGTCGCCCACTTCATAGAGACGTGCAACAATGTCGGCACCGATGGTGACCTGTTGGTGAAACAATTCGGCCGGTCGCTGAAAGGGAACGCTTTCGATTGGTACATCGAGCTCCCTCAAGAGTCTATTGACAGTTGGGAGCAATTGGGCGAGAACTCCTCAGCCGATTCTACAAGATTTTCGGCGACTTTGTAACACTGGTCGAGATTGCCAATCTTAAACGAAAAAAAAGGCGAAAAAAAAGTGGTCGACTACATCAACCGGTGGAGGAACCTGAGCTTAAATTGCAAAGAAAGCTCAAATCTTTCTCTCGAAGCGAAATAGAGATGTGTTCACGGGAATGCGATGGAACCTCCTCTCGCTACATACTGAGCGAAGGCGAAAAGATTTCCGGAGCTCGCAAATGAAGCTCACAATATGGAAAACTTAATAGAAGAACGAGGAGAAGAAGGATCCTCTTCTTCCGACCCTCGCAAAAAAAGGAAGGCACCTGCTGCGATCATCAAAGAAACGAAAGAGAAATCAAAATCCTCTTTCGCGACAAATACTGTCGAGCCAATCAAGGTCGGCAGTAAGGTCAAGCAGACTTACCTCCCACGACAATTGACGGGAGGTTTCAAGAAGCTGACGCTGGAAGAACGACAGGCAAAGACATATCCCTTTGCCGACGCCGACGTCCCCATCATGCTCGATCAGCTGCTGGACAATCAACTACTGAGGCTGCCAGAAATCAAAAGACCTGGCGACCAATCCAAAAGCAAAGATCCCAATTTTTGCAAATACCATCGACTGGTTGGGCACTCGACGGAGAAATGCTTCGTCTTGAAGGACCGTATCATGGAGCTAGCGGCGCAAGGCCGTATTGAAATCGAAGGAGCTCAAAACACAGCCTCCTCATATGCCATCTCCATCCGATCCGAAGTCGAACCAGCTAACTCAGCCAAACAAGAAGAAGGCCACGAAGAAGGAGTACCGACCAAAGCCCGGTTCCTCCAAATGACCTCACAACAACAGGCACCACCGCTAAGGTCGTACCAAAACCGCACACCCGTGAACAAGCTGCAGCCGACGCAGGGGTGGATCTTGGTCACCGGAGAAAAGAAGCCTATTCGAAAATCGAACCGGCACCGGGCGACCATCAAAACAAAAGCAAAACGGCCAAACAAAAAGAGCCGCGAAAACGCCAAAGAAAAGCTCTCGGGACTGACGCCCGGGGGCAAGCAAAAAGAAAAGAAGACCCGCCACACCGGCGGAGTTCTTCCCGGCGGAGTTCCTCAGCCTCCAGCAATGGTGGCAACCTGTTCGACAGCTCCTCCCGAAAGCAGGCAGCGCGTAAAGACAAAGGCAAACGACCGGTTGTCGAATGCGATGACCTCGAAATGTCGCTAAAACAGATTTCGCCGCTGAACAAGATAGAAGACGACCTCAACCTGGAAATTCGGTCGAGAAAAGCCTTGATTCGAATTCTGGACAAACCTGGGGAACTCGAAGCCAAGCTCGAGATGCTGCTCATGAGGAAGCACGACTTGCCAAAGGTCGGGCTGACTCCGCCTTACGGAAAGGAGGAGGAAGATGCATTATCTCCACCACAACTCGCCAAAGCAGAACAAGCACTCGCGGTAACATGCCCTCCGTGCATTACATTTCGAGAAGAGGATATACAATTGGGGACAAAAAATCACAATAGACCGTTGTTCGTCTCCGGTTACATCATAGACCAGAAAGTCAATCGTATGCTCATTGACTGTGGATCCGCAGTTAACATTCTGCCGATTCGCACCATGAAGGACGTTGGCATCTCTGCTGGCGACCTCTCTCCAAGCTCTCTTCTCATCCAAGGTTTCAATCAGGAGGGACAGAGAACGCCCAGAATGATTAGTGTCAAGCTACACATAGGCGACATGGTGGCGAAACTCCTTTTCAAGTTATCGACTTCGAGGACCTCATACAACCTGCTCTTGGGTCGACCGTGACTTCACTCTAATGGAGTTGTACCATCCACACTCCATCAATGCTTTAAATACCGGGAGAACGGCGAACAAAAGACGTTATGCGCCGGCGAAAAGTCCGTTCCACGAGGGCGAAGCATGTCGTTCGCAGATGCCAAATATTATCGACAACCAAACCGGCACTTTGGTCGAACCAGGCAGCAAACATCGAGGACACTCCGACGCAGGCTACATCGTCAAAGCCACCAATGCAAGCCGAGGCGCCTAAACAGCCATCACAAAATACAGCTTCAAAGCAAACTCCGGTGCAAATTACGCCCATCAAACAGAACCGACTCAAGTCGTGCTTCCAAAGCAGCCCAGCGTGACGACCAACCGCACAAGGCCACAAATCGGTCGCAATCAATCCTACACCAAACAACGCAGCATACCCATCTTACGGTACATCCCGCAATCACAAAGGAAGAAAGGCGAAGCTCCTCCGTTGCTCGTCACAAAAGTCAAAGTCCCGACCCGCCGCCGAAAAAAGTCCGCCTCTGCCAAAACTAGAGGAAGCGTCGTGGAAGCGGTTCCCAAACCAACAGCGAGTTCACGGCTACACGCTCAAACGAAGGCTTCGACCCCAACGCTTATCGACCGATGGCCGTGAGCCGGGGCAACCTTACGAAGGATCAAATTCATGCAAAACCACTGTCACTCTACCAGTTCTCACTCCGAACGGGAGAAATTGAGGAACAAAGGCCAACGAATCGACCAAGGTCGTGCAGGTCTCGGCTACTGAAAAACAAAAGCCAATCAAAATCTACACCGCCAAACGAAACTCATCAAAATAACCAGGAAGGGTTCGCAGATGTAAATCAAGTATCGGTCGGTCAAACTCGACGTAAAAAGAAAGATACGCCAAAAACCGGTGGTTATTTATACCCTGAGAGCAGCCATCGCCTGAAGCTCGAGCATATGATTCGGTCATGGTAAACCATATCTCCATCTCTGGCGGCGATCAAGAAGAAGAGGATTTCGTTTTGAAGGAAGCTCCGCCGAATTCGAAGAAGGAGGCCAAGCAACCGTCGGCAATTAAAGAAAATTGATTTGGGAACGGCGAAGACCCGAGACCAACATTCCTCGGTTTCACCGACGGCCAAGAAGAAGCTGAATACATCGCGACCGCTCCACGAATACCGAGATATATTTGCGTGGAGTTACACGAGAGATGCCAGGCCTCGACCCACGAAGTCGCAGTTCATAAATTGGCGGTCCATTCCTCTGCTCGACCAGGTCAAGCAATCGCAATGACGGTTCCGACCAGAATTGGTGCCGGAGATCGAAAAAGGAGGTCGACAAATTGATAGCGACAAATTTCATCGAGAAGTGAAGTACCCGACCTGGATTGCCAACATCGTCCCAGTCAAGAAGAAGACTGGCCAAATCCGGGTCTGCGTTGACTTTCGTGACCTGAACAAAGCGTGTCCAAAGGACGACTTCCCTTTGCCGATAACGGAGCTAATGGTCGACGCGACGACGGGTCATGAAGCTCTATCCTTCATGGACGGCTCTTCCGGCTACAATCAAATCCGGATGGATCCGAAAGATGAAGAACTCACTGCATTCCGCACACCAAAAGGCATCTTCATTACAAAGTGATGCCATTCGGACTCAAAATGCTGGTGCGGCGTATCGAGAGCAATGCAGAATATATTTGACGACTTCTTGCACAAACGCCAGTCCGAATGCTATGTTGACGACCTGGTGGTGAAGACAAAACAGAGGTCGGACCATCTTCTCGACCTTAGAGCAAGTGTTCGAAGCGGCCGCTGAGACGGTTTCAACTCAAAATGAATCCGTTAAAGTGTGCTTTCGGGCCACTTCGGTAAATTCTTGGGTTTCATTGTGCATCACGCGAGGGGATCGAAATAGACCAGTCAAAGATCGATGCCATCCAGAAAATGCCAGCCCGAAACGCCTCCGAGCTCAAGAGTTTTCAAGGCCACTTGGCTTATATCAGGCGTTTCATATCCAATCTTGCCGGAGATGCCAGCCCTTCAACGACTGCTCAAGAAAGAAACGCCATTCGAATGGGATGAGTCATGCCAGAATGCCTTTAACAATATAAAGGCATACCTTACCAAACCACCATGTGCTTGTCGCGACCGACCGACCGGGTCGGCGCCCATTGTTGCTCTATATCGCAGCACAAGAAGGATCCGTCGGCGCTCTGTTGGCTCAATGCGGCGACGACAACAAGGAACGCTCCCTCTATTACTTGAGTCGAACGTTGGTGGGTGCTGAACAGAATTATACACCCATCGAGAAGACATGTCTGGCGCTTGCCTTCGTTGTTCAAAAGCTCCGTCACTATCTTCTGGCACATTCGACGAAACTCATCTCGAGAGCCGACCCGTTGAAGTACATTATGTCGCGACCAATTCTCTCTGGTCGACTGGCAAAATGGGCACTGCTCCTCTCCGAATTCGAGATCAATTTCGTGCCACAACGAGCAATCAAAGGGCAAGCACCGCCAACTTCCTGGCCGACCACCCGGTACCTGCTGAATGGGAATTAACAGAGGAATTCCCGGATGAGGAGATCTTCCCCGTCGAGGTGCTCCCTCCTTGGGAAATGTACCCGACGGTGCAACACGAAGAAGCGGAGCCGGCCGAGTCTTGTTCGTTTCACCCGAAGAAGGACCTACTCCCATACTCGTTAGTGCTTACTCAAGCTTGCTCGAACAACGGCGCAGTATATCAAGCCATCCTTTTTGGGCTCGGCATGGCTGTCGAAAATGCAAATACCACAGCTACACATCTATGGCGACTTCGGCTCTGGGCCATCAAGCAACTCACGGTAATTCGAGGTAAAGAAACCTGAACTCGAGCCATTTTGGAGACAAGCTAGAGAACTTCTGGCCCAAATCCCGGAAGCATCACTCCATTTCGTCCCTCGCCCGAGAATGGGCCAGTCGACGATTAGCCGGGCATCGCAGCCAGTCTGGCACAATTCGATCAGCTGCCAAGCGAAATCCCCATTTGCGAACGTTGGGTAATTCCTCCCCGGACGAGGGGACGGAACAGAGGAAGAGCAAACGAGAAAAGATAGAGGAATCCTTCCCTATCTCAGCCAGGTCAAAACGGTTCGAGACTGGCGCGAGCCTATCGCTAACTTCTTCGCCACGCGGCACACTTCCCGTCGACCTGCGAGAACGAAGTCCAGATTCGCAAGCAGCCCCAAAGTATGTTTTCATCCACGATATACTTTACCGGAGGTCGATGAAGGTCTCGCTTCTTCGTTGCCTATCAAAGGAAGAGGGGTTACAAGTCCTCAAAGAGACACACACGGTGGGATCTGTGGGCGCACCAAGCCGCCCAAAACTCCATTTGCAAACCAAACGACTAGGCTATTACTGGCCGTCGATGCTCGGGGGCGCCATCGAAATGGCTCGAACCTGCAAAACGATTGCCAGCTCCATGCCGATTACATACACCAAGCGCCGAACCACTTCACCCGACCGTCGCATCATGGCCATTCGAGGCTTGGGGATGGACATCATTGGTCCCATCTCTCCTAAGTCCGACTCCGACCGGCAAGTACATCCTAGCTGCCACCGACTACTTCTCAAAGTGGGCTGAAGCTGCTGCTTACCGAGAAGTGAAGGCTGCGACCGTCCGTCGACTTCATTCGAACACAAATCATCTATCGATATGGAGTTCCCGGTATATAATGACGGACAACGGTGCGCCATTCAAAAACAAAGTCATGGACCGTTTTTTGCGAAAAATTTCGCGATACAACAACGGACCTCAACCGCTTACAATCCGCAGCCAACGGACTAGCGTAAGCTTTCAACAAGACGCCTCAGAAGATCTTAAAGAAAACCATTGGCCCAACAAAAGAAGCTGGGGCGAAAAAAAACTGGGTGAAGCCCTATGGGCATCTGAACGCCGTTCAACGCCAACACGATCAACTCCATATTCGTTGGTCTATGGCACCGGCGGTACTCCCTCTCGAAGTACAACTCCGCCTCTACAAATTGCAATGAGAGAAGGGCGACGACGGAGGAATGCGCTCAGCTGCGATTAGCGAGCTTGAGTCACTTTCGATGAACAACGACTGAAGCACAACAACGACTTCGAGTGTTACCAATCTCGCATGACCGAGCCTTCAACAAAAAAAGGTACGACTCAGGTCATTCCGTAAAGCGACCTCGTGCTTGCGGTTCGAAGGCCTATGCTCTTCACGAGCAAAATCGGGGCAAATTCACCCAAATGGGAAGGACCCTACGTCGTGCAAGAAGCCTATACGAATGGCGATACAAGCTCGTCCATCGCAAACGGGTCTGAGCTGCCGATAATAAACGGTAAATTCCTCAAACGGTTTTTTCCATGAAGAAGGCAGCAAAGAAAAAAAAGAGGAAGAAGAAAACGAATTCGACTTCTCATTGCAAAAAAAAAAAAAAAAAAATTTTGTAATGGGAACGCAAAGCTTCGCGAACAAAAAAAGCCGGCTACAAAAAAAAAGAAGCCAAAAGAATTCTCAAAAAAAAAAAAAGGAGCGCGATCGACGGGGAACTTGAAGTCAGCTACCCTCCGGCCGTAGTCCCCCCCACCGCTTCAACTTCAGCCAACGCCTGTGTCTCTCGCCTCGTCAAGGATAGGCGTGTAGTCGAAGAGAAGCAAGCTGACTCTCCAACGCAGCAGCTTCCTCCTCGCACCATCAAGACCGGTACGAATACTCATAAGCTCGGTATCTATGGTGTCAAGTCTGCGCCGAGAGACGCCAGCGGTCCGCGGCGGGCTATCTGCTCAACCTCCACAGCCTCACGGTCAACCCGACATCGATCCAGATCTGCGGTTAAATCATCGCAATGACGGTTGACCTGTTGGACGATCGTCGGCGAAGTTCAGCTTCGGTGGCTTAACCGATCGCTTAAGCTGAGCTTTTCATCCAAAGAACCGCGCAAATCGCCGACAACGAAGCTGCCTCCGGCAAAAAACTTTCCACCCATTGCTCCAAATCTGAAGTATCAATACCGGCTCTCCTCAAGTGATCCGAAAAGACACGAAGTGTCAGCTATGAGTCCCGGGCGAACAAGGGTCGCCAGCCGGTACCAAAACTGATTCGAACGAATCCACTCCACGAGGCCGAAAGCGCACCACAGACGCAACCCTCGACATCGCCAAGAGAGGAAGGGTCGACAACTAAAAAAAAAAAAAAAAGAGAGACGGAGTTGAAAGACGAAGTCGAGATGAGAAAGAGAAGAAAAAAAGGAAGAGAAAGACACTCACCGGACCGCGGGATGTGAAGTCGATGAGTTTTCGCTAACAGAGGGAGCGACGCCAGGGCTCTTTCTTCAAAGTATGGCACTTGGAGGACTCAATTCAGCGTAAGAAAAGTGTTGGAGTTCACCCTCGACCGATCTAATCCGCTTCACCACCACTTGAAGCGATTACGGGTATTCGACCTCGCCGATGGCGAACTCCCCAACAACAAAGCAAGAAGAGGCTTCGTCGACCCATTCCAGTTGCCGAGCACCACCCTAAGTCGGTAAGATCAAACAAATCGCCTTGCTGCAGGTCGGGTCGATCCAAAGAGGGCGCCAAAACAATCGCAAGCTTCTCGGAAGGTACGTCGCCTGGATTTTGGGTTGTTTGTCCTTCGACTTCAATCACTTGTACAGGCGTCGTCTCCGGCTCCGCAGTGGTCATGCCAGTTGTCAAATGCAAAGACTGGCCAACCGTCTCTGGATCCTTAATCTGTTCTCCGGCGGATCCTAACAAGGGGATCTCTGAAGTAAGAGGTGCAGGGATCCTCGGTTTACTCGTGCCGGTGCGAAATCGTTTCTCGAAGGGAGGAGGGGCATAAACAGTGGGCGCAGGCTCTGAGGTCTTTGACCTTTTCTTCGGTAATTTTTTTTGGGGATGCCGGCGATTCAACCACTCCTTTCCCCTTATCTAAAGTAGCATTGCTGGCGGCAGAGAAAGCACGACCGGTCTGGCCTCATCCTCCTCTCGTCGAAGGGGTTTCCTTGATCACGACTCACGTCGTCGGGGCTCTTGGCGCCGGTCGCCAATTTATCCTTCGCAAACCTTTGGCCGAGGCACTCTCTTCTTCGCGGCGATGGATGCCTTCGCCTTCTGAGGCCGGAGGTTTTGTACTCTTTTCGCGTGCTCCTTCTAACACCACCTCTTGCACCATCATCTCCTTGCGCAGGCTGCAAAGATTTCTTTGGCACAGAACACCGTGGAGCTTTTTCCATCCCCTCTAAACAAAAGAAGAGGAGAGAAGAAGCCAAAATATTAAAAGTCAAGAAAAAGGAGAATAATGAAAGGAAATAGAGAGAGAATGGTACCTCGAAGTAGGGAACAACGGTCTCAAGCCATGACTCCCGAAGAGAGCCGTCACACACTGGGTCGGAACTAGAACTCACGAAAGCAGTACTTCTACTTGGCCAAGAGGACAAGAAGTCGCTGCTCGCCACATCCCCAGCAAGTCGTTAACCGTCCGTCCCCACCGGTAAGCAAACAAAGCTCCCGGCGATCCCGGCAAAACCCAAATTGGCGAAAGCAAAACGATGAGGGCTGTAAGGCTCAACAATGAATGATTCACGCTTGACGCAAGACAAGAGAAGTCGCCGCAGACAAATGGAAATATTCCACTTCGATCCGAGACGCGAAATGACCCGGCTTGTCGATGATCGGACCGGAAGAAGGGCCGCAGAAGGATACCAACATCGCACCCCACCACGCCAAAACAGAACGAAGCTTTCTCCCGTGTATAAAAGTGGACGTGTGCTGGATTGCGGTACAACATCATAAGCGGTCCGTCGCCGCCGCTGGAATCAACTTCGTGAACGCCAAAGCGTTAGGCGAAGCCAGCGAAAACATACGGCCAAGGTACCCTCCCCGAGAAAAGGAGTTAAGGCCCCGATAGATATTTGCCAGTACGCTGCGCTAGCCAAATTGAATTTTTGACCGCAGGCCATATAACAAGCCACCTTGAAAACACCGACCCTCACAAGCACCGGGTGGGCAAGGGAAAGACGAAACGGCAAAGCCACGCTGATAGAAAGGCAGCCGATATACTTCATCCGCAAGCTTAGCAGGGACCCCAAGCTCCGAAAGAGGCTGATCTTGAAGCACCGAACGGTCGCGTTTCCTGCAGCCCGCGCCTTCTCAGCGGGTCGGCCCGTGTATTCGCGATATGTCGCGCGACCCTTTTTGGCTCGAAACCGGCGATACCCACTCGGACATCACGAATACCGGTGAATCCATCGGGCCTATGACCGTCGCCGCGGCAAGACAATCGATAATACGCAAGGAGGAGGTATTGAGGCTCTCCCACAAGGGCATGGAACGACTCGGGTAAAATCTGCCACCGATGGGGTCGCTTCGTCAGAATATCCCCCGAAAGAGGTAACCCTCCGAGCTTATGCAAATCCCATACCGAAATCGACAGCTCTCCCTCCCCGTGTGAAAATTGTGTTGGTCGAAGAACACCACGGCACCTCCGTGAACGAGTGCATGACGCTGCAACAACACCGTAAGCAAACATAGAGGCTTGAACCGCATGAGTCAAGCCAGCTTGGGCCAGCAGTTCAGGACAAGTATGGAGGACAACGCCGCCCACTTTCCCAAGTAGAAAGGCAGAAGTGTAGGACTCATACACACGCCTGCCGACCATCCCAAACATCAAATCCATCATGGTCGATAGAAAGCTTCGGTTCGTAGAAACGGACCTGATGGTCGTGCGGCCGGGCTCAGCAAGATGTGGCCTACCGCCGGTGCGGAGATGACGGCTTCATTGACCCCGTGGAGGTAAATGAGACTTGATCATCTTCATCGACAATAGGGCAACTCCATAGCTCGTGGGACAGACTTGACTGGGGGCACTACTATATCACAACCACCATAAGTCGACGGTCCTCCGAGAGGTAATGACAACGCCGATGTTTTCCTTCAAGATCATCCCTGCACACAATGGCGGAGAGTACCCCTCGAGATCCCTTACAGCTCGTGGAGGGTCAAACCGAGGAAGGAGATCGAATCCGAAGGAGTAGACATCTGCAGCAGCAGAACATAGAGGTCATCACCAAATCAAATCAGGTACACATCCTTCCCTCAAAAAAAAAAAATATATATATATAGAGTCTCTTTATACCAAGAGCAAAGTCGCACAAAAAAAAGAAGAGGTAGAAACTTGCGAAAAAAAAAAAAAATCAAGTCGCAAAAAAAAAAAGGGGCTTACAAAAAGAACCGGTCGCCAAATCGAAAAAAAAAAACGGAGAAACAAAAAAAGAGAGGGCAAACCGAAGAGGCACACCAATCCTCTTCGACCGGTCAAAAACAAATCTCGCGACCCGGCCGACCGAGCCGAAGCGATCAAATGAAGCTACTTCACTGGCGACCATTCTGGCCGGAGCACATCTCCGACCACAAAACCGACTCAGGTCAAAAGCAGCGCGATAGCAACAGAGCTTAGCGCCGCCAAAACAACAATTGTTCTCGGCAAACCCAAACAGAGAATGGGCCCCAAATTCTGCGCCGACAAAGAACAGAGCTTAAGCGACCGAAGCAAGCAGCCTCAAGGCCAACAAACCGGAGGCGAACGAACAGAGTTCTCTAGTGCTGCGACGCACAAGTTAAGCACACCAAAGCGGAGAATTCGACATCCGACAACAGAGTTAGATGCCGCGACGCCGATCCTAGTGCCCGACGATTGAGTCGGACAGAAAAGGATGTTGCGATCAAAACAGATGCCCGGCGACCGAGCCGAGCATCCTTCGAAGCCCCCGCGACCAGCCACATAGCTGACCGCAATCACAACAAAAGTGCCGGCGACCGAAAGCCGAAAGCACCCTTCAAGCTCATGACCAATCAAAGCAAAGTGGGGTCGCGACCAAAGCGAAAGTGTCCGGCAATCGAAGCCGAAAGCACCCTTTACCACTTCAAGCGATCGAAAACAGAGATCGACGCTGACTAAAGCAACACCCGGCGACCGAGCCGTGGTGTCGTGGTAACAAATTCCTGCAACCGGCAATCAACCCGGACGCAGTCGGGAGTCGTAAGTAACTCACCCAAAAAAAAAAAGAGAAAGAAGAGGCTGCGACAAAAAGAAGCCGTCCGTCGAAAAAAAAAAGGGGCTGTGACAAAAAGAAGTCGTCACCATAAAAGTTGCGACAAAAAAAGAAACAGTCGCAAGAAAAAAAAGAGAGAACAACATTCATTCGCACACCGGCACCGCGCACCCTGCGACCAAGCCGAGTGCGCCAGCGCAGGAATTCCGCCCTCGGCGACCAAGCCGGACTCAACCAAATCAAAATTTCAGCACCCGGCGACCGAGCCGGATGCGACAACAACCTCCGGCAACCGAGCCAGATGCGACGATATGAAAAGACAACACCTCGACAACTCAGTCGGGCTCATTCGGTAAATTACTCGCACCCCGACGATCATGCCGAGGGTAATCGCGAGCACCCCGGCGACCGAGCCGAACGCAGCAGCCGGCACAACTTCAGCACCCGACGACCGAATCGGTGCGCCAAAGCAGAATCCAGCATTCGCAATTGAGTCGAATGCGACTTTGATTCAATTCCAGCACGCGTCAGACGAAAGAATCGCCGGGCTTTGTCGCATTGACAAAATGACGTATACTTTAGAGCGCCGAGAAAAAGAAACGTGAGAGACGAGAGGAAATTCAAAAAAAAAAAAAAAAAAAAAAAAAAAAAGAACGAGAGAGAGACCGAGGGAGGAGTTGAAAACGAGAGGAGAGAAAAAGAAGAAGAAAGAGGAAGGAAGAGATGAAGAAAAAAAAGAGCGGATCGACCCCTACCGACTCAATTCGATCCGAGGCTGCCGGGAGAAGCAAAATCTCACGGCACCTTTCAATCTTGGTTCATGGAGGAGGACTTCCGACGCAAGCCGGGAGGTTGCAGAGGTCGAAATTCTCAAATTGCCGAAGTCACGGATAAAGATAGCCTGCCAGGCCGCAGACCGCCTTTAGGCTCCCAAAATCCAATCACAAGCAGCCTCTCAATCTTGGTTCACAAACAATCTCCTAACTTCAGAGACAGTCTCTCGGGTCGCAGTGAAGTGCAGAAATCAGGATCGCAGACAAACCAGAAGCATGCTAATTAGCAATGTCCCCTCAAGCCGCAGTCACGTCCAAGTTGCGGTCTTCTTAATAGCAAGTCGAGCAGCAGAGAGAAGAAGAGAAACGAGAGAGAGGTGCAATTAGGTTTAAGGGAGGTCGAAGGGAAGCCGATTAGCCTTCCCAAGAGCACGTCGGAGCTTATCAAGAGGTCCCGAGGTGGAGTTTCATTCAAATTAGAATTCGGTTTAGAGAAATCCATAAAAAAGGGGGGGTCAAATAGAGAAGTGGGGTCCACCATCTCATGCCTTATTAAACCCTTCGACTTCCACCAATTTGAGGGAGAGGACTCGAAGATTATTCTGAGGAGAAGATATCAATCTGCATCAACGAAACGAGATCGCCGAAGCCCTTTCAAGACCGAACCGCGGAAGCCATCCCGATCTCCCTTCTCTCTCGTCCCCTTTCCCTTCCTCGATCCTTCTTTCTCTTTCTTTTCTCATCCGCTTTACTCCTCTCTCCCTTTCTCCTATCTCTTCCTTTTTTCCAATCCGACTTCGACCCCTTCTCTCTCTTTTTCCTTCCGCCTCGAGCTCCCTCTCCCTTCCTTTCTCCTTCGGCCTCGATTCTTCTGTCTCTCTCTTTCTCCTTCGGCAACAGCAGCAGCAACCCAGTTGACGATCCTTTTCATAAGGGATTCGACGACGAATTCCCAAACAAAATCTCACTCACGGTGGATTAAATGGATTCCCAGTCTGTTCGAGCTCTGTCGAAAGCCAACATGAATGGGGAAGAAGAAGAGGATTTCGCGACTCCAACCATAGCAGAGCGCCTCGTTTGTGGCCCCCCTCTATCTCTTTCTCCAGGACGACGAACGGAGTTGCCTAAAGCCAATTGGAGACTATCGGAAAGCAATCTTGATTTCCATTCCAAAGTTATTCACCACGCTGGAAGAATCGGACTAATTGAATCGCAGCTCATCAAGTTCTGTTTGACCCAATCCACGAAGGAAGCATCACGAGAGAGCGAGGTTCGAGCCGAAGTCGCCAAGATTGGATACAATTGCCGAAAAAGTCAGCCAATCCGATCGGTCGATCCCTTCAAAACATCCGCCAAAATCGATTGCAACAAATAAGAGTGCTGGAGCTACGAATTCACCGAAATCATTATAACTACCTTCGATGAGGCCTCAAAGTATCTTCGGCTACATTCAAACAACTCTCGATAGGGATGGCTTCAATTCAGGTATTCATCGTCTCTCCATACCGAACATGCTCAGTATGTTCGAGTATACAAAAAAAAAAAAAAAAAAAAAACAAACAACTCTAAAACAGCAAGAGAGCCAAAAAAAAAAGAAAGAAAAAAAAAAAAAAATACAAAGTGTACGTAAAATATACAATATCCTAAAAAAGTAAGAGGACGGAAGAGCAATACACAAAAGATAAACGATCCTAAAAGAGTAAGAGGATAAAAAAAAAAAAAAAGATGTGTGTGCGTTGTGTGTTGCGTTCTTCAGTTTCGAAACTTGTTCGTTCCTCCCGACGAACAAGTCTCGGCGGGGGCAATCAGATGCACCAAAATGTGCACGCCCAAATTCGATGAGTCCATCAACCCACCGATCCATCAAACAACGATCGTGGGTAGGCTCTATTCATCCTCAAGGATCATCGTTGCAGCCCATCGCTAAGTCCGGTCGCATCGTCCACGTCATCGACACGGTCGACGTCTTCGTCGCCAGAACGGCCGAAGTCGGCGTTCGTCAAGATGCTTCATCGACTCATCGCCCACCTCGGCAATCCACAACCTGTCTCGGTCTTTAATCGAAGGAGAGAAAGAGGGGCCACGATCCCGGTCTCCCTCCTCCCCTCTTCTTCCTCGGCGTCACCAGCCGAAAAGGGATCACGATCCCCTTCCCCAGCGACATCTCTCACGCACCGGCTACAAATAGCCGAAGTTCCCCCCCCTGGGGGTGAAGAAAAAATTGATTCGGCGGATATCCCGACGAGTGAAGAACTCTCCCTCTCTCAAACCGGAAGGACTCAAATTCCTTTTTCGAGGAGAAGCTCTCGCCACAGAGATTCGTCAAACCATCGGCTAAGCAATTGCCGTTCGCCGCTTCTACGCTTCAACCGGAGCAGCTCTACACGTTCACGGCGTCCACAAGTCGATACACGGAGCACAAATACCTCCGTCCGACCGACAAAAGCCACAATAGATCGCGGCACACTCGCTCTTGCGACTTGAGTTCAACGCTCGCTCGTTCGCTAAGCTTCGACTTCACCAACAACATACGGAGATCGAATCAGAGGAAGCATAGGAGACTGTACTCGCATCCCTTGATACGAAACACACAAATTGTAACACAAAAATTCTCTGTTATTAATCGACATATTCTCTCGGTCGCGCCTCTTCGCGGACCGGCGGATTTTCGGTGAAACAGTACATTTTTACAAAGTTACTTTATAAATGCCAAAATGAGTTGTGAATCCAGCACTTCCCCTTTGCAACGTTAAAGGAAACCAGTGCAATTAGACCTGACCCGGCCTGGCTTGCTCAACCGGTTTGAGCTGGAACCGGTGTGTTTTCCAAGTTAAACCCGAATACTTTTTCCCATTGTGATACCGCTCAGGGGTTGATGAAATGAGCCCAGATCCGCTGCCCATATTGTAGATAGCCACAGCTAATCACGGGGCGCTAACTGAGCGCTGCACATGTGTTTGGCGCCCCGTGCTTCGCTGTGACTACCTACAATATGGGCATCGGGGATCCGGGCTCTGATGAAATTGCCGAAGTAGAGGAGATAATTTGCACGGCAGCAGGGAAGAGAAAACAACGGGGGCAAATTTGGGAAAATTATTTAGCCCAATGACATCAGCACGGTTCAACTGGCAGATTAATCCAGTTGACCCATTCTGAACCGACCGAACCCTTTTCTAGGTCACTATCCGGGTCAAGTATGATAGCATTGAAGGAAACAAAACAGAAAAAGGATAAGATTTGCTAGTTCAATGCTACCATGAGACTGGTTCTCTTCAATTATTGACCCTTGCATAAAGGGTTTTCCAATATGAAGCCAGGATTCACTTCTAACAATATTTGGTTCAACAAACCTAAAAGAAAAAGAGCGTCTATAGATTATAGAACCTCATCCATGAGCACATCATAAAATAAGGGCTGAGATCTTATAGCTAGTTCAATACTATAGCTAGTTCCATAGGTACCCCGATAATGGATGACCGAATGTCAATCTTTTGTTATTTTTTTAAATCTAAACAACTTTAACAAGCGTTCTTATTGAAGTGTTGTAATAAAGAAAGACAGACATAAGTCCGCAGTCCATGAAAAGATGCATTCATGGGAGCAGTTCGGCTTCACACTCTTTGATTGGACAGCCAAATATGACAACTGATAAAATTCCTTCAGCTTTTTGGACGCATGTACCCAAGGTATATATTAAACTAACTTTATCCATAAAACACAACATGAAGAGTTCTTCCAAGATATTCTTCATCATGGAAATAGACTTTCATCATGGAAAAGTTTTATCTAAAGCTCCTGACCATCATTTTCTGTATTTATGTACCTGTATGACAAGGGACTCAGTCACCAAGTAGACAGAGTGGTTGTCGCATGCTGAGCTCTGCTTTCAGTTTTGGAAACTTATCCAGATCGCTGGAAGTGCTCAAAACTTTCTGCAGTTTATAACACCACAAACTTAATTACCTTTAAGATATAATTCGAACAAGTTGCACATTCAGGTAAAATCGCAAAGAGAATACAAAACACAGAGTTCTAAGTAATTGGTTAAATTTCATTAGCACTTGAATATGAAGAACAGAGAAAAATGCATACATCTTGAAGCATCCAAGTAAAAGAAACTATTTCATGTTTAGAGCTTGTCCTCTAGATTTATTGCATGCATTCCTTGCCATATCAGTCAGATTCACAAAACTATTGAGTTTTTAGACCATATCATGCATTTAATCTGAAATTTTATCATTCTTTAGTTGGTGTATGGTGTTTCTTTGGTCCTGAATTTTCTAAAATTATTAATCAAGGAGATCCACAAATAAGTTCATTATTTTTGTTCCTTTTTGTGGATGTTCTACAATAGCAATTAAGCCTAAATGCATTTCCAGATCTAATACAAAATTAAAATGGTGTGAATTGGGTAGTTCATCAAGACTACCAGATTAAATGATAGATACACTTTATATGAAACATCAAAGAGATGGATCATTACCAAGGCAGCGAGATGAGCTTCTTGCAGAATATTGCCATCAATCTCCAATCTAGCTATTGGAAATTCTGGAAGGTGACCAGACTGCTTCTTACCAAGCAAGTTTCCTGGACCACGATGAAGAAGGTCAAAGTTTGCCAGGAAGAACCCATCAGATGAATTTTCAAGAACTTTCAACCGGTTGAGAGCCCCAGCAGTTGCTGCAACAAAAATGCACATGGATTTCCTTGTTCCGCGTCCTACTCGTCCTCTTAGCTGATGCAGCTGAGCTATTCCCATCCTTTCTGCATTCATGACAACCATCATTGAAGCATCTGGAACATCCACTCCTATCTCAATCACCTGTGTTGAGAGCAGTATATTGGTATCCCCACACCGAAATTTTCGCAAGGCTTCATCCTTCTCATCACTCTTCATGCGGCCGTGAAGGAGCCCACATTGGTATCCTTCAAATTTAGCAGATATTGATGAAAAATCTGTTGTGGCTGCATGAAGCTGGGGCAGCTGCTCAGATTCTTCTATTATGGGGTACACAAGAAAGACCTTTCCACCAGCTTGGAGCTCATTATGCATCATCTGCACACAGGGAATTCATAAATGAGGCAACCACAAAAGGGAAATAACCTCGTAAAATAAATATTTATCACATTTTCACATGCTTGATGAACCGATCAAAATGCAGGACATGACAACTCTGATATGCACATACAATGCCGCACATGCCTACTAACTCAATTCTGTACCACTTCAACCAGTCCTACTCATAATAAGCAGTTAAATAAAAAGGTAGGTGGAGCATTCAAAAACCTGATAATGTTTGAAGGAAAAAGTGTCCCGTTTTTTGCTAAGAACAACCCTAGGAGTTGAAAAATCTTTAGTTCAAACATTTATACACAACCTCAAAAGACTGAAAGTTTACCATCATGTATACAAGGATTCAAGAAAAATATAAGACTCCCAACCTTTGGGAGACAAATTCAACCGTAGAACTTAGTGCCAAACCAGACAATCACTATGCCACAACAGTACGCCGCAGCAGTAAGTGTTTTATCATAACCAGATGCTTATTTTCTGCAACCTACTTGATATATAGTTATCCCTATCCAAACGAAATTCAGGAATAACAGCCAATCTGAGAAGCTGAAACCCAAGTATGGAAGTAAACTGTATATGGAATAGACAAAATAATCTATTCCATATGTCGTTCTATTAACATTCAATGGACAGGTATATGGACTAAACAGCATAATAGAGAAATTATTCTATATACTGCTCATCCATCTATTTATTTGACTGTGGAGTGCATAATCGGATATGGAATGGTATCAAAAGACTTCTAAACTTTTAAACAAAGAAATATATATATATATATATATAATTCTATTATTTTTTTTTGCATATAAGCTTAAGAATAATGATATTCTAAATTAGAACTAAATTTTGAAAGAATATTGAATGATTTATTAAAAATAAAAAACTTGAACCATATCTCAAGGTAGATGATACGGTTTCATAAGAAATTTCTGAAACATACTCATTAATTGGATAATCAGATAAATCGGATGTGGAATAGATCTATTTTCATATCTATTCCAAACAATATTTGGTAATTAGATAATTGGGTAAAACTATACAATTACTAGTCAGAATGGAAAATTTATTCCATATTCGTTCCATTAGCAAATGACGAACAGTAGAATGGATAATCGAATAAGTTTCACACCCCTAAACACAAGAATCATAAAAATGGAGGTGATACAAGTTAAAAAGCTAGTACAACATAGCATTCTCTACAATGTACCAGAAACACAATTTATATGAGCTTCTCAATTCAAAATAAGCAAGAAAACAAGAAATTTTGTACATAACCTGCAATAAAATTGTACTACCGAACTTGAAATCATCTGCATATTTCAGCCTTAGTGACTAGATAGTGCTTAGAACATTTGATATTGTTGTAATGAAAATGGGCACAAGAGCTCAAAACATTTAAACATCTTCCTCCAGATTTAACAATAAAGGAGAACACAAAAATGTAGTTAGGAAAAAAATGAACAATAGCAACAAATAATGGAAGTACAAAACCAATTCCCAGTAAAATCCTTATGAGTATTATTAAGGAGTGAAAAGAAACAAGCATCTTTACCTCATACACTTTTTCCAGACCAATCTCATTTCCTTCTAAAGTAAAAGTTTCCACTGACTCTCTTCCAGGAGGCAAATCTGTTATCTAACAAGTCAAACAATTGAAAAAGAATGAAGACACTAATCAGGAATTGCTCAATCAATTATAGCATACTTTTATTTAAAATGCTAAATGTCAAACTGTGTGATCACTTGAGGTGGTAACCATGAAATATTCAAGTAGCAACTAAATACTATTGAATTTAATCACTGAAAACTTGAATACACCTAAGACATTTTTATACCTGAGTTAGGGACATATCTCCGTATAAAGCCAAAGCAAGTGTCCTAGGAATAGGTGTTGCAGACATTGCAAGAAAATGTGGGGCCATAGAGGTTTTTTCATCTGGTGAGTGATCCAAACTGGAATCAGATGTTCTTAAGCTCGATGAAGTAGAATATAGCTGCAAAACAAGATACCTCATTTACATGATTTTTGTAGCTGGTGTGGCCTTTTTAGAAACAAAATTGAAAGTTACATCACTACGTCCAATAATTCCTCTTAGGGATCAAACAGGCTAAAATAAAAAAATTAATGAAAAGAAAGCCAAACAGCTATTCCTGCAAGCTCCACCTTATTGTTAAACCTTCCTCTCTGGATCACACCAAATCGATGCTGCTCATCAACTACAGCCATACGCAAAGCAGCAAACTCGACTCTGTCAGCTATAAGGCTTTGTGTCCCAATGACCATAGCTATATCTCCTGACAGAAGGCCCTACAATAGAAATGCTATATCCAACATCTTAACATGCATATGAATGAACGTGTCATCAAATATAGAGGGAACACAAAAAAAGCATGCCTCACGGATTAGCCGCGATTGCTTTGAAGAGGTAGATCCAGTCAGCAAAGCAATAGATGGTTTCAAATGGTCTTCCCCAAAATTCTCCAGCAATGAAAGGATAAGCTCATAATGCTGGATAGCAAGTAGTTCAGTAGGAACCATGAATGCAGCCTACAAGAACAATAAAATAAAAATAAAAATTACAAAGAAAAGGAAAAAAAGATGCAGGTATATATGCCTTTGCTAGAGAGAAATTTGCGTGAGAAAATTATATAGAAGAGTAACCTTATGACTACCTGAAAACCTGCATCTATAACCTCCATACATGCCAAGAAAGCAACCACAGTCTTTCCACATCCAACATCTCCCTGGAAAGAAACTTTCTTATGTTAAAATGTAAGAAACACTGGTAAGTGGTCCACATCTATTGGTTTTGCTGATAAAGAACATGGGCTTATTCTTCAACAATAGTTGAGATACCTGACGTAGTAGAATTGACTAAGGCAACCTCAAACTTAAGATCAAGTGCATGCATAATACACAAGTACACATTGGACCCTGCGGAGAAGATTGATATACTGGAATATGATTTTACCGAGAAAAGATCCACCCAATCTTTTGTCAAAGCAAGTTATTTCATTCCAGAGAAAAACCCCAACCCCACCCTCAATAATAAAAAAAATAAAAAAAAGGCACAAACTTCAATTATTTCTACTAAAGAGGCATTTCCAAAATCATCTAAGGGAGCTCATCAGCTGCATATTATGTAGCTGGTTGGTTTGGTAATAGGTGAGGTCCTAGCATTAGAAACTGAGTTAAAGGTTATCCACAAGCATTATCTCAGCCAACTCTTGCCAAGGAGTATCTTTTGGAAGATTACATACCACTTAGGAACCTTCACATATGCTGGTCTCACATGCCAGACAGTCAACTCAAGTGCAGATACAGAAGCTTATGAATTGTGAGTGTCCATGGAGAAAGTGTTTTGTTTTTTTTTACCTAGAGGTTAATTTATATTCTTAGTTTTGCTTTATTTTTTGGAAGCCCATCCAAAACTAACCAGAAAAAGATTGACAGGATCCATGGTGTCACTATACAGTGATTGAAACACCATGAATTATCCTTTTAAACAAACATAATAAAAGTTGACAAATTTTTACACTATCAATCCTTGAATATAAAAAAAGGATTAAAAAAGAGATTACAATGTAGTTCACAAACAAACCATAAGCCTAAGCAACTAGAGTCACTCACAATATGATCAAACATGAAGATTACTCTAGCTAGAGAAGAAAGATCAGCTTTTGTTCTCATAGTTAACCACGAGGAAGCACAACTGAGAAATGAGAGAAAATATGAGCCTTCATGGCATAAAATGTACCTGTAAGAGTCTATTCATCGGTATTGGCCTCCTTAAATCCCAAATAATTTCAGAAGTAGCATTTAACTGGCTAGGAGTAAGAGCATATGGTAGAGAATTCAGCAATTTCTTTGTGAGACTGGACCACTCATCCACAGCAATGGAATTCAACTCATGTTTCTGGTATCTCTCCAGTAAAGCATCCTTCTCGATCCGTGTTCCACATGCATCAAGCATTTGAAACAATCGTCCTAGCTGCAACAAAAAAGCAGAAAGTGGAATCTTCAGTTTCCTTTTATTGAAAGATAAAGAAATTTGGGTCAAGTGCCCTAAGATAAAGAAATTTGAGTCAAGTGTTCTGTGCTCCACAGGTACCACCATCCATTTGGTTCTTCGTCATTCTATAACCAGTCTGCAACTTCAATTTCCACTACACCATGGGTACATAAATTTTCTTTTCAATCTCTCCTATTGAATAAGACTTCTTCAGCACTGATGTCCTGTGTGACAGACAACCTTTGTGATCAAAAGGCTAGCCCAAGGTCACAAAGGTGAAAGCCTCATTTATTGTGTTCAAATTTTTTATTCTTTTCCAAATTGAAAAACATTTTGGTGAAAAAAGAACCATAACAATCATTCTCTCTCCTGCTATAAAGGTTCATTTAGTCAACTTAACTTTATACCAGCTCCACCAGTATTGGCTGATGAATGCTTTTCTGACATCTTGTTTTCCTTCATTTTTATCCATATAATTTGCCAAACATTATGAGAGAGAGATTAGAATTACTGACTCCATTCATAAGCTAGTATTCTGGATGTACTAGTTGACTACATCCATCCAGATTGTTATGGCATGGTGGACGCCCCACAATTTTGTGACCCTAAGTGTGCTCCATATTTCAAGATAGTGGTCTTAGACTCAAACATTGTTGTCCATGCTCTTCAGCTAGTTATTTTGAGACGTCTCACTAACTTCAACATGGTTCTTTCAGCTCATTCATTAAGCAACACCAACAAAAACCCTACTGAAAGATGCAGAGCTAAGATCAGATGAAAGTCCGCAACATAGAACTCTCTCAATTATGTTTCTTATGTAGTCGCTAACAAAGAGATATTAGTAGTCAATCATTTCTTTCTCATCTGATATTCCTCAAACATATAAGTGGAAGCCAAATCAGTGAAGCACTAATGACAAAAGATCATTTAAAGACTGTCAAAGCCTTCTGAAGAGAATACCTGAAGGTAGAAAAATTCATCGAATATGAAACGTTTTCGAGCCAAATCAGCTTCATTTAGAGTACATGGCTTGTGGATTCCCCAATAGGCCTACAATGAAATGTGAGGAACTCAAAAAGTCAAGAGGAATTGTTTCATGCTATCTACTGAACAACAAAATACTTACATGAAAGAAATTAACTAAATTTAGAATTCACATTATCGATTGCACAGTTAAAGTCCTCTTAAATTTTCTTAAAGAAAAAACGAGTGAAATAATAAGATACTTTTTCACCTAGCAGAGAAGGTAAAAAAATAACAAGAGAACAACTTCGGCAATTCGTTAACAGAGGGACCTGCAATCGACATTAACATGCCAAATCAGAATGTGGGCCTTGTTGGCCCAATTCCTGTACCATTTGGTTGTATCTCGTTCATGCAATCCAGTTCCCAGGACATGGTCATTTGTGTATGCATGGGCATGAAGGGGAAATATTAGTGGAAATTCATATGGTTGTTATTGGAGAAGTCCTTGGCTGGATTTGGATTCAACTTTCGTAATGTCCACAAACAACATAAGTACATAACCAAGTAGTCACATCATAGTCAGGATGAAAATAATAAGTTAGAAACTCAAAACTAATGAAGCCAGGAGACATAATTTACTGTAGACTTCTTGGAGCTCATTCAAATAGAATAATCAGCTCAACAAAAGTAATAATTTTTTAAGAGTTGATATGTAGCAAATGGAAAAGAACCTGGCAAGAAGTAAACATGAGCAAAGAGATTACATGATTCGTCTAAAAAAGCCTAAAAAGGATGAAAGAAGCAAGGTCACATGCAATTTTTTTCTGAATAAATACATCGCTTGTAGCAATAAATTATTATACAGGGAGCAAAACCTAGAAAGGACTTTAAAACCTCTGGACGTCCAGAGTCACTCAAATGAAATATATCTGAACATAATCTCACACAAAACATTCATTCCAAATGAACTACTTGTTTGGAGGAAAGGCAAGTGTGAGCATTAAGGGAAAAAAAGTTATAAATACTCATGATGCATACTGTTGCCATATGTAAACGAAATACGAGGGAAATGCACACTGCACAAAAAATTTCATCACCCATGCAAGTATATTGTTGAAGAGAACGGGTAAAATTTTACTTAAGAAAGAAAGTGCATGGCTCAAATGCCACCATGACAGAAGTTGAATAATATCTCAAGAAGTTAAAGTTAGAAGCATAGGAAAATACCAAAGCAAAGAAAAAAGTAGCATGTGGAAGTCTGGGAACATACACACACTCACATCATGCAAACTTGGTAAACTGAACTCTGCAAGAATGTCATTGGGAATAGGGTCAACATTAGCTGGCAACACTTTAAGGGCTCTGTATATCAACAAAGATATGTTAGCATGAACAGCTTATAGCTAAAGATATAGCAGAATCAAGAAGGATGCATTTAGATAACTCAAGAAATGAAAGAGAATGATATGCTGGTGATAGTGATGAAGATCAATCACTTTCCTAGAAAAAAGAAGGTGATGAAGATCAGGATGATAAGTATATGGTACACATTTATTGTTTTGCGTATTAGGAAACCGGCATGCACTTCACAGAAAAGAAGGCTCACACCTCCTTGTAAGTTTCACAGCATGCAACAGATAGAATATAGCAATTTGGCTTGAAAGCAAGCACATAAATAGTTGAAAATGTCAAGGGCGTGTTGTGGTCCTTTGCCATGTACTTATTACCCCTACTACAGTAAGAACATATAATGCTTTGTTGCACTACCAGTTGGTCCAGTTTTCTGCTCATTATAATTTGTATCCGTTCAAAGTTGTGTTTAGAGTTTTGTGGTATTGTGGTCATCAACTGTAATTAAGCTTTTGTAAGTTATAAAAGAGGTTCAAGAGCAAACTTTCTGAGACATCACAATATGAATTTCCACCATTATTGATAAGTGTCCAAAAGACACTTATTTATGCATGAATTATTGACCATAAATTCCTAATTTGATTTGATTATGAGCATGAAAGTGACAAATATAACTCAAATACATGTTTTGTGTCTCAGGTACCTTGTAAATAAAGAAAATCTAAATTCTGAGGAAAAATGAAGGAAAAAGGAGCAAAAACAAGCAAAAGAGAGAATGGCGCGACCGCGCCGATTTTAGCGCGACCGCGCCGATTTTAGCGCGACCGCGCCGATTTTAGCGCGACCGCGCCGATTTTAGCGCGACCGCGCCGATTTTAGCGCGACCGCGCCGATTTTAGCGCGACCGCGCCGATTCCGCGCCGGGAAAATATTTGAAAATTCAAAGAAATCCAGAAAATTCCCAACGGCTAGTAATGCTGAAAAGAGAACACTTCGTGAATGTGAAATGGCACGACCGAGCCCTCAACGGGCGCTACCGCGCCAAGAAGATGGCGCCTCCTGTGGCGCTGCAGCGCTGCACTGTTTCCATACATGGAGTTCAAGTTTAATTTCGGGAAGTCGGCAAAGAGTAAGGAGTGGCGCGACCGCGCCAGTTCTACAGCATAAAGTGGCGCGACCGCACCATGAAGAATCCTTCCTCATATAGGACCCGAAGGCCGTGCTCCAGACTTAGACAAAATTTCTGCTCCAAAGTGGCACGACCACGCCAAAACAAAGAACAATTGGCGGCGACCACCGACTGACTTCAACCTTGACTTGCGGAAATCTCGGGATTCGACTACCAATCAAGCCCGACTTGGAAGAAGAACTCTTAATTGGCTAAGGAAGGTATCCACGAAGATTTTATGATATATTTCCGAGTCTAGGTGCATTGAATGGTCAAGAAGAGAAGTCAAAGACAAAGAAGGAAACTGCTGCCATAAAAGGGAAAGTACAAGTCCGAGATTGAAGAGGCCATATCCGAGATTCCGACTTCCAATTGGATCCAAATTTGGACCACGACTTCTGAGAGGATTGAGAATCATGACACGAAAAAATCAGGCCAATCCAAGTCGGGGGGTTGTGGAGTTTTATATTTTCAAAGTGGTGGACCCGGTGCTTGGAATTGGCAGCGAGAACCAGTTCAACTTCTCAAGGAGATATCTCAAGTTTTTCAACTCAGAATGACTTCAAATTTCGTACACAAGTCAAGGACTATGTAAGGAAGGTTCGGATGTAATTTCAGCCAATTTTGAAGTCGGGAAGTCACAATTCATACCCCTAGACAGAGGCTAAAATCACAAGTTCTGGGCAGAGCTTCAGCTATAAAAGGAGGTCCGAGGCAAAGCACATGGCATCCAGTTTTGGATCCAGTTTTTGATCAAGTTTTCATCTAGTTTCGAGTTGTAAATACAACAGTTTAGGTTTTTATTGTTTTTAGTTAGTTTGGAGTTGAGAGAGAGAAAGAAGGAAGAGATTTCAGTCAAGGAGGAGTTGAAGCAAAGGGCAATCCTCAAAAGGGGGTTTTCTGTACTTTGTTTTCTTCTTGTTTTCAAGGCTGTAATTAATTCCTCTTTCAGTGGTTGTTTTATGAGCATGGAGTAGTCTCTCTTTGTTGGGGAAGTCATGAACTCCTAGTTTGTTATATGTTTGAATTTTGAATTCTACAGCAATAAAGTATCTTACTTTTGTTTAGAAATTGTACTTACTGCTTGTTTCTAATCCGAATCGATATTTGAAGTTTAACAAGGTTCGAATAGAGAAGTTAAGGTTCAGTAGAGATTTAGGTTAGTCATATGATTCTTTGTTTTCTTTGTTTTCTAAAACAACTCGCTTTTCTAACTAGTTTCCGGATTATGATGAAGACTAGTGGAAAAGTGATGTGACTTTTTATAACCCTTGTTCTGAATGAGAGAGTTGGTATTTATGCACTTAGGATTTGAATGTTTCCGGATTGTGATGGAGTTTAAAGAATGAGTGAAAGTCAACTTATTTTTCTCACTAGTTGTTTCCGGATTGTGATGGAAACTAGTGGAAAGTAATTTAACTCGTTAAACACTTTTGTTCTGAATAAGAGTTGATCTTCAAGCTTTTATATTTATGCACCTAGGATCTGAATGTTTTCGGATTGTGATGGAGTTCAGAGATTAGGTGAAAGTTATTTCCTGTATATGGGTAACCACGTTTTCAAAAGCTAAGTCAAGGTAAGGATACTTGAGCTATAAAATCAGAATTCTGCATATTGACAACTAGGAGGGATTGACATTCTTCCCCAACATCTCATCTCCAAAAGTTTTTCCAGTAGTTTAATTTTGTTTTCTTTTTCAGTTCTCAACAAAAAAAAATCGAAATTTTCTTCACCTCAATCAATAGGAAAATTTTTGCTTAGATTAGGCTCTCATCAAGGTCTCTGTGGGATCGATATCTAGACTCTCAAAGTCTATATTACTTGCTGACCTAGTGCACTTGCTAGACACCCAACAATTATCATGCTGCTTAAGGCCCATTATGGTCAAAGCACCAGAAGGGCATAGCCTCCCTGACAAAAACAGGCTTGACAAGAAAGTATGCAGAAAGATCAACCAAGTATGTCAGGCAAGTTCACCTCAACAGAATGTCCTTAAAAAAGTTTGGACTCAAGCTTCCTTTGTAAGGATATACTGGATACGGCCTTGCCTCTCCCTGCAAATTTGATTCAGCCTCCTTATTGAGCATGTCAATAGTGTATTCATTCATTTCATAGTGATCCTCCATCCGCATTGCTTTTACCTTTACCAGAGTACCACCATATTAGATAGAGTAGCATTCCATTAATGAATAGAAGTAATAAAAAGAAAGTCAAGAGAACATCTAATGCCAGAAAAAAATACCTGCAATGAAGAAACTAGAACAATGTCTAAGTCACCACATAAACCGTAATTTAAAAATTACCCAAATAATAAAATCAATCCTTAAGGCTTGATAATCCTACAACCTCACTTGTTGTGTTCATGTTCTTTTCTATTGATTTTTTTTTTAGGAACTTTCCAACTGAATACACCATTTCAAAATATAAGACCAATGAAAAAAGGTGAAATGATTCTATACATCAATAGTCATCATCATCTATATAAATATATGTGTATATATTTATATATATGAGGAAGGCTAGCCTACACTTAAGTCTAAGAAAAAGTTCCCTACACTCAAAATTTAAAGATGATAGGAGGGGCATTTTTGGAAATGTGAGTTCGAGCTTTATTCACATTTAAAAAAGTACCCTCACATTTATAAAAAAGCCCCTCATTTCTTCCTTAATTTTTTTTGTGTAGGAAACTTTTTCCTACACTTTTAAGTGTAGGTGATCATTTTCCTACACTTGAAGTGTAGGTGATCTTTCTCCTACACTTTAAGTGTAGGTGATCTTTTTCCTAGACTTAGAACTGGAGGCAACTCCATTCAACAATTCATGTCCTCGTCTCGTCAATCTTAACTATGAATTTAGTCAATCACCATATGTCCTACATTGAGTTTACATTCTGCCTCATATAAAAGCAATAAAAAGGTCAAAATCATGAACTTACCTTACCACTAACATGCACGAGATCCCCTTCTTTATGTTTTGACTCGAGACTCCGGAGGAATGGTAAGCATGTGAAGCGTGTACCACGAAAGTATTTCTTCAAATGCACATATATAGTCTTCTTAACATCAGGATATGCTTCACTAGCAACCTCACATTCAACAACCACTTCCAAGAATGAGAAAGAAGAGCTAGCTTTAATCCCCCTGAGAAAGCAGCAGGAATGGTGCCATATCATTGTCCAGAAAACCAAAAAATAGACATTATACTTAGCCAAGTTAGATCTCACTCATCTACTTCTACAACAACCAAAAAGTAGCTATCATGTTTGCCACCAAGTATCAAATGTAGCAACATACCCCCCCACCCAAACCTGACACACTCATTATCACAATCAGCTTATTTGAGCATATAATTAAACTTTTTACAAGCAAATATCCATTTTCTGCATTGTTAATAATAATGTTAACAAAATACTCATCTGTCTAATCACTTCATATAAAATTAAGCATTTAGAAATATATAACGAGGAGAATGAAAAAATATTGAGTATCTCAAGCTCCAGCTCTGATGATGCAAACCTAGCAAGCCTCTAAAAAGAAGTTCGAACCTGGATGATAAAACTGTCCCCATGAAAATCAAATAATGACCATCCTCAATCGGACCCTTAGCATTTCTGAGATCAGCATATGTTCGAGGAAAATGGTGCAGCAATTTCCGTAGCTATAACCAAGTAAAAGAAATGAATCATGAACCTTCATCTGATTATTATAATTGTATGGCTTTAGTTTCAACTAAAAAGCAATAAACCAACTCTCTATGTACTTGCTGGATGTTTTCTTACTTACTGTATGAAAGCCACTTTTATCAAGTTGCTGCCGATGCCTGCTGCTTATTCCGGGCACAGAATTGATTGACAGATCAAAATTAAACTCATCAGATTCTGTGACTTGTGGTGGTTCAGTGGCCGTTCGAACATCAGATTCCTTACTACCTGGAGTGGCATCGGAATTGCCTCCAGATTTCGAGGCCCTTGGCAGAGAATCAATTGGGAAGACAGAGGTGTTTTCTTCCTTAGTCAAGGAAGCATTGACATTTGAAGAAGCCAGGTCTAGGAAGGACCATGTCTCACTTACTTTATTCGGTTCTGTCCAAATATTACCAACTGCACCAGGCAAATACCCTTTACAACTGTTACCAAGTAAAAGATCCACTTGCTCTGATTGCTCGTTGTACAATTCAATAATTGATGAATTACCCAAAATGATTGATGGGAATCTTCCACAGGCCAATGAAATATCAAATTCGTCAAACATTTCTTTAAGATCTGGACTCGAATCTCTATGAATTCTTTCTTGCTCAATTAGGTCTTCCAAACTGCTGTAACCCATTAGAACAGAAACCTAGAAGACAGTAAGATAGGTCACATAAACATTTCTTTTTGAAAAGAAATGCATGAAAAATCCGACAAGAGAGACAAATGTAAAAGGTGTTAAATAATAACATAGAGACTGCACCTTATTAAGCATGTCTGAGCGATCTGACTTGCTTGCAATGCCATAGCTTATAACTTCATCCAACAACTTTTTAGCCGATTTGTGAGTAGAGCGATAGCATAACTTCTGAAGGTTGGAGTGAAGGAAACTGCAAAACCTGTGGCAAAATATAAGGTTTTAATAGGGTTTCTGTTTTCTAGTAGCTATTACTATATATAATTAAGGTATGGGGGCAAAATATTATAAAAAAAAAAATCAGTTTACCTCATATTTTTCATGGAGGCATTCATATACCCTCCCTCAGCTTCAAAAGAAATTGCACTCGTCAAGCTGTGCTTATTGAAACCCTGAAGAAGCAACGTGTAAAACTGTTCACTACCAAAATTCAGTTCTCTTATTTTTATTGCTCTAGCAAGTCCACTAATTTTATTTTATTTTTTTTGAGGAAAGCGCATTTTAAGTCCACTAATATTTAGATCAAATAAACTCTTCAAAAAAATCAGATCAGTTGAATTTTTAGTGAATCAAAGTTTTTATCAACAGTTGCACTCTTAAGGGGCTGGACCAAGCCTCCAAAAAATGTGAGTCAGAAGAGACTTATGGTTGAGATCACAACTCTTTATCGCAGTGCCAACATGGGTGGGCCTTCTTAATATAAGATATAGTGTCCAAGATGTATAAGAGAAACACTTATCTTTACTAATCAACATTTAAATAAGCATATAAGGAAATAAAAAGTGCTTATATGTTACTATGTTATTTCAGACACCAGATGAATGACGTAGAACAGGAAGACATGTGACTGTTACTTTCTAAACATGCTGGTTGCTATTCGAGAGCATCACTTGGATACAATGGTCAGGTGTCAGAGCTCTTCAACGACAAACTTCATGATAAAGATGATTGCAAAGTCATCATTAGCTGGCACAATGGGACTCATGTATGAAGAAGTGCTCATGATTATGTTGAATCTCTTCCTAAGGAGGGGATCTCCCTCTAATCCCTTATTGCAAGGGACCCCCTGTGTGATCTCCTGTATCCCGTGACCATTTTCCTTTGGGCCAATAAAATCACCTCCATAAACAAAAATATGAGTAAACTTGCAACATTTAGACCTTTTAGATAATGTGATATGAAGTCTTTCACAAATGTTAAAGAAAATGGTTCACAACGGTACCTTAAATGTTTCCTAGCAATTTCAGTGACCAGATCATATTCCAACTAGAATGACAGACCTATACTTTCACTCCAAAACCATGGAAGCTTCATGACACTCATGTAGCATAAAATTCCAAGGGAAACCATCACATGTGAATCTCTTTGACTGTTATGTTCTTTTCAAGACAATTGAGATTTTAGAGTTTCAGCCTGTCGACCCACAATGAGGGAGCTAAATCTATATTTTGAGTGGAGGGAACTACATCTGGAGATATTTGTTTCATTTCAATATCATACCGAATGGTAAACTTCAAATGCAAACTGTTCATATTCTTCTGTACTAATAGATTTCCATTGTTTCATCCATCATCAAAACTAAACACTTGCAATTTGACTATAACCAAAGGCCCGTTTTGATTTTTCATCAACAAAATATGTTAAACAAACTTATTAAAAAACTACACTGGCAGGTCACAAGGTTGCTCAAACACCTAGTAACAAGAACAGCACAGCCCTCATTCGTGAGACCACCATAGAGCTTGACCATAAGCCTGCCATTTGAGAAAGAAGACATTGGCACCTACTTAGGGTCGATCCCATATCCCTTATCACAAATGCTCCAATCTCCCATTTATGATTAATGACATAAACTCTGCCACTGGTATTAACATATCCATAACCATACAATGGAAGGAGAGACCTAAGTCCAATAGAACTGCAGAGATCTGAATTCCCATTCTGAAAGGAGCAGCACTTAAATTTCATTCAATTCCAAAATCATTACTTATTAACATATATATGTCAACAGAAGTTTTCAATTTTGATAGCAGCAAAAGAATAGCCAGGATGAAACGAAAAAAAAAAAAAAAAAAAAGTTAACAAGCAACGGCATAAAAAAGATACTCATTTTATACCACACAAAAAGTCAGAATTGAAGCAGAACCCGCCATGTATGGGCCTGGAAGAAAAGCTCATTGCCTGCAAAGAATTTGACTTAAGCTTCTACAACATAAAACCTGCAAAAGAATATTAATGACTTATCAGCACAAACCACTCTAGGAACCAAAGTGTCTTATTAGCCCTGGTTTGGAGGCTATGATACTCATGATATTTTACCTAAAGGATGTGACAAATAGAGGAAGTTATCCTCTATAAAGCAGGAGGCAAATATGCGGTGAATTTTCAATTGAAAAGAATTTGCTAACTACACTAGTTACACTGCACTTTAACACTGACATACTCAAGCAAACAAAATTCTTACTTCTTAGATCCTCCACGTGAGTAATTTAGCAACGGTCACCAAGTTGATCTTCTTGATAAATAGCTGTAATTAGAGAGAAAGCACAAAATGAGTTTCAAGCATTTTCCTCTTATAACATCAATGGTAGATGTCACGAATCTTGGAGAGCTGTTCATAATAAATAGCAGTAGGAACAAATCAAACAATATAATCAAATTTACGAATGCATTCAATCAACTACACGATCAGAAATATCTTCTGCACTAAACTCGTCTACTCCGTGTGGCCTCCGAAAGTAATGGCCACTTAACGCCGCCAACAAAATGAAACGCTGACTACTCTGAAAGGCCGGTTACATGAATTTGTGGGGGGGGGAAAAAAGAAAAAAAAAAGGCTCGATAGAACTACAGCAAAATTTTGTCTAAACTAAAATTCCGGCTTCACTGTTTTAAAGGAACTCAAACAAATCAATCATTCCTTGAATGTAACATCTCGAACATCGTCTCAGGCACCGGCACGAGATCAAAACAAACAAACGAAACAAAAGAGCGCCTCGTCAATTTTTCAGCTCCCGTGCCGATTGAAAATAATTAGATGACAAACAATAATCCGTCTATCTCTAGAAACTACATAATAGCCCTCCCGTAGAAGTTGCATGGTCACAGGAGACAAGAGGAGTCAACTGATTGTAGGTTCAACTGACCTGTTAACGAAGAAGAAATTCGAGCATCTAGCCGGACCAAATGTTTTGGAGGGAAAATGCTAGGAAGACGAGTTGGAGAAAAAGAGGAGGGAAACCAAACCAGTGTGGTTTTTATGGTTGCTTCATGGCAGTCGCAGATAGTAGAGGGTCATAGAGGAACGAGAGCGTCCACGCGAATGGTCATTTGGATACAGCAAGGCAGGTCTATCATCATGACCTATGTGACACCATTTTTTATTTTTTATTTTCTGGGGGGCCATTTGGGGAAAAAAATGTTAAATTTAGTTATTTATTTAAGTATTATTAAAAAAAAGTAAGCAACTATCTACTATATTATATGTGTAAAATAAAGATGTGTTTCACCGAAAATCCATCGGTCCGCGAAGAGGCGCGACAGAGAGAGTAAATCAATTTGCGACATAAAATTTGTGTTACAGTTGTACGTTTCACCGAAAACCCGCCGGTCCACGAAGAAGCGCAATCGAGAGAATATATCGATTACTTTAGAATAAATTTATGTTACAGGGTATGTTTCATATCAGGGAATGCGAGTACAATTTCTTGGGCTTCCTCTGATTCGATCTCTGTGTGAATTGTCGAAGTTTCGGCTTCTGGCGAGAACGTTAAAGTTTGAGTTCTGAAAACGAGTGTGCATGATCTGGTGTGGCTTTGGTCAGTCGGACGGAAGAATTTGTGTTCCGTGTGTTTTGACTTATGACGTTGCCGGCGAATGTGTAGAGCTGCTCCAGTCAAACTGTTGAACGACGAACGACGAGTTGCTGAACTTCTCTGGTTCGAGAGAGCTTTTGTGCGTGGAGTATTTTCTCGGCAAGAGTTTTCGAACTAAAAATTTTCCAACCCTTGTGGTAGAGAACTCTCTACCTTTTGTAGCTTCTCTTTTTTGATTGTTGAGGAACGTTGCCTGGGAAAGGGGAGCGTGATCCTCTTTTCGCTGGTGAAGTTGAGGAAAAAGAGAGGAGGAGGAAGACCAGGATCGTGGCCTCCTTTTCCTCCTTCGGTTAACGACCAAGACTGTTGAGTTGAGTGTTGAGCTTACGAGGCAAGCTGACGGGTGCCGACTCGACAATTTTCGCTGACGAGGGTGTCGACTGTGTCGATGATGCGACGGTGCGATTGGACCCGATGACGGGCTGTAGTAGAGATCTTCTCACTTTGACGAAGCCTATCCAAGACGACAGATTATTGGATAACCAGACGTCTGGGCTCGGTCGAAATTGGGCTATGCATATTTTGATGCATACAGATTGCCCCCTTCGAGACTTGACCGTTCGGGAGGAACGATCTAGTTTCGAACATGGAGAACACAACACACACACACTTTTCTCCTTTTTTTTTTGTTTGATCCTCTTACTCTTTTAGGATCGTTTATCTTTTGTGTACTGCTTTTTTGTCCTCTTGCTTTCTTTAGGACAGTGTATATTTTCTGTACACTTGTATGTATATATATTTTTTTCATTCTTTTCTTTTTTTTTTTTTTTTTTTTGACTCTCTTCTTTGTTTTTAGGGTGTTTTACTTTTTGATTTTTTTCTTTTCGATTTTCTCTTTTTTTTTTTTTTATATATCTGGCGTACACTGAGAGCATGTACGGTGTGTAGAGGGATAGTGTACCTGAGCAGAAGTGTTGTTCAGGTTTGAGCGACAACGACAAATTGGAGTTGAATTGCTAGCTACAATTTATTTTGAGTGTTGCCGCAGGTTGTTTCGACACCTCGGAGAAGGCAGCCGCGATGAGTTATGATGACCCCGGCAGACTTAGACGATTCTGGATGTTATGCCGAAGAAAGATGTTGAGGGAAGATGGTCATTCTGGTTTGAGTAGTGGTGGCGTATTGGAGTTGAGCAATCCGTTTGACTGCAGTAGTCGGAGGTCGCTTTTGTACTTTGGAGGAGACAGTCACAATGAATTTTGTCGAATTTTGTAAATTTCGGCGACTCTATCCATCGCGCCGGTGAGAGGTGCAGTTTCGATGGCTTAGTCGTCATCTCGAGGAAGGGACACGAATCCGGGTAAGGCCTAGGAATCTGAATTCGAATTTGACTGATTTCTTAGTAGCCTGAATAGCTTCTGTGAATTGTACTGATGCGTTGCGGAGGGAATTCGCGCCGGGGTGGATGCAATAGGGTCCTCCTTTGGCCGAGTTGAACCTTCTGGTAGGCCGCAGTGTTTTGTTTTTTGTCGGCGGTTCAGCTCCGGCGCAGATCGCAGAGGAATTGAGGATGTGGGTCCCACCTTCCTGTGCAGGCTCCTTTTTGAATAGAGAAGTATTAATTCCATCCCTGCAAAACTGGGATAATTAGGTTTAATAATTCTATCCTCCCCTGGGTTGTATTCTGAGAGTTTTGGATCTTCTTACCGTTTGCGAATTTGGCTTGAGAGACTGTCTGCGATTTTGGCTTCTTTGTCGGTCTGCAAGTTTGGCTTTTTTGCGACCAGGGAGAAACTATGGCCTTTTTCTGTCTGTGACTCTGGCTAACCACGAAATCGAGTTTGTGAGGCTCTGCGACTTGGATTCTCGCCCCGGGCGATCTGTGGTCGTGAGTTGGGAGACCTGCAAGTTGCCGAGGGCTTTTCTCGCCTTTCTTGAAATTGACTTCAAAGGTTACCTGCGACCTAGGGCTGGGAGACAGATTGCGATTTTGGGAGAATCTGGGAATTGGGAGGTTGCAAACTGTTGTCTGCGAATTTTGGTTGTTTGCAAACCCTGTCTGTCTGAGAGTTGGGATACAGGCCGCGACTGCAAATTTGAAAGATTGCGAATTACTGAAGCTTTTCTTATCTGCGAAAATGGCTTGGGTGATTGCCTACGAATTTGATTTTCCTATAAGACTGCAAATTTGGAGTATGTCAGTCTGCGAATTTGACTTTTGTGCTGGACTGCGACCTGTTGCAGCGATTTGACTTTGCGACCTTCCCGACTCGTGTCAGAACTTCTCTGCGAATCCAATTCAAAGGTATTGTAGTAGAAATCTCTTTCCTGGCAGCCTCAAATTGAATTCGAGTTAGCCCGGGGTCCCCTCTCTCTTTTCTTTCTTCTTCTCTTCTTACGTCTTTTTTCTTCTTTTTCTCTCCTCTCATTTTCAACTCCTCCCTGAGTCTCTCTTTTCACGATTTCTCTCCCTTTTTTTTTTGAACCTTCTCTCTGTTTTTTTTTCTTACCTCTCTTGCACAAGCTTTCTTGCGCGATCCCGGTGCCCGTCAATTTGTCAATGTGACAGACTGACGAATTTTGGTGCGTCTGTATTGGAGTTGACCTTGGTCGCACTCGGTTGGGTCGCCGAATGCTGCATTATGCTTCGAGTGAACCCGGCTGAGTTGTCGGAGTGTTGTCTTTCTATATTGTTGCATCCGGCTTGGTCGTCGGGTGCTGGCTTTCGTTCTGGCTTTGACCGGCTTGGTCGCCGGGAGATAGAACTTTTGTTTTAGTCGCCGGGTGTCAAAATTTTGATTCGACTGAGTTCGGCTGGTTCGTCAGGAGGCTGGGTTTTTGCACCAACGCACTCGGCTCGGTCGCCGAATCCTGATTTCTGCGTAGTCGCGGTCGGCAAGGGTCGTCGGGAAATAGAACTTCTATTATTATTATTTTTTTCTTGCGACTGCTTGTTTTTGTCGTAGCTCTTTTTGGGTAACAACTTTTTGTCACAACCTTTTTCTTTTGTGATGACTTCTTTTTGTTGCAGCCTTTTTCTTTGTTCGGAGAAGAGTTACATACCTGGCTCCGATTGGCTGCATTTGGCTCGATCGCCGGTCGCAGGAGTTTGCTGCGCGGCACCCGGCTCGATCGCCGAGTGTTGTTTGGTCGCGTCCATCTTAGTTTTCGGTCGCGAAGTTTTTGAATTGTACTCAGCTCGGTTGCCGGGCACTTTATTTTTTCGTCGCGGCCAGTATGTGGCTGGTCGCGGAGCTTCGAAGGGTGCTTAGCTCGGTTGCCGAGCACCTATTTTTTTATAGTTTCGCAGCATTCGTATCCCGTCCAACTCGGTCGTCCGGCACTGAGATTCGAATGTGTGGCATGTGGTATTGTCGCCAGATGCTGAATTCTCCGTTTTGTTGTGCTTAGCTTAATCACCGGGCACTGGAGGGTTCAATTTTGTTCGCCTCCGGTTTGTTGGCCGCGAGGCTGCTTGCTTCTATTGTGCTAGGCTTTGTCGCCGTGCGCGAAGCTTTTGGGGCTGTACTCGACTTAGTCTTTGAAGTACAATGTTGTTTTGGCCGCTCCCGGCTCGGTCGCCAGGTGCTGCTTTTGAGCTGAGTTCATCTTGAGTGCAGCATTTTTTCTGTTCGCTTGCATCCGGCTCAGTCGCCGGGTGCTGTTTTTTTTTGCGTCCATCTTGACCGACGGGCGCGGAGCTGTGGTCTACGTTCGGCTCGGTTGCCAGACGTGAGACTTCTGAGTTATTCTCAGCTCGGTCGCTGAGTATAATGTCCCTCTTTTTTTTTTCTTGGTCGCAACCAACTCTGTCGCCGATCGCTGTGTTTTGACTTGTGCTCGGAAGGTTTCTCTTCGGCAGCAATTTGACTTTCTGGTCGAGCTTTCGAAGAAGATTGATGTACTCCGTCGGTTTACCCTCTCTCTTTTTTTTTTTTTCTCCGACTTCTTTTTTTTTCTTGGCGACTGGTTCTTTTTGTCACCCCCCCTTTTTTTTTTGCTCGCGACTTCGATTTTCTCTTGGTCGCAGACTCCCCTTTTTTTTATGACTTCTTTCTTTGGTCGCGGGGTATTCTTTTCCTCCCTTTTTTTTTTACTCAAGGGAGAGAGTTAGATTGCGTACCTGATTTTGGCTCGACTGATGATTTTGGTGCTTTGTTTGCAGATGTCGACTCCGTCGGATTCTTTCTCCTTCCTTGGCCTGACCCTTTCGAACGCCAAGGGTTCTTTGAAGGGCGTCCTTCACCATTGCATACGAATTCGTGATTCTAAGGGAAAGCAGCCACGATTTTTATTACCTCTCGGGGGGCCGTCTGCCTATGGTGGTTGTGACATAACGGTGCCTCTGGTCAAGTCTGTTCACGACCTGTGGAGCCACCCTGTCGTCGACGAAGATGATCAAGTCTGTTACCTCCCGGGGGTCGACGAAGCTTCATCATCTCCTCATCAGGCCGTAGGCCATATTTTGCTGAGCCTGATGCATGACCATATGGTTCGTTTCTCCCCGCCGAAGCTCTCTATCGATAGCAACAAGCTTGAAGCTTGGGATGGGATGGCTGACAGTTGGTATGCGCGAATCCCCAACCTTTGCCTTTCTATTTCGAGTGTGCAGGCATCGTTCTTCACACTTGTCTGGAGTTGTTAGCTACGACCGGTCTGACTCACGTGGTTCGAGCCTCCATGTTTACTTACCGTTGTTGCAGCAATGTCATGCATTCTTTCTTGGAGGTTTGGTGTTCTTCTACCAACACCATTTTCACTCGTGAAGGGGAGCTGTCAATTTCGTTGTAGGATCTGCATCGACTTGGAGGATTACCTCTTTCCGGTAGTATTTACGATGAAGCGACCCGATGGTGGCGGATTTCACTCAGAGTCGCACCACGCCATTCCCTGAGAGTCTGCAGTACCTCCTCCTTGCTTATTATCGACTGTTTTGTCGTTTGACAGCTTCGGATTCGGAGGGATTCTTTGGGGTTCCCATGTCCGAGTGGGTGTCTTTCTGGTTTTGTGCTAAGAAGGTAACACAGCCTATAACAGACACATGGGTCGATCGTGGAGAGACGACTGGTTCCATGAACCGCGACCGTTTGACACTTCAAGATCAACCCCTGTCTGAACTCGGAGTCCTTGCCGCGCTTGCAAATGAAGTCTATTTGGCCGCCTTTCTGTCTGTGTGGCTTTGCCGTTCTGTCTTCCCTTTGCCAGGCGGCACACTGAGGCCAGCGTTTTCAACACAACATGCTACATGGCCGGCGGCAGAAAGTTCAGCCTAGCCAGCGCAGCGTTGGCTAATCTTTATCGGGGCCTCAATAGCTTCTCTGTGGGGAGGGTTCCTTGGTCATACGTATATGCCTGGCTCGCCCAGAGGTTCGACGTTCATGAAGCTGACTCCAACGACGGCGATAGACCACTCATGATGCTGTATTGCAACCCATCACACGTCCACTTCTACACGCAGAGGGAAACTTGTTCCTTGTTTTGGCGCAGCGGAGTACAGTGCTGGTACCCCTTCGAGGCACTTCCTCCTGGACCGATTGTAGACAAACCAGGTCATTTTGCTTATTGGATCGAAGAGGAATATTTCCGCTGTCTGCGAGCGACATCTCTCATTTTGCACCAGTGTGAGTCCTTCATCGTGGAGCCTTATAGTCCCCATCGATTTGCTCGCCAGTTTGGGTTCTGTCAGGATTTGTCGGGGGCCTTATTTGATACCCAACGGAAGACAAAAACTGTTGATGGGCTCCTGGAGGTATGGCGCACTGCGACTTCTGTTCTTCTCAACAATGTGGACATACCTTCCTTTGTGAGTCCCGGTTCTGACCCGGGTGTGACTGCTCTCTTTCGGGAATCCCGGCTTGAGACTGTTATTCCCTACTTCGAGGTATTTATCTCACCTTGTTTTCTTTTGCGTTTCCCTCCTTTCTCCTTGTCTTTTCTTTGATATTTGACCTCTTCCATTCTCTCCTTTTGTTTAGAGGGTGTGGAAGAAATTCACCGGTGTCTCTGCACCGAAGAAGGCTTTGCCGTCTATGCAAGAAGATACGGATGCGGAGGGTGGTCGTCGTAAGAGTTCACTAGTAAGCGCTAAGCCTCCAGCTTCTCCCAAGGCGAAGAAGAAAATTGTTGCAAAGAAGAAAGCACCTAGGCCGAAGGTCGCGAAGGAGAAACTTGCGACTTCAGCACAAGCAGCACCGACGAAGGGTGTCGTGATTAAAGAGGCCCCTTCGATAGATAGTGAAGCCCGGCCAATTGTGATCTCTTTGCCGGCTGAAAACGCTCCTTTGGACAAGGGGAAGGGAGTGGTCGAAACACCGGCCTCACCGAAGAAAGCTATTTCTAAGAAGAAGAAGTTGACGATTCCAGAGCCTGATCCCGTCGTTTATGCCCCTCCTCCCTTCAAGAAACGACTTCGCACTGTCTTAAATAAGCCTATGATTCCTTCGCTTTCCCCTTCGGCTATTCCCTTGTCAGGATCAATTGGAGAAAAGGCTAAGGAACCGGAGACTGTTAGCCAGTCTATTGCTTTGCCGATTGGAGCTACTGCTGCGGAGCCAGTGACGATGCCTGCGCAAGTGGCTGAGGTTGAGGCGCAAGCAACCCAGAATTCAGGTGATGTACCTTCTGATAAGCTTACGATCGTCCTGGCGTCATCCTTAGATCAGCTCGCGTTTCAGCAAGAAGATTTGTTCGATCTCACCGATTTAGAGGGTACTCGGCAACTGGAATGGGTCGACGAGGCACCTGCTACTGCTATTGCCGGAGAGTTTGTGATCGGCGAGGTCGAGTGTCCGGCGACTATCTCGAGCGATGGTGGGGCACATATAGGTTTGTGATGCGATCCTAGCTAATCACTAGCAAGAGGACTAATCAATGTAATAAAGACTTTATGCAAGTCCGAATATCGTCCCACAAGGACCAAGCTAGCAGTTAATTGCTTTATGGAAAAAAATCTAAAGTTTGAGAATCCTGATTTGAAGAACAAAAAGTTATACTAAATAGGTGAAAACTGTTGAGAGAAGTTCTTGAGGAATTTCAATGAGGAAAGAAGGCGTTGGGAATCCAATTCCCTCCCTAGACACTTCTGAGATTGAATAGAAACAATGTTTTGGCAATCAGTTCTTGACGAGCTTATAAAACTATGGCTACAATCCGCATCGGCATCACCCTTTTCTATCTCCTAGAGCAAACTAGCTGATGCGATCCCAGCTAATCACTAGCAAGAGGACTAATCAATATAATATAGACTTATGTAAGTCCGAATATCGTCCCACAAGGACCAAGCTAATAGATAATTGCTTTTCTAGTTTAAAAACCAAAGTTTGAGAAATCAGTTGGAAAGGAGTTATAAAAAAAGAAAGTAAACTAATCTACCTAATCTTATAGAGATCAAGAAAGGGCTTCTGATAAAATCCGTATGGAAAAAGGCATTGGGAATCCAATTCCCTCCCTAGGCAATTCTGAGATTAAATAGAAGTTGAGTTTTAGAAATCAATTTCTGATGAACTTATAAAACAATGGCTACAATCCGCATCGGCATCACCTGTTTCTATCTCCAAGAGTAAACCTAGCTAGCATTATTGACTCTACTTGATAGTATAAACATGAAGCTCATTGTGTCATAGGCAGATCAACTAATCCAATAGGGTATTACTTTAAGGTCGAGGATTAACCCAAGGATTAGTGATCTACCTAGTGCATAAACTCATAAAGATTTGTAAAATCCTATCACCATGTCTTACCTTAAGCCTAGCGTCACCTTATAACCAGTACATAGCCAGGCAGTAAGTATGAATCAAGAATTAACAACATGGAAAACTCATTCATGCACCAAATTGAAAACCAAATAGATTATAAAGTATCAATCTCATTACATGCCTAGGGAGTCATGGACTCCCAATATAAAAGACTACTCCATACTGGAAATAAAAACAAAAAGCAAGGTCTTGAATACAACCATGAAGAAAAGAAAAGATAAACTAAGTACAAACCTCCCTTAAGAAGGATCTACTTGTTGAAGATGGCTTCCAATGGCTGCTTCTCCTCCTTGCCTCAAAAGCTTCAATAGGACGTCTCCTCTACCTCTCAAGACACTCTCTAAACTAATATATAAAACAGAAACTAAACTGAAAACTGAATGCAAGAACTGGATGTAAAAACTGGATCTAAAATTGGATGATTTGTGCTTTGCCTCGGACCTCTATTTATACTTGAAACTCTGTCCAGACCTTGTAATTTTAGCCTCTGTCCAAGGGTGTGAATTATGACTTCACGACCTCAGAATTGGATGAAATCAAATCAGGACCTTCCTTCTGTAGTCCTTTCCTTGCTCACGAAGTTTAAATCCATTCTGAGTTGGGAAACTTGAGATATGAGGAGAGGAAGTTGCCTGATTTCTGCTGCCAACTTCTGGACTTAGTCCACCACTTTGGAGATGTGAAACTCCAGAAGCCTGGCTTGAATTGGCCTGAATTTTCGTGAAAATATCCTCTTTAGAACCAGTAATCTTCGTTCCAAGTTTGGCTTCAATTGGAATTCTGAAACTCCCTGTATGCTCTTCACAATTTTCGGATTTATCTCCTTCCTTTAGCAGCAGATTCCTGTTTTGAATTAACTTCTTCTCTTTGACCATTCAATGCACCTGGACTTAAGTATATTACCTTAAACTCTTCGTGGGAACCTTCCTTAGACACTTGAGACTCCTTCTCCCAAGTTTGGATTCGATTTGATGTCAGGTTCCCGAGATTTTTGCAACTTAGTGTGGCAGAGTGATCGGCGCGGTCGCGCCAAAATAAGCTTAAAAATGGCGCGGTCGCGCCACTGGAGCAGAGTACTTGAATGGAAAGAGTTCTAGTCATGTTTGGCATCTTTCTTGGTCTATTTTGGCGTGGTCACGCCATTTTCTGGCGCGGGCGCGCTAGATTTTGCCTTCAAACTGGTGCGGTCACGTCGGTCTCTGCAACATTGCACCTTTTTGCACAAAAATCCTCATATCTTCTTAATGTTAGCTCCGATTTTGATGATTTTTGTTGCGTTGGACTCCTGAGAGATAAAATATTAATCTGAGTCATATTTAATGATTTTATGATGAATATTGACTCCAACATATATTTTCTAATCCCAATTTAGGCATAAAAATAGTGTCTTTTAGACACTTATCACAACCCCAAACTTAAACCTTTGCTCATCCTCGAGCAAAACTAAAAGAAAAAAATAAAAAGAACCAGAGTTATAACAAATCCTCATAGTTTAAGAAAAATCAGTGGGGTTACCCTTTCAAAGCATCAATCAAATATTACTCATTCCAACCTCTGCTGTTGTTGGTTATCCTGCTTAGTCAAGGCATGATCAAGCTATCTTCCACCATACATACCATTTTCCCATACGTTTGAGCAGTTTAAATTGAATAACATAAGCCAACCATCAGTCTAATCTCCCCTAACATGAAGGAATTTCAAAATTATGATCAAAAGGTCTTCAATAGGTTATAATGGGGCATGGGTAGTGGGTAAGGAAAAAAAATTAAGGATAAAATTTTAGGGTCAGTCCTCCTCCTCATATCCATGTCCCATCTTCCTGAGCATGAACCATCTCTAATTGTAGCACACCACCCCAAACTTAAAAATTTGCTTTGTCCTCAAAGCAATCAAATAAAACAAAGATATTTGCAATTTTTCCTTAAGCCCAAACACTACATTCTTCAAGGAAAAGCTCTCTTTATTTATTTATTTTTTTTACCCTTTTTTTTTCTTTTTTTTTTCATTGGCTTTATTTGGAGTCTAGCTTACCTTGTCGGTTGACTCAGAGTCCCTAACCTTGTTGAGGCCCGAGACCCGGTGCACACACAAGGTGGCCTTTCCCCTAACTCAGCAATTTTTTCCTTTTTTTTTTTTCACTTTTCCTCTCAGATATTCTAGCACCTTTTTCTTTCATCTTGCTCCTTCTTTCCTCTCATTTTCAAAGAATTTCTGTAACCTTTAATCATCCCTCCTTATTTCTCCATAACTTTAGATTTTTGCCCATGCTCATTCAAACAGAATACTTCAATAAGTTGGAGAAATATAGGTCAGTAAGAAACAAGTTTATTCATCACAAAGGCTGGTTCATGTAATGTGGGAATTGAAAACAAAGCAGGGATCTTGTTGGCTCAAAATGTTTGACAAAAGGTGATGCATCTTGTGCATTAAAGTGGGTGGCTCAAAAAGGATCAAACGATTTAAAACAAGTGCCTAGATCATTTCATAATTTTGAAAAACCTATCTTTGTTTTGCCTCGATCTTCCTTCAGGTTGGTTCTATTGTACAAAATAAACATGCTCAATGCGTTCAACCAATCAAACCACTTTCCAAGACAGCTTTATCCATGACAAAAACCAGCATTCAAACAAATATATTTCTCAGAGAATGAATGAGACCAATCTTCTCAATCCACAAATCAGAGTTCCCACAAAATTTTTTCAAAAACCTTTTCAGATTTAGAAACACTCTGCTGGTCTTGACTCAAACCAAAAAAACAAAAACTAACAAATCAAATCTAACTAAACAATGAAAACCAACTAGACTTTGAAATCTGAGTTTTCCACCCCAAACTTAAAAATTTGCATCATGCTCAATTTAATTAAATGAGATAGAGGGTAATAAACTTCCCTGAGAACGTTGGTTGTTTGACCTTCCAGATTTCTTGAGGCACCATGTGGAATTCGAACTTGAGCTGCCTTCATTCTTGACCAAAAGTGGTTAGAATCATTCAAAGCACAAAATTATTGCAAACGAATTCAGAATTTTATGAAATTTTACTAAGGCATATAACTCATAAATATAAACTTGTCAGAATTGGAATGGAATGATTCTGAGTTACAGATCCTCGGAAATTGATCAAACATGTGGCGCGGGAGCACGAGAATTTGGCGCGGAAGCGCCACTCTTTTCCTTCATAAATTGAAATTCTGAATGCCAAATTTTAAAATCCCACTTGGAACATGTTTTTAAGGTTCAGAGGTGCACAATAAAATAGGTTTGATGCATTTTCATCAAGGGAAGTGAAAGATACACAGATATGAAAACTTGGCAGCAAATCTGAAATTCTGGGCAGAAAGTGAGTTGGAGGTACTTTGCAAGCATTGTATCTCCCTAACCATTTATCATCTAGAGCTGTAAAAGGGTTTCATGGAAAACACTAAGTATGAAATTTAATCTCCTTAAAACAGTTTTCCAAGAATCATTACAAAAAATTTTAGAAATCAGCTCAAAGACAGAAAGATGGTAATGTTTCCAACCCAAACTTTTTCCAGAAAACAGTTTTAACTACCCAAGTAGCAGCAGTCATAACTTCCTTTCTACTCAATGAAAATCCCTCAAATCTGGCCCTATTTTATCTACTAAGTGCCCTCTTGAACTACTTACCTTTCCTTGGTGGGTTCCACTTCCAGATTTTTTAGAATTTGGCTCCCAAAATTGGCTGCTTGAATAGAGTTGCTTCTGCCTGCTTCTCTGCACAGAGTTTACTTGAGTGTTCTGATGGCTTTTCTTTTGAAGGAAGCTGCTGTGAATGGTTGAGAATGATAGTCCCAACTTCCTTCTTCTGATATCTGCATTTAAGCCTTGAAAAACACATCTATAAATACATCAAGTATAGCTGTAAAAATGGCTTCATGCAACTCCAAATTCCAGAATTTTCAAGGATAGGTGCCTCAGACTTCTTTTTATTTTTTATTTTTTATTTTATTTTTTATTTTTTTCTGGTATTTTTTCAAACCAAACAAATTTAAAATACTAACCTAACATGAATAAAACAGAACTAGACCTAAGATCTAAGATTCACAAAAAGTGATTATTCAAACCAAAGTACAATTGAATTGAAAAACTACACTAACTTACCTGCCATTGGTTGCCTCCCATGAAGCGCTAAGTTTATGGTCCTCAGCCAGACCAGTAGCTTTATTCTACCAGGATCAAAAGGAAAGTTTATTTCAAATCCATTCATCATTACTTTTCTTCCTTTGCAATTTTTTATGGTAGACCAACCAAATTTTGATGTTGAGCTGAAAATCCTTTCTTTTGACTTTGTGGCTTCTAAGAAGTAGATCTGCACACATGTCAGCCACTCATTCATCCTCTTTTTCAGCCCCAATAAAATTTTCAGTTGTATTTTTGGGCTAGGTGTATAAGGTGGGATGATGAAAAAGTCTAAGTCAAAGGAGAGCCATATCTCTTCTTTTTCCTCTACGAAGGTTCTATGATAAGACCTATGGTTTCTTCTTCCTCCCCTTCATCTAGTTCTTCAGCTATGGTTTCTTTCTCAGCCTCTAATTTTCGTTTTTGTTGGGATTTTTCTTCTACCTCTTCTACATTCACAGCTATCTCAGTCATGGGTCTTTCTTCTTTGAACTCATCTACTTCTGCCATGCTTTCTTCTTCAGCCACTAATGCTTGTAGTTCTCTCTCAATTAGTTGGAAGATCAGTAATGGGATGAATATTTCCTCCACCTCAGCTACTATCTCTTCAATTGGTTCTTCGTCATCCTCTAAGGTGGGTGACTCTATTAATTGCTTAAAATTGGGCATTATCTCCAACTCATAGGGACACACACTCTCTTTACTCTCAAAGGTTTCTTTGGGTTGAGGGTTTTCTAGAATTTCTTCACTCCTAATGGGTATGGACTGTTCTTGCTCTTCAATTGGTTCTTCCTCATCCTCTAATTCTTGTAGATCTTGCTCTTCCGGATTCTCTTCAAAATAATCTAACCACTTTACTAGGTCCTCCCATTCTTGAGTGGTATAAACTGTGACCGGTTGCTTTATTGACTGGACTTCGGGTTGCAGTGTCTCCATTGACTGAAGTTTTGCATATATTGCTCGCAGCAACTTCCTGTCTTCCTCCCATTCATCTGTGGTGGTTATTGGCTCCTCCTTTTCTTGGTTGTATGAAATGCCATATGGGTCTAACCTGCAGGAATTAGACTCATAGTTAGAAAAATTAGATCTTGAAATTAAATGGCATACATTCGTAGCATGGTTACCTCCACACACATCACAAAAATAATTCAAAGAATTCCTTTATAATTCCAAGATATCACCTTTCAATTTGAGTAAATCAAGTTGAGTTTTCATGCTAGGCGTATCATCATGGTAGGTGGGGGAATTATAAGAGTGGTCAAAAGGACTACATGGCTGTTCATAAGAATCACATGGCATATAAAAATTTCTAGAGTGCTAAAAAGAATTCCATGCTTGATTTGGGTAAGAAAAATCAGTATACTCCTCAAGGTGTCTCCTTCCTTATGTGGACTCATGCATACCAAAATCCATGCACACAACACATTAGTCCACCAAAAATAAAAATAAAATAAAAATAAAATAAAAATAAATAGAAAAAAGAAAACAGAATATACACTTAGAGCTCTAGTTTTAAACACTAGTAATTACTATTAAAACATTGGTCCCCGGCAACGGCGCCAAAAACTTGATGCGATCCCAGCTAATCACTAGCAAGAGGACTAATCAATGTAATATAGACTTATGTAAGTCCGAATATCGTCCCACAAGGACCAAGCTAATAGATAATTGCTTTTCTAGTTTAAAAACCAAAGTTTGAGAAATCAGTTGGAAAGGAGTTATAAAAACAGAAAGTAAACTAATCTACCTAATCTTATAGAGATCAAGAAAGGGCTTTTGATAAAATCAGTATGGAAAAAGGCATTGGGAATCCAATTCCCTCCCTAGGCAATTCTGAGATTAAATAGAAGTTGAGTTTTAGAAATCAATTTATGACGAGCTTATAAAACCATTGCTACAATCCACATCGACATCACCTGTTTCTATCTCCTAGAGTAAACATAGCTAGCATGATTGACTCTACTTGATAGCATAAACATGAAGCTCATTGTGTCATAGGCAAACCAACTAATCCAACAGGGTATTACTTTAAGGTCGAGGATTAACCCAAGGATTAGTGATCTACCTAGTGCATAAACTCATAAAGATTTGTAAAATCCTATTACCATGTCTTACCTTAAGCCTAGCGTCACCTTATAACCAGTACATAGCCAGAGTGTAAGTATGAATCAAGAATTAACAACATGGAAAACTCATTTATGCACCAAATTGAAAACCAAATAGATTATAAAGTATCAATCTCATTACATGCCTAGGGAGTCATGGGCTCCCAATATAAAAGACTACTCCATACTGGAAATAAAAACACAAAACAAGGTCTTGAATACAACCATGAAGAAAAGAAAAGATAAACTAAGTACAAACTTCCCTTGAGAAGGATCTACTTGTTGACGATGGCTTCCAATGGCTGTTTCTCTTCCTTGGCTCAAAAGCTTCAATAGGCAGTCTCCTCTGCCTCTCAAGACACTCTCTAAACTAATATATAAAATAGAAACTAAACTGAAAACTGATTGCTAGAACTGGATGTAAAAACTGGATCTAAAACTGGATGATTTGAGCTCTGCCTCGGACTCCTATTTATACTTGAAACTCTGTCCAGACCTTGTAATTTTAGCCTCTGTCCAGGGGTGTGACTTATGACTTTCCGACCTCAGAATTGGTTGAAATTACATCAGGACCTTCCTTCTGTAGTCCTTTCCTTGCTCACGAAGTTTGAATCCATTCTGAGTTGGGAAACTTGAGATATGAGGAGAGGAAGTTGCCTGATTTCTGCTGCCAACTTCTGCACTGGGTCCACCACTTTGGAGATGTGAAACTCCAGAAGCCTGGCTTGGATTGACCTGAATTTTCGTGAAAAGATCCTCTGTAGAACCAAAAATCTTCGTTCCAAGTTTTGCTTCAATTGGAATTATGGAACTCCCTGTATGCTCTTCACAATTTTCAGATTTATCTCCTTCCTTTAGCAGCAAATTCCTGTTTTGAATTAACTTCTTCTCTTTGACCATTCAATGCACCTGGACTTAAGTATATTACCTTAAACTCTTCGTGGGAACCTTCCTTAGACGCTTGAGACTCCTTCTCCCAAGTTTGGATTCGATTTGATGTCAGGTTCCCGAGATTTTTGCAACTTAGTGTGGCAGAGTAATCGGCGCGGTCGCGCCAAAATAAGCTTAAAAATGGCGCGGTCGCGCCACTGGAGCAGAGTACTTGAATGGAAAGAGTTCTGGTCGTGTTTGGCAGATTTTTGGGTCCATTTTGGCGCGTTCACGCCATTTTTTGGCACGGTCGCGCCATTTTCTGCCGCGGGCGCTCTAGATTTTGCCTTCAAACTAGTGCAGTCGCGCCGGGCTCAGCAACATTGCACCTTTATGCACAAAAATTCTCATATCTTCTTTATTTTAGCTCCGATTTTGATGATTCTTATTGCGTTGGACTCCTGAGAGAGAAAATATTAATCCGAGACATATTTCATAATTTTATGATGAATATTGACTCCAACATGTAATTTCTAATACCACTTTTGGCCTAAAAATAGTGTCTTTTAGACACGTATCACTAGCCGGCATAATCTACCATACTTGACAGCATAAACATGAAGCCCTTATGTCATAGGCAGATCAACTAATCCAATAGGGTATTACTTTAAGGTCGAGGATTAACCCAAGGATTAGTGATCTACCTAGTGCATAAACTCATAAAGATTTGTAAAATCCTATCACCATGTCTTACCTTAAGCCTAGCGTCACCTTATAACCAGTACATAGCCAGGCAGTAAGTATGAATCAAGAATTAACAACATGGAAAACTCATTCATGCACCAAATTGAAAACCAAATAGATTATAAAGTATCAATCTCATTACATGCCTAGGGAGTCATGGACTCCCAATATAAAAGACTACTCCATACTGGAAATAAAAACAAAAAGCAAGGTCTTGAATACAACCATGAAGAAAAGAAAAGATAAACTAAGTACAAACCTCCCTTAAGAAGGATCTACTTGTTGAAGATGGCTTCCAATGGCTGCTTCTCCTCCTTGCCTCAAAAGCTTCAATAGGACGTCTCCTCTACCTCTCAAGACACTCTCTAAACTAATATATAAAACAGAAACTAAACTGAAAACTGAATGCAAGAACTGGATGTAAAAACTGGATCTAAAATTGGATGATTTGTGCTTTGCCTCGGACCCCTATTTATACTTGAAACTCTGTCCAGACCTTGTAATTTTAGCCTCTGTCCAGGGGTGTGACTTATGACTTTCCGACCTCAGAATTGGTTGAAATTACATCAGGACCTTCCTTCTGTAGTCCTTTCCTTGCTCACGAACTTTGAATCCATTCTGAGTTGCGAAACTTGAGATATGAGGAGAGGAAGTTGCCTGATTTCAGCTGCCAACTTCTGCACTGGGTCCACCACTTTGGAGAAGTGAAACTCCAGAAGCCTGGCTTGGATTGGCCTGAATTTTCGTAAAAAGATCCTCTGTAGAACCAAAAATCTTCGTTCCAAGTTTTGCTTCAATTGGAATTATGGAACTCCCTGTATGCTCTTCACAATTTTCAGATTTATCTCCTTCCTTTAGCAGCAGATTCCTGTTTTGAATTAACTTCTTCTCTTTGACCATTCAATGCACCTGAACTTAAGTATATTACCTTAAACTCTTCGTGGGAACCTTCCTTAGACGCTTGAGACTCCTTCTCCCAAGTTTGGATTCGATTTGATGTCAGGTTCCCGAGATTTTTGCAACTTAGTGTGGCAGAGTAATCGGCGCGGTCGCGCCAAAATAAGCTTAAAAATGGCGCGGTCGCGCCACTGGAGCAGAGTACTTGAATGGAAAGAGTTCTGGTCGTGTTTGGCAGATTTTTGGGTCCATTTTGGCGCGTTCACGCCATTTTTTACGCGGTCGCGCCATTTTTTCTGCTGGCGCGCTTAGATTTTGCCTTCAAACTAGTGCGCGGTCATGGGCTGGGCTCTACAACATTGCACATTTATGCACAAAAATTCTCATATCTTCTTTATTTTAGCTCCGATTTTGATGATTCTTGTTGCGTTGGACTCCTGAGAGAAAAAATATTAATCTGAGACATATTTCATAATTTTATGATGAATATTGACTCCAACATGTAATTTCTAATACCACTTTTGGCCTAAAAATAGTGTCTTTTAGACACGTGTCACTAGCCGGCATAATCTACCCTACTTGACAGCATAAACATGAAGCCCTTATGTCATAGGCAGATCAACTAATCCAACAGGGTATTACTTTAAGGTCGAGGATTAACCCAAGGATTAGTGATCTACCTAGTGCATAAACTCATAAAGATTTGTACATAGCCAGACAGTAAGTATGAATCAAGAATTAACAATATGGAAAACTCATTTATGCACCAAATTGAAAACCAAATAGATTATAAAGTATCAATCTCATTACATGCCTAGGGAGTCATGGGCTCCCAATATAAAAGACTACTCCATACTGGAAATAAAAACACAAAACAAGGTCTTGAATACAACCATGAAGAAAAGAAAAGATAAACTAAGTACAAACTTCCCTTGAGAAGGATCTACTTGTTGAAGATGGCTTCCAATGGCTGTTTCTCTTCCTTGGCTCAAAAGCTTCAATAGGCAGTCTCCTCTGCCTCTCAAGACACTCTCTAAACTAATATATAAAATAGAAACTAAACTGAAAACTGATTGCTAGAACTGGAAGTAAAAACTGGATCTAAAACTGGATGATTTGAGCTCTGCCTCGGACTCCTATTTATACTTGAAACTCTGTCCAGACCTTGTAATTTTAGCCTCTGTCCAGGGGTGTGACTTATGACTTTCCGACCTCAGAATTGGTTGAAATTACATCAGGACCTTCCTTCTGTAGTCCTTTCCTTGCTCACGAAGTTTGAATCCATTCTGAGTTAGGAAACTTGAGATATGAGGAGAGGAAGTTGCCTGATTTCTGCTGCCAACTTCTGCACTGGGTCCACCACTTTGGAGATGTGAAACTCCAGAAGCCTTGCTTGGATTGGCCTGAATTTTCGTGAAAAGATCCTCTGTAGAACCAAAAATCTTCGTTCCAAGTTTTGCTTCTATTGGAATTATGGAACTCCCTGTATGCTCTTCACAATTTTCAGATTTATCTCCTTCCTTTAGCAGCAGATTCCTGTTTTGAATTAACTTCTTCTCTTTGACCATTCAATGCACCTGGACTTAAGTATATTACCTTAAACTCTTCGTGGGAACCTTCCTTAGACGCTTGGGACTCCTTCTCCCAAGTTTGGATTCGATTTGATGTCAGGTTCCCGAGATTTTTGCAACTTAGTGTGGCAGAGTAATCGGCGCGGTCGCGCCAAAATAAGCTTAAAAATGGCGCGGTCGCGCCACTGGAGCAGAGTACTTGAATGGAAAGAGTTCTGGTCGTGTTTGGCAGATTTTTGGGTCCATTTTGGCGCGTTCACGCCATTTTCTGGCACGGTCGCACCATTTTCTGCCGCGGGCGCGCTAGATTTTGCCTTCAAACTAGTGCAGTCGCGCCGGGCTCTGCAACATTGCACCTTTATGCACAAAAATTCTCATATCTTCTTTATTTTAGCTCCGATTTTGATGATTCTTGTTGCGTTGGACTCCTGAGAGAGAAAATATTAATCTGAGACATATTTCATAATTTTATGATGAATATTGACTCCAACATGTAATTTCTAATACCACTTTTGGCCTAAAAATAGTGTCTTTTAGACACGTGTCACTAGCCGGCATAATCTACCCTACTTGACAGCATAAACATGAAGCCCTTATGTCATAGGCAGATCAACTAATCCAACAGGGTATTACTTTAAGGTCGAGGATTAACCCAAGGATTAGTGATCTACCTAGTGCATAAACTCATAAAGATTGTAAAATCCTATCAGCATGTCTTACATTAAGCCTAGCGTCACCTTATAACCAGTACATAGACAGACAACAAGTATGAATCAAGAATTTACAACATGGAAAACTCATTCATGCACCAAACTGAAAACCAAATAGATTATAACTATCAATCTCATTACATGCCTAGGGAGTCAGGGACGCCATACTAAAACCGACTGCTCCATGCTAGAATTAAAAACACACAACAAGGTTTTTACAACAGCCATGAAATAAGAAAGACTAAGTAAAGAAAACTCCCTTGGGAAGGCTTCCCTTAATCTCTCTTGCTCCTTAGCTTATTGCTCCACCTTTCTTCCTCAAAGTGACAAGAGTTCGTGTGAAACTCCCTCTGGACCTTCTACTCTCTCTCTAAACTAAACTAGAAAGCAAAACTGAATACAAAGCTCGAAATTAAACTCAAAAACTGAATGAATAACTCTTCTCCTCGGGGCCCTATTTATAGTTGAAGTTCTGTCCAGACCTTGTAATTTTTGCCTCTGTCCAGGGGTATGAATCATGATTTCCCGACCTCAAAATTGGATGAAATTACATTTGAACCTTCATTCTGTAGTCCTTTCCTTTCTCACAAAATTTGAATCCATTCTGAGTTGGGAAACTTGAGATATGATGAGAAGAAGATGTATGGTTTCTGTTGCCAATTTCTGCATTGGGTCCACCACTTTGGAGATGCAAAACTCTAGAAGCCGGGCTTGGATTGGCCTGAATTTTCGCGACATGATCCTCAGTAGCATCAGGAATCTTCGCTCCAAGTTTGGCTTCAATTGGAATTCGGGAACTCCATGTATGCTCTCCATAAAATTCGGATTTATCTTCTTCTTTTGGCAGCAGTTTCCTATTTTGAATTGAACTTCTTCTCGTTGATCATTCTATGCACCTAGACTCGAGCACATTACCTTAAAATCTTTGTGGATACCTTTCTTAGACGCTTGAGACTCCTTCTCTCAAGTTCGGACTCGATTTGATGTCAGGTTCCCGAGTTTTTTGCTATTTTTGTGTTGCTGAGTCATCAGTGCGGTCGCGCCAAATTTGCTGTAAAAGTGGCGTGGGAGCGCCACTACTTAGGCTTTTCACTGCTCCCCGAACGGCAACTCTTCTTTCCTTCTTCAGCAGCACTTCGGCGCTTTCTCTTTGTCTCCCAGTGAGGTAGTGCCAAATTTTGGCGCAGTCGCGCCCTCCGGTGGCGCGGTCGTGCCAATTCATGTTCCCCAACCATTGGCTTTCATGACCGTTAGGTCGTTGGACATTTTTCTTCATTATTTCAAATTTTTTATTTATTTATCTGGCGCGGTGGCGCCGATTATGGCGCGGCCGCGCCATTCTTCTTTTTGGGCCTCTTTTGTTCATTTTTTGTTCTATTTTTGCTCCAAATCCCGTTTTTCTTCTTCCATTGGGTACCTGAGGCATAAAACATCAAACTGAGTCATATATGTTGATTTTATGCTCGAAATTAACTCAGAATTAAGTTTTTCAATCAATTTCTATGCCCAAAGATAGTGTCTTTCAGACACTTATCACAACCCCAAAGTTAAATCTTTGCTCGCCCTTGAGCAAACTCTGAAAGAAACAACCAGATAAGTATGCAGAGATTGAGAAAAGATCATTGGCACTCCCTCTTATAAGTTTCAGCATGGATGATTCACTCCTTTTCTAGTGATGATTCTCCTTTCTTAAGTCAAAACAGAATTCAAATTTTTCTTTAATTTTTTCAAAGATCCTTACCCTCATACAAGTGAGAGGTCTCAGTATGCCAACCCTCAGTCTACTCTCCACTAACCTGAAGAAATCCATAATCCTGATCAATAGGTCTTTTCTAGGTTGTAATGGGGCATGGGTAATGGGTATGATGGAAGTTGTAAGCATTGGGTTTATCCTCCTCCTCATATCCATGTTCCATTATTTCTGATCATGAGTTTTTATGATTTTTCTCCAAATTTCTCCACCCCAAACTTTTTTTTCTTGCATTGATCCCATTTTATTTTCTTCTTCCTCTCCTTCACATATATTCTCTTCCTTGGGTTTGTTTAGAGTCTAGCTTACCTCGCCGGTTGACTCAGAGTCCCTAAGCTTGCTGACGCCCGAGACCTGGTGCACACACGAGGTGGCCTTTCTCCTAACTAACCCACAACCTTTTATTTTTTTTCTTTGGCTTTGTCTGGAGTCCAGCTTACCTTGGCGGTTGACTCAGAGTCCCTAAGCTTGCTGAGGTCCGAGACCCGGTGCACACACGAGGTGGCCTTTCTCCTGACTTAGCCTCCATCTTGTTTCTCTTCTCTTCTTTTTTTTTCAAAGCAACTCAATACCATTCTTTCGTCCCTCCTTATATCTTTAGATTTTTGTCCATGCTCATTTAAACAGAACACTTCAATAATTTGGAGAGATATAGGTCAGTAAGAAACAAGTTGGTTTTTTCACAAAGGCTGGTTCATGTAATGTGGGATTTTAAAACAAAACATGGCTCTTGTTGGCTCAAGGTGTTTGACAAAAAGTGATGCATCTTGTGCATTCAAGTGGGTGGCTTGAAAAAGGCTCAAACGATTGAAAACAAGTGCCTAAATCACTTCAGGATATTTGAAAATCTTTCTTTGTTTCGCCTCAAGCTTCCCTCAGGTCGGTTCTAGTGGTTTACATCCACTTGCTCACTTATATTTTTTCTAAAAACTGTTTTAAAGAGAATTCTCCTCCTGTTAAGACTAAGCAGATTGAAATAAGATATTTCTCCAGAAAGTGAATCATGCTCTCTATTTACTCAATGTTTTTCCACTAGTGTTTTTCTAAATCTCTTTGGATCTGTTTCTGGTGTAAAAGCTTTTTGAAAACAGAGATTTTGAAAACATGAACATGAAAAACGAATATCCCACCCCAAACTTTAGAAACATGCTTTGTCCCCAAAGCATAAATAAAAATAACAAGTAGGATGAAAACTTCCCTGATCAATCTGGTTGTGCTCAATGTGACTTCTCCTTGTGTGCTATGCAGTGGAAGTTTCCTTTTCTGGGCTCTGGTTCGGTTATCACTCAATGAGGCAATGGTGCGGTAGCGCCAGAATTTGGCGCGGACGCGCCGAGTTGGTCCTTCAAATTTCAGCATCCTGAATGTGATTTTGCAAATTTCCACTTTGAACAAGATTTGAATAGTTAGATATAGATGCTGAATCAGTAATCACACATTTTCATTGGGGAAATAATGCTTTGGGAAACATAGTGAGAGTGCAAAATATCATGTCATCAATATGAATAGATATTGAGTACATATTAATGGATATTGCATACAAGAATCACTCTAAGGCATCTGATACATAGACACCAAAGCATATTTTCTCAGAGGAGAGACGAATTCAAACATTACGCTCAGAATTGTTTTCCTGATTGGCACGGCTGCGCCAATATTTGGCACGGTAGTGCCTATTTCAAAAGAATTTTTGGTTTTTATTTTGTATATTTTTATTTTTGTTTTCTGTTTTATGAAAAATTAAAAGCTCTTTCTAGTCTAAGTCTATCCTAATCATGCAAAATCAATCAACTAATCATGCAAGTCCGAAGAATACAAAAATTTCATGCAAAATTCTATGTAATGACAATGCAAGCCTATTCTAAAAACAATCAAATGAGTTTTGGTTTATAGTCCCAGCTCGACTTTGTGACTCTTTCTAGTCAAATAAGATTGTGAAGGTTCTTTCCTAATGAAAATCAGGGGAGATGTATCTTTTCAACCTTTGTCCATTCACAATAAAGGTGGATTGGTCTTTTGGATTTCTGATTTCCACAGCCCCTAATTTTAACACTCTTTCCACTGAAAAAGGACCAGTCCATTTTGATCTAAGTTTACCAGGGAACAACCTAAGTCTGCTATTGAACAAGAGGACAAGTTGACTAGGTTTGAATTCTTGGGTAAGATGTGCTCATCATGCCATTTTTTAGTTTTTTCTTTGTATATCTTGGCATTCTCATAGGATCAATACTTAAGCTCATCTAGTGCATTTAGTTGCAGCAATCTACTCTCTCCAGCAGCCTTGATATCAAAATTCAAGAACTTGGTTGCCCAATATGCCTTATACTCTAATTCCAAGGGGAGATGACATTCCTTTCCATAAACCAACCTATAGGGGGTCATGCCTATTGGGGTTTTGAAAGCTGTCCTATATGCCCATAGTGCATCATCTAGCTTGGTTTTCCAATCTCTCCTTGAAGTGTTGACAGTTTTTTCTAGAATTCTCTTGAGCTCTTAGCATGGTATGGGGTGGCTACTTTGTGGGTGACTTCATATTTTTTTCAACAGATTTTGAAAGAAGTGTTGCAAAAATGCTTTCCCCCATCACTGATGATAGCTCTAGGGGTGCCAAAACGACAGAAAATATTTTTTTCCAAAAATTCAGTGACAACCTTGGCATCATTAGTTATGGTTGCTATGGCCTCTACCCATCTGGTTACATAATCCACTGCCACCAGAATGTACTCATACCCAAAAGAAGGTGGAAAGGGTCCCATGAAATCAATGCCCCAAGCATCAAAACATTCACACTCCAGAATATTATTTAAAGGCATTTCATTCCTTCTAGAGATATTACCTGTTCTTTGGCACCTATCACATGCTTGGACATACCTCTTTGCATCTCGGAAAAGTGTTGGCCAAAAGAATCCAGATTGCAATACCTTTGCTGCCTTTCGGTTTGTACTCTGATGACCACCAACCTCCTTGTCATGGCAGTGGCTGAGAATGAGTGGAGCTTCTTCCTCTTTCACACACCTTCTGATGACTTGATCTGGGCATATTTTGTAGAGGAAAGGATCCTCCCAGTAGTAGTGCTTTGAGTTTGCCATGAGTTTCTTCCTTTGCTGGTAGGTAAAATGCTTCGGTACCCAGTTGCTGCAGATAAAATTAGCAATATCAGCATACCATGGTACCTTTGAAGTATTTACCTGGCAAATCATTTCATCTGGAAAGAGTTATGAAATTTCCCCTTCTTTATTTTCTTCCTCCAGCCTTGATAGGTGATCTGCTACCACATTTTCAGCTCCTTTCTTGTCCTTGATTTCAATATCAAATTCTTGAAGAAGGAGGATCCATCTGATCAGTCTTGGTTTGGAATCTTTCTTTGCAAACAAGTATCTAAGGGCTGCATGGTCAGTCCAAACAATAACTTTTGAACCAATGAGATATGATCTGAATTTCTCAAATGCAAAAACCACAGCCATAAGCTCTTTCTCAGTAGTGGTGTAATTCAATTGAGGACCAGTGAGTGTGTGGTTAGCATAGTGTTGGGTGTCTAGCAAGTGCACTAGGTCAGCAAGTAATATAGGACTTGAGAGTCCAGATATCGATCACACAGGGACCTTTGATGAGAGCCTAATCTAAGCAAAAATTTTCCTATTGATTGAGGTGAAGAAAAGTTGGATTTTTGTGTTGAGAACTGAAAAGAAAAACAGAATTAAATTTCTGGAAGAATTAATAGAGATGAGATGTTGGGGAAAAATGTCAATCCCTCTTAGTTGTAAATATGCAGAATTCTGATTTTACGACTCAAGTACCCTTTACCTTGACTTAGCTTTTGAAAACCTGGTTACCCATATACAGGAAATAATTTTCACTCATTCTTTGAACTTCTTCTCAACCGGAACATTCAAATCCTGAGTGCATAAATATAAAAGCCTAAAGATTTTACTCTCTCTTATTTAGAACAAGAGTTAAAGAAGCCACATCACCTCTCACTAGTCTCCTTCGAAACCGGAACAATCTAGTTTAAAAGCGAGTTATTTTTAGAAAACAAAGAATCATATAAATGACCCAAATCTTTTACTGGAATCTAACTTCTCATCCGTACCTCATTAGACTTCAGATATAAATCTAGATTAGCAACATGCAATGAATTCAGATTCTAAAACAAAGGCAGAGTACTTTATTGCTGTAAATTTCAGAATTCAAACATAATACAAACTAGGAGTTCATGACTTTCCCCAACAAAAAGAGACTACTCCATACTTATAAAATAAACACACAAAGAGAATTCAAGTACAGCCATGAGCATGAATAAAGAAAAGAAGTAAAGAAAACCCCCTCTTGAGGACTGCCCTTAGCCTCCTCTCCTGCCTTGGCTACAATCTCTTCTCTCTCTCTCTCTCTCTCTCTCAACTCAATACTACCTAACAGAACACGGAATTAAACTAAATACAAGAATTAGAACTCTCAAAAACTGGATTTACACTACCAAAACTCCATCCTTGCTCTTTGCCTCGGACCTCCTTATATACTTGTTCTGCTGCCCATGCCATGTAAATTGCTCTCTGTCCAGGGGTATGAAGTACCCTTTTACGGCCTCATAATTGGATAAAATTACACCAGGACCTTCTTTTTGAAGTCCTTTCCATGCTCACGAAGTTTGAATCAATTCTGAGTTGGGAAACTCGAGATATGAGGGAAGGAAGTTGCCTGATTTTCTCTTGCCAACTTCTATACGGGTCCACCACTTTGGAGATATGTAACTCGAGAATCCCGGCTTGGATTGACCTAAATTTTCGTGACAAGATCCTCTATAGTACCAGGAAGCTTCGTTCCAAATTTGGATTCAATTGGAATTGTGAAACTTCTTCTCTATCCTTCACAAAATTCGGATTTTATCTCTCTCCATAGGCAGCAGATTCCTATTTTGAAACAACTTCTTCTTTTTGGATCATTCAATGCACCAGGACATAAGTAATTTACCTTAAAATCTTCGTGGGCACCTTCCTTAGACGTCTGTGACTCCTTCTCCCAAGTTTGGATTGGATTTGACTGCAGGATCCCGAGATTTTCGTATTCTGAGCAGCTGAGTCATCGGCGCGTCAAGGCCGAATTTTTATGCGGACGCCACCCACGAACTCGAAATCCGTCTAAGTCTGGTGACCGCTAGGCGCGGTCGCGCCGAACATTGCTACGAAATGGCGCAGTCGCGCCAGTCCTTAGGAATTTACTTGGTCCCCGGATGGCAACTTCTCTTTCTGCTTTTAGCTCCCTTTGGCGCGGTAGCGCCCTCCAGTGGCCCGGTGGCGCTTCCTGTGGCCCGGTCGCGCCCATTCACATTCCCCAACCTTTGTCTTTCATTACCGTTAGGTCGTTGGACACTTTTGCACATTAATTTGAATTTCTGAGGATTTGATTGGCGCGGTCGCGCCGTTCTTCTTTTTGGCCTCTTTTGCTCATTTTTCCTCCGTTTTAGCTCCAAATCCCATTTTTCTTCTTCTACCGGGTACCTGAGACATAAAACATGTATTTAAATTATATTTGTCACTTTTAAGCTCATAATCAACTCAAATTAGGAATTTATGATCTATAATTCATGCCTAAATAAGTGTCTTTTGGACACTTATCACATAGGATATGGTGTGGAAAACTTTTTCTTTTCTTTGGCCAAGAGCTGCCCCTAAAGTAAAATCACTTGCATCACACATGAGTTCAAAAGGTAGGTTCCAATCAGGTGACACAATGATGGGGGCACAGATCAATTTTTGTTTCAAAAGATTAAAAGCATGCAAGCATTCAGTATTGAAATCAAATTTCACATCTTTTGAAAGCAAGTTTGACAAAGGTTTTACAATTTTGGAAAATTTTTTTATAAACCTGCTGTAAAAACCTGCATGGCCTAGAAAACTTCTAATACCCTTGACTGAAGTGGGATGAGGTAGCTTTTCAATCACTTCTATTTTTGTCTTGTCTACCTCTATCCCCTTTTCTGAGATTTTATGTCCAAGCACAATCCCCTCTCTTACCATGAAGTGGCATTTTTCCCATTTTAGGACTAGCTTCTTTTCTTCACACCTTTCGAGCACAAGCTCTAAGTGCTGAAAACATGTTTCAAATGTTAGTCCATAAACTGTAAAATCATCCATAAAAATTTCCATCATCTTCCCTATCATATCATGGAATTAAGCCATCATGCATCTTTGAAAAGTGGCTTGTGCAATGCACCAGCCAAAGGGCATTCTCCTATATGCAAAGGTGCCATAAGGGCAAGTGAAGGTGGTCTTTTCCTGGTCTTCGGGTGCTATAGGTATCTGAAAATATCCTGAATATCCATTCAGGAAGCAATAAAATTTATTTCCAACAAGTCTCTAAAGCATTTGATCAATGAATGGTAAAGGAAACTGATCATTCATAGTGGCTGCATTCAATTTCCTATAGTCTATGCACAACCTCCAACCTGTTACTATCCTAGTGGGGATCAGTTCATTATTTTTATTATGAATGACAGTAGTACCCCCTTTTTAGGAACAACTTGAACTGGACTTACCCATGCACTATCAGAAATAGGATAGATAATACCTGCGTCCAAGAGTTTAATCACCTCCTTTTTTACTACCTCTTGCAATGTGGGGTTCAACCTTCTTTGTGGTTGGATGCTGGGCTTGTAATTGTCCTCCATCAGAATTCGGTGTGCGCAAATTGTGGGGTTGATTCCTTCAATGTCTGATAATGACTAGCCTATTGCCTTCTTGTGTTTAGATAGCACCTCAATGAGCATTTTCTCCTCCAAACCTGTCAAACACGAAGAAATAATCACTGGTTTATCATTCTTTTCAAGAAAAACATATTTCAAATTATTAGGAAGAGGTTTGAGTTCAAGTTTGGGAGCTTTTGGAGCCCCTTGTTCTTCCAACTCCTCCTTGCTTTCAGCCTCCAGTTCACCAAACTCTCCTCTGATGATGGGGTTTGCGTTCTCTGAATGGATCAGGCCTTCTTCTTTTGCTGCTTCAATCCTCCCTTCTTCTTCAAATTCTGCTTTACAAGAATCAATCACATCAATGCTCAAACAGAAATCATCATGTGGGATGGCTGGTTGTTTCATGACTTCTTTTATATTGAAACTGATTGTGTTATTGTTAAGCCTTAAAGTCAGATTTCCTTGGTTACAATCAATTATAGCACCAGCAGTAGCCAAGAATAGTCTGCCACGAATTATAGGCAGGTTTTTGTCTACTTCCATGTGTAAAACTACAAAATCGCAAGGATATATAAAATCTTAAATTTTTACCAACACATCCTCCATTACTCCTTCTGGTATCTTGGTTGATCTATCTGCAAATTGAAGAGTGATTCCAGTCTCTTGAGGTTCTCCAAGTTTTAAATACCTGCAAAGGGACAATGGTATTAAATTAACACTTGCCCCTAAATCACATAAAGCATTTACAAATTTATTGGCACCAATTTCACAAGGTATTGTAAAACTCATTGGATCCTTTAATTTCGTTGGCAGCTCATTCTTCAAGATTGCACTGCAATTCTCATTCAGCACAATCGTGCCTTGCTCCTCTATCTTCCTTTTTTCGGATAGGATCACTTTAAGAAATTTGCCATAAAGGGGTCATTGCTTTACTGCCTCAAGAAGTGGGATGTTAATCTGCAATTTCTTAAATGTTTCTAGAAATCTAGCAAACCTACTTTCTAGAATGTCAGTTTTGGCTCTACTTGGATAAGGAAGATGTCTTATATCAATATTAGTGATAGGAAGTGCATCCTTACCTTTTTTCCTCCTTGGAGAAGCTGGTGGACTTACCTTTTCTTTTCCTTTCTCTTCTTCTCCTTTATGAGTTTTCTCTTCCTCCATGGCTGGTTGTTCTTTTGGTTGGAGCTCCTCGAGTGTCTTCCCACTCCTGAGTGTTATGGCCTTGACTTGCTCTTTTGGATTTACTTCTGAGTTGATAGGTAGAGCTCCTCTCGGCCTCTCATATGCACCTTGATTCAGATGGTTCATCTGAGTGGTTAGCAGTGTGACTGTTTGCCTTAGTGATTGCAACTCTGCATACATGGCTCGATTTAACTTCTTTTCTTCCTCCAATTCTGCCTTGGTGGCTAGTAACTCTTCCTTTTGTTGTGTATTGGTTGGTATTGGTTTGAATCCAGGAGGTTGCTGCCTTGCTTGATTTGCATTATTCCAGGAGAAGTTTGGATGGTTTTTCCAGCCAGGGTTGTATGTGTTCCTGTATGGATCCATCCTGCGAGAATTTCCAACAAAGTTAGTTTGTTCAGGCAGGGAATTTAAAGCATATACATTACCTTGGCATTCATAATCAGCATGTACTCCTCCACATATTCCGCAGATCGAAGCTACTACAGGATTTGATTGTTGCTGAAAATTTGTGAATTGATGCTGAGGTGCTTCTAGTTGTGCTTGTGTGGTGGTTGAGGAGTCCAGTTTGTAAATTCCAGCAGCCTTCTTGCTTGATCTCTCCATCGGGTATTGATACATGTTGGTTGTCATCTCCTCTATTAGCTCATGAACCTCTTCTGAAGTCTTTTTGTTGATTGATCCACCTGTTGCAGCATCTATCATGCTTCTGGTGTTGATGTTCAACCCATTGTAGAAGATTTCAATCTGGCTCCAGAGCTCTATCTTGTGATTTGGGCATTTTTTTAGAGGTCCATTGAACCTTTCCCATGCCTCTGAAAGGTGCTCTTCTGGTTCTTGCAAGAATTGAAAGATTTCATTCCTTAATTTGATAGTCTTCGTTGGTGGAAAATACTTACCTAGGAATTTTTTCTGCAGATCTTCCCAAGTGGCAATAGAACCGGCTGGTAAAGTGTTCAGCCATGTCTTAGCTCGTCCAGCCAAGGTGAACTTAAAAAGCCTCAATCTGGCTGCATCATCTGACACACCATTGTACTTAAAAGTAGCACACAAGTCCAAAAATCTTTCAAGATGGTCATTAGGATCTTCATTAGCCAACCCACTAAACTGATAATGAGTCTGCAACATAAGAAGAAGCTGAGGTTTAAGATCAAAATTATTAGCATGAATAGTGGGAGTGATGATACTTGTCCTATTTGTATTTGGGCTTTGTGTGACAAAATCCTCCATGATCGTCCTTGGTCTTGGTGCTTGTTCTTCATGAGTGCCTTTTATGTTCTCCATGTCTTCTTGGTCTTTGGGAGTGATCTGGTTCTGATTTTCCTTCCGTCTTTGCCTTAAAGTCCTCTCTGGTTCAGGATCAATCTCTTGGGATGGTTCCACTTGAGATTTGGTCATGAACCTCCTGCAAAATAAAAACAAAAACTCAAATCTCTAAATTTTTAAACTCTAAACAATTACTGCTAAAAACTTTGGTCCCCGGCAACGACGCCAAAAACTTGATGCGATCCTAGCTAATCACTAGCAAGAGGACTAATCAATGTAATATAGACTTTATGCAAGTCCGAATATCGTCCCACAAGGACCAAACCAGCAGTTAATTGCTTTATGGATAAAAATCTAAAGTTTGAGAATCCTGATTTGAAGAACAAAAAGTTATACTAAATACGTACTTGAAAACTGTTGAGAGAAGCTTTTGAGGAATTTCAATGAGGAGAGAAGGTGTTGGGAATCCAATTCCCTCCCTAGACACTTCTGAGATTGAAAAGAAACAATGTTTTGGAAATCAGTTCCTGACGAGCTTATAAAAGCATGGCTACAATCCGCATCGACATCACCCTTTTCTATCTCCTAGAGCAAACTAGCCGGCATAATCTACTCTACTTGACAGCATAAACATGAAGCCCTTATGTCATAGGCAGATCAACTAATCCAACAGGGTATTACTTTAAGGTCGAGGATTAACCCAAGGATTAGTGATCTACCTTGTGCATAAAATCATAAAGATTGCAAAATCCTATCACCATGTCTTACCTTAAGGCTAGCGTCACCTTATAACCAGTACATAGCAAGACAGCAAGTATAAATCAAGAATTTACAACATGAAAAACTCATTCATGCACCAAACTGAAAACCAAATAGATTATAAGTATCAATCTCATTACATGCCTATGGAGTCAGGGACTCCCAACTAAAAATGACTACTCCATGCTAGAATTAAAAACACACAACAAGGTTTTTACAACAGCCATGAAATAAGAAAGACTAAGTAAAGAAAACTCCCCTGGGAAGGCTTCCCTTAATCACTCTTGCTCAGCTTATTGCTCCACCTTTCTTCCTCAAAGTGACAAGAGTTCGTGTGAAACTCCCTCTGGACCTTCTCCTCTCTCTCTAAACTAAAATAGAAAGCAAAACTGAATACAAAGCTCGAAACTAAACTCAAAAACTGAATGAATAACTCTTGTCCTCGGCCCCCTATTTATAGTTGAGTTCTGTCTAGACCTTGTAATTTTAGCCTCAGTCCAGGGGTATGAATCGTGACTTCCCGACCTTAGAATTGGATAAAATTACATCTGAACCTTCCTTCTGTAGTCCTTTCATTTCTTACGAAATTTGAATCCATTCTGAGATGGGAAACTCGAGATATGATGAGAAGAAGATGTATGGTTTCTGCTGCCAATTTCTGCACTAGGTCCACCACTTTGGAGATGTAAAACTCGAGAATCCCGGCTTGGATTAGCCTGAATTTTCGTGACATGATCCTGAGTAGCATCAGAAATCTTCTTTCCAAGTTTGGCTTCAATTGGAATTCGGGAACTCCATGTATGCTCTCCATAAAATTCGGATTTATCTTCTTCTTTTGGCAGCAATTTCCTATTTTGAATTGAACTTCTTCTCTTTGATCATTCAATGCACCTAAACTCGAGCACATTACCTTAAAATCTCCGTGGATACCTTTCTTAGACGGTTGAGACTCCTTCTCCCAAGTTCGGACTCGATTTGATGTCAGGTTCCCGAGATTTTTGCGATTTTTGTGTTGCTGAGTCATCGACGCGGTCGCGCCAAATTTGCTGTAAAAGTGGCGTGGCAGCGCCACTACTTAGGCTTTTCTCTGCTCCCCGAACGACAACTATTCTTTCCTTCTTCAGCAGCACTTCGGCACGTTCTCTTTGTCTCCCAGTGAGGTAGCGCCAAATTTTGGCGCGGTCGCGCCCTCCTGTGGCGCGGTCGCTCCAATTCACATTCCCCAACCATTGGCTTTCATGACTGTTAGGTCGTTGGACATTTTTCTTCATTATTTCGAGGTTTTACGCATTTATCTGGCGCGGTGGCACCGATTATGGCGCGGGCGCGCCATTCTTCCTTTTAGGCCTCTTTTGCTCATTTTTCTTTTGTTTTTGCTCCAAATCTTGTTTTTCTTTTTCCACTGGGTACCTGAGGCATAAAACATCAAACTGAGTCATAAAACATCAAACAGAGTCATATATGTTGATTTTATGCTCGGAATTAACTCAGAATTAAGTTTTTCAATCAATTTCTATGCCCAAAGATAGTGTCTTTCCGACACTTATCAGTTTGATTGGACCAATGAAGGGTGGAATTTTGTACCCTGTTCTTGATTTGGGCCCTCTGGTTGCTGTCAGTGAAGATTCGTCGACTTCGCGTCCTGCGTCGATAAGTGCCTATTTCTCTCTACTCTTCTTTTTGCCCTTTTTTTTTTGACTCCCTTCCCTCATCTCTCGACTCCCTTTTCTTTTTTTTTTTAGTTGTTGACCCTTCCTCTTTCGGCGATGTCGAGGCTGTTGATGCAGCGGTCCGCGCTGGCCCTATGGACTGGGTTTGTCGAGTCAGTTTTGGTACCGACCGACGATCCCTGTTCACCCGAGCTTGTGGCTGACAGTCGTGTCTTTCTGGAGCATTTGAGAGGAGCCGGTGTTGATACTTTAGTTCTGGCATCTATCTCGACGCAACTCGACTCCATCACGGCTGAGCTCGTGACTATCTGTACGGGGCTTGATGCGGCTGAAGAGGAAGCTTCTGCGCTGGAGGGTCAACTCGCTTCAGTACGTGCACGTCCTGTTCTCGACGAAGCTGAGACACAAGAGTTGGCTGAAGTTCGATATGAAGTGATGCGACTGCGGAGGAGAGTAGCTGACTTCGAGCTTCCATCTTTTTTATGTTGTTTTTTTTTTCACTTCTCTGTTTTTTTTTTGTAGCCTCGCATCTTTGTTGCGAGGCTTGAGATACAGTTTTTTTCTTGTAGCCTCCCCTTTTTTTTTTTAGGCTTGCACCGTTCTCATCACACAGATTCTTTTTGCAATGAGAAGTATACACATTTTTTTTGAGGTCCTCTTCTTTCTCTTTTTTTTTTTTTTTGCCGCCCTCATTAGGGGTAAAATCGTTTGAGAAATTTACCGTTCGTTATCGGCAGCTCCGATCCATTTGCAGTGACGAGTTTGTAAGCGCCATTGGTATAGGCCTCCTGCACCACGTAAGGTCCTTCCCACTTCGGCGCAAATTTGCCCCCGGTTTTTCTTGTGAAGAGCTTTGGCCGTCGAACTGCGAGAACGAGGTCGCCCTTCTGGAATGACCTGAGCCGTACCTTTTTGTTGAAGGCTCAGGTCATTCGAGACTGATAGCACTCGAGCCGTTGTTGTGCCTCGACTCGCTATTCGTCGAGTGACTCAAGCTCTGCCAGTCGCAGTTGGGCGCATTCCTCCGTTGTCAGTCCTTCTCTTACAGCTATGCGTAGGGAAGGGAGTTGTACTTCGAGAGGGAGCACCGCTTCGGTGCCGTAAACCAGCGAGTATGGAGTCGACTGGGTTGGCGTTCGAAAAAAAGTTTTGTATGCCCACAAGGCTTCGCCGAGTTTTTCGTCCCAACTTTTCTTGTTGGCGCCGATGGTCTTCTTTAGGATTTTTCAGAGTGTTTTGTTGAATGCCTCCGCAAGTCCATTGGCCGCCGGATTGTAAGCTGATGAGGTCCGCTGTTGTATGCAAAATTTCTCGCATAAGCGGTCCATGACTTTGTTTTTGAACGGTGTGCCGTTGTCTGTCATTATATACCGGGGAACTCCACATCGGTAGAAAATTTGAGTTCGTATGAAGTCGACAACGGTAACGGCTTTCACTTCTCTGTAGGCAGCACCTTCGGCCCATGTTGAGAAGTAATCGGTGGCAGCCAAGATGTATTGCCGGTCGGAGTCAGATTTAGGAGTGATGGGACCTATGATGTCCATCCCCCACGCTTCAAATGGCCATGGTACGACCGTTGGGTGAAGCGGTTCCGACACCAGGTGTATGTAGTTGGCATGGAGCTGGCACTGTTTGCAGGTTCGAGCCCTTTCGATGGCGTCCCTAAGCATCGACGGCCAATAATAGCCCAGTCGTTTAACTTGTAAGTGGAGCTTCGGGCCAGCTTGGTGCGCGCTGCAAATTCCACTGTGTTTCTTTTAGCACTTGTGACCCCTCTTCCTTTGACAAGCAACGAAGGAGCAGACCTTCATATGACCTCCGGTAGAGTACGTCATTGATGAAAACGTACTTTGGAGCTGCTCGGCGAATTTGGACTCACTCTCATAGGTCGACAGGGAGTGTGCCGTGACGAAGGAAGTTTGTGATAGCCTCTCCCCAATCTTCGGTTTGATTTTGACTGGCCGAGATAGGAAGAGATTCTTCTATCACTTCTATTTGCTCTTCTTCTATTTCCTCTTCGTTCGGTGGAGGGATTACCCATCGCTCGCAAATGGGAACCTGGCATGGTCGCTGGTCGAACTGCGCCAAACTGGCCGCGATTTTGGCTAATGCGTCGGCTGGCCCATTCTCGGATCGAGGGACGTAGTGGAGTGAAGCTTTCAGGATTTGGGCCAGAAGTTCACCGACATGTCTCTAGAATGGTTCGAGTTCGAGTTTATTTTCTTCGAACTCTCCCGTGAGCTGCTTGATGACCAGTGCCGAGTCGCCGTAGATGTTTAACTGTGGCAGCTGCATCTCGACCGCTATGCCGAGTCCAAGGAGGAGAGCTTGATACTCTGCTGCATTGTTCGAGCAATTTTGGGTGAGCACGAACGAGTATGGCAGCAAATCCTTTCTTGGTGAGATGAACAGGACTCCGGCGCCAGCTCCATTTCTTCGCGTGGCACTGTCGAAGTACATTTCCTAAGGAGGGAGCACCTCGACCAGAAATATTTTCTCGTCTGGGAATTCCTCTGTTAATTCCCATTCGGCCGGCACCGGGTGGTCGGCTAGGAAGTTTGCCAGTGCTTGGCCTTTGATTGCTCGTTGCGGCACGAAGTTGATTTCGAATTCTGATAGAAGCAGTGCCCATTTTGCCAGTCGACCAGAGAGAATTGGTTACGACATAATGTACTTCAGCGGGTCAGCTCTCGAAGTGAGGTTCGTGGAATGCACCAGGAGGAAGTGTCGAAGCTTTTGGATTGCGAAGATGAGAGCCAGATAGGTCTTCTCGATCGGAGAGTAATTGAGCTCAGCGCCCACCAGTGTTCGACTTAGATAATACAAAGAACATTCTTTGTTGTTCTCATCGCATTGAGCCAAAAGAGCTCCCACAGATTTCTCCTGTGCTGCGATGTATAGCAGCAATGGTCTGTCGACAATTGGAGCCACGAGCACTGGCGGCTTAGTGAGATACACCTTTATGTTGTTAAAGGCGTTCCGGCAAGATTCGTCCCACTCGAATGGTTTATCTTTCTTGAGGAGACGGCTGAACGGCTGGCACCTCCCGGCTAGATTCGAGATGAAACGTTGATTATACGCGAAATGGCCTTGAAAACTTTTAAGTTCGGAGATGTTTCTTGGCTCCGGCATTTTCTGGATGGCATCGATTTTCGACTGGTCAATTTCGATCCCTCTGTGATGAACAATGAATCCTAGGAATTTGCCTGAGGTGACGCCGAAAGCATAACGAATTCATTTTGAGCTGAAACCGTCGCAGTCGCTCGAACACTGCCCGGAGGTCGAGAAGATGGTCGGCCCTCTGTTTTGTTTTCACCACCAGGTCATCGACATAGCATTTGACCCGTTTGTGGAGGAAGTCGTCAAAGATATTTTGCATTGCCCTCTGGTAGGTCGCCCCAGCATTCTTGAGTCCGAACAACATCACCTTGTAGCAGAAAATGCCTTTGGGAGTTCGAAAAGCAGTGAGTTCTTCATCCTTCGGGTCCATCCAAATTTGATTGTAGCCGGAGGACCCATCCATGAAAGATAAAGCTTCGTGACCCGTTGTCGCGTTGACCATGATCTCGGTTATTGGCAGAGGGAAGTTGTCCCTCGGGCATGCCTTGTTCAGGTCACGAAAGTCAACGCAGACCTGGATTTGGCCAGTCTTCTTCTTGACAGGCATGATGTTTGCGATCCAGGACGGGTACTTCACCTCTCTGATGAAATTTGCTGCGATCAGTTTGTCAACATCCTTTTCTATTTCTGGCGCAAGTTCTGGTCGGAATCGTCGCTGCGTCTGCTTGACTGGCCGAATAGAGGGAGGAACTGCTAATTTGTGAACTGCAACTCGCAGGTTGAGGTCGGGCATCTCCATGTAGTTCTAGGCGAAAATGTTGCGGTATTCGCGAAGCAATGCCATGTATTTAGTTTCTTCTTCAGCAGTCAGCGAAGCACTGAGGAGTGTCGGCCTCGGGTCTTCTGTTGTGCCCAAGCCGACTTTCTTTAATTCGTCGACAGTCGCCTGGCCTCCTTCTTCGAATTTGGCCGGAGCCTCCTCCAGGACGAATTCATCTTCCTCTTGGTCATCATCGGCGATGGAGATGTGATTCACCATGACCGAATCATATGCACGAGCTCGCGCGATGGCTGCCCTCAGGGTATAAATAACCACCGGTTTTGGAGTGTCTTTCTTTTTCGTCGGAGTTTGGCCGACTGAAACTTGATTTACGTCTGCCGACGACTTTCTGGTTATTTTGACCGGCTTCGTCTGGGTTGTGTAAATTTTGATCGGCTTCTGCTTCTCGTAGCCGAGGCCTAGGCGACTTTGATTGATCCGTTGGCCTTCGTTTCTCAAATTCTCCTGTTCTGGAGTGAGAACCGGTAGAGTGACGGGTGGTTTTGCATGAATTTCGTCTTTAGTAAGGTTGCCCCCGGCTTTGGCCATTAGTCGGTAGGCGTTCGGATCGAAACCTTCATTGGAGCGTGTGGACGGCAACTGTTGCTGGCTCGGCAACTGCTTCACGATGCTTTGTTCCTCCAATTTTGGCAGAGGAAGCGTGAATTTTTCTGGCAAAGGGGTCGAAGTCTGGCTTTTGTGGCATGCGACCAAGGGAGCTTCTCCCTTCTTCCTTCGCGATTGTGGTATGTACCGTAAGATAGGTACGTTGTGCTGTACTGGTTTTGGAGTGGCTGCGGCCGATTTGTGGCCGTGTACCGGCTGGCTGTTGTGCGCTGACTGCTTTGGAGACACGACCTGCGTTGTGGTCTGTTTTGGAGATGCAACTTGCGGCGGGATTTGTTTTGAGGATGTGGCCTGCGATGGCAGTTTGGGCGCTACGACCTGCGTCGGTTGTTTGGAGCTACGACCTGCGTCGGTTGTTTGGATGATGCAGCCTGCGTTAGAGTGCTCTTGGCATTCGATGCCTGGTTCAACCATGGTGACAATTTGACTGTCGTTCTGGTCGTCAGATAGAACTTGGCATCTGCAAAGGATGCCTCAGCCTCCGTGAATGGGCTTTCGTCGGCGTATACCGTCTTTTGTTCGCCGTTCTCCCAGTACTTGAAGCATTGGTACAGTGTGGATGGTACAACTCCATTTGAGTGAAGCCACGGTCGACCCAAGAGCAGGTTGTAAGATGTTCTGGAGTTGATGACTTGAAAAGGAGTTTCGGCCACCATGTCGCCAATGTGCAGCTTGAGATTTGTCATGCCGAGTGTTCTCTAGCCCTCCTGGTTGAAACCTTGAATGAGGAGAGAACTTGGAGAGAGGTCGCCAGCAGAGAGACCGACATTCTTCATCGTTTGAATCGGCAGAATGTTGACTGCGGATCCACAGTCGATGAGGATAAGGTTGATTTTGTGATCTCCGATGTAACCGAAGATGAATAACGGTTCGTTGTGATTTTTCGTCCCCAATTGTACGTCCTCCTCTCGGAATGTAATGCACGGTGGGCATGTCATGGTAAGTGCTTGTTCCGACTTTGCAAGTTGCGGGGAGGATAGTGCATCTTCTTCCTCCTTTTTGTAGGGTGGAGTCAACCCGATTTTCGACAAGTCGTGCTTTCTCATGAGCAGCATCTCGAGTTCGGCTTTGAGTTCCTCTGGTTTGTCGAGGACTCGAATTAGAGCTTGTCTTGACCGAATGGCCAAGTCAAGATCGTCTTCTATCTCGTTCAGCGGTGAGATCTGTTTGAGAGACGTCTCAAGGTCGTCGCATTCGACGACCAGTCTTTTGCATTTGTCTTTTGCTGCTGTGTGCTCGGGAGGAGCTGTTGAGTAGGTCGCTACCATCGCTGGCGGCGCGAGAAACTTCGTCGAAAAGAACTCCGCCAATGTGACGGGTCTTCTCTTCTTTTTGCTTGCCCCCTGGATGTTGGTCCAGAGAGTTTTCTTTTGGCGCTTCGCGGCTTTTTTGTTTGGCCGCTTCACCTTGGTTCTGTTGTTCGCCGGTGCCAGTTCGATTGCTCGAAGAGGCTTCTTTCTCTGGGTGACCAGGATCCACCCCTCTACATCGGCAGCAGCTAGTTCACGGGGTGCCAACTTTGGCGCGACCTTAGCCGGTGGTCGTCTGTTGTTGTAGTGAGGTCGGTTGGAGGGACTGGATTTTGGACGGTATTCCTGCTTCGCGACCTGCTGTTTTTGTAGCCGAGTTCGCTGTCTTGGCTCGGCTGTGATGGAGATGGCATGTGAGAAGGCTGTATTTTCAGCTCCTTCAATTTCGATGCGGCCTTGAGCCGCAATCTCCATGATCCGATCCTTCAAGACGAAGCCCTTTTCGGTCGGATGCCCGACTAAACGATGGTACTTGCAAAAATTCGGATCCTTGCTCTTGGATTGGTCGCCAGGTCTTTTGATTTCTAGCAGCCTCAGTAGTTGGTTGTCAAGGAGTTGGTCGAGCATGATTGGAACGTCTGCGTCGCCAAAGGGATATGTCTTTGCCTGTCATTCCTCCAGTGACAGCTTTCGGTATGTGCCCCCAGTTAGTTGTCGTGGGAGATAGGTGGCCTTGACCTTGCTTCCGACCTTGACAGGCTCGAAAGCGTTCGTCGTGAAAGAGGATTTTGTTTTCTTTTTCGTCTCTTTCGGTACAGTCGTGGCTGGTGCCTTCCCCTTTTTACGAGGGTCGGCAGAAGAGGATCCTTCTTCCCCTCGTTCTTCTATCAGATTCTCCATATAGTGAGCTTCTGTAGCGAGCTCTTGGAAATTGCTCGGCCTCCGGCTGCGGATGTAGCGCAGGAGTTCCCACTGCATTCCTCTCGAACACATTTAAATTTCGGCCTCGAGGGAGAGGTTCGAGCTTTCTTTGCAGTTTAAGCTCAGGTTCCTCCACCAGTTGATGTAATCGACCACCTTCTCTCCTTTCTTCTGTTTGAGATTGGCGATCTCCACCAGTGTAACAGTGCGTCGAGTGCTATAGAAACGGGTGAGGAATTCACATTCTAATTGCTCCCAGCTGTCGATAGACTCTTGGGGTAGTTCGATGTACCAGTCAAAGGCATTTCCCTTCAATGACCGGCCGAACTGCTTCACCAACAAGTCACCGTCGGTGCCAGCGTTGTTGCAGGTTTCTATGAAATGAGCGACGTGCTGCTTTGGATGCCCATCGCCATTGAATTGCTGGAACTTTGGAGGGTGATACCCAACCGGCATAGGAATGTTTTGGATCCTCTGCGTGTAGGGTCTGCAGTAGGCGACAGATTTGTTGTCGCTCGAGCTGTTTCGTACAGCACGGTTGATTAGCTCATTGAATGCGTCGATGGTGAGAGCAGTCGGATCCGCTTCAGCTCGGCCTCTACGAATGGTCACTGGTGCGACGGGCGGCAGCTCGTCGTCGGATGAAGGATCTTCTGGCAGTGATTCAGCTGAGCCACTGGTAGTCGTCCAATTTCGGTCGACTTCTTGAGAGACGCTGCAAGTGTTGTTTGCAGCCGCGCCCATCTCGAGCCGGTCCAGTATCCCCGCGATCTGGACGTCGCGAGCTGTAAGTTGAGCGTATTTGATGCGCAGCTGTTCACTCTGCTCCTTTAGCGCAGCCTGCAATTCAGCCAGTTGCTCTTCGACGGTTTTGGCGAAGTTGTCATTGCGGTCATCTTGACGGTTTGTGCCTAAGGATTTGTTTTCGGCGAGGCTTGGAGTGGTGAAGTTGTCACCGGCGACCGCATCGGAGAGAAGGCCGTCGGGGTCGGAGAGGAGATCGCCGTAGGCGACCAGTCAAAAGAGCCAGTCGCCGGGTTGATTGCGCAAAATGGCTCTGTGAGGTGACTGGCTTGCGGTGGCAGCCACCGGTGAGAGTCGACGAGACGGAATGGGTGATGTTGCAATAGGGGAGGTCGCCGGTGTCTGTCGGCGAGGTGAGCGGATAGGTGGTGGTCCTGCTGCAGCATTGAGTGCGGCTAGGAGGTCATGCAAAACTAACACGATCGGTGAATTGTCTGTGGCCGTCGCTCTCCGTACAGAGGAGGCTGGCGCTGAGTACGTCCTAGCTGCGGAGGAGGAGGAAATACCTCCTTGTTGCTCATATCGCTGCACCAGGGTGGGAACGATAGAGCTTCTTTGTGATGGCGGCGACTGTGCTGGGTTGACAGTCGGGCTGCAAGGAGGAGGAGATGCAGCGACGGCCAAATATGTTGGCTTGGTCATCGCTGGCATCAGTTTTACGGAGGCCGTGGCAGCCAGTGGCACTAAGACGACGCTTGGACGGCGCGCGTTGCGCATGAAGGGAGCCTGTCCGATAGACAAACTCCTGGCCAGAGCCCTTGTCAGTGGGCGAGTGGCCGGTGGTGGAGAGGTAAGAGCACAAAGGTCGACAGATGATCTGCGAGCTCCTCCGGTCGAGCTTACGGTCACGGTGGGGCTCGGCTGAGCAGAGCTTGAAGGAGCAGTTTGCTTGCCCCTGTTGTTGTTGTTGTTGTTGTTGTCGTTGTTGGCGTTGCTGGCCATGGCTGAGGTTGAGTTTTTTTTTTTGGTTGGACGGACAAGGAGATGAGAGGTAATAAATGTCCCATCGGGTATGCCAAATTTGTTTCACCAAAAACCCGCCGGTCCACGAAGAGGCGCGACCGAGAGAATATATCGATTACTTTAGAATAAATTTGTGTTACAGGGTGTGTTTCGTATCAAGGAATGCGAGTACAATTTCCTGGGCTTCCTCTGATTCGATCTCTGTGTGAATTGTCAAAGTTTCGGCTTCTGGCGAGAACGTTGAAGTTTGAGTTCTGGGAACGAGTGTGCACGATCTGGTGTGGCTTTGGTCGGTCGGACGGAAGTATTTGTGTTCCGTGTGTTTCGACTTATGGCGTTGCCGGCGAACGTGTAGAGGTACTCCAGTCGAACTGTTGAACGACGAACGGCGAGTTGCTGAACTTCTCTGGTTCGAGAGAGCTTTTGTGCGTGGAGTATTTTCTCGGCAAGAGCTTTCAAACTAAAAATTTTCCAACCCTTGTGGACGAGAACTCTCTACCTTTTGTAGCTTCTCTTTTTTTATTGTTGAGGAACGTGCCCTGGGAAAGGGGATCATGATCCTCTTTCCGCTGGTGAAGTTGAGCAAGAAGAGAGGAGGAGGAAGACTAGGATCGTGGCCTCCTTTTCCTCCTTCAGTTAACGACCAAGACTGCTGAGTTGAGTGTTGAGCTGACGAGGCAAGTTGACAGGTGCCGACTCGACAATTTCTGCTGACGAGGGTGTCGACTGTGTCGATGACGCGACGGTGCGACTGGACCCGACGATGGGCTGTAGTAGAGATCTTCTCATTTTGACGAAGCCTATCCAAGACGACAGATTATAGGATAACCAGACATCTGGGCTCGGTCAAAATTGGGTTATGCATATTTTGATGCTTACATTGTGTTTGAATATCAAGGAATGCAAGTACGATTTCCTTGGCTTCCTCTGATTCGATCTTCGTGAGAATTTGATGAAGTTTCGACTTATGGCGAGGACGTCGAAATCTGAGTTTCGGGAACGAGTGTGCACGAATGGTGGCTTTGGTCAGTCGGACGGAAGTATTTGTGTTCTGCGTGTATCGACTGGTTGACGTTGCCGACGAACGTGTAGAACTGCTCGAGTCGAACTGGTGAATTACGACTGACTGGAAGTTGTTGAACTTCTTTGGCTTGAAAGAGTCTTTGTGCGTGAGAGTTTCTTGACGAAGGATTTTCGAACTCTAGTTTTTGAACCTCCTATGCATGAATGAGCACTTCGAATGAAGTTTTTTGAACCCCTGCGATGGAACTTTCCTAGCTATTTGTAGCCGGTTCTGTGCAGCTGTTTGGGGGTTTTCCTTGGAATGGGGATCATGATCCTTTTTTTGCTATTGTTGTTGACATGAGAGGAAGATCGAGACTCCTCTATTAACTCCTTTGAATGAGGATCGTGCATCTCCTTTCTTGGCCTCTACCATTGGTTAACTGCTGGCTTGAGTGGCAGTGTGACATGATTGTTGACGCGGCTGTTAGTTGCTGACTGGGGCATCGACTGTATCGATGACGCGCCGACGCGACCGGATCTGGCGATGGGCAGCAACGAGTGATTTTAAGAATCGACAGAGCCTACCCACGACCATTGTTTGATGGATTGATGGGCGTTTGGGGTTGTCGAAATTGGACAGGTCGCATTTTAGTGCATACAGATTCCCCCTTCGAGACTTGACCGTTCAGAGAGAACAATCAAGTTTCGAATGTGAAAACACACGCACACACGCAACACATTTTCTCTTTTTTTTTTTTTTTTGCCTCTTACTCTTTTAGGGTCGTTTATCTTTTTGTTTACGTATCCTTTTCTGTCCTCTTACTCTTTTAGGACAATGTATATTTTTGTACACTTGTATATATATATTTATATATATTTTTTTTTTTTTTTTTTTTCATTTTTTTTTTTTCTCTTGCTATTTTAGAGCTGTTTGCTTTTTTTCATTTTCTCTTTTTTTTTTGTATACGCGTACATATGTAGTGTATGTACGGTATAGAGACACAATGTACTTGAGTAGAAGTGTTGTTCAGGCTTGAGTGTCGACGATAAGCTGAAGTTGACTAAGTGATTGGCTATGGTTTACTCGAATGTCGCAGTCGAAGGTCGCTTCGGTTCTTCAGAAACAACAGTTGTGATGAGTTTTGATGGCTTCTGTAAGTTTCGGCGACTCTGGCCGTCGCACTGGAGAAAAGGTGTCGCGAATTGATATAGACTATAACTCCTTTGCTTTTAGTTCGGTCGACTTTTACGACCAAACGACCCGCTTCCTGTTGAATTTCGGATTGAAAGAAGGAGGCAAATGGTGTGGAGGAACAGAGCCGGTCGCGCCGAAGAGAAGTGTAGCTTCGTTTCGACGGATTTTGGTTAACTTGATTTTAGTGACCCTCCTTCACGCTGCGTCGAAGGATTGACGAATTGCAAAATCTTTGGTGCGATGACTTCGTTGGTGCTGACCGTCGTGCCAAACAAGAGAACATTCGAACTGAAAAGGGGCGCATCAATTTCACATGTGTTCGATGGCTTCCTCGGATTAGTTTCGGCGAACTTTGCAATGCCGCAGTGCTTGAGAATTGCGTCGCATTAAGATGTCGATGTGAATGAATAGGGCTCAGTTGCCTTCACTTGAACTGCGCAGCTTTGGAGGGCTTCGTACTGGAATCTCTCTTCTTCTCTCGAATTCGCCTTGGCTTATAGTCGAGCTTGAGTAGTCTGAAAAAAACTCGAAGTGGTGGGGCCCACTCCTGCCCTGTTGGCAATTCCAGCGCTACTCTTGACCGAATCTGCATATAGAATTCCAACATGAATGGAATATTGTATAGAAGCTTTGATCGAATCCCTCTTGAGAGGGGATTGTCGATCTCCCATAATCAAGGGAGGCCTTTTGGCTTTCTTAAATCAATACGTGGGCTCTTTTGACTTATACCTTCTCTTACGACGACCCTTGCGTGCCTGCAACTTGCATCTCTGAGAGTTGACTGTCTGTGAACTGGACAGTCTGTAACTGCGATTTGGGAGATTGCGAACTGCAGAGGCCTCTCTGTCTGCTGTTTTGGTTGGTGTTGGGTATCTAGCAAGTGCACTAGGTTAGCAAGTAATATAGACTTCAAGAGTCCAGATATCGATCCCACAGAGACCTTGATGAGAATTCAGTTTAAGTAAAACTTTTTCTATTGATTGAGGGAAAAGAAATTTTTGGTTTTGGTTTTGAAAACTGAAAAGAAAACAGAATTAAACTACAGGAAAAGCTTATAGAGATGAGATATTGGGGAAGAATGTCAATCCCTCCCAGTTGCTAACATGCAAAGTTCTGATTTTATAGCTCAAATACCCTTACCTTGACTTAGCTTTTGAAAACCTGGTTACCCATATACAGGAAATAACATTCACCTAATCTTTGAACTCCATCACAATCCAGAAACATTCAGATTCTAGGTGCATAAATATAAAAGCTTGAAGATCAACTCTTATTCAGAACAAAAGTGTTTAACGAGTCAAATTGGTTTACACTAGTCTCCATCACAATCCGGAAACAACTAGTGAGAAAAACAAGTTAACTTTCACTTATTCTTTGAACTCCATCACAATCCGGAAACATTCAAATCCTTAGTTCATAAATATCAACTCTCTCATTCAGAACAAGGGTTATAAAAAGTCATATCACTTTTCCACTAGTCTTCATCACAATCCGGATACAACTAGTTAGAAAAGCGAGTTGTTTTAGAAAACAAAGAATCATATGGCTAACCTAAATCTTTACTAAAATTTAACTTCTCAGTCTGTACCTCGTTAAACTTCAAATATCAATTCGGATTAGTAACAAGCAGTAAGCACAATTTCTAAACAAAAGTAAGATACTTTATTGCTGTAGAATTCAGAATTCAAATATATAACAAACTAGGAGTTCATGACTTCCCCAACAAAGAGAGACTACTCCATAATAATAGAATAAACACACATTAAAAAGGATTCAATTACAGCCATGGAAATAAGAAGAAAACAAGTACAGAAAACCCCCTTGAAGGACTGCCTTTGGCTTTTCATGCACCTTGACTGAAATCTCCACCTTCTCTCTCTAAAGTGCCAAGAGGTCGTGTAAGACTCCCTCTGGACTTTCTCTCCTCTCTATACTAACTAAAAACAATAAAAACCTAAACTACAAACTATTCTAAGAGCTAGAACTCGGAACTGGATGAAAACTAGATGATTGTGCTTTGCCTCGGACCTCCTTTTGTAGCTGAAGCTCTGCCCAGAACTTGTAATTTTAGCCTCTGTCCAGGGGTATGAATTGTGACTTCCCAAACTCAGAATTTTCTGAAATTACATCCGAACCTTCCTTACATAGTCCTTGACTTGTGTACGAAATTTGAAGTCATTATGAGTTGGGAAATTTGAGATATCACCTTGAGAAGTTGAACTGCTTCTGCTGCCAATTCCAGCACTGGGTCCACCACTTTGAAACTATAAAACTCCACAAACCCAACTTGGATTGGCCTGATTTTCCGAGTCATGATTCTCAATCCTCTCAGGAAGCTGTGGTCCAAATTTGGATCCAATTGGAAGTCGGGATCTTCAGATATGGCCTCTTCAATCTCGGACTAGTACTTTCCTTTTATGGCAGCAGTTTCCTTCTTTGTCTTGGACTTCTCTTCTTGACCATTCAATGCACCTAGACTCTGAAAATATATCATAAAATCTTCATGGATACCTTCCTTAACCAATTATGACTTCTTCTTCCAAGTCTGGGCTTGATTGGTAGTCAGAATCCTGAGATTTCTGCAAGTCACGAAGCTGAGTCTGCGGCGCGGTCGCGCCGAATTGTTCTTTGTTTTGGCGCGGTCGCGCCACTGGAGCAGAAATTTTGTCTAAGTCTGGAGCACGGCCTTCGGGTCCAAAATGAGGAAGGATTCTTCATGGCGCGGTCGCGCCACTCCTTAGACTCTTTGCCGACTTCCCAAAATTAAACTTGAACTCCATGTATGGAAACAGTGCAGCGCGGCAGCGCCACAGGAGGCGCCATCTTCCTGGCACGGTCGCGCCATTTCACATTCACGAAGTGTCCTCTTTTCAGCACTACTAGCCGTTGGGAATTTATTGGATTTTTTTGAATTTTCGAACATTTTCCCGGCGTGGTCGCGCCATTCTCTTTTTTGCTTGATTTTGCTCCTTTTTCCTTCATTTTTCCTCAGAATTTAAATTTTCTTCTTTTACAAGGTACCTGAGACACAAAAGATGTATTTGAGTTATATTTGTCACTTTCATGCTCATAATCAAATCAAATTAGGAGTTTATGCTCATTAAATCATGCATAAATAAGTGTCTTTTGGACACTTATCAGTTAGGAGGGCAGTCTGTGACTGCGATTTGGGAGACAGACTGCGACTGCGACCCAGGTCTGTGATTCTGTGTTTTTTGTCAATCTACGATTCTAGCTCCTTGCGACCTAACTCTGTTTGCGAATTAGGCTGACTGTGAGATTGAGAAACTGTGACTTCTTTGGAGATTTCTCTGTTTACAAATTGGGAGACTGCCTGCTGAGAATTTGGGAGGTTGCGAATTAGGGAGACTGTGATTTGGGAGGTTGTACCCTGCTGCGAATTGACTGTCTACGAATTTGAGAGACAGTCTACGAATTTGGCCTTGCAGTCTTTTTCGAGCCTCCGGCTAGCATCAGAACTCTCCGCGAACTATATTTTAAAGGTATTGTATGCAAATTTTTTCTCCCCCGGCAGTTTGTGGCTGAATTCGAGTCAACCGGGGTACCCACTCTCTTTTTTTTCTTCTTCTCTTCCTCCCTCTTTCTTCTTCTTTTTCTCTCTTCTCATTTTTGACTTCTCCTTCGGTCTCTCTCTCTCTTTTCACGCTTTTCCTTTTTGTTTTTTTTTTTTTCCTCTCGAATTTCATCTATCTCGATTTTTTTTTCTCTCTTTCTCGCGCTAGAAGTGTCAGTCAGTTTGTCGATGTGACAGACTTTTGGTCCAGAAACCAAACATTGGAAGTTTGTGTGGCGCCTGGCTCTCTCGCCAGGTGCTGGAGTTGATTTGGATCGTGCCCGGCTTGATCCCCGGGCGCCGAGACTCTGTTTTGATCACACCCGGCTTGGTTGCCGGGTGCTGCAGTTTTGTTTCACGCCCAGCTTGGTCGTCGGGGACTGAATTCCTATTTCGGCTGATCTCGGCTTGGTCGTCGGGGACTGAATTTTTGTTTCGGCTGATCTGGCTTGGTCGCCGGGGGTTTGAACTTCTGTTTTGGTCGTGTCTGGCTTGGTTACCGGGCGTAAAGCTTTTGTTTTGACTCCAGTTTGGTCGTCGGGCGTTGAGTATTTCGATTCGACTGAGCCCGATAGTTGTCGGGTGCTGTTGTCACAACTAATTTGAGCGCCGGGTACGAGCTACTGAGTGGTCGCAGTCGACTTGGTCGTCGTCAACTTTTTTTTTTTCTTTTGCGACTGCTTCTTTTTGTCGATGCTTTTTGGCAACTATTTCTTTTTGTCGCTTCTTTTTTTTTGTTTGGCGACTGCTTCTTTTTGTCTCTGCACTTTTTTTTTGTTTGGAGGTTGCTTCTTTTTGTCGCTGCATTTTTTTCGTTTGGAAAGGGGTTACGTGCCAGCCCGATTATTGCGTCCGGCTTCGGTCGCCGAAGCCGCAGAGTTTGCTGAAGACAAAGACCCGATTCGGTCGCCGGGTGTTGAATTTGATAATTTGGACGCATCCGGCTCTGTCGCCGGGCACAAGGCTTTTGAATTGTGTCTAGCTCGATCATCGGGCACAATGCTTTTGTGTTTTTGTCGCGTCCCATTCTGTTGCTGGCCGCGAATTTTGAACTGTGCTCGGCTCGGTCGCCAGGCGCAGGAATTTGCTGTTTTGATCATGGCTGGCTTTGAAGCTGGTCGCAAATTTTTTGAATTGTGCTTGGCTCGGTCGCCGGGCGCAGGAATTTGCTGTTTTGATCGCGGCCGGCTTTGTTGCTGGTCGCGAATCCTTGAACTGTGCTCGGCTTGGTCACCGGGCACAGTGTATTTGTTTTGCAGCATTCGTTTCCCGTCCAACTCGGTCGTCAGGCACTAGGATCGAAAGTGTGACGTCCAACTCTATCGCCAGATGCTCAATTCTCCGTTTGGTTGTCTCTGGCTCGGTCGTCGGGCATTGGAGTTTGATTTTGCTCGCGTCTGGTTTGGTTGCTGGATGCGAGGTTGTTGTTTTGGTCACGTCCGGCTCTGTCGCCGGGCGCAAAGCTTTTAAACTGTGCTCGGCTCGGTCATCGAGCGCAGTGTTTTTTTTTTTTTTTGTCACGTCCGTCTTTGTTGTTGGTCGTGAGGCTGTTGTTTTGGTCGCGTCTGGCTCTGTCGCCGGGCGCAGAGCTTTTGAACTACATCCGGCTCGGTCGCTGGGCGTGAGTCCTCTGAATTGTGTTCGGCTTGGTCGTCGGGCACAACAGATTTTTATTTGTTCGCGGCCAGTCTAATTGCTGGTCGCGAGGATTTTGAGTTGTGCAACGCTCGGCTTGGTCGCCGAGTGTAGTGAAGCCTCGTTGATTGCATTCGGCTTGGTCGCCGAACGCGACGGTTTGCTTGTCGAACCGTTGAGGAAGATCGGTATGCTTCGTCGGTTTACCCTCTCTATTTTCTTTTTTGTTTCTCCGTTCTTCTTCATCGACGACTGGTCTTTTTTGTCGTACTCCTTTTTTTTTTGCGTTTTTCTCCTTTCTTTTTTTTTTGTTGCGGCCTCGACTTCTCCATCTTAGGTCGCAGGAAATGAATATTTTTTTGTTTTGAATTAAGAGAGAATTGTGTACCTAACTTCTCCTGTTCTGTCGCAGATGTCTACCGTGCCGACGTCTTTCTCCTCCCTCGGTCTGACTATCTCGACCATAAGAACTCATGTGAAGGGTGTCCTTCGAGACTGCTTGCGAGTCTGCGATTCGAAAGAGGAACAGAAGCCACTGCTGTCGGTTCTCAAGGAACGTTCGACTTTCGGAGGTTGTGACGTAACTGTGCCTTCGGTCAGGGCTGTCCATGACCAGTGGAGCCGTCCTGTTGTAGACGAGGACGACCAGATTTGCTATCTCCCGGGGATCGACGAATCTTTATCATCTCCACATCACGCTATGGGCAACATCCTGCTGAGTCCGATGCATGACCAGCTAGTTCGCTTTTCGGCGACGAAACTCTCCATCGACAGTGACCGATTCGGTTCTTGGGATAGTCACCCGGTCGTGAGCTCGGTGCCTTACTTTGGACAGACGTCGTTCTCCACACTTGTACCGAGCAGTTGACCGCGGCAAACCTCACTCATGCTGTTCGAGCTTCTATGTTTTCGTATCGATGCTACAGCCATGTCGTCCACTCTTTTCTGGAGGTATGGTGTTCTTCAACCAACACCATTTTCACTCGCGAGGGGGAGCTGTCGATTTCTTTATGGGATATGCATCGACTCGGCGGGCTGCCTATCTTTGGAAGCATTTACGATGAAGTGACTCCGACGGTTGATGATTTTACTCAGAGTCACTCGATGCCACTACCCGAGAGTATTTGATACCTCATCCTCGCCTATTATCGGCTCTTCTGTCGTCCGAGGGCTTCGAACTTAGATGGAGTCACCGGAGTTTCTATGTCGGAGTGGGCGTCCTTCTGGTTTCGATCCAAAGGGGGTGTGCGACCTTCAGATGACCCTTGGGTTGATCACGAGAAGACGACGGGTTCTCAAAGTCGCGACCGGTCGACCGTGCAGGATCAACCACTCTCCGAGCTTGGAGTCCCTGGCGCCCTCCCATATGAGGTGTATCTGGCTGCCTTTCTATCGTTGTGGCTCTGCCATTTTGTTCTGCCTCTACCGGGTAACATGCTGAGATTCAGTGTTTTCAAGATGGCATGTTTCATGACCGGTGGTACTTGGTGCAGTTTAGCCGATGCAGCTTTGGCGAACCTTTATCGAGGAATGAGCACTTCCTCACCGGGGAGGGTTCCTTGGCCGTTTGTTTATACATGGCTGGCCCAGCGGTTCGACGTCTGCGAGGTTGACTCTAGCAGCAGCGACAGGCCTCTCATGATGCTTTACCGTCGTTCTTTGTTCTGGCGCGGCGGAGTGCGATGCTGGTACCCTTCAGAGGCTCTTCCTCTCAGCCCAATCCTTGACAAGGCTGGTCGCTTTGCTTCTCGGATTGAAGTAGAGTATTTTCGTTCCCTGCGTGCGACGTCTCTGTTCATACTGCAGCGCGATCTACTTGTGGTGGAACCTTATAGTCCTCACCGGTTCGTGCATCAGTTTGGATTCTTCCAAGACTTTTCGGGCGTGTTATTCTCTGACGAACGGAATGCGGCCACGGTTAACGCACTTGTGGAGTTATGGCGAGCGGGGACTGCTTGTCCTCTTGGTAGCATGGAGGAGCTGCCTTTGTGAGTCCAGACTCCGATCCGGGTGTCACATCCATTTTTCAGGAGTCCTAGCTTGAGGCAGTTGTTCCCCTCTTCAAGGAAGCGATTCTTGAATCCTCTCCCTTCTTTTTTTTTGTTCCTTTTCCCTTTTCTCCTCATTTCTTTTCTCTCTTTTCAGCATGCGTGGAGGAAGTTTACCGGAGCGTCTGTGCCGGAAACGGTCTTGTCGTCTGCGCACGGAGATGGTGTCGCAGAGGGTCGGAGCCGAAGGAGTTCACAGCCAAGTTTGAAGCCTCCTGTTGCGGCGAAACAGAGCAAGGGTGGGAAGAAATGGGCGCCTCGATCGAAGGTCGTGAAAGAGAAGTTGTCGGCTCCGTCGTAAGTCGCGCCAGGGACGGGCATCGTGATCCGAGATGTTTCTTCGGCACAGGGGGATCCTCGACCAGTGGTACTTTCTTTACCAGCAAACGATGCTCCAGAAGGCAAGGGGAAGGGATTGGCTAAGTCGGCGACTTCGCCGAAGAAGACTGCTTCGAAAAAGAAGTCCACGGCTCCACAGTCAGTGCCTTTCATCTTCGTTCCTCCTCCCTTCAAGAAGCGATTACGGACTGGTCTAGGTAAGCCTCTGACTAATTTAGCTCCTCTTGTTGTTGCTCAACCCTCGAAAACTCCTATGTCGGAGTTGGGGGAGAATGCTAGGGAGCCGGCGCCTCTCGACGGGTCTGTTATTCTGCCGACCGGAGAGGCTACTGCCGAGCCAGCGGTGTTGTCACCTGCGCTGACGACCCAAGATGGAGTGCAGACAATCCAGGAGTTTGGCGACCTTGCTTCTGATGACCTTGCTGTCGTCGTAGCTCTGTTTGCGGACCAGCCCAACTTTCGACAGGAGGATTTGTTCGACCTCGCCGAGTTAGAGGTTACCCGACAATTGGGGTGGGTCGAAGAGGAGGCACCGTCAGCCATCACTGCTGGTGAGTTATTAGTTCGCGAAGCCGAGTGCCCCATCGACTACCGTTGGTGAGGGCGTGACACCTCTTCAACCTTCAGATAGACCGGTCGTGGTGGAGGGCCTTTCAGTTGACGCAGGAGCTACTGTTGCGGGTGAGTTCTGCAGCCTGTTTCTAGTCCGTCCCCACTTGTCATTGCGACTTTGGGGAGGGAGGCATTCGTTGACATTTCCTCCTAGCAGTGGAGAGGCATCTCTTGCAGCCAAGCAAGGAGCTTTGGGTTTGGCTTGTCGACCCATCAGCGAGGATTCCTCCACTTCGCGACCTTCATTGGTAAGTATATAACCTCTTTCTCCGTGTATATTTTTTTTTGTTCTTCCTTCCCTCTTTTTCTTATCTCCCTTATTCTAGGTGTTGGCTTTCCGTCCTTCGGCAAGGTCGAGAGTGTTACTGCAGCAGTCTGCTTTGAGGCTGTGGACGGTGTTCGTCGAGTCAGATTTATTGCCGGCTGACGACCCATGTTCGTCGTAGCTTGTAGCAGACACTCGCGTCATCCTCGACCACTTGAGAGGAGTCGGCGTTGGCACTTCGGTGTTGGAGCAGTGGGTTGAGGATTTTGCCTCGGAGGTGGATCATTTTCATCGGGTGTGCAACTCCTTGGCCGGTAAGCTCAGTCTGGCTGAGCGGTTCGCCGCAGAAGCTGAGATCGTATAGTCTGTCCAACGGGTGAGCCATCGGCGCGACGACTTAACGGTGGACTTGGATAGACATCAAGCAGAGCGAGAAGTTGCTGAGGTTGAACAAAAGGCTCTTCGCGATCGCCTGGCGCTTGTATCGGCTCAACTCGACTCCATAAATGCCGAGCTTGCGACCATTCGTAGGGGAATTGACACCGCCGAGGAGGAGGCTTCTGCTCTCGAGGACCAGCTTGCTTCTGTTCTTTCGCGTCCCATTCTCGACGAGGCCGAGACGCGGGAGCTGGCTGAGGTTTGTGCCGAAGTGGTTCGGCTACAGCGAAGGGTGGCCCAGGCTTCCGCAACTTTGATGCATTTTCGCTTGCATTTCTACTCTCTTTGTTCTTTTTTTTTTTTGCAAGGCTTGTATTGTTCTCATCACACACATTTTTTTTTTGCAATGAGAAATATTGTTTCCCTTTATTCGATTCCTTTCTGTTTCCTTTCTTGTTTTTTTTTCGCTGCCCCTTCATGCGTAAAATCGTTTGAGGAATTTACCGTTCATTATCGGCAACTCGGAACCGTTTGAAGTTACTAGCTTGTAAGCTCCATTGGTGTAGGCTTCCTGCACCACATACGGTCCTTCCCATTTTGGCGCGAATTTGCCCCCGATTTTGCTCGTAAAGAGCATTGGCCGTCTGACCGCTAGCACCAAATCGCCTTTCTGGAATGACCTGAGCCGTACTTTTTTGTTGAAGGCGCGTGTCATGCAAGATTGGTAGCATTTGAGCCGTTGTTGCACCTCGAGTCACTGCTCATTGAGTGACTCAAGTTCTGTGAGTTGCAACGGAGCGCACTCCTTTGTGGTGAGCCTTTCTCTAATAGCAATGCGCAGAGAGGGAAGTTATACCTCGAGTGGGAGCACTGCCTCGGTGCCGTAGACCAGCGAATATGGAGTCGACTAGGTCGGCATTCGAAACGACGTTCTGTACGCCCATAAGGCTTCGCCGAGCTTCTCGTACCAACTCTTTTTGTTGGCGCCGACGGTTTTCTTGAGGATTTTGCATAGCGTTTTGTTGAATGCTTTTGCAAGTCCGTTGGCTGCTGGGTTGTAAGCCGACGATGTCCGCTGTTGTATGCGAAATTTTTTGCAGAAGCGGTCCATGACTCTGTTTCTGAACGGCGTACCATTGTCCGTCACTATGTATCGAGGAACCCCATATCGGTAGATAATTTGGGTCCGAATGAAGTCGATAACGGTAGTAGCCTTGACTTCTCGGTAGGCAATAGCTTCGGCCCATTTCGAGAAGTAGTCGGTGGCCGCCAGGATGTATTGCCTGTCGGAGTCAGATTTGGGAGTGATCGGACCGATGATGTCCATCCCCCAAGCTTTGAATGGCCATGACGCGATCGTCGGGTGAAGCGGCTCCGGTGGCTGGTGTATGTAATCGGCATGAAGTTGGCACGGTCTGCAAGTTCGAGCCATTTCGATGGCGTCCCTGAGCATCGACGGCCAATAGTAGCCCAACCTTTCAACTTGTAAGTGGAGCTTCGGGCTAGCCTGGTACGCGCCGTAAATTCCACTGTGTCTTTCTTTTAGGACCTGTAGTCCCTCTTCTTTTGAAAGACAACGGAGAAGGAGACCTTCGTATGACCTCCGGTACAGTACGTCATTGACAAAAACGTACCTTGGCGCTGCTCGGCGAATATGAACTCATTCTCGCAGGTCGACCGAGAGTGTAGCGTATCGAAGAAAATTCGAGATAGGCTCTCGCTAGTCTCCAGCTTCGTTTTGGCTGGCCAAGATAGGGAAAGATTCTTCCATCTCTTCTACCTGTTCTTATTCTATTTCTTCTTCAGCCGGTGGAGGTATTACCCATTTAGTGCAAATGGGGACTTGGCTCGGCCGTTCGTCGAATTGTACTAGACTGGCTGCAATTCCAGCCAATGCGTCGGCTGGCCCATTTTTAGTTCGAGGGACGTAGTGGAGTGAAGATTCCGGAATTTGGGCCAGAAGTTCATCGGCATGTCTCCAGAATGGCACGAGCTCGAGTTTCTTTACTTCGAACTCCATGATAAGTTGTTTGATAACCAATGCCGAGTCGTCGTAGATGTTTAGTTGCGGCAGCTTCATTTCGACTGTCATGCCGAGTCTGAGAAGGATGGCTTGATACTCTGCTTCGTTGTTCGAACAATTTTGTGTGAGAACGAACGAATACGAGAGCAGGTCCCTTCTCGGTGAAACGAATAGAACTCCAGCGCCGGCTCCGTTCCTTCGTGCGGCGCCATCGAAGTACATCTCCTAGGGGAGAAGCACCTCGACCAAGAAGATTTCTTCGTCTGGGAATTCTTCTGTCAATTCCCATGCGGCCGGTACTGGATGGTCGGCCAAAAAGTTCGCCAGCGCTTCGCCTTTGATTGCGAGTTGTGGAACGAAATTGATTTCGAATTCCGAGAGAAGCAATGCCCACTTAGCCAATCGACCAGAGAGTATCGGTCGCGACATGATGTATTTCAACAGGTCGGCTCGTAAAATCAAGTTCGTCGAATGCGCCAGGAGGTAGTGTCGAAGCTTTTGAATTGCGAAGATGAGTGCTAGACAAGTCTTCTCGATCGGTGTATAATTGAGTTTTGCGCCCACCAGTGTTCGACTCAAGTGATAGAGAGAATGTTCTTTGTTGTCCTCGTCGCACTGAGCTAAGAGAGCCCCTACAGATTTCTCCTGCGTTGCGATGTACAGCAGCAACGATCTGTCGACGATTGGAGCGACGAACACTGGCAGCTTGGTGAGATACGCCTTTATGTTGTTAAAGGTGTTCCTACAAGACTCGTCCCATTCAAACGGCGTATCCTTTTTCAGTAGGCGGCTGAACGGCTGGCATCTTCCGGCTACATTTGAGATGAAGCGCCAAATATACGCTAAGTGGCCATGAAAGCTTTTGAGTTCGGAGATGTTTCTGGGCTCCGACATCTTTTGAATTGCATCGATTTTGGATTGGTCGGTTTCAATTCCTCGATGGTGCACAATGAATCCCAAAAACTTGCCTAAAGTGACATCGAATGCGCATTTCAACAGGTTCATTTTGAGCTAAAACCGTCGAAGTCCTTCGAATACTGCTCTAAGGTCGAGAAGATGATCTGATCGCTCCGTATTTACTACCAGGTTGTCGACATAGCACTCGACGCGCTTATGCAAGAAGTCGTCGAAGATGTTTTGCATTGCTCTTTGGTAGGTCGCGCCGGCGTTCTTGAGTCAAAACGGCATCACCTTGTAACAGAAAATGCCTTTGGGAGTGTGAAATGCAGTGAGCTCCTCATCCTTCGGGTCCATCCGAATTTGGTTATAACCAGATGACCCATCCATGAAAGATAGTCCTTCATGACCCGTCGTCGCGTCGACCATGAGTTCTGTTATTGGCAGAGGGAAGTCATCTTTCGGGCAAGCCTTATTCAGGTCGCGAGAGTCGACGCATACCCGAATTTGGCCGTTCTTCTTCTTGACCGGCACGATGTTCGCGATCCAGGACATGTACTTCACTTCCCTGATAAAATTGGCAGCGATCAATTTGTCGACTTCCTTTTTCGATTTCTGGCACAAGTTCTGGCCGAAACTGTCGTCGAGACTGTTTGACTGGCCGAATAGAGGGATGAACCGCCAATTTGTGTACTGCTACTCGTGGATTGAGGCCTGGCATTTCTGTGTAATTCCAGGAAAATATATTGCGGTATTCGTGAAGGAGTGACATATATTCGACCTCTTCTTCGGCCGATAGTGAAGCGCTAAGAAATGTCAGCTCAGATCTCCTTTTGTGCCCAGGTCGACTTTCTTTAGCTCGTCGATGGTCGACTGGCTGACTTCCTCGAACGTAGTTGGAGCCTCATCCAAGATGAACTCGTTGTCCTCTTGATTGACGTTGGCGACAGAGATATGATTTACCATAACCGAGTCGTATGCGCAAGCTCATGCGATGGCTGCTCTCAAGGTGTAAATAATCACCGGGTTCGAAGCATTTTTCTTTTTCGCCGGAGTTTGGCCAACTGAAACTTGGTGTGCATCTGTTGATGTCTTTCTGGTTATTTTAATTGGCTTCGTCTGAGCTCCATAGATTTTGATCGGCTTCTCCTTCTGGTAGTCGAGGCCTAAGAGACCTTGCGTAATTCGACGACCCTCCTTCCTCAGCTTTTTTTATTCTGGAGTGAGGACCGGCAAAGCGATGAGTGGCTTCTCATGGAGCTGGTCCTTTGTGAAATTTCTCCTGGGTCTGGCCATCAGTCGGTATGCATTCGGGTCGAAGCCTTCGTTCGAGCGAGTAGATGGCAACTGCTCGAGGTTCGGGAATTGCTTCACAATGCTCCTTTCCTCGAGTTTCGACAGTGGGAGAGTGACTTTTTTTGCCTAAGGGATTTTTTTGCCTAAGGGATCGGCTGGATTTTGTGGCAGATGACCAAGGGAGCTTCTCCCTTCTTCTTTGCGACTGCGGAATGTATCGTAAGATAGGTACATTACGCTGCGTTGGTGTTGGAGTTACTGTGGTCGGTTTGTGGCCATGTGCCGGCTGGTTGTTATGCGTCAGTTGTTCGGGAGACACGACTTGCGTCATGGTCTGCTTTGGAAACGTGACTTGCGTTGACTGTTTGGTAGACGCAGCATGCATCGGCTGTTTGGGCGATGCAACTTGCGTCGGAGTGTTCTTGGCATTTGGCACCTGGTTTGGCCAAGGTGACAATTTGTCTGTCGGTCTGGTCATTAGATAGAATTTGGCATCTGTAAATGATGCTTCTGCCTCAATGAACGGACTTTTGTCAGCGTACACCGTCTTTTGCTCACTGTTCTCCCAGTACTTGAAGCACTAATGAAGTGTCGATGGCACAACTCCGTTCGTGTGAAGCCACAGTCAACCCAAGAGCAGATTATAAGATGTTCTTGAGTCGATGACTTGGAAAGGGGTTTCAGCCACCATGTCGCCGATATGTAATTTGAGATTGATCATGTCGAGTGTCCTCTGGCCTTCCTGATTGAAGCCTTGGATGAGGAGACAGCTCAGAGAAAGGTCGCCAGCAGAGAGGCCAACATTCTTCATTGTGCAAATCGGTAGAATGTTGACTGCGGATCCACAATCGACGAGAATGCGGTTGATTTTGCGGTCTCTGATGTAGTCGGAGAAAAACAACGGCCTGTTGTGGTTCTTTGTCCCCAACTGTGCGTCCTCTTCTCGAAATGTGATGCACGACAGACATGAAACAATGAGTGCTTCTTCTAACTTTGCCAACTGCAGAGAGGAGTGCGCATCTTCCTCCTCCTTTCGGTAAGGTGGAGTCAGTCTGACTTTCGGCAAGTCGTGCTTCCTCATGAGCAGCATCTCGACTTCGGCTTGGAGTTCCTCGGGTTTGTCAAGGACTCGAATTAGAGCTTGTCTTGACCGAATAGCCAAGTCGAAGTTGACGTCAATCTCGTTAAGCGATGAGATCTGTTTGAGTGACATCTCGAGGTCGCATTCGATGACTGGTTGCTTGCCTTTGCCATTTGGTGTTGTTCGCTCGTGCAGAGCTGTCGAATAGGTCGCCACCATTGCTGGTGGCGCGAAGAAGTCCTTTTGGAAGAACTCCGCCTGTGTGACGGGTCTTTTTTCTTTTTGTTTTCTCCTTGAACGTTGGTCGTGGGAGCTTTCTTTTGGCGCTTCGCGGCTTTTTTATTTGGCCGCTTCGTGCCGGTTTTGGTGCAACCTTAGCCGGTGGTCGTCTGTTGTTGTGCGGTCTGTTGGAGGGACTGGATTTTGGACGGTACTTCTTCCTTGCGACCTGATGCCTGTTTGGCCAAGTTCGCCTGTTTGGCTCGGCTTGAATGGAGATGACATGTGAAGATGTCGTATTTTCGGCTACTTCGATTTCAATGCGGCCTTGAGCCGCCAGCTCCATGATCCTGTCTTTCAGGACGAAGCACTTCTCAATCGGGTGTCCGACCAAGCAGTGGTATTTGTAAAAGTTCAGCTCTTTCCTCCTGGACAAGTCGCCAGGTCTTTTGACTTCTGTTAACTTTAGTAACTGGTTGTCGAGCTGGTCCAGCATGACAGAAACATCCGCATCTGTGAATGGGTATGTTTTGGCCTGTCGTTCCTCTAGCGAAGGCCTTCGATATGTGCCCCCGGTTAGGTGTCGTGGGACGTAAGTGGCTTTGACCTTGCTCCCGACCTTGATTTGTTCGAAAGCGTTCGTCGCGAAGGAAGCTTTTGTTTTCTCCTTTGTGTCTTTGGGTGCGGTCGCGGCTGTTGCCTTCCCTTTCTTGCGAGGGTCAGCAGACGAGGAAGTTTCTTCTCCTCGCTCCTCCATGAGGTTCTCCATGTTGTGAGCCTTTGTTGCGAGCTCTTGAAAGTCGATCGGTCTCCGACTTGAATGTAGCGCAGGAGCTCCCATTGCATCCCTCGATAGCACATTTCGATTTCGGCTTCGAGGGATAAGTTTGAGCTCTCTTTGCAATTTAAGCTCAAGTTCCTCCACTGGTTGATGTAGTCGATGACCTTCTCGCCCTTCTTTTGTTTGAGATTGGCGATCTCGACTAGAGTGACGGTGTGTCGAGTGCTGTGAATCGGCTGAGGAATTATCGCTCCAATTGCTCCCAGCTGTTGATTGACTCTTGGGCCAGCTCCATGTACCAGTCGAAGGCATTTCCCTTCAACGACCGGCCAAATTGTTTGACCAGCAAGTCGTCGTTGGTGCCAGCATTATTGCAGGTTTCAATGAAATGGGCGACGTGTTGTTTAGGGTGCCCGTCGCCATTGAATTTCTGGAATTTTGGAGGATGGTAGCCGACCGGCATCGGGATGTTTTGGATCCTCTGCGTGTAAGGTCTCCTATAAGCGACGGATTTGCTATCCCCCGAACTGTTCCATACGACGTGGTTGATGAGCTCGGTGACTGTGTCGAGTGAGAAAGCAGTCGGCTCTGCTTCTGTTTGACCTCTGCGAATGGCTATTGGTGCGACGGGCGGCAGCTCGTCGTTGGAGGTAGGTTCTTCTGGCAATGGTTCCACTGGTAGTCGCCCGATTTCGGTCGACTTCTTGAGACACGCTGTCAGTGTTGTTGGTGGTTACGCCCATTTCGAGTCGCTCTAATATCCTCGCGATTTGGAGATCATGACCTGCGAGTTGCGCGTCTTTGATGCGTAGCTGTTCGCTTTGCTCTTCAAGTGTAGCTTGCATTTCGGCAAGCTGTTCTTCGATAATTTTGGCCGATGTTGTCATTGCGGCCATTCCGACGGTCGGCATCGGTGAAGCTGTTCCCGACGCGAATCAAAGTGGTGAGTTTGCTGCTGGCGACCGCATTGGGGAAATGGTCGTCAATGTTCTCGAGCATGGAGTGGTTGAGGTGGGCGACCAGTCGGGAGAGCCAGGCGCTGTCAGTTGAGCACGACGGATGGTTTTGGCGGGTGACTGGCTTCTAGTGGCAGCCCCTAGTGAGTTTCGGTAGGATGAAATGGGTGATAACACAACAGGGGAGGTCGCCAGTGTCTGTCGGCGAGGTGAGCGGATTGGTGATGGACCGGCTGCTGCGGTGAGCGCAGCCAAGAGATCGTGAGATATAGTCACGATCAGAGATTTGTCTTCGGCCGTCGCTATCTGTACGGAGGAAGCTGGTGACAAATGCATTCTCGCCGCGGAGGAGGAAGTCGTGCCCTCATGTTGTTCATAGCGTTGCACCAAGGTAGGGACGATGGAGCTCCTTCGCGATGATGGCGACTGAGCCGAACTAACAGTCGGGCTGCGAGGAGGAGGAGAGGCAGCGACGACCAAGTATGTTGGCTTGGCCATTGCTGGAATTGGTTTGTCTGGGGCCGCGGCTGGTTTGACGGAGGCCGCGGTAGCCTGTGGCACAAATACGGCGGTTGGACGGCTCACGTCGCGCATGAAGGGAGCCTGTCCGATGGACAGGCTTCTGGCCAAGGCCCTTGTCATTGGGCGAGTGGCCGGTGGTGGAGAAGTAAGAGCGTGGAGGTCGGCCGGGGATGCGACAGCTGGTCCGCGAGCTCCTGCGGTCGAACCTACAGTCGCGGCAGGGCACGCATGAGCAGAGCTCGGGTTGGCAATGTTCTTGCCTTTATTGTTGTTGTTGTTGTTGCTGTTGTTGGCGTTGCATGGCTGAAAGTATTTTTTTTTTTTTGAATGGAGAAGGCGATGAGAGTAAGGAAATGTCCCACCGGGCGTGCCAGATCTGTTTTACCAAAAATCCGCCGGTCCGCGAAGAGGCGCGACCGAGAGAGTAAATCGATTTGCAACAGAAAATTTGTGTTACAGTTGTCTTTGAATATCAAGGAATGCAAGTACAATTTCCTAGGCTTCCTCTGATTCGATTTCCGTGTGAATTTGATGAAGTTTCGGCTTCTAGCGAGGACGTGAAAATCCAAGTTTCGGGAACGAGTGTGCACGAACGGTGACGGCTTTGGTCAGTTGGACAAAAGTATTTGTGTTCTGCGTGTATCGACTTGTTGACGTTGCCGACGAACGTGTAGAGTTGCTCCGGTCGAACTAATGAATTATGACGGACTGCAAGTTGCTGAACTTCTTTGGCTCGAAAGAGTCTCTGTGCATGAGAGTTTCTTGACTAAGGATTTTCGAATTCTAGTTTTTGAACCTCCTGTGCGTGAATGAGCACTTCGACTGAAGTTTTCCGAACCCCTGCGACGAAACTTTCCTAACTATTTGTAGTCTGTTCTGTGTAGCTGTTTGGGGGTTTTCCTTGGAATGGGGACCGTGATCCTTTTTTTGTTGTTGTTGTTGAGATGAGGGGAAGACCAAGACTCCTCTGTTAACTCCTTTGAATGAGGATCGTGCATCTCCTTTCTTAGCCTCTACCGTTGGTTAACTGCTGGCTTGAGTGGCAGTGTGACATGATTGCTGACGCGGCTGTTAGTTGCTGACTAGGGCGTAGACTATATCGATGACGCGGCGACGCGACTGGATCTGGCGATGTGCTGCAACGAGTAATTTTAAGAATCGACAAAGCCTACCCACGACCATTGTTTGATGGATTGATGGGCGTTTAGGCTTGTCGAAATTGGACTGGTCGCATTTTAGGGCATACAATATGTGAGGCTCAATAATTTAATTTTATTATCTCTAAAATCTAAACATAAACGTTCGAATAAAAAAAAAAAGTATAATGATATACGATTTCATATTGCAGCATATTTTGGTTCAGTCGGGTTCTTCTAAAGCTGTAGCACCTTTAATTGGATGTCTATTTCGAATTATATTATTTCAGAGTATATTTACTATCAAGTACTTGAGCCCTAGTGGATAGTTGTGGTGGTCTCATCATGAGATTTAATAACAATCTGCGACATGGAAAATGATCTATAGCTTCTATAAACAAAAAAGTTCAGGGGTTTGATTGTTGTCTAACAGATGGTAACAAAACCTGGATTAGATTAGCCGATTAAATCAGTGTAATCAAGAATAAGCAAAGACAGATTCCGGTGATGAACAGGATAGGTCATCAATTAACTCAATCACCAATTCGACACGTAAAAGTTGTTTAAATATTTCACCAGCATCCAAAATTTCTCCTTCTCTTTCTCTACTTCTTGCTCTTTGGAGGAATTTCTTGCGATACAAATGAAGATCGTCTCAAGGAGTATTTTAAAGCATTTGGAGAGGGGTTGAGGCTTGATCAGGAAGGATCGGACCACGGGTTGTGAACGCGGCTAGCTGCTTCATCGTGTTTACGGACCTACTCTCTCTTCTATCGCTCCACCGACTTGCTATTTATGGTTGTCTTGCTATTGTAGTTGTTGACGATGACTTGAAGGTGGTGGCTGATAATATGTCATTAAATGACACAACTAATGATGTGGCGATCTGGTCTAGATCGATAGGCTAATGGGCAATTAGAACTAAGTTCAAACTTCATATATATTTATATGCTTCTTTTTTGTTTCCTTCCATTTCTAATTATGAATTAGGGTTTTCGATTTATGTTATATTTTTGTTATATTTTTATTTAATTAAATTCTTTTTAATTATTATGAATGCATATTACATTTTGATGATACTTCTAAAATTCTCTTATAAATGATGAAAACTATTGCTTTTATTAAAATAAGCAATAAAATTTAAAAAAGGAATAAGAACTAACAAAATAAAGTTTTATTAGTTTTAATTTCTGCACTTAATTTTAAATAATTAACTTCAAATACATCCTCAATTTAATAATAACTTCATTTCTAATTATGCAAGTAAGCACTAATTTTTTTTAAAAGGAAAAAGAACTGTTATAACATATTATTTCTAATGCTAATAAATAAATAAATAAATAAATAAAAAATTCGTAAAATCCTTTAAAAAATTAAACCTAATATTAACTTTCACCATCCCATGTCCACACCTATATACAGTCATACAGGAATGTCCCTTAAAAATTTAATAATTTAAAAAGAATAAAAATTAAACATAAAATTAATTTATTAGATGTTATTAAATATACATCAATTTTAATAGTACATTTATTGTACAACTGCAAAATAATAAAAAGTATTTTTAGTTATAATTAAAAATATATTCCAATACCAAACTATAATTAAATTAAAACTATTTTAGTATTTTATATATTATTTATTTAAAAGGCAAAAACCATTTATACATATATTACGAATATGCCTTGAATGATATTCAATGAGAGAAAACGTCAGTCGCCAAATTGCATCCCACGTAGACAAGAATTTTTCGTCAAAAAAGAAAAAAGAAAAAAGAAAAAAGAAAAAAGAAAACTCTCTGCTTTCTGCAATATGAAATTTATAAGAAAAAAAAAAAAAAAAAAAAAAAAAAAAAATCACACACAAAGGCTAAGTAGAAACATACAAAAAAATTACTCGGAATTTTGTCCAAATTTTTTTATTCGAAATCAAAACCGAGTAGAGTAAGAGTAGAAGGGTAAAAGTAAAAGAATCCACAAGAAGATTAGGAAAAGAGGGTTGTTTGTGAGTGTACTGAGAGGAGCAGAAGAGGAAGGGTCCAACTCGGCGGAATCGACGGCGAGGGGCATTCCGTCTCCGATCAAACTGCAGGACGCGGGACCGGACGAAGCATCGCCGCCGTTCATCATAAACGCTCTCAAGATCGCCGTCACTGAGTGCATGTACGCGGTCCTGTTCTTCGCGAGCAGCCACGTTAAAGCCATAAGCTGGCAATCCTTGTTCCTGATTTTGCTCTTCCTCTCAGCCTCCACGCTACTGCTATTCCCTCTCTTCTGCTCGTTCAGCTGCCATAAAAATAATAATAATAATAATAATAAAAAAATCATATTATATCAGGTTCGGGGCTCATATGGTGGTAGTACGCCCTAGGGTGAGAGGGAGCATGAGAACCTTATCGAGACCGAACGAAAAAGCAGAAAGCGGGTCGCGTACTCGCGCGTTGGCGGGAATAATTGAGGACAAAACCGTCAATCAATCAAGTCTTGTACAAAGGGAGACAGCTGCCAGTTGAAATGACAAGGGGGCTTGTCAAGTGTCAACAAGGCTACTAAGGTAAATTTCAGTCGAGGAGGAATTATTACAAGTAACAGAAGGGCAGTAATAAAGGTTTGGGATAATAATGACTTTGGTTGGTAGTAGTACTACATTGAAGCAGTGTTTATTCTTTATTCTTTTTATTCTTTTTTTTTTTACCCCAACAGGCCCCAAAAAAAAAATAATAATAATTAAAAAAAAAAAAAAAAAAAAAAAAAAGTGAGAGACTCACCTGACGGAGACTGATCAAGCACTTGCTACAGGAGGCGCGGCCGGAACCCGCTCCCGCTCTGCAATCCCTCTCCACCCGCTTGACCCGGTCGTCGCCGGAGAGCTTCCCGTCGTCGGAGACAGCGAACGCCTCCGGGCAGCTCAAGACGTGGAGTCTGACGCCGCAGTAGCAGTAGAGGAGGTCGCAGGTGGCGTTGGGCCTGGGGAGATCGACCCCCCTGGCGCGCATCGCCTTGTCCAACTGGTCGACGCAGGTCTCGGAGTCGTCGGGAAGGGCGGGAAGGGAGTCGTAGGCTCGGGCGGCGGCGGTGCCGGCGCGGGGGCGGAGGGCGGTGCGGGCGTAGGCAGCGTAGAGCCAGGCAGCGAGGGTAGGGCAGCAGCGGGCGCGGGAGAGGGGGCGGTCGGCTCCGCAGGCGAGGCCGACGGCGGGGAAGAGGGCGTCCGGGAGGTCGAGGGGGCAGGAGGAGACGTCGGATTGTTCCGGGAAGGCCGGGATCGTGGACGGCGGGGAGGAAGGGTAGAAGGGCTGGATGAATGCCGGGTCCGAGTGGTGGTCCGGCTGCTGCGCGACGGCGGAGAATAGGAGGAGGAGGAGGAGGAGGAGGAGACGACGCAATCTGGGCATTTTGGTTTTGCCCCTTCCTGTCTTTCTTTCTGTCCTTCTTTCTTTCTTTTCCTTCGTCTTCTTTATTCGCGTCCGGAGTGGAGTGCAAAGCAGTACACTCCGCCTCTTGCTTTTTTCAGTAAAGGGTTCCGGGAGAGAAGATGGGAGGAAATTCAGTGGGGGGAAAACGAAGGAGCGAGCGACCCAGAAAAAAAAAATTAATAAATAAAAAGACACAGAGAGACAGAGACAGGGAGGAATGGCTGAAAACTCCGCAATGCCTACAATATATGTATAGGTGGATGATGAGAGAATGATTGATAGCAAAACACACAGTACGATTATGTAAAACAACTGGAACGTATATCTAGCTCTCACTATTATTAATCACTAATAACTTAGAGATATATATCTTACTATCCAATTAGTACTATGATTCAGATTTCATTAACAAGACCGAATAATTAAATTTAGCCACCTCAAAATCAAAAGATACATTTGAAGAACCCTTAGAAAAACCCTTTTCAATCCATATATAATATAATGCGTTCTTATCCATACAATACATTAACGACTTCTGACTCGATTACTTTTAACTAGTATAACATCATTAGGTTCTATATATATATATATATATATACATGATATTCTAAAAAGTAGAAAGAAAGAAAAATAATATGGAAGAATAAAACACACACAAGTAGAGATGTGACGATCGATCACGTGGGTATGGATGTAGTAGTGATTAATAATAACTTGGTGGTGGTGGGTGTGGCTCCACACTTATTTGGCTCTACTCTGAATAATAATGATCTTGGACAGTTACTCTTCGGTGTATATTAATAATAATAATAATAATCTCCTCAAGTCACGGACTCGTTTCTTTCGGACTTTTATATTGGCCTGAAGCCCACTCTGCTGCTACTGCTTCTGAATAATTTCCATCTGTGGACGGTCCTTACGGAATAACTAACTCCTCCTTGTGGGTTCGTATTTCGAAACCCTAGAAGTCGACGTTTCGAAGCTGCTCCGTGCTTCTGTCCCGAAAAATGTATGATGGGTCAACAATTACTTCCTGTCTTCCTTGTTGCATCTGCTGTCGCCTTATTTTTGTTTCTCGCGAGTGGATAATAAGATTGGTCAATTTCATATTAACGTGTGTCGGATTCGGGAAATCTTTCAGATATTGTTTCTTTGGGAGGAGTGGGAGTAAAATACCAAAATACCAAATCTACTGAAGCCTTTGACGCTTGTTATTCGTTACGGTCTCCAGACGATGTAACATAAAGAACTGAAGATTCTTCGGCTAGCTTTTGTAAAGAAGAAGAGCAAAGGAATAAGAGAGCTTTGGCCCAGGGGGAGTACTTTTGGCCGGGCGTGACAACGTAAATTCCGAGGCGAACCTAATTCAATTCAGGTTTTGAAGCTTGATGGAAGCTTAAAAAAGTCTCATTACCCGTCAGCTTTGAAACTGTAACAGTCTGTCTCTCTGTAAACTAAAGGGTTTAAAAAAAAAATGCAAGGACTTTTTCTCAAAGTCTCACTTTGTGCGATTTCGATGTCGTTTTATGGCTTTCACAGGCATGCGCTTGATTATGCGGCCTCAGGGCCTTACCCTTTCTTTTTTTTTTTCTCTTTCCCTGCCTCGCTTTGGACTGCTTCGATTGAAGACATGATACGAGGAGTACGACCATCACGGTTCTCATTATTTCGGTATTATTACGTGTCCCGAGATCGTAATCAGTTCCATTAAAGACGAAAAGAAGACAAAAAAGTTGGGATTTATTCAATCTCATTCATCTTCCTCATTCTGTCTTAATTGATTCTTAACAAGTGGCCTAGGCTACCCTTGGTATCGAATATAAAAGAATTCTACTTTTGGGACCTCTTTTAAGTCTTTTATGAAAAAGATGAAAAAAAAAAAAAAAAAAAAAAAAAAAAACGTTAATTAGATGAGATTCTATTTATTTTTTTAAAAATATAGGCTTTATTTCCATGAAAACCGAATTTTTACCCTTTTCGTACCTTACAGATTAACAATTCATAAATGCTAATTATTAAATTTTTTTAACAAATGGTTTAATTTTTATTTATCTCAAATATTTAATTTAGTACCTATTAAGGATGACCATAGTAATCTAGTCTTTAATTCCTAGAAAATTGTATACAAATGGCAAAAATATAGTAATTAAAACCACCTTGATCTTTTTGGTTTACATTTCAATGGTTTCCAAGGACTATGCTATTTCAACGTTTTAAAGGTAAGAAGAATCAATTCTATAAAAAAAATACAGAAACCCAATCAATCAATGACTCAGATGCTATTCCGACTCGTCCTTAGATAATACCCATTAGTATTCAAACAATCCCAACACAATTTCCAAGCCATAACATATGTGGATTATATCCCTCATCAATGTTTCTTTCTTTAGAAATCAAGAACCGAGTCATTTTATTGAAAGCCCACGACGGGTGCGGCGAATCAAAACTCCGGCCTCCGGGACAGGACACACAAACTAAGGCCAGATACATTTGTTAGAACATCAACATAACCTGGTTACAACTGTGCTACATAACACCCGCTGAAACCATGCCTCCCTCGGTGGCCTACAAACAAAAGAGTTGGCATACAGATTCTAGCATGACATGCTAAAGCTCACAATCCGATTCCTGCAGTATAACAGTTCCTATTTTCTCACTTCTCTTGTTGGGATTTTGTTGCACTGCAAACCTAGAGGATTTGCCCGGTGATATGCAGGGACAGGAGGATGCACTCCTACTGCGGCACCACCGATTGGATCAATTAGAAACGCTCGCTACCCGCTGCCATCAAGTTGACCGTAGGATAGAAGATGAGCCATGTATTGCTGCAGTCACAGGAGATAAAAGGACATCAATTTTCAGTTTAGGAACACGATAATTTAGTTTTAGTTCAGACAACAGCTGTTCAAGAATACATTATCTTGGTTATGCCAATACCTAATAGAGATGGGAAGACTAAATCTCCCCCCCATAGGATTCCTCGGAACCTAAATCACATAGAATTCTCCATTGTATATGATTGTATAAAACAAATTTCATCCAGTAATAAGAACTCCCTAACTTTTAACTTTCGCTGCCAAACATGGGATGTGGCCAAACTCATTGACTAGAAAATCCCAAACCATACTCTCCAACTTGTCTTCTTGATATTTGTAGATTAGATTACAGATGTGCGACCAGATTCCAAAAGTAGTTGCTCAACACAAAATGCTGCTATTTGTGATAGTAAAGCAAATGTAGGACACGTATGAACCCAATCAGGGGCTTTCAGTTCAATTGACTACTAGCTCCTTTTAGATCAGGAATTTTGAAGCACCTTTCAAGAATAACAAAATATTGATACTTCATAAGAAAGCTAAACTAAAACGTTATAGCAACACAATCAGATGTTTAATGCTTCAATGCAAATAATTGCACATGCTTACGGTAAAAAAACAGGGACTCTATATGCCAGCCAAGAATGACGACATCTTCACTGCCACACACATCTCTTGATAGGAGGGGGATCTCCCCCTTTCCTCTCACTTTACCATGGCAGGAACTGCAGCCTCTCCAGCAACAGAGAAGAAAACAGGTTCCCTTTCATATAGGAAGAAAGAAAAGGGGTATTTCTTTCTATGTTTGTAACTTCAAGATGGACCAATGACACAGATATGCCCTTAGCTGATCAAGTTCTTCAATGCAATTTTTGTGACCCTTGGCATAATAAACCCAAAACCCAAGTTTAGAGGCTCTCATGAGTACGCCAGAATGCCAACCCAAGACATTCGATTAGGAACTTTCCATTAAAATTGAACTGCCAAACATCAGGAAACTGAACCAAGAAGATTCAATGCCAACATTAAGTAAATCTTTAAGAACCCAGTAGAAATAAGAGTATAACGAATTATTGTTTCACCAGTAAATAACTCAACAATAGAGTGGAATACAGTTTTCATTTTCTTTTCAAGCAAAAGACAAAAATCAAGAAGTTATTTTTTTTGTGTCACTACAAAGAGGCTTAAACATTAGATTTTAAACATCATCAGTAAGACACATAGAGCCCATTTAAGCACTGATTCCATCTAAAAATTGAAAATTGTTTCATTCAATTCCACATTCCAAATTGTTTAAGCTGAAGTAAAACAAAAATAAGAAGCATCACACTTACAGAATGATACGCATAGGGTGGCTTTCCTTGACGATCAAAGTGTTTTGCCATAATTGAGAACTCAATAGGTCCCCAGTCCTCTTCCTCAAAGCAATTGGCGAGGGCGGATTTATATAACTACAGAAAAAAAATTTGAAATTTAGTTTTAGTTCTAGATAAATCAAATAGGAAGATGGTAACATTTATTGAAGTATAACAACAGAAAACCAAACACTACAAACCTTTGCCGTATCAGTGAGCAGCTCTATGCTAGCAGGGTAGGATGCATAATACTGATCAGCTCGAGAGAACCCAGCTCTAGTCCTGAAAGAACAAAAAAAACCAGAAATATGAACAGAATTAGATGCAGATTTTTTATTCTGCAATTGCTCTACATCATATGAATAATAAAACTAACCTAAGCATTGTTGAAACATAAATCTCAATAATAAGCAAAGAACAAAACGAAAGAAGGAAAAAAGGGCACTCACGTATTGTTTGTATAAACATAACTCAAAGCAGAGACAAAGCAGTAGAAGCCAGCATAGGACACAATTCGTCTGAACTTCTGAATCCTTAAAATAGCTTTCCATTCATCGTAAAGCGTCATCTTTTCAACTGATGTCCATTTCTAGAAAAATCAAATACTTTTAATATTGTTGTCAAATCTATAAAAATATATTGAAAATCCAAAAAGAATGAAATCTTGAGAAACAAGAAAAACGGATATGACTACCTGAAATCAGGCAGGCAGAAGCAGAAGAAAGAAAGACCCGGTAGCAGTCACAAAGCAGAATAAGACAGAGAACGGCCGGAAGAACGACTAGAAAGAAAAAAAAAAAAAAAAAAAAAAAAAAAAAAAGATCGAGGGGATACGGTGAGAAAGGTTAACGATAACGGGCGTTAGTGCATTGAGAATTTAATATTTTTTATTTATTGAAAAATTTGAAAATATTACATGTAAACATTTTTTTTATTTGAACCGTTTAATTTAGTATATATTATTTAAATTAAAAATTTGAACTAGTAACTAAAAATTAATAAAATATTTTGAATGCAGTTCATGAGAAATATCTTATAACGAATAAACAAGTTAAAGTTTAAAATTTAAGAAAAATGATAAGCACATTTAAAATAAAAATTTAAATTAAGTATATTACAATCACACTTTATTATTTAAAATATTTTATATTTATAAATGGTAATAGAAAAATTAGGTTCTAAAAAAAAAGATATGTGTGTTTTATATTTTTTAGTCATTCAAAGATTATATAACTTTTAATATATTTTTTATATATTCTAAAATAAAATAATTTTTTTTTTTAATTGCGGTTTTATTGAAAAGAAATGTAAAATATAAAATGAGGTAATATATAAAAAATTTAAACTATTTATTTTTATTTAAAAATAGATAAATAAGTTTTTGATAAGTTTGAGAAGAAGTTGGCCAATATGTATTTTTTTAAAAAGAGTAAAAAGTCAAGATATTAATTCAAGATTTGGAGGGGGATTTTTCTTATTTTTGTTCTTCTTCCTTGATGTTAGAAAGTTGTCCAAATGCTGGAGTGAGTTGAAAATTCCAGGTATTGAGGTAAGAAAAACGAAATTCTAAGAAGGCTTCTAAATTTACACTATCCTTGAAAATCTGAATTCTCATTTACTTTTAAAGATAATTGAGAGTTGCTGTGGTGAAGAAGGGGAGAAAGTGTTAATTTCACCCGAATGATTTTTTTTATTTCGGTTACCGATTACCTGATTTTTAAATTACCCGATTACCTGAATGATAATTTAATAAATTTTTTATTACATATATTTTTTTATTTTTAATTAATGTCACTTCTATTTTGTTTATATAATTTTTAATAATTGTATTGGTATTTATTATAATTATGCACATAATATTAGAGTTATTATTTAAAATTTCATTTCTATCTTTTTATTTTGTATAAATTATATTATTTTTGTGATTTTTTAAATATTTATTAAAGTTTATATGATAAAAATTAATAAAAATAATATTTACCTATATATTTACCCAATTACCCATTTACCCGCAGGTAATCAGGTAAAAAATTTATATTCGAAATAACAATTTTTAATTCAAGGGAAACGAGTAATGGGTAATAGACATGGTAATCAAAACGGGTAACGAAATACCCATTACCCGTTTCAATTATTACCCGATTATACACTTGGATGTCACAGTGAAAGCATCCATCGAAAGAGGTGGGTTCTTGTAAACGAGAACCTGCCCCGACCCGACCCGCTTAAAGTGGGTTTGGGTTTGAATTTTTTCCCCGTAGGGTGGGTTCAATTTTCCCGAGCGAAACACGTCGCAGATTTGGGGCGGGGACGAGTGTCGCCTAAAAGACCCAACCTGCTTAATACTTAAAAAATAAAATTAGAAAAATTTGGAGGCATCTTTGGAAATGTTTTTTAACCCTAAACTTTTACCGTAACTTATCTCTTTCCATTTTCCTGCTTCTCCTTCTCCCTCTTCTCTTCCCCCTCTTTTCTTATTTACCTTATTCTCTTCTTCCGCCCCGGATTTGCTCCGCAACGGGGTGTTTATGAGCAAACCCCGAAACCATGGGAGACCGTCCCATGCACTCGGGCGGGCGTGGCGGACGGTCTCCAACAGATTTCGGGTCCGGGTCGGCCACCTTATCCCGACCCTTTCCGGATAAAAAAAAAAGGCTCCCGACCCCTAATTAAATCCACGAACAGTTTCTCTTCGACCCACTCTCCCTCCCGACCTAAATTTCAATTTCGAGCTCCATTCCCCCTCATTCGACCCTCCCTCTCAGTAACCTTCGCCCTCCCTTGGCAGCCCCTCTCCCTATCTCTCGGCCCTCCCCTCCCTCTCTCTGGCTGACTCTCAGTTCTTCTCATCAGATAAGTCTCTCACTCTCTTGCTGCAACTCTCTCTCTCCAACACTCTCGGCGACTCTCTCGGCGACTCTCTCGGCGACTCTCTCGGCGACTCTCTCTCCAACACTCTCGGCGACTCTCTCTCCAACACTCTCGGCGACGTTCTCTCTCTCTTGCTGCAACTCTCTCTTGCTGCTTGAGGTCGTTTGTGCTGCATGCTTACCCTGTTGTATTTTTTATTTTCTTTTGTTTTTTTAATTTTTGATTTATACGTTTTCCAATATGAATTTCTGGTCACTCTGCGACGACATTTATAGGTTATCTTCATCTTCACTTGCATTTTGATGAGGATCTGTGGATTTAAATGTAATTTGGAACTGTCTTATTAACCGAGATGCTAGATTTACTTTTCAGGCGATGATGTACGTGACCGGTTCCACTCTTTACGATGATCTTGTTTATTTCTGTTGTGTCAAGGAGGAAGCAGATCATGATGTGCTTTTCGTTGTTAAGTTTTATTGATGTCTTTCCATCTCTTTATTATTTAAATTACGAAGTGGTGCTACCATGGGCTGCTGATTGTGTTCTTGTGATTATCCCGTCATTGCCTACATATTTTTTTCTTTATGCGGGGATGGCTTATTTGATATGTGATATTACTTGCCCTTTTATCTACCAGTTATTTGATGAATTTCAAGGTTTTTTTTTGTGCTTTACAAGATAAATGGATGTGCTTATCCGATTTATCTTTTTGTATTTTGTAATTTTTTTGCTCCTTGGTGCATACACTTTGACAGATCTTTGAAAAGGTGACTCCATTTTGCTTCTTTTATTGATTCTACTTTAAAAGTAACCATTCTTGATAAATCATGTAAGATCCGATGCATTTTTAGATTCTCTATGTATAAATTTTTTTGCTTCTGCAGCTCTTTCCGAAATAGGGCACTTTTTTAATTTATAACTCATGATCTACTTTTTTTGCCACAGCTAACAAATGGATAGCAGACTAACAACTCGGTGTAGCCCTATTTTTTTCTTAGAGACAATACAGAAGGCAAAGTTGAAGGAAAAACATATAAGGGCAATAAAAAAACCCCATTTGGGCACTTCTTGGAAGTCAAAGGTGGGCATATCGACCTGAATGGGCTGAAGGAGCACGCATGGGGGAGGCATTGCACGCACACATTGTTTTGCGCTTGTCTCGAAAAGAAAGCCAAGAATAATGGCTACTTTACAGGTTGTGCGTTGGCGGTGACGGTGAGTAATTATATTTCATCCGGTTGTTGTCTGTAATGCGATTATAATATGGATAGTACATTACTAATTGTATTTTTTTATGTTGTAGGTTTGGTATTATGAAACCATGTCCCGCCTAGGTAAGTTTACCTTTTGCACTAATAAACTAGTTGATCCCACAAAGTTCCATGTGTACTTAAGTGGGGCAACAACAAAGTACATCGTAGTGGCGATATGAAGAAGTTCACCAGCAAACACGAGATTTGCAGGTTTAATATTCTTATTTCAGTTGATTTGTTTACTTCACAAAACTAAGGAGGTCGTGTACAACCATAGCTCATCCCCTATCGTAGGAGGAGTGGGAAGAAGGGGAAGGGGTGGCTGCCCACCTACCACAGGCAGAAGCTATTATATCTCAATTGTAAGACGAAGTCATGCAGTTGAAATTGAAGAATGCAACCTTGGAGAGTAAAATAGGTAAGATGGAGGTTACGTTGGAAGACGTGCAACTAAAGATGGTTGTCATGCAAGCGAGGCTGGACGGAGCACCAGAGGAGGCCCCAGCTGCAGAAGAGGCCCCAGCTGCAGAAGAGGCCCCAGCAGCACCAGAGGAGGCCCAAACAGTAGCAGAGGAGGCCCTAGCTACAGAGGATGCCATAGCAGCAGAGGACACCCTAGCAGCAGAGGACGCCCTAGCACCAAAGGAGGCCCCAGTTGCAGTGGAGTCTCTGACACGATCAGCCGAGGCCCTAGTAGCAGAAAGCAACCGCCTCCCCGTCACCACAAGAGGAAGGTGAAGCCTAGTCAGGCCATGACTGCTCCTTATGTTTTGGACGACACCTCCAAAGAGAACAAAGAATACTTAATTGTTAAACATCCATAATGTGTAAATTAGTTTTTTGGATGGATAGCTCTGTTGTATCTATTATTTTTTGAATTGGTAACTAGGTGCTTGGCACTTGTATTTTGTCACCAGACAATTGCATTTTTTGTTTACAGAAATTTAATCAAATAGTATTTTAGTTTAAAGGTGTGATTGGTATGTATAGTGACTAATAGTGTTATTGCCATTTGTTAAAGCAAAAGAGCAATCTTCAGATTTTCAAATGAACATTCGTATTTCCAAATGTTTGCTAGTATTCTATGAGATCATCCGGTATTTTCAGGTATTTCATGGTATTTTCAAGCTTACAAAGAAGTATGGGTTGGTTTTTTACGCGACCGCGCTAAAACGGTGCCTGAAAATGGCGCAGTCGCGCCATTTCTCTAGCGTGGTCGCGCCATTTCTCTTGCGCGGTCGCACCATTTCTCGCTAATCTAAAATGAAAGATAGTATTTTCAGCTCTTTGGAGGTGTTGGTGTTTTCACGTCTTCGGTGTTTAGAGGTATTACATGGTATTTCCAGATGAACATTGGTATTTTCAGATGTTTGTTAGTATTCTATGAAACATTCCGGTATTTTCAGGTCTTTCGAGGTATGTTCAGGCTTTCGTGGTATTTTCTTGCCTACTCGTTTAAGATGGTATTTTCAGCTCTCTGGAGGTGTTGGTGTTTTCACGTCTTTGGTGTTTAGAGGTATTACATGGTATTTCCAGATGAACATTGGTATTTTTAGATGTTTGTTAGTATTCTATGAAACATTCAGGTATTTTCACGTCTTTCATGGTATTTCTAGATGAACATTGGTATTTTCACTTTTGCCCACGAAAGCTTGAAAATACCACGAAAGACTTGAAAATACCTGAATGTTTCATAGAATACTAACAAACATCTAAAAATACCAATGTTCATCTGGAAATACCTGGAAATACCATGTAATACCTCTAAACACCGAAGACGTGAAAACACCAACACCTTCAGAGAGCTGAAAATACCATCTTTCATTTTAGATTACGAGAAATGGCCGACTGCGCCATCAAAGAGCGCTACCGCGCCAGAGAAATGGCACGACCGCGCCATCAAAGAGCGCTACCGCGCCAGAGAAATGGCGCGACTGCGCCATCAAAGAGCGCGACTGCGCCATCTAAGAGCGCTACCGCGCCATTTTCAGGCACCGTTTCAGCGCGGTCGCGCCAAAAACCAACCCATACTTCTTTGTAAGCTTGAAAATATCATGAAATACCTGAAAATACCGGATGATCTCATAGAATACTAGCAAACATTTAGAAATACGAATGTTCATTTGAAAATTTGAAGATTGCTCTTTTGCTTTAACAAATGCCAATAACACCATGTAGTCACTCTACATACCAATCACACCTTTAAACTAAAATACTATTTGATTAAATTTCAGTAAATAAAAAACGCAATTGTCTGGTGACAAAATACAAGTGCCAAGCACCTAGTTAGCAATTCAAAAAATAATAGATACAACAGAGCTATCCATCCAAAAAACTAATTTACACATTATGGATGTTTAACAATTCGTCTTCTTTGTTCTCTTGGAGGTGTGCGTCAAAACATAAGGAGTAGTCATGGCCTGACTAGGCTTCACCTTCCTCTTGTGGTGACGGGGAGACGGTTGCTCTGCTACTAGGGCCTCGACTGCAGCTGCAGACTCCACTGCAACTGGGGCCTCCTTTGGTGCTAGGGCGTCCTCTGCTGCTAGGGTGTCCTCTGCTGCTATGGCATCCTCTGCAGCTAGGGCCTCCTTTGCTACTGTTGGGGCCTCCTCTGGTGCTGCTGAGGCCTCTTCTGCAGCTGGGGCCTCCTCTGGTGCTCCGTCCAGCCTCGCTTGCATGACAACCATCTTTAGTTGCACGTCTTCCAACGTAGCTTCCATCTTACCTATTTTACTCTCCAAGTTTGCATTCTTCAATTTCAACTGCATGACTTCGTCTTACAATTGAGATATAATAGCATCTGCCTGTGGTGGGTGGGCAGCCACCCCTTCCCCTTCTTCCCACTCCTCCTACGAAAGGGGATGAGCTATGGTTAGTACACGACCTCCTTAGTTTTGTGAAGTAAACAAATCAACTGAAATAAAAATATTAACCTGCAAATCTCGTGTTTGCTGGTGAACTTCTTCATATGCGCCACTACAATGTACTTTGTTGCTGCCCCACTTAAGTACACATGGAACTGCTGTGGGATCAACTAGTTCATTAGTGCAAAAGGTAAACTTACCTAAACGGGACATGGTTTCATAATACCAAACCTACAACATAAAAAAATACAATTAGTAATGTACTATCCATATTATAATCGCACAGACAACAACCAGATGAAATATAATTACTCACCGTCACCGCCAACGCACAACCTGTAAAGTAGCCATTATTCTTGGCTTTCTTTCGAGACAACTGCAAAACAATGTGTCTGTGCAATGCCTCCCCCCATGCGTACTCCTTCAGCCCATTCAGGTCGATATGCCCACCTTTGACTTCCAAGAAGTGCCCAAATGGGGTCTTTTTTATTGCCCTTATATGTTTTTCCTTCAACTTTGCCTTCTGTATTGTCTCTAAGAAAAAAACAGGGCTACACCGAGTTGTTAGTCTGCTATCCATTTGTTAGCTGTGGCAAAAAAAATAGATCATGAGTTATAAATTAAAAAAGTGCCCTATTTCGGAAAGAGCTGCAGAAGCAAAAAAATTTATACATAGAGAATCTAAAAATGCATCGGATCTTACATGATTTATCAAGAATGGTTACTTTTAAAGTAGAATCAATAAAAGAAGCAAAATGGAGTCACCTTTTCAAAGATCTGTCAAAGTGTATGCACCAAGGAGCAAAAAAAATTACAAAATACAGAAAGATAAATCAGATAAGCACATCCATTTATCTTGTAAAGCACAAAAAAAACATTGAAATTCATCAAATAACTGGTAGATAAAAAGGCAAGTAATATCACATATCAAATAAGCCATCCCAATACAACAAAAAAATATGTAGGCAATGACCGGATAATCACAAGAACACAACCAGCAGCCCATGGTAGCACCATTTCGTAATTTAAATAATAAAGAGATGGAAAGACATCAATAAAACTTAACAACGAAAGCACATCATGATCTGCTTCCTCCATGACACAACAGAAATAAACAGTATCACAGAAACAGGGAACTGGTCCTGTACATCATCGCCTGAAAAGTAAATCTAGCATCTCAGTTAATAAGACAGTTCCAAATTACATTTAAATCCACAGATCCTCATCAAAATGCAGTGAAGATGAAGATAACCTATAAATGTCGTCGCAGAGTGACCAAAAATTCATATTGGAAAACGTATAAATCAAAAATTGAAAAAACAAAAGAAAATAAAAAATACAACAGGGTAAACATGCAGCACAAACGACCTCAAGCAGCAAGAGAGAGTTGCAGCAAGAGAGAGAGAACGTCGCCGAGAGTGTTGGAGAGAGAGTCGCCGAGAGAGTCGCCGAGAGAGTCGCCGAGAGTGTTGGAGAGAGAGAGTTGCAGCAAGAGAGAGAGACTTGTGATGAGAAGAACCGAGAGTCGCCTAGAGAGGGGGGGGAGAGGGAAGAGAGAGGAGGGGGCTGCCAAGGGGAGCCAGGTTACTGAGAGGGAGGGTCGAATGAGGGGAATGGAGCTCGAAATTGAAATTTATGTCGGGGAGGGAGAGTGGGTCAAGAGAAACGGTTCGTGGATTTTATTAGGGGAGGGAGGATCGGAAAGGGTCGGGATAAAGTGGCCGACCGGACCCGAAAATCTGTCGCCCGGTTTGCTCCATAGCGGGGGTGTTTGGGAGCAAACCCGCAAAACAGTGGGGAGACCGTCCACGCGCCCCGGGCGAGGCGTCGCGGGCGGTCTCCCACAGATTTGGTCGGGTCGGCCACCTTATCCCGACCCTTTCGGATCGAAAAAAAAGGCTCCCGACCCTAATTAAATCCACGAACGGTTTCTCTTGACCCACTCTCCCTCCCGACCTAAATTTCAATTTCGAGCTCCATTCCCCTCATTCGACCCTCCCTCTCTCGGTAACCTTCCGCTCTCCCCTTGGCAACCCCTCTCCCTCTCTCGGCCACTCCCCTCCCTCTCTCTAGGCGACTCTCAGTTCTTCTCATCATCAGAAGTCTCTCACTCTCTTTCTGCAACTCTCTCTCTCCAACACTCTCGGCGACTCTCTCGGCGACTCTCTCTCCAACACTCTCGGCGACGTTCTCTCTCTTGCTGCAACTCTCTCTTGCTGCTTGAGGTCGTTTGTGCTGCATGTTTACCCTGTTGTATTTTTTATTTTCTTTTGTTTTTTCAATTTTTGATTTATACGTTTTTCCAATATGAATTTCTGGTCACTTTATGGCGACATTTATAGGTTATCTTCATCTTCACTGCATTTTGATGAGGATCTGTGGATTTAAATGTAATTTGAACCTGTCTTATTAACCGAGATGCTAGATTTACTTTTCAGGCGATGATGTACGTGACCGTTCCTCGCTTTCGCGATACCGCTTTATTTCGTTGTGTCATGGAGGAAGCAGATCATGATGTGCTTTCGTTGTTAAGTTTTATTGATGTCTTTCCATCTCTTTATTATTTAAATTACAGAAGTGGTGCTACCATGGGCTGCTGGTTGTGTTCTTGTGATTATCCGGTCATTGCCTACATATATTTGCTGTACAGGATGGCTTATTTGATATGTGATATTACTTGCCTTTTTATCTACCAGTTATTTGATGAATTTCAAGGTTTTTTTTGTGCTTTACAAGATAAATGGATGTGCTTATCTGATTTATCTTTTTGTATTTTGTAATTTTTTTTGCTCCTTGGTGCATACACTTTGACAGATCTTTGAAAAGGTAACTCCATTTTGCTTCTTTTATTGATTCTACTTTAAAAGAAACCATTCTTGATAAATCATGTAAGATCCGATGCATTTTTAGATTCTCTATGTATAAATTTTTTTGCTTCTGCAGCTCTTTCCGAAATAGGGCACTTTTTTAATTTATAACTCATGATCTATTTTTTTTGCCACAGCTAACAAATGGATAACAGACTAACAACTCGGTGTAGCCCTGTTTTTTTCTTAGAGACAATACAAAAGGCAAAGTTGAAGGAAAAACATATAAGGGCAATAAAAAAGACCCCATTTGGGCACTTCTTGGAAGTCAAAGGTGGGCATATCGACCTGAATGGGCTGAAGGAGTACGCATGGGGGGAGGCATTGCACAGACACATTGTTTTGCAGTTGTCTCGAAAGAAAGCCAAGAATAATGGCTACTTTACAGGTTGTGCGTTGGCGGTGACGGTGAGTAATTATATTTCATCTGGTTGTTGTCTGTGCGATTATAATATGGATAGTACATTACTAATTGTATTTTTTTATGTTGTAGGTTTGGTATTATGAAACCATGTCCCGTCTAGGTAAGTTTACCTTTTGCACTAATAAACTAGTTGATCCCACAGCAGTTCCATGTGTACTTAAGTGGGGCAGCAACAAAGTACATCGTAGTGGCGCATATGAAGAAGTTCACCAGCAAACACGAGATTTGCAGGTTAATATTCTTATTTCAGTTGATTTGTTTACTTCACAAAACTAAGGAGGTCGTGTACTAACCATAGCTCATCCCCTATCGTAGGAGGAGTGGGAAGAAGGGGAAGGGGTGGCTGCCCACCTACCACAGGCAGAAGCTATTATATCTCAATTGTAAGACGAAGTCATGCAGTTGAAATTGAAGAATGCAACCTTGGAGAGTAAAATAGGTAAGATGGAGGTTACGTTGGAAGACGTGCAACTAAAGATGGTTGTCATGCAAGCGAGGCTGGACGGAGCACCAGAGGAGGCCCCAGCTGCAGAAGAGGCCCCAGCTGCAGAAGAGGCCCCAGCAGCACCAGAGGAGGCCCCAACAGTAGCAGAGGAGGCCCTAGCTACAGAGGATGCCATAGCAGCAAAGGACACCCTAGCAGCAAAGGACGCCCTAGCACCAAAGGAGGCCCCAGTTGCAGTGGAGTCTGCGGCCGCAGTCGAGGCCCTAGTGGCAGAGCAACCGTCTCCCCGTCACCACAAGAGGAAGGTGAAGCCTAGTCAGGCCATGACTGCTCCTTATGTTTTGACGCACACCTCCAAAAGAACAAAGAATACGAATTGTTAAATATCCATAATGTGTAAATTAGTTTTTTGGATGGATAGCTCTGTTGTATCTATTATTTTTTGAATTGGTAACTAGGTGCTTGGCACTTGTATTTTGTCACCAGACAATTGCATTTTTTGTTTACAGAAATTTAATCAAATAGTATTTTAGTTTAAAGGTGTGATTGGTATGTATAGTGACTAATAGTGTTATTGCCATTTGTTAAAGCAAAAGAGCAATCTTCAGATTTTCAAATGAACATTCGTATTTCCAAATGTTTGCTAGTATTCTATGAGATCATCCGGTATTTTCAAGCTTACAAAGAAGTATGGGTTGGTTTTTTACGCGACCGCGCTGAAACGGTGCCTGAAAATGGCGCAGTCGCGCCATTTCTCTAGCGTGGTCGCGCCATTTCTCTTGCGCGGTCGCACCATTTCTCGCTAATCTAAAATGAAAGATAGTATTTTCAGCTCTTTGGAGGTGTTGGTGTTTTCACGTCTTCGGTGTTTAGAGGTATTACATGGTATTTCCAGATGAACATTGGTATTTTCAGATGTTTGTTAGTATTCTATGAAACATTCCGGTATTTTTAGGTCTTTCGAGGTATGTTCAGGCTTTCGTGGTATTTTCTTGCCTACTCGTTTAAGATGGTATTTTCAGCTCTCTGGAGGTGTTGGTGTTTTCACGTCTTCGGTGTTTAGAGGTATTACATGGTATTTCCAGATGAACATTGGTATTTTTAGATGTTTGTTAGTATTCTATGAAACATTCAGGTATTTTCACGTCTTTCATGGTATTTCTAGATGAACATTGGTATTTTCACTTTTGCCCACGAAAGTTTGAAAATACCACGAAAGACCTGAAAATACCTGAATGTTTCATAGAATACTAACAAACATCTAAAAATACCAATGTTCATCTGGAAATACCTGGAAATACCATGTAATACCTCTAAACACCGAAGACGTGAAAACAACAACACCTTCAGAGAGCTGAAAATACCATCTTTCATTTTAGATTAGCGAGAAATGGCGCGACCGCGCCATCAAAGAGCGCTACCGCGCCAGAGAAATGGCACGACCGCGCCATCAAAGAGCGCTACCGCGCCAGAGAAATGGCGCGACCGCGCCATCAAAGAGCGCTACCGCGCCATTTTCAGGCACCGTTTCAGCGCGGTCGCGCCAAAAACCAACCCATACTTCTTTGTAAGCTTGAAAATATCATGAAAGACCTGAAAATACCGGATGATCTCATAGAATACTAGCAAACATTTGGAAATACGAATGTTCATTTGGAAATTTGAAGATTGCTCTTTTGCTTTAACAAATGCCAATAACACCATGTAGTCACTCTACATACCAATCACACCTTTAAACTAAAATACTATTTGATTAAATTTCAGTAAACAAAAAACGCAATTGCCTGGTGACAAAATACAAGTGCCAAGCACCTAGTTAGCAATTCAAAAAATAATAGATACAACAGAGCTATCCATCCAAAAAACTAATTTGCACATTATGGATGTTTAACAATTCGTCTTCTTTGTTCTCTTGGAGGTGTGCGTCAAAACATAAGGAGCAGTCATGGACTGACTAGCCTTCACCTTCCTCTTGTGGTGACGGGGAGACGGTTGCTCTGCTACTAGGGCCTCGACTGCAGCTGCAGACTCCACTGCAACTGGGGCCTCCTTTGGTGCTAGGGCGTCCTCTGCTGCTAGGGTGTCCTCTGCTGCTATGGCATCCTCTGCAGCTAGGGCCTCCTTTGCTACTGTTGGGGCCTCCTTTTGTGCTGCTGGGGCCTCTTCTGCAGCTGGGGCCTCCTCTGGTGCTCCGTCCAGCCTCGCTTGCATGACAACCATCTTTAGTTGCACGTCTTCCAACGTAACCTCCATCTTACCTATTTTACTCTCCAAGGTTGCATTCTTCAATTTCAACTGCATGACTTCGTCTTACAATTGAGATATAATAGCTTCTGCCTGTGGTAGGTGGGCAGCCACCCCTTCCCCTTCTTCCCACTCCTCCTACGATAGGGGATGAGCTATGGTTAGTACACGACCTCCTTAGTTTTGTGAAGTAAACAAATCAACTGAAATAAGAATATTAACCTGCAAATCTCGTGTTTGCTGGTGAACTTCTTCATATGCGCCACTACGATGTACTTTGTTGTTGCCCCACTTAAGTACACATGGAACTGCTGTGGGATCAACTAGTTTATTAGTGCAAAAGGTAAACTTACCTAGACGGGACATGGTTTCATAATACCAAACCTACAACATAAAAAAATACAATTAGTAATGTACTATCCATATTATAATCGCACAGACAACAACCAGATGAAATATAATTACTCACCGTCACCGCCAACGCACAACCTGTAAAGTAGCCATTATTCTTGGCTTTCTTTCGAGACAACTGCAAAACAATGTGTCTCAGGTAATGCCTCCCCATGCGCATCTCCTTCAGCCCATTCAGGTCGATATGCCCACCTTTGACTTCCAAGAAGTGCCCAAATGGGGTCTTTTTTTGCCCTTATATGTTTTTCCTTCAACTTTGCCTTCAGATTGTCTCTAAGAAAAAAATAGGGCTACACCGAGTTGTTAGTCTGCTATCCATTTGTTAGCTGTGGCAAAAAAAGTAGATCATGAGTTATAAATTAAAAAAGTGCCCTATTTCGGAAAGAGCTGCAGAAGCAAAAAAATTTATACATAGAGAATCTAAAAATGCATCGGATCTTACATGATTTATCAAGAATGGTTTCTTTTAAAGTAGAATCAATAAAAGAAGCAAAATGGAGTTACCTTTTCAAAGATCTCATCAAAGTGTATGCACCAAGGAGCAAAAAAAATTACAAAATACAAAAAGATAAATCAGATAAGCACATCCATTTATCTTGTAAAGCACAAAAAAAAAACCTTGAAATTCATCAAATAACCGGTAGATAAAAAGGCAAGTAATATCACATATCAAATAAGCCATCCCAGCATAAAGAAATATATGTAGGCAATGACCGGATAATCACAAGAACACAACCAGCAGCCCATGGTAGCACCACTTCTGTAATTTAAATAATAAAGAGATGGAAAGACATCAATAAAACTTAACAACGAAAGCACATCATGATCCGCTTCCTCCATGACACAACAACAAAATAAACAAGATCATCACGTAAACAGGGAACCGGTCCCAGTACATCATCGCCTGAAAAGTAAATCTAGCATCTCGCTTAATAAGACAGTTCCAAATTACATTTAAATCCACAGATCCTCATCAAAATGCAGTGAAGATGAAGATAACCTATAAATGTCGTCGCAAAGTGACCAGAAATTCATATTGGAAAACGTTTAAATCAAAAATTGAAAAAACAAAAGAAAATAAAAAATACAACAGGGTAAACATGCAGCACAAACGACCTCAAGCAGCAAGAGAGAGTTGCAGCAAGAGAGAGAACGTCGCCGAGAGTGTTGGAGAGAGAGTCGCCGAGAGAGTCGCCGAGAGTGTTGGAGAGAGAGAGTTGCAGAAAGAGAGTGAGAGACTTGCGATGAGAAGAACTGAGAGTCGCCTAGAGAGAGGGAGGGGGAGTGGCCGAGAGAGAGGGAGAGGGGCTGCCAAGGGAGAGCGAAGGTTACTGAGAGGGAGGGTCGAATGAGGGGGAATGGAGCTCGAAATTGAAATTTAGGTCGGGAGGGAGAGTGGGTCGAAGAGAAACTGTTCGTGGATTTAATTAGGGGTCGGGAGCCTTTTTTTTTCGATCCGGAAAGGGTCGGGATAAGGTGGCCGACCCGGACCCGAAATCTGTGGGAGACCGTCCGCACGCCCGCCCCGTGCGTGGACGGTCTCCCACTGGTTCTGCGGTTTGCTCCGCAAACACCCCGTTGCGAGCAAATCCGGGGCGCTCTTCTTCTGCCTCTTATTTTTACCAATTATCTGGTTGTCGCACACAGAAGATCATGACTGATGTAAAAAAGGATGATGGTGCTAGAGGAGGCCGGAGAAAAAATGCATTGGTTTCAATGAGGAGCTACAGTGGGTCGGGGCGAGTTTTTACCGGTGGGGTTAAGATTTTTGCCCCGTGGGACAGGAACGGGTTCCTATTACACACCCGCGGGGCGGGGACGGGTTTCTATTACAAACCCTTCCCTATTACATACCCGCGGGGCGGGGACGAGTTTCTCTTACAAATCCGTGGGGAGGGTTTTTGCAGGAGCCGAATCCCCGGAATTTTCATGGGGCGGGACGGGTTCGAGGGTTTGGTTCAATTCAGGTTCGGGTAGGGTTGAAGGGTGTTTAATCTTTGATTGAACCCCATTTCTCCCGAGATCGTGCGATGGCCAGCAGTGTAAAAGGAATAATATCGCGGAAAAAAGGGGGGCAGAGGAAACAGCCCCAAGTCAAAGAGTGGAGGGGATTAGGAGCAGAAATGTTAGGGTTAAGAGATTTTTCTTGTTATGCTATTTTTATTTTTATTTTACATACTAAGCGGATCACCGGACGGCCGGTTAAAAATCCGAATCCAAACCAACTTTAAGTGGGTCTGATCGGGCCGTGTTCCCCTTGCTGTTATCCTCAACTAAAACTGGACGGGTATTTATTAGATGCAGATAACAGAATTTTATCTCATATTAAGGGTTTTTGGGGTGGGGACCTATGAAACCCAACTTGATGCCCACAACTTGCAAAGAAGAAAAAGATACTTTAAAAATAAATAACCAAAGTTATATACAAGTAAAAGTATAATTTTCATCTTCTTACCATGGTATCACCGTCCCAAACCTAGCCCTAAACCCAGTTTCACCTATACTACAAGACCCAATATTCAAGTTTGGGAAAACCTGTACCTCAATCCAAATATTGCTGCTTCTCAATGCCGTGTCTTTGAGGAGTCTGAGACGCAAGTCAGAATTTATGCTCCGCCCAACCAAACTTGACGCCGATGCCACAAGTAAAACCTAAAGAACTTTGGAGAATAAAAGGCTAAGAGATCGAGAAAAGAAAAAGGACAGAAAAAGAGCTTGATTTTACAATGGATTACTACAAATTCCTTTTAGTTAAATCAGAAATTTAGCTAAAAGCTGTAAGTTATCAAAGTTTAACTAAATCACCAGAAATCAAAGTTCAACTAAAGCGGCCAGTAAAGAGAAGCCAATGTCATCTTATAGGTCACTGGGAATCACTTGCCCGAACACTTTGTATGTTAGTTAGTTATAATCGCCGCAGACGACAGACCAGGCCAAAATCAGCTGTTAGTTTTGAGGTGTAGATGTAACAAGTGCAACAATATATACATGCTATATGTTTTCTCGCTGTCCCTGCTTGAAGTGTTTACAAAGATTTTTTGACTAACCCACTCTTCGAAGAATAATAAGATGATCTGCATCAAAGAGAAAAGAAACGTTCAGCTAATGTAGTTTCATATATAACAACTGAACGCAAATGAAAACAACAGAACCCTATGACGGTACAGGAACCACCACAAACACAACGATTAATGAAGCATTCTAGACTTACAGATAATACGCCACAAAACTCCGCCAGTGCATGAAGGGTAGAGAAACCTACTGCTGTTCTATTCTGATCCTCTTTGCTAGCTCGAGGTGTCGCTTCCTTTGTCGTTTTGATAAACGGGTAGTATCACCAGACTGCGAAGAGGTGCAAGTGGCCACTGCATGGCTTCCACTTTGGATAGAGTTACAGTCAGTCTGAACTTCGGAAATGGCAATTGGAGGGATGCAAATCGGTCCTGATGGTCCTATACCTGATAGATCATTCGTTGCTACCATCTCATTTCCGGCCAAACCTACCAAAGAGTCATCAACCAATTCTTGTTTTGGCTCCTTCAAAGCAGATGTTACTGGGACCAGTGAAAGCTGTGCCTGGGGTGAGACATTTGAATGGCTGGGAGGAGATTTGTTAGCAGGAAGAGATCCATACACGCTGGTGTTACAGCTTGAACTCCAAGAATTACCATTAGGAATTGCAGCAAAAAGTCGAGACTTCGATTTTATGATTTCAGTGAGTATAGTTCTCGAAGATGAGGTACCTGCAAAATTTTATAAGTTCACTGATTAAGCATTTAAATGACAAACGAAAGGTAATTCCAATGAAATATTTAAAATAACTCTGCAAAACAACAATCCATAAAGAACCTAGAATGCATTGAATGACTGCACGAGCTGCCTTTTGCTCTGCCTCCTTTTTGTTTTTTCCCGGGTTTCCCACATAGGTTTTCCCATCAAACACCAAGGAAGATATAAAGATCGGAAGTAGGTTTCCTGTCTGAGTAGTTGAATATGACGGCTTTGGTAAATTCATCTTGACTGCAAATTCATTTAATATAGACTTGCAAAATACAGTGTCCTGAAAATGAAATATAAAACTCAGATGGCATCTAAACATGAATAAAGAACAGATAGTCTTTCCATAGCTGTTTATGTTAATATGAGACAAGAATGCACAAGATTAGCATTTATAATCCAATTTACTCTGTAAATTCAGTTCATTATCTAATCCAACGACAGAATAATTACATTCATCAGAATTCAAGTTCCATCTTGGTTCATTATGAAAGTAAATTTCTAAAAGAGCATTGTAAGGTATTAAGATGAAAATCCAAGGCCTAATAGCTAGGATGCTAACAAGAGAGCAATTGACTCCAAATCCACTAAAATTTAGGCAAAAACTACTTCAAACTATGGGCAATAATTTGACTTTTCATCCCTCCTGTCATCGTTAGTTTGAGCAAAGACTCAATCTCAACCACTAAGGTGCAGCCCAGTTTACTTAGTGTGGGAGTAGGCGTCCAAGATTGATAAGAAAATAGGGGTGGCAATGGGTTCCCAAAACCGGGGAACCCGCCCCGACCCAACCCATTTAAAACAGGTTCGGGTTTGATATTTTACCCCGCGGGGCAGGGACAGTTTTATCTTTTAAACCAGTTGCGGGTTCGGGTCAGGGACAGGTTTTGTCAAAAAAACCCGACCCGACCCATTTAGTTATTAAATAAATTAAAAAATCATTAACTCTATAAACCCTAAAATTTCTCCTTCAACCTGTCCGGCTGTTTCTCTGTTTTGTCAGCTGACTCCTTTCATATCATACCTCTTCCCTTCTTCCTCTTCTCCCTATTCTCTTCTTCCTCCTTTTCTCTTCCCCTCTTTCCTTCCCCCTTTTTTTCTCCTTTTTCGCTTCTCTGTGTTTTCTGCTCCTTTTTCTTTTCTCCTTCTCTTCTCTCTCTCTTACAGATGATGCCTCTTTCTTCTCTGAAGTACTATTTCTCTCCGCATAGATGATCCTCCTGGACCCTTCTCGACGGAAACTGAAGATAAGGTTCAATTTTTCTGTGAAATTCTGATTGGAAGTTGCCGATTTACAAAGTGATCTTCCTCCCAAGTCAAAACTCTCAAATCACTCTGCTGCAAAGGCTCTTCCACGTCTCTGTAGAATCACCCGTCTCTGGTTTTCCTTTGCTGGATTCGGACCGGTTTTTGGCAGGGATGGGTTTGGGTTTTCACTCCACAGGGTGGGGACGGGTTTCCACTATAAACCTGCGGGGCGGGTTTTCACAGGGATGGGTTCCCCTGACTTTTCATGGGGAGGGGACGGGTTTTCAAAATCCCACCTTGCCTCGCCCCATTGCCACCCCTATAAGAAAATAGCCCAGAAGGATAGAAACAAGGCTTCAGAGACAACTTTGCCCGCATGAAAAATGAACTTAAAATACAAGTGTTTATATGCCTAAGTTTAGGCCCAAAGATGTAACAAAGACTCCCACCCCAAAACACATGTTCAAACCCCAATTTGCCACCTAAGCGAAGGAATTCTCCTTATTTTAAAACTTAAAAAAAGGATAAAAACATATGCCTGAAATCCTAATCTTTACTTAAAACTTATTCAAACTCCATGAACTTTAAGCCAACTCGGCTAACCTGCAAATTAATCCACTAGACGACCTGCCAACCAACCTAAAGTTGTTGTTTGGGCTGCTCACATGTGTGGCACTCCTTGCCATGCATCTAAAGCACCATTTGTGCCCACAGATGTGAAGTTGGGTTGAATACATTCGTTTGTACATATCCTGCCATGTCTTTCTTTTAAAGATGGAGAAGATTGACTTCATAAAGAGACTCTAAGGGGGAAGGAGGGTGTATGGAGCCTCAAAACCAAAAAATCCAAGGAAAATGCCAAGAAAGTGCTAAGAAACGTGAGAAGGCTAAGAGGACAAAAGCTCGATCAGAAAAGAGGCCTAAAAGAAAGGTGCCAATGTGCCACCACTTCCCAAGCTAGCGAATCTATCAAATCATTACCCTCCTAGGACATGATGCCACCTCATATGTCAGGTAAGGCTAATGCCCTTGATTGCATAAAGTAAACTACATGGCACCTTGGAGGAGCCTCTCCTTTATTGATAGAGAGGAAAAAGGATGTATAGTCTAAGGCCCTGAACAAACACATTTAGTCACAAATCCTAAAAGGAGCTAAGTAAATAAGAAAAATTACCCCTCTATGATCTCCAATTACTCCTTCACTACCGGGTAGAGCCGAGTTTATCATTGAACTGCCATCAAATTGACTTAAGAAAGATTACTTGAGATGTGGACTATATGAACCAATTGGTGTGCATTACAGATTTAGAAAATGCTAAGTGAAGAAAAGTCTACCCATCCATTTTGAGAGGGATTAGTCAAATGATGCACCAATTCTTCATGGAGAACTTCTATTAGCATTCAGAAGGAAAGCTACCACCAAGGCAGAGTCTTGGTGAGGGCGACGAAGATTGTGACCGCAGCCTGACGAGAAGCAACCCATGAGACCAAGGTGGAACTTTGAAGAGCAAATCCAGGTTAAGTGAGTTATTGGGACCATTGAACTTGTAAGTCTATCTATGATTGTAACCTCTCACAATACTAGTGGGTTTATCATTGCAACTACACTAACTCCCGATAAAGTAGGTTACCTTGGCACAGAACTGCAATAACAAATCTTTGAGTCTTTATGTTCTGTTTGTTTATCTACACATTATGTTAAGTGTTATATCTGTGAACTGTTGTAACACCTCTTACAACAGTGTTGTAACACTTCCAATCATGGCCAGTGAATAACAAAAAAATCGAATTCACCAATACACTTGCCAACAGCTCATGTTTGCTTGATACTCCATGAAGTATATTGGCTTCGGTATTGACTACTGTAATTCAGCTATACTGGTGAATGTTATTGCTTGTTATTGGAGAAAGCTCACATAGAAATCAGAAACAGAATACAAATATGAATTACAAGGGCATTTCAGTCCCTGATTGTAGCTCAGCCTAATTAATGCCAGCTTTGGCTAGCAAGGGAATTTTGCCGACCTTGGTACATTCTTCCATACTACATTCCATCCAGATATTAGCTCCTGAGTCTCTTCAAATTAGCCTTGAGCTTCGAAGGGGGGTGGGAAATCTGAGTAGCCCATTTGATAACCAGAGCAGAGTCACGTTCAACCTCCACCTGGAAGCTTTCCATATGTTGCTGTCTAATGATCATGATGCCTATCAACAGAGCTCGGGCCTCAGCCTCATCAGAAGTGTTGAAACCTCCTGAGCCAGCAAAGAGCAAAACACTTTTTCCCCTTCTGTTTTTTATAGTTCCCCCTACACCCACTGGGTTGGGACTACGAAGGGAAGAGCCATCAAAATTTAATTTTGGCCAGCCATCTTGGGGGGTGGGGGGGGGGCTTCCATGTCTCCATTGACTACTGTAATTCAGTTATATTATTGTCTCCACATAAGTGCAATTGTTTTTGCCGCTTCAATCAAAACCAAATTGTAGCCTGCTTAGGCACTAAAACATTGCAATCATTTTCGCATTAAGCCATAAGGACAAGGTACAGAAAAAAACATATAGTTCTTACCCAATGTATTGTTGCTATGTCTTTGTGCACTTGGACAGATTTCAGCAATCGTATAAAACCCATCTTGTTTATGTGTCTGTTCCGTCACCCTTGAGAGAATCTAACAAATTTTTAGCTTCTGCCAGAATTATTTTTATCCATGTGATTTGATCCATGGAGCTCTCTTCACCTTCTAATTTGAGTTGTTTCAGTCACCTAGATCAAGCTTACCTTTGTGGCTCACCTTGTAATTCTCAACATAATGCGATTTGTTTGGGGAAAAATGACACTTTAACTCTGTCAGCATCAAAATAGAGGTAAAGGATTATTTTCATAAAAAAAGAGAGGTAAAGGACAACTCCTTGTAGGAAACTCTACGTCTTCAAGGAAGAAAGGACAATTTAACTCTCTTAAATCATTCCATGTCTCCATTAAACTTAACTTTCTCCTTCAATATCACAAAACCTACTTCCACCATAGAAAAATGTCATCATAAAGGAATATAATAGCAATACTAATCTTGAATTCTTCAATTATTCATAGCCTAGAATTTTGAAGTACTGCAATCCTTGCCATATTAAGTCCTCAATGGCCTTTGCATTTCGTATGCCTTCATAAACCTTTTGGTTTTAGACCTTAGAACTTCCCAATTAGAAAAATGTTCTTTTCTAAAATTTCATTCCTTGTTCGCATTTCTTCTGATGGAGTCTGGATCTTGCTTAATGTGTTGTCCATCCCAGATATCAACATGCCCAAAGTGCTACATGCATCCTCCTTGCCCTTGAATCATCTCAAGATTCTAATTTCAGGTCAACAACACCTCTTGGAGTTTATATACTAAACTCGAGCATTAGCACTCCACCATCTCAAGTCATGTTTCCAATGAAAAGAAATGAGAATCAGTATCAAATACTTTCTTCTTAACTTCTTGTTATTGTCACACAACCTCCATCATAGGTTTTGAACTCGCAACGTTAACTGCTCAAATACCAGTTGACGCAGCTCATTTTGAACCCTCTACATGCAGTCTAGCCAACTTGGGCAACTGGAGAGAAAAGGAACTCAGTAACACGAATATAAAGATGAAATACCAGTGTTTCTATAACTATTACAGGCCAAATGAAGGGATAACAACTCCTATACCAAAATGCATGCGTCCATACCTATTTCGCCATGCAAATAAGGGTATCATCCTTATTCCGATCTTAATACTAAGAATGTATGATCCTTATTCCGAACTTTATACGAAGGATAAGAATATGTGCCTAAAATCCTAGCGCCCATTCAAACTCATTTGAATGGTCCCTTTTTTTTTTTTGAGAATGAATGGTCCCTAATTTAAATCCACACTCAAAAGCAATACTCAAATATTGAATTTATCAAACCACCTACCAACTGCCTAGTCAATGCAACACCATGCACACAAGGCTCCATCCTTCTTGTGGTCTTTCAGTTGTGGCGACATGCTCCTACTGACTCACCATCTCTTATATTTTTCAGCCCTATACAACCCCAACTACGTTGTCCACATCCACAACCGGCCAAAATAACATGTGCACAGTGTCTACTCCTGCATTGAGTGTGTTATATGTATGCATGTTGTCCGATCATAAATCACCTTTCCACTAAGCTCCATTATTATTAATCAAGATGTTTAGCAAACAAGTACGCAAACCAGGAAATTTGTTTTATAAGGATATTTTATACGAAACGAGTATATAACAAAATTTCCTTGCTTACATTTCTAAAATCCAAAACTTATGAGAATCAAGTCATATTATTTAAAGTTTTTGCTTGGGCTCTTTTATTTTGTTTATTATAAGGAAATCTTTCACTCAATTAACTTGAAAACCATCGTTACTATGGTTCATTTAGTAGTTTCCAAATATAGTACACAAGTTTAAGAATTCAACGGTTAACTACCATGAAGGGAAGCCATAAGAACCCTAATTTAATCCCCTTCGGGAACACCCCAAACCTGGATCTTTTTTTTAAGTCCTCTAGATTTTATGTTTCTTAGTTAAATATGGTTTCTCTGCACAGTAGCCTTAAAGGAGTTCCACTGAGATGTTAAAAGAAGAGGATGGAGTATGAGAATATTTCCCTAGATACCAGATAGCTACCATGATTCTATTTCAAATCCCTCACTTATCAATGAAAATGCTCTTTTTGGTGAATAAAGGGAGCATGTTTTTAACCCCAAACAATGTCATTTTGTATCTTCTTTTTAAGGAAAAAGAAGTTTAGAAATGCTCAAAATAGCAAATAGACATCTAGGAGCAACAAGCGTGGACGACTCTACTTCGGCCAAGGCTCATGGAGTTTTGCATGCCTTGCGTCTATTCCACACACGCTTTTCTGGAGAGCAGATAGTGGAGGGGTACTCAAAGAATGTCATAGGATGGTGCCATCAAACCTCAGCTCCACCATGGAGACTTTTGTATTTATTTAGAGAAATTCTAGCTTTGTCTTCATTTGTTAGTGAGTGGTCATGTATTCGCAGATCTGCCAACATTGTGGTGGATGCCTTGGCTAAGCAGGGAGTCACCCTTACCTCTATTGAGGTAAGGTAGATCCCCCTTTTGTATGATGATTACTTCATATCAATAAATAAATCAAGCAATTTTCTTAAAAAAAAAAAAAATCTAAGAGCAACAAGGGATAGAAGGGAAACCCCCTCTTGTTAGCAAATCCATCAGCTACAACATTCCCAGATCTAAGGACAAATCCAGTTATAACTTATCTTCTTTACAAGAGCAAAGATCTCAATATCTTACAAGGAATTCTTCATAGAGGGGAAGAATCACATTTTTTGTTAAGAATATTCCCTTGAAAATTGGTGACTATTAGACACTTATCAACAAAATCGTTTTTTGGCGAATAAAGAGATATTTTTAATTCTAAGGAATTTTCTTTAGCATTTACAAATTTACTCCTCTCTGTCAATGTTATGAGACTTTAAAGAAATTCAACAGATAAATACAAAACCTGAGATATCTGTGGTAGTCCTTCATCCTTTATCTTTTTCATTATAGAATCAAGTGCAAGTCTCGCAGCATCTTGCTCTGCTGCTTTTCGATTTTGGAAAGTCTCAAATGACTTGTATGAGGCTCCATCAACAATTACAGTTGACCTAAATCTCGGGTTATGTGGCAAGCCCTCATTGACAGTCTGATAAACAGGAAGAGGTACAGCTGACCTTTGTGCATACTCTTGCAATCGGTTTTTATGCATTAAATGTTCGGGTGCACCTACACATGGAAGCAGTTTATTGTCATCTTAGCATACAAAGAACAGTAAACCAATGCAACAAAGTCGAATGGACAATAGCATGATTGCATCACAACAGAAAATTTAACTTTGCAGCCAAATGAGTGGACTTCACCACTAATACCCATTAAACAAGATGACATGGGAAGGGACATCATTAATACAGAAGAGACAAGCCAGTATTCTCAGCAGACAACATTTGTAAGAGGAAATATGAAGTCAATTCTTCCAGGAAGAAACGGAGAGGGAATTTTATGTCCTCTCAAATGAAAAGAAAACAAAGAGAAAAAATGAGTCAATCACGCACAAATCATATCTTATATAATGGAAATACATCAGTGTACAGTTTGTCAATGCAAAATAGGATAACCACATAAATTACCATCATAATTCAGAGCCTTGATATATATGAAGACTCACTTTTCTTTCTCACAAACCCCTAGACTGTAGATTGAAGTTTTATGCAAGTATCAGAAAAGGAGTCAACCAAATAAACACACTCCAAACAATAAAGAAAAGGCAAAAATCTTCAAGGGGGCCATGAACTACATCTTGGAGCTGCAAATCCCTTTCAACTACCTTTTACTCTTCGGAATTTTGCAGCTCTCTACTTCCAAAACCTTTGTTCTCTCCTTCTCTCCGTAAATCGCCTCGCCTTTTGACACCCTAATTAAGTATAATCAGTTTCCCCTTTTACTAACCTAGCTAAGGGTAATTAATCCGTCTTTCTAATACCCTTATCAAATTCAATCTTTCCCTCTTCATACCCTGAGTCCTCACTGCGTTGGAAAGGAGAGTTCAGGTAGTCTCCCACCACACATCGCCATTAAAACCCAGTAGGGGCAGAACTATTTTTTGGATAATTCACATACATGCCCTTAAATGTCGAGTATGTACTCTCAGTATATTAAGCAAAACAAACATTTAGGCAACGGAAAGCAAGCTGCAATTGTTTTCAGAACAAAAACAAAGATAGAATCACAAGCAAACTGCAACATAAGCAACACGACCAGATAGCAACTAACATAATAATAGGGAATAAACAGAAATGAAGAAAACGACGATTAAGACATTTGACGACGGCAAATGACATACAAATTAGGAAACACATAAGCAACAGAGATATCGAAATTGCAATATGAAACTAAACGAAAGTAGATAGAAAAAATCGACACTCAAAACCATTTTAGCACTCACTAGGATTTCACACCACCAAGCCTCATGTCAGGCTCTAAAAATCACTAAAAAGAAAAAGCAAAGAAGTCGCCACACAGAATCGAAGAGAGAATAAAACAAAAAGGAACTAAACGAAAAAAACCGATACTCAAAACCAAAAATCGTCTTTCCTCAAAAAATGAAAAATAAAAAGAAAAAATAAAATCGTCAACAGGAAAATGTGGGAAAAAAAAAAAACACTGAAAGCTTACTGGGTTTGGAAGGTGAAGGTTTAGCCGGAGGCTCCATGTTTCGCAGATCAGCGCCCTCGAACAGCAAGGTGTGACCTCAGCAGCCTACTATCTTGAGTTTTATCTCTCTCCTCAGTCTGGCGGTCATTTCGGCGTTCGATCGTTCTAAAAATGTGTGACATGTTAGAGAAAGGATGCAGTTATTTATAAATTACACAAGGTATAATTTGGTTTTATAAATTACACAAGGTATAATTTGGTTTTATAAATTACCAACGATATAGTTCATACGATAGTACCCTTCGTTTATGTTTGTTGGGTTTTGAGGGGAACCCGATCTCACACCAAAACCTCTGTTAAACCCACCTACCCTTTTAAAACCCAACCAAAGCTTTAGACCGACGTGACTAAACCTAAGTAGTTGTAAACCCTACCTAGACAAAATCTGCTTATACTATATTTATCAGTGTTTATATCTTGGGATTTTGTTTACAATAAAATGCGACCTTCATGTAAGGAGCCCGGATCCGGTCACCAAATTGTAGGTAGCCAAAGCGAATCACGGGGCGCCAACTGAGCGCTGCACTAGGGTCCCATGTATTTGCTACAATTTGACCAGGCTCGTTTGGCCACCGATCCGGGCTCCCTACTTTCCATTTAACTCTAAAACATGTTTAGAGTGGCACTAATCAAATATGACATTAAAAAATGTAAACCGAGTGGATCGTACGTGTGAAATACTTAGGTACTCGTTTTTTGTTTTTTTTTTTTTCTTCCATACTTCTTTGTATTATAAATTTATGATGGGTGTGACCACGAAAGCAAAGGAGGCATTTGGCTACGCTCAGACTTTTGATTTTTGGACGTTTCTTATAAAAGAATCACGCTTTCATCCAAAACGGAGTTATGAGTTATGAATTGTCCAAAATAAGTTACGAGACGCTGAAGTTTCGTGGGCAATTAATTGGAAGATTGGGATATATAATACGTAACATGGTCAGTGGATATTTCAGTTTCGTACAACGGAACAATTTTTTTAATCTCGCAGCGATCATTATGTAACGTTGGCGTTCTGTGTGGTCCTTTATTCCCCTAGTTATTGGAACCAAACATTTATACTTGACTCCCAAGTTGGAAGTTTTTTTACAATTAATTAAAAATAAATAAAAATTGACACAAATGTCACTGTTCAAATTTAATAGCCAAAATGTCATTTTCACCAAAGGCCATGTAGGCGACACGCTAGCTAGCAGGCGCTAGCGTGTCACTGAATTTTTTTTTTTAAACATTCTGTAATGCAGCCTACCAGTAAAAAAGTAACGAGGCGGCTTCGAAATGCCGCCTTTAGTAATGGTAACTACTAAAGGCGGCTTCGAAATGCCGGCCACACGCAATACTTAGTGAAAAATTGGGACCACTTGATTAAACGCGCGTGAGGCGGCATCATGATGCCGCCTTTAAATCAATATTGAAGGCGGCATATAAAAGCCGCCTTCCATTTTGTTACTGAAGGCGGCATTTAAATGCCGCATTTGATAAATATTTTTTTAATTTTTTTTTTTCGCTTTAGTTTATTTTTTAACCTGTAATTACCTACTAACATTCATAATAAAAAATGATTGATCACACTACATAACTGTAAAGTAATAACATACACATCTATCATGAAAAGTAAATGAAAAACTATATAAAATATAAGTATACAAATATGAATACATAAAAAATAATAAAAAACAACAAATATAATTTACAAAAACCTAATCATAAGGCATAACTAGGCTCTAGTGCACCAATTGCCTTTTTTTGCCTTCTTGTATAAATCCTCCGAATGGGAGGGTGGCGGCTGGGCTCAGGATCCGGGGGCTGCTCAAGGGGCTGGTCGGGCTCCAGCTCGGGTATTTGCTCAGGTGGAAGATCGGGCACCGTAGGCTCCGGTACAGTTGCAACCTCGTGAGAATCCTCGTCACGGATCATCGTCTCGGCTGTAGGCCAACGCCTTGCACGACGCCTCCGTGGTGCTCTATCTCTGGTTGGCTCGACCACGTGAGAAGGCTTGCCAGCATGTGACACATCTCTGTCGACGATCGCTCCTTCCAAGAGTGGAAGACTGTGCAGGACCGACTAACAGTAGTGTCTAATCTCCAGCACTGATGGATTTACCGATGATGGGTCAAAGACCTTTGTACGGTTCACGCGTTCAACCACATTCCGCACACAGCCCAACTGCGAAAGAAAAACTTAAGTTAAAAAGTTTAATAAAGAAATAGTCATTTCACAAAGTTAATTACGTACCAACGCCTCCTCAGTATAACCTCTAGGATGGTATACCATGGCTGGCTCAGTCGGTGGAGGTGATACGAATCGTCTAGTAACCCCCAAATACCACCTCATATTGTCACTGGGAGCATGTCTGGGGGTGTGTCCCTGGCTGCCCGTAACAACAGACTGCGCCCGCGCCTCCCACCGAGCGATGTAAACACGGTGGTATACCGCCCAATCTTCCCCAGCTCGGCCTTTCTGGGAGATGCGAGTAACATGCTCGACATCCTCCGGTGGAGTCACCTGCTCAAAGTTATAAAATTAAACCACTGAACCCTACAATAAACAGAAATTGAACTTGGGTGTTGCAATAATTACCTGCTCCAACCCGAACTGTAACATCAATCAATCAAGAACATGCAGTTCAACGATCTCGAAGCAAATAAGTGGTGTCCTAGACAACCAGATACGTCTACCTTCAACGCAAATAGCAAGTAGATGCTGCAAGAAATCGAGGTACGTCTGCCATTTTACCTAAAAAAAATACAATAATTATTACTGAGAACCTTCTATGGTATGAATTGTCATCATTGTAGATTCGTAAAGTAACTTACCTGATAGCTCCGCTGGTGGTCCAACTCTGTCCTATATAGCACCAGGTTTCCACTAGGGTTTGTGGCATTCATCCGTCGAACGTTCCACCTAAAATACCAATATAAGTTAGTTACACAAGATTTTACGAAAGTGTAAATAACGATTAAACTGTATAAGTACATACCTAGAACCTAAAGGGCCACCCTGCAGCACCGGTTCCTCTAGGAGTGTCGGACGTCCAGTATGTAGACGTTCCCACGCCCACAACTGCAAAAAATGAAAATTACATTGATAAGTCCTATTCCTTTAAGTTGAACAGTTTTTTGAAAGAAGAATTTACCTGCATAAGGGTGAGACACCCAGCAATGCCGACAACTCCCGTTCGACATGCCTTCGCGAACTCTCGGTAGAGGAAGGCCAGCGTAGCTGCCCCCCAGTTGTACCTCCCCGCCGCCTCGAAGTCCTCGAATAGTGTTAGGTATGCCATGTGAACTCCTCGAGCACTACCATCCGAGAATATCGTCACGCCCACAAGATGGAGGAGGTATGCATGCGCGTGCTGTTGTATCACCTCCTCGGGCGCGTCGTCGGGACTGAACGAAAATCGGCCTATGATCCATGATAGTGACAGTCGACCCCCCTGAAAACTTCCAGGTGGAAGCTCGACCCCCAGAAGGACTCTGGCCAACTCCATCCAATCCCCCCGAGTCGACCCGGTCACAGCGTCTCCGTCGACACGTAGTCCCAAGAGGACAACCACGTCCTCTAACGTGATCGTCATCTCACCGTTCGCCAGGTGGAAGGTGTTCATTTTGCTCCATCTCTCTACCAGTGTAGTAATCAGCGGTTTGTCCAGTCTCAACCACTGGACTCTGTATAGTGCACCAAACTACGCGGCCTCGATGTATGGCAACATCCGCTCGTCCACCAGCCAATGTCGTAGAGTCTGGAAATGCTCAAAGCATTTCAGGCATCCTGGGTCCTGAACATGAGTAATAGTTTTGTTAGTGTATGTTTATAACCAAACGTAATCAAAAGTGCAAGAGCCCGCACTAACCTCCCCATGCCAGATGGCCTCGCTCCTATGGGAGTTCTAATTGTACAATAGTGGGGTGTCTGCCATCAAGACCTATAGGGAAAACAAAGTATACATTAACAAACTAAGTTAAATTTACCAACAGAAAAAAATAAAGATGATTCTCACCTTTCTTGAGGGATGATTCTATAATAGGTTCAACTCTCTCATCGCCTTCGGCCGGAGCTTGCCCCCGTATACCATAACAGCTCCTACGCCGGTTCCACCAACATTCTCTAAACTTCTTCTACTATCCATCTCATAGGGGTAGGTATCCCGCTTCACAAACAGCTCCAGCATTGATTGGAACCCATGCTTCACCATGCCTAATCCACTCTCTAGTGACATGTCATCGAGTACGGGAGTGTACATTAATTGACCATTGCACGTAAATCTCATCCATATTAAAATGCGGTCCGTGCATGGGTTCCATCCAAGAACATTATACATCATAGTGCACAACGCGTTAAACGAACACGTCGGCTCTAGAAATATAAGTCTGGTTGTCCCCTCGCTATAGCCGACCACATTACCGTGCTCAAAAATAAATTCACCACCAAAATAACAATACGTAGGCACGACTGTCATCTTCAACTGAAATTAAGCAACTGACATTTAAGATTTCCAATCATCTCAACACTTGGTAATCACAACTTATCTTATAAAGCACACAACTTGGAATTAAAATTCTTCATGCAAAACCACGTCTTCGCGTAAGGTACTTATTCCAAGATTCAGAAATCCCTTATGTCCTACAACATTCTCTTATAGACAACAATCTATGTATTTTCTCATACTCATTCATATGATTTAATGTAAAAACCATAACGCCTCTAGAAACTACAACGCATCTAGAAAACAGTTTGTTGACTTTCAATTTGTTTATCAAACTTATCTTTATCACACTTTATGCATACTCATATACTAAATTAGCATATAAAATCTTAAATTAGCCAAAAATCCCAATTAGCATAAAAAATGACTGAATTAATATTAAAAAACTTTAATTAGCGTACAAAACCATAACTTAACATAAAATCAATATTACCATAAAAAATCCCAAATTAGCCTAAAAAACCCTAAATAAGCATAAAATCCCAAATTAACATAAAAAACCCTAACATAGTATACAATCAAAATTAACACTAAAAACCCTAAATTAGCTTCAAAACCCCTAAATTAACATCAAAACCTTAAATTAGTTTTAAAACCCCTAAATTAACATCAAAACCCTAAATTAACATAAGAAACCCCAAATCTACACAATAAATGAAATTTAATTCTAAATCAACCAACAAACATGAAATTCGTAACCTAATCATGTGTAATACACTACAATAGCAACGATTTCAACCATATACATGCATCAAATCATGCATAATCATCAAATCGACGACCTAACAAACTCTAACCCACGAAAAATGATAAAATCACTTACTTTTAAAGCTAAAGGACGAAGATTCGCGGGATAAACGCACGATTTGCGGTCGCACAACCTCCAATCGCTGACTTGTTGCTTCGATTTGGCGAAAATAGGGAAGAAAGGAAGAGGGTGGGAGAGATTTTTCCGCGATGCGATTTGGGAGAATGAAGGAAAAAGAGAAATAAAAGAGGGTCGGGCGTTAAAAAAGCAGAAGCCTCACGCGCGTTTTAAACGTACTGAAAAAAACATCAATTTTTCGCTAAATGTTGGGTAAGGCGGCATCTAAAAGCTGCCTCGTGTTTTCCGTGTGTGGCGGCATTTCGAGGCGGCCTCATCCGAATTTCATTATGGAAGGCAACATTTCGAAGTCGCCTCGGGTTTTTTCGTAGGCGGCTTTAAAATGCCGCCTCGTAAATTTTTTTCCCTAGAGGCGACATCCTACAAAATGTTTTTTTAAAAAAACTTCGGTGACACACAGGCGCCTGCAAGCCAGCGTGTCACCTACGTGGCCTTTGACCAAGGTGGTCAACCTTGGTAAAAGGTTAAAAATGACATTTTGGCTATTAAATTTAGAACAGTGACATTTACATCAATTTTTATTTTTTTTAATTAATTATAAAAAAACTTCCCCAAGTTGCGACAACGAGAATGGCGAAATGTGCTTCAAGAAGGCTAGCCTCCATAAACTAAGTAAAAAATGCTTCTTGGAAACTTTAAAATTGAACCTGGTAAGGTTTGTTCTTAAAAATTATTGAAGTAAAACAGAATTGGAAGTTGGAATCGTCTCCATATGAAGAAATGTTATGGGACACGGTGAAATTTGCACCAGGTGAAAACAGCAGCATACCCACACTCAACAAGAATTACAACAACTACCCTCAAGATTCAATTCTTTAGGGTACATTCAAGAAAAATTTGGGTATTGAATATGGATATCCGAAGCCGCAGTAGCAAATAGCAGCTACTCCAGCATTTCCTTTTACCATTTTTACATTAAAATGAAAGGCAATAAATTATGATTTTAATACAACAACACTAGGAACTTTCCCGGTGAAATCTACCTGAAACTAGGGAGGCCCAAAAATCTTTGTAATGCCAAGGCATCGGCCGCATGAAAACAAGGATTATCTCCTGCAAGATCAGGCATACAAGGTAGCAACCTTCTGTGTTATCCCATCAACACCTTCATCAGTGTGCTCGGGAATGGCTTCATCCTGCAAATAGCAAGTGGGAACGGCTGATCAAATAAACCAGCTGTGATGGCACAGGCATGAGGAGCTTTCTTTTTTATGTTACCCTTTTCCCTGCCAAAGCTTGAACTCAAGATGTCACAGAAAGAAAACTTAAAGTGGGCCAATAGCTCGAGTCACAATTAAATCGTGATGTCACAGATATGTGGGGTTTTAAAGCAAATGTTTACTGGAAACATTTTTTCTTAAAACTTTCAACAACCCATCACAAAGTATTCTAGAGAAGGATAGGAAACTAACCTCTGAATCTTTCCTTTCTTTCACAACTACGCACTTGGACGCACTGATGCTGGCACTTTTTAACAAGCTGCGTGCGCTATAGTTTGGCTTACTAACACCATTTTGGGCGCAAGAAGCCTGTTCAGATCCCTCTCCTCGCTGCTTTGTAGGGCTTTGCATAGTTGTTCGAGCTACAGATTCTGTTGTTCGCTTTTCAGAGTTGGCATTCTCATTATTATCATTCTCCTTAGGTGCACAGACCCGCTCTCTAAACAAAACAAGGACATAGATGAGACAATGAATCAAACACATGAAATTGGTGAGCTTTTGCTTCTCCAAATTAATGAAGGTCACCAAACTAAAACTTTACCTAGGCAATGATGCATGTTGTCGTTGGAGAGGAGTGCTCCTTTCACCCTTACCATAGTGCTCTTCAAGGTGAGCAAATTGTCTCTTGAACCGATCAACTCCACTGTTGAAATGATTGTAAAAGTTAATCACATCTTGCACAGGTAACTTTTTAAAAGCAAATTTGATCAGACATGCTCCCCCTCAACCCACAAAAACCAAAAGGCATGCTTCACCCCAACCCATAAAGAAAAGCTAATCACATGCTTCCTATCAGCAAAATCGTCAGAAGTAAGCAATTAAGCAGTAAGTTTGGGTCAGCATGCTCTCCAATTAAATATAGCAAGTAATACATCAGAGAATTTACATATGATGCTATAATTTGGTACTTCTTCCATGGGCTCTCTACAGTATCTCTATTCAAATTCCAATAAAATTATTCTACTTCTCTTTCAAGACTATAAGGTGCCAATTAAGGTCCTTAGTTCACATATTCTATTACCATTGTCAATTTGAAGTTTAAACTCCCGTGGATCAAATTGTAAGGATTATACCTGACAAATGTCATACAAACAGAAGAATCACATTAAAATTTTTACTGAACAAAGGTTCCTGCATCAATTCAAAGGTGAATTGATATGAGCAATTCGATAGGCTTCATGTATATGGAAAAAGAACTAAAGCATCACCAAAAAGCTTCCGTATTATTAAGCAAAGCATCAGAATCAATAAAACAGAATCGTAAAGTTGGGGGATTATCAGAGCCTAAACACACATCAAAGGAATATTTCAACATAAGTGAAATACCACTCTTCTATTCAACCAAGACAGCGCCAAGCATCTAACCTTGGGTACATGAAACTAGTTTGATCAGCTCCACGAAGGTACTCCTGCAGCATCTGGGGATGGTACTCCAAGATCTGTTTACTTTTTAGAGAAATTCCATCATAAATAAAAAGTGAAGCTACAGGAAGGCATGTAAGAAAACAATTTAAAACAAGTGAAAAACTGGGAATACTACCTCTCTATATATTAACTCTCTCACATCATCTTTTGTTAATTTCCTCCTCTCAAACTCAAACTCAAGTTTTGGGATGGGTACAGTTGATGGTTCACGATCCACATTCGACAAGCCACGGAAGTATGGATCAGCTAGTGCCTGTAACCACAGAAGAAGATGCTGTCAAGGGCAAATGAATTATTCATGTCAATATGAAGCTTAAACATAATGTCTCACTTATAAAATCTAACCTCCTCAGCTGTTGGACGATCTTTGGGATCAAATGCCAGCAGTCGTTCGAGTAAACGAAGAGCCAAAGGATCCACATCTGGAAACTTTTGCAAGAAGGGAACAGGTGGCTTTTTTCTCATACTACTCAAATATCTTCTAGCCTTCTCGTTACGAATCTAAAGTGGGACAAGCAAACAACAATTGAAAAATCTGATCATACAAGTCATGAATATCACCTTCATTCATAAGTTGTTTCCATACTTACTACATAGCACCAGATAATTTTTTTTTTTTTTTTTAAATGGAGATAATTTATATTTTCTGGTATTAATACTATATCTTTTACTCCAACAAAATCTAAAAATTATCAAACATGATAATGGATAAGGACATTTAGAGAACAATTAACAACTGCGTGTACAGATATAAGATTTTGGCTAAATAAATTAAAAGATGCAAATAGAGTCCACAACAGGAACTTAGAAGGTAAGACTATACAAATGACAATATCATGGTGAAGGAGGAAAGCACTAACCCTAGCAATAGACTCAGGTGGAGGAGTTCCAAGCAAGTCAGTCATGAGGTCCAGTTGGTGCACAACATTCTTCCCAGGGAACAATGGCTTTCCCGTAAGCATTTCAGCAAATATACATCCTATGCTCCAAATATCAATTGCAGGAGTATACTGGCAAAACACAACATGACTTATGTTATATTCATGTACAGCAGGTTTGTAAGCAAACCAATTTTGTTTTGTTTCAATATTTCTTTATAAATCATTACTTTCTCAAATAGACAGTAAGGCATAATGCAATATAGAGTAGAGAACACTTAAGGCAGTTTATCCTTGAAAGAAAGACTCTTTAAGAAGGGTTATATTCATGTATAGCAGGTTTCCAAGCAAACAATTTTTGTTTTGTTTCAATATCTCTTTATAAATCATTACTTTCTCAAATAGACAATAAGGCATAATGCAATATAGAGTAGAGAACACTTAAGGCAGTTTATCCTTGAGGGAAAGATTCTTTAAGAAGGATGCTCTGAAGGAGTAGTACATGGAAGACAGGTTACAAAATATTTCCAGAATAATAAATTAAACAGCAAGCTTAGCCAGTCTTTAGATTTTATGTCAATCACCACGATTGTTCATCTTATTCCATTTAGTTCCTTCACACTCTTCAACATCATACAAGCTACAAAAACCCTTGGAACTAGTTCAACATAAGATCATGAAACAACGAGTCATTGAGGTTTTTTTTTCCAAACAACAAGTCATTAACAACAACTCATTCAGTTGAAAGACAATTTACAATAACTTAAAATTCAAAAACCAGTTTAACCTTGTTAATTTGTAACAATATAACATTCATACATCAGGATAACTTAATTTAGTCACTTATTAGATTAAATTAATCCCTGGAATATGTTAAACTTACTGAAAACGTCATATAGCGAGAAAGTTCTAAGGACCCTGTCAATCTCTTCTTTTTTTGAAGAAAGAACATAGAAAGGGAAGGGGGAAATGCCTAACCATCCCTATGCAGAAGGTTTTTTGCTACCTCAATCCCACCATGAGAAGCTGCCAGTTAGCACCTGTCACAGTGCGGGAGATGGTCATGTGCTCCCCGTCACTCTCAAACGAGAGATAGAGACCCCCCTTCCTCCTACTCCCTCTTTCTTTAATTTTCCAAGCATTCAAAAGGTCACAAATGAATAATTTTCATAAAATCAAACCAATGAGTGAAACATGATTTGAAACTACAAAGGGTAACTAAAAGGAAAAAACATACACACCCGAAGGGTAGATAAATTGGTGAGAAAATATTTTTTTCATTTTCTAGGTAGATAAGGGTCCTTTTTTCTTAAAGGAAAGGAGTGAAACCGTGATATCCACCTAGCTGGTCCTATTGTGATTTTTAGCTCTTTTCCTCTCTGATTTTCATTCATTCTCATATTCTATTTCGAGGCTTCGCCCTTCCTCTTTGTGCCTTTCCTCTTCACTGCTTAATGATCCTGTACTTCACTACTTCAGAGAGAGGGAAAAAAAAAAAAGAGTAAAAAAGTGAAGAGTTTTCTTCTAAAGGACAGGAAGGGAAACTATCTTTTTTTACAGTAAGGGAAGCATAAGTCCTTTTTACAAAGAAAGAGACAGAACTTTTTACAAAGAAAGAGGAGACATGAGCCCTTTGTTTGATAATATTGCAAACAGAAAACAGAACGATGTTGAACTTCTCCACTGCATAATTTGGAGACAAAAAAAACTTGTCAAAATGACAAGTACTGACATGAAATCAATCAGTTAAGAACAAGAGTTCAAGATGCTGACCAAGTCTTACAAAAAAGAGGATTGGCTGAGAAGCAGGTAAATGAAGAGGAGGATCAGAACCCTTTTTTTATTTTTATTTTTATTTTTTTCTGTTACAAATGTTTTAGTTCGAGAAAAACATCTTTGGACAAGAGAGCTAATTCTGCAAAGAAATTCAATAATTAAGCATCATACATGGCTTCACAGCAGAAAAAAATTCGCTGGCACTCAGAAAATACCCACTCGATAAAAACTAAAAAATACACTCAATAAACTATCTAAGTAGAATATATGTTAAACAAAAGTATCAGTTGTCTCTGTGTCATTAAACATACAATAATTTATTATTTATATAAGTTAAACCAAAACATTGATACACATGCCACTATACATAAAGAGTTAAATTTGCATTATGGAGCTAAATTTACGAACAGAAGAAGAACACAGGAATAATTTAACAATAAAGCAAGGGCCTCACAGAATAAAAATTCACATCACAGAGCCTGAGGGTCTCTCGTCCCTCTGGCATTTTGAACATGTACTTAAATATTTTTCATCTCTCCGGGAAAGTATATGTGGATCATTCTTGGCTTTGTGTTTGCAAATCTGCCAATTCTAATGTAGATCTGCTTCCTAAGGGAGAGGTTTCCCTCCAATTCTTTGTTGTAAGGGCCCCCTCCAAGTGTATTTTGCTCATGGCTCTGGCTAACAAAAGCAAACTTTACTGAAAAGAAAAAAACCAAGCAGCACATAACAAAAAAAATAAAAATTAACAAGGAAAAATGCTAAGCAGATATATAATCATTAATAAATTTTACACGCAATAAATCAAGGAGGCAGAAAAAAACAAGTGACCTCAGAAAAATATAAAGAGGTTACCTTGGAAAAAAATGAGCCACAGAGTTCAGGAGCTCGATACCACCTGGTTGCAACATAATCCTTTAACAAACAAAAAACCATATAAACATACGACCACAGAAACATGATGAAAATACAACATAAAATGTGTCTACTGATCTTATTTTAGTATTAGGATCCGAACATTATGTAGTGAAAGCAGGTTCGAGACCTTGCCTCCCTCCTCCCCCTCCCATGGAAGAAATTAAAATTTTAAAAATTATAAAAGAAAGACCACAGAAAAGAGAACGTACAGTCCAGAAAATGGCAGATGGGGCATCATTGAATGAAACACGGGCAAGTCCAAAATCACAGATCTTCAGCTTGCAGTCAGCATTTGCAAGTATATTTTTAGGTTTCAAGTCCCGGTGGAATACATTTGCTGAGAAAATAGAAGCAAATAGCACCCTTAAACTTCATTGAAATATATAAATGTTGAAGTTATAATAAACAAAGGATACCAACCTGTATGAATGTATTTCAGAGCTCGAAGAAGCTGATATAAGAAAAACTGATAATGTTCAGGAGTCAGATCATCATTTGCCTTAATTACTTGATGAAGGTCAGATTCCATCAACTCAAATACAACATAGATATCTTTGAATTCTCTCCGAGATGGAGGCAGCATTATATGCTTTATTTCTACGATATCTGGATGGCGAAGTAGCCGCAGTAGCTTGATCTCTCTTAGAATACGGGTGGCATCAGAAACATGCTCAAAAACATCATTTATCTTCTTAATTGCTACCCTTTCTCCATTATGGGTATCAATTGCTGCACCAACAACACCATAACTTCCTTTTCCGATAACCTCCTGGATTTGGTATTGACTGGCCTCGCCATATTCTGTGAAGAATTCTTTGTCAAGCATGTTCTGAAAACAAGAGAGAGGAATTTTAGTCTATCTCAAGATTAAAAAAATGGGTGATGAAAATGCAGCTAGAGACATTCCCATTTTTTTTAATAGAGCAGCGAAGAAGCGACGGAAATCTGTTCGAGAGAATAAACCGAGAGAGAGTACCTTTCTGTGCGACTCGACTCCAACCATCCGACTTCTTTTGGGGACTCTAATAAACTTCAACCCGGAGATGTGAAAGTCTTCAACGATCGGGAGATCGTTTAGGCTCCGGTCCTCCTCGAGGGAGTCGTCAGCCCCGCTGGGTTCGGCGGACTGTTTTGCGCTATCGTTCAGGAACGAATGCGAGGGTTTGTTGGATCGGCGTTGAAACCAGCGACGAACGCCATCCACGAGAGTGCCCCCACCCATATGCAGCAGCAGTGGCCAGAGCCAGACGATCGCATTAGCATTCCCCGCTGGCACCTACCTTCGCGCTCGCTCCGACAACTCTCTCCTCCCTCCCTCCCTCTCCTCCCTTCCCCCCGCCTCTTTTCAAGGTCCGTTTCCGCGGCACCCGCGTCGACGACGACGACAGGACAAAAGTCGCGGTCTTTCTCCGATACTCCTGCGAAGATCGATTAGGGTGTGGGAACTCTTCTGAATCGGAGATGGGTGCGTGGCGTACTACTAATGGCCGATGCATCGCTCCCTTGTCACAAATCTCAACAAAACCGAGCCGAGCCTTCCCCGTTTTCCAGTTCCCAAGGTGACGAGGTCCGGGCCGGCTTATGTTATTGTTATGTTTCATTTTCACTCTGTATAGTTTATTATCCCAAAAAATACTGTAATATTTATAAATTTTTGCCTCCTTTATAGGCACTATAATGGCCATTATTTAAAAGCATCTTTTACTATATCCCTCTATTAATTCAAGTTTTAACATTGTTTGTATGTATGTATCAGATTTCAGCTTTCTGCTATGATACAACTCAGATTTTACCCTTACCCTCCCCTAATTGGTTGGCCATGCCCCCTAAGAAAAATGAGTAATTTTACCTTAAAAATTCTCAAAAACTCTTAAAAAATACTAAAAGAGTAAAAGGTATATTAATAAATTATCTTCAAATTAATATTGATTTTATCATATATTATTATAGTATAAAAGAATAAATTATGCTTATGTATCCGTGTTTTAAAAACCGAATTGAACCGTCTGGTCCGACCCGATTGAACAAAAATCGTATATCAATTCGGCTATTATTGACTCAACCCGGTTCACTGTAATCAATTTTATTTTTGCCTTTTTTTCTTATAGAAATATTAAGTATATGTAACACATAGTGTATTATATACACCGATCCAACCCAGTCTAATCAGGTTCAACCAAAACCGGACATAGCACCGGTTGAATAGCCGGTTCGGTTTTTAAAACACTGTTATGTATCTCTAATTTATACAATAATATATATCCAATTAAATAAAAATGTGTATACAACACATACAACCTGTAGCATAGTTATAATATTATACATAGTCTGTTTATAATATTATAATAGGGTAATTGAGGAATATTTTTATCTTTTAATATGTTATTCATGTGAAAAAATTTATCAGGCAAAACTGAATATATAATCTATAAAAGATCCTTACTTCAAAATTACTGCCAAATAAAAGACCCAAATAGTCGATCAAAGTGAACTTCACATCCAAAGTGCTAGTAAAAATATGAACCCAACCATATTTTCATTGAACCTGAGAATATTTTCATTTTTTAAGTAAAAAATAGAATATTATTTTAAAAAACCTATTATTTGAGATCAATAATCCTACTTCCAAGTAATTTTTTTTTATATGTCTTAAACAAACATGAATACGATTAAATCATTAAAGACAAATTAGACAGCTGCACTTGTTTTTACCAATTATTCAAAACCAACATTTGATAATGAACTCAGTTACTCACCTTATAATATTTCTTTTCAAAGTAAGATCATGTGAGGTACTTGATGGATCCACCAAGAGATTATTTATGTCATAACTTTTGAATCTTCGATCCATTAAAATTTTGCAGCTAGATCAGTCTATGCGTATAGTAATGGATAGCTTTTCATGTCTTTTTAAAATAATCGTTGGATGTTTGTTCATTTAGATTGTTTATTTGCTTTGCATATGCTTTTCATAAACTATCTATTTCAGCTTAGATTAAACAATAAGAGGACTACTACCAATGTGCCACCTACAAGATTTTCAATATCAGGAGGTGACATGAATTAAAGGTCCAACCCGGTTGAACTAGAATCACAAGTAAACCCGGTTCTTACCAAGGCCAGAATTGATTTTCTTGCAAAACTATGTGACCCGGCTAATTGGTGTTAGACATCAAGGTTCAACAAATCTTTACATTGGTGTTACACCTGAATTATACATTAAGGAACAACAAAAGGCACAATTCAGAATCTCACTATGACTTAGCTTTCTTTTTAGACTCCTAATCAATTACTAATTTTGTGATATTGTCAACTTGTAAACTAAATATTTTTTTATTTTATTCCTTTAATCTTTTCTAGTTAGTCTCGGACACAAACACTCATAAAGTGTATATATGTATCCTTCTACAATCAAATCAATATAGAAAATTACCAGTTTACATGGTATCAAACCAGAAGTTAGGTACAACCTAAAACCCTACCTTCCCTCTTCATTCGTTCAACCACAAACCCTAATGTTTTCTCCTTCTCATATGCCCGATGAACAATCTCCTCAATCCTCCACCACTCTCACTACCTCTCTCTCCGCGCCCTCCCAAATCCAACCTCGAGGTACCACTTTTGATCTCGGCCAGTCTCTTGGTCAATTTTCTGTGAGTGTCTGATAAGTGTTAGATTTATGTTATTTATATTATTAATTTATTAGCTTTATGCGTAGAATTAGGATTAAAAAAGGTGTTTTAGAGCTAATTATGCTTAATTTTAGGTTTGAGAGAAGAATGGAGCGAAAAAAATGGAAATATGCAATTTCGGCCAAAAAGTGAAGGATTCTCGCCTCGACGAAGATGGGTCTTCGCTAGGGCGAATTTGGCGGTTAATTCTGTTAATTGCTCACAAGAGAGAAGAAGTAGAAAAATCACTAAGTAAATTCGCCCCGACGAGCTCACGTCGAGCTCACGACGAATGTCAACAGAAGAACCAAGGCAAAGGGGTGCCGCGATGAAGTGAAGACAAAAGATAACAGAAAGACTTCTGTTATGTCTCGTCCCGGCGAAATTCATGGCGAACTCACAACGAGGAGATATGGAGTCGCGACGAGGATATATGGTGTTGGGACGAAGTCATAACGAGGTGGAAGTGAATGACTATAGAGAGTTATTGCTGCCTCTCGCTGCGACGAAGTCGCGGCGAAATTTAAGAGCGAGACATGAAGAAGAAGGAGAGAAGATCACTCGCCCCGACGAAGTCAGAACGAATCTCAGAGCGAATTTTACATGGATGGAACACTGAACCGTGACAAATCACAAAACAAGTCCCAACGAGATCCCAAAATTCGTCCCGACAGCCTCAAAACAAAATTTAAGTCCGATTGTAAAGTTCAAAATTTCTCCTTCCATTCCAATTCTAATGAATTGGGATTCCACCCAATAGCTTGGAAACACGTGCCAAGGACAAAAATAAGAGACTTCTAGAATAATTGAACAAAGGAGATCTGATTTGGGGAGAGAATTAGGAAAGTAACTTGGAGAGACTTTGGGGAGAACAAAGAAGAGATGATTGGAGATCCAGCTCGATCCAAGGAGGAAATTACAAATCTCTGAAGGTTAGAATGAAAGAGAATCAAGGAGCTCATGTCCAAGGCCAGAAGCCTGGTTCATTCAGCTTGAAGTCAATTGGATTTAGGAGAAAGAAAGTTTGAACGAACTATCATTTGTTTAATCTTCATTTTCCTTAATTCATGGCTTGTTGTTTGAATATAAGGATGTGTAGTGAACCTTATCATAGCATGGAGTAGTTTCCTTGTTGGGGAGTCATGAACTCTTAGCTAGGATTATGTATGAATTCTGAAATTGTTTGAGTAATAGAACATCTATCTTTGATTTTGAATCAATGTGTAATGCTTATTTGTATGCTGAAATTCGATTGAGCCTAGCGAGGAACAAATTGTGAAGTGAAGTTGGGATTCGATAGTGTTCTACTTTATTGGTTTGATTCTTAGTTTTCTAAATCAACTCAGAAGTAGCTAGATCATTCTGGATTGTGATGGAGACTAGTGAACGTGATGTGGCTTCTTACGATTCTCATTCTGGAATAGAGGGAGTTCATCGATAAGCCTTCACATGTATGCACTTAGGACTCGAAGGTTCCGAATTGTGATGTAATTCAAGGCCTAAATGAGAGCTATTTCTTGTATATGGGTAGCAGGGCCTATAAAGGCTAGCCAAGATGAGATTTTTGAGCCAATGAATTCTAGAATTCTGCATAATGTTAGCTAAGAGGGATTGGCATTCCTCCCTGATGTTTTAAATCAAGAGCAAGATCCAATTAAGTTCTCTCTGCCATAGTTTAAATTTGGCACTATTTAGTTTAATTTAGTGTAGTTGTCATCACATGGTAATCATCCTAACCATTAGCCGCTCAGTCACTAGATAAAATTTGCTTTGATTTGCATGATTAAATTTGATCCCTGTGGATATGATATTTGGACTCACCGAGTCTATATTACTTGTCAACCTAATGCACTTGCTAGTATACTGGTTTAGAATCTAAACTAGACTAAAAGTTTAGATGAATTAGCATCATGTCTTGATCAACCTTGATCGAGACAACTATCTCTTATGGCGCCAACAGTTCCCTCCAGTCTTCAACAGTTGATCACTAATGGGGTTCGTCGATGGCTCAATCGAGCCCCCTGCGAAGTTCTCTACTTCCACACCGTCAACTGTCAACCAAGAGTATCTTCAATAGTATACTGTTGACAAAACGATTCAAAGGTGGATGCCACACTGTCTAACGTTGCGATTGGACAAACCATTGGACTCACAAGTGCCTCAATCATGTGGCTGAAACTTCAGAATATTTATGCCTCAATGTCTCAAGCAAGACTGAACCATCTTTGGCTCACCCTACAGACTTTGCGCAAAGGCTCTCTTTCTATGGGAGCCTATCTCGACAGGGTTAAGTAGATTGTTGACGACCTAGCTGCGGCAGGACAACCTCTCGATGATCAGACTGTCACTCATTAGTAGTGAATGGTCTTGGCTTGGACTTTGAACTGTTTGCTCAAATGGTAACTGGAAGAGTTGAACCAATTTCCTTTGACACACTTACAACACTTCTCCTCACTCAATAACACCGACTACAACTACAAGAGTAACTTCAGACAACCGATTCCCTCACTCCTCTGACACTTAATGTTGCCTCTCAGAGCACCTATGGAGGTGGTGGCCGAGGCAGCCGTGGGAGGAATTCTCGAGGCCCCAGACACAACAATGGACACTGAACTGGTCGATCATTAGAAAGAGGAGATTCCTCCACTCACCCTCTTTGTCAAATCTGAAATAAAAGGGGGACACACCGCCATACAATGCCATAATCGGTTCAACCTAAGCTATCAGCCTCACTCAGCCTCAAGCTCATTCCACGTAGCTTGATTACCAACCCAATGTTGTCTGGTACACGGACTCCTGGGCATTGCATCACATCACTTCGGATCCTTCTATTTCGACTGATACCAGTGCTTACACTAGACCAGATCAGGTCATCCTTGGTAATGGAACATATTTGCAAATCTCGGCCATTGGAACTCATAAACTCAATCCCTCCCTATCCCTTAAAGGAGTTCTATGCGTTCCTTCTTCCCTTAAAAATCTTCTCTCCATTTCGAAGCGTACTTTAGACCATAATTGCACTGTTATATTCGACTCTCATGGTTTTTGTGTGCAGACAGCCAATATAGGCAAGCTTCTACTTCAGGGGCGGATTAAGAATGGTCTCTACGTTGTGCACCACAATGCATTTTTGAGTTGTCTTTTTTCATCTATTTATGAGTTTTCCTTTTGACATCGTAGATTAGGGCATTCGGGTGCCAATATTATGAAAAATATCTTTCACAGTTTAAATGTTTTAATTTATGATTCAAGCAATAAAAACACTTGTCATGCTTGTTGTATTAGTAAATCCACCTCCTTGCCGTTTTCTTCTTCTATGACTCAATTGAGTTATTGTTTACATATTGTATCTGCAGATGTTTGGGGCCTATGTACATTTCAATTAGTGAATGGCTTTCAGTATTATATTTCCTTCATCGATCATTATTCATGTTTCACTTGGCTTTACTTTTTACGATCAAAAGTTGAAGTCTCCTCCATCTTTGCAAAATTTAAAATCCCTGGTTGAAAATTTATTTTCATCAAAGATTAAATATTTTTAGTCTGATGGAGGTTCTGAATTTTTAAGCCATAAATTTCAGAACATCCTTTCTTATTTGGGCAACCAACATCACATCTTGTGCCCATACACTCCTCAACAGAACGACTTGGTGGAATGAAAGTACCATCACATTATCGAGATGGGCATAACCTTGCTTTCGTAAGCATCCTTGCCCAAATCACATTGGGACTCAACCTTCTCTATGTCTGTTTATATCATCAGTCGATTACCCTCCCCAATGTACCTGTCCAAGAGTCCGTTCAAACTTCTTTCCACGAACCGCCAAATTACTCTTCATTTTGGATCTTTGATTGCCTTTGCTATCCCCATCTTCGACCTTATGTTGCTCATAAGCTTGAAGATCAATCGAGGGCCTGTGTATTTATTGGTTATCACCCAAATTATAAAGCGTCGATGTCTTGATCGGGTCCATAACAAACTACTGAGCTTGCGAGGGAATATTAGACATTAAGGTTCAGTAGATCTTACAGTTGGTGTTACACCTGAATTACACATTAAGGAACAACAAAAGGCACAATCAGAATCTCACAGTGACTCGACTTCCTTATTAGACTCCTAATCAATCACTGATTATGTGATCTTGTCAACTTGTAAATAAAATATTCTTTTGTTTTATTCCTATAATATTTAGACTAGGGCACAAACACTCACAAAGTGTATATATTTATTCTTGTACAACCAAATCAATGCAAAAAATTACCAGTTTACAATTGGTCCAGTGGAAATTGGTTTAAAGAGGGAACAAGGAAAGAAACGTTTTTGTGTTGGAACTTATATCTGTTAACATGTGCCTTGAATTTCAGAATATTCGTATATCGTCTGATGACAATTTGTGTGGAGCAAGGTTCATTGTGGTTTTTTTTTTCAAGGTTTGTGTTGCTAGCGATTAACTTATAGAAGAGTAGTTATGTTTTTTTGCCAAACCACATAAATATTTGTGTTCGTCTTTGTTATTTTGTCACTCGTCACTTTATTATTATTTCGAATCTATTATTTCTATTTTCCCTTCCAATCAAACCCAAGAACATCCTCGCTTTAAATTATGTTGAACATACAAAAAAAAATTATATAAAATTAAATAATTATATATAAAGAAAAATTTTGTGTTAAATTATGTTCAAATTAGATACATACATAAAGTGCAAAGGTACATCATACTATGGTTCAACTAGTGGTCTAGCCCTGTTTAATCATATTCACCAACACGAGCCGTTGGGTTTTGAAAACACTGAATTTCATCAATAAGAGAGTATAAAAAGGATTTATTTATTTTTATAATTTAGAATAGCCAATAAGGATAGAGTTTCAGTGAGATAGGAAACTCTAAATAATTTTTTAATAGTTTATTAAAGAGAAAAGTTTGGTATTTAAAAATATTGATTATCGAGTGACATATTCATTTGGTTTCTAAGTCTCCTCTCTAATATAGTATTTTTACATCTCTTCGAAAGAGACTAAAGGATAGAAAACAAAAGTATTAGTCAAAGATAAGATGTAATGGTGAGACTTCAAAGTTCGGAGATAAAGTTTATGATTTTTTTATTTTTTTCAGATTTCTCTCTTCAGTCAACATATATGATAGAAGACAAGGAATGGGAACAAGATGCGCTGTTTTTCATTTATTACATTTGTTATTTCCGTTACCAAAAGTTACATTAAAATATTCAAAAGCAGAAAACTGATATGAAAAAAATTACAATAGCTTTTGTTTACAATTTAAAGAGGATAAAAAGAATTCAAATAAAATTTATCATTTAAAATTTTAAATGTATTATAAATTTATATCAGTATATTTATCCCATCTAAATTTTATAATTTACACCTAAAGTTGTTTTTTTTTTTCTCTCATAAGGGTATTATGGTGGATACAACTTTCTAAGCTGGTTTTATAAAAATGAAACCTGACAATATAAGCTTTTACTTGGTTTCTATCTTCCAAAAACTGTCCTTAATTTTACACAAGTCCACAACTTAAAAAGAATATTTTCTAGTAATTTAAATCAAATTTGGGCCCACTATACACGTTGTCTTACAATCTTTTTAAACTACCTAATGAATTTTAGAATCCATCGTTGCGCATACGGGGAGTCTCAGATTTGTCTCATGTTTAGTTGCATATACAGGGACTCTCAGGTGCATCTTAAGTTTTAGTTTGGTATTTTACCAGTGCCGGTCGACCATCAAAAATGACGAATTCCACCACTTTACCTGCGTCCTTTATCTTAGGTTTCCTTTCTGTTTCTTACCCAGTTGTTTCAGGATCTTTTATGGATCATACATCCACTTTAATTTAAATATCGAGCCAAATATCCAATCTTTATTTTGATTGATTGATATATTTCAGACATTTTTACCCCTTTCTAAACCCAGCAGCTGAGACCAGGTCAAAACAAATAGAAATGAAAAATACTTAAAACTGGGTCTGCGACTTGAAACCCTATTCATATTTTTCCTCAGTCCCGACTCCCCTTCGCTTCGCCTTCGCCTTCACGAGTCCGTGAGGTTTTCAGAATCCAAGCTTCAAACTTTTTCACTCCTTTCGCCCAAGAGTTGCCACTGCTATCGATTGCCGTCGGTTGCCTCTGTTTGTCGCTGCCTTCTGTCTGTTGCCCTCCATTCCGCATATTCTTGTTGAAGTAAGTCCCTAACTCTTTCCTTCTATCCATCTCTGCTCTCTTTGTCTCACTCACTCACTGTCTCTCTCTCGCGTTCTCTATTCTGTTTCTCTCTCTCTCTCTCTCTGTTTCTCTCTCTCTCTCACACACTGTCTCTCTCTCTCTCTCTCTCTCTCACATTCACAGTCTCTCTCTCTCTCACACTCACTGTCTCTCTCTCTCACTTTGTTTCTCTCTCGTGTTCTCTATCTCTTTGTCTCTCACTCTATTTCTCTCTGTCTCTCACTCTGTTTCTCTCTCTCACTCGCTCTCACTCACTCACTGTCTCACTCTTGCGTTCTCAATCTCTCTCTCTCTCTCTCTCTCTCTCTCTCTCTCTCTCTTCTTTCTCTCTCCCTCTCTCAATTCTGGACCTCCCTCCTTTTCATTTGGTTCAGCTTATAGACAGGAACTAAAACTAGAGTCGCTATTGTTTCACCTAAATTAAAAGATTTTTAGTAAATTGTGTATAATCATATTCACTAAATAAATTTTGACAAAGCGATTGATGGGTAATGTATTTCAATGAAATTGGAGGAAAAAAACCTCTGAGTTGTCCAATGTTTAATCTTTTAATATTGAATTATGAAAATTTCCTTTAAAAAAAAAAGGTAGAAAATTCCTTTGTTTGGTTGCGAAGCAGTAAAGCATAATATTCAGATATCTGTCATGGTTTGTAATTTTTTAGTTGTATTGCATGTATATATGGTGCCCTTTTTCTTCATTTCAAGTGGAATGGCCTCCTTCCGGAGTTGTTTTTTTATTTCTGAAGTTGTTTTTGTGGAATTGCTTTTTAGATTTGTCACTTTATTCGTTGTTGAGTAATGTTGCTTATACTACTTGTTACGGAAATGCAGATTCCTGCACGGAATATAACAGTAAATTGGTGCAAATAATAATAAAAAATGGAAAAGAAAGAAAGAACACAGAGAAATTACGTGGTTCGGCCAGGTCGCCTACTCCACGGGCAGGGAGAAGAAAATCCACTATGCAGCAAGAATTACAGGAGCATAATCGACCAGGGTACCAAAGATTAGATCCCTAGGTCGTATCCCTTCACTCTCTCACTCTGATTTCTCTTCCAGAGTCTCTCACGAGCCAATACAACAAAAGGAACGACCTCTTCCTATTTGACTCATAAAAAAAAAAACCTAATAGAAAGATGAGCCCAAAACCTGGACCATATTTGGTTTGCTCCTCATAAGTTGTCCCAAAACAATGAATCGAACCCGGTTCATAAATTCAAGGCACACTCAACAAATCTCCACCTTGACTTGAATTTCCTTCATAGCTGAACATAGCATTACTGATCTTTCTCCGCTGCCTAATGCCCTCTTGGGCTCTCAACTCTTATAAGAACCAATTAAGTTCAAGCAATGCTCGAACTTGTTTACTGGTAAAGCTTTAGTCATCATATCTGCTAGGTTATCTTCTGTCCCAATCTTCTTTACCACAATAACACCTTGTGCTACAATATCTCTGACAAAATGGAATCTTACATCAATATGTTTGGTCCGCTCATGATGCATTTGATCCTTTGTCAAATGAATAGCACTTTGGCTGTCACAATAAACCATAGTAACCTCATTTCTGACGCTTAACTCTCTGAATAAGCCTTGAAGCCAAATTGCTTCTTTGATTGCTTCGGTTACTGCCATATATTCTGCTTCTGTTGTAGATAAGGCAACAACATGCTGCAGAGTAGCTTTCCAGCTAACAGAACAACCTGCATGAGTAAATACATAACCAGTAATTGATCTTCTATGATTAATATCTCCAGCATAGTCAGAATCAACATAACCAACAAGACTAAAGTCATCTTTCTTGAAGGCTAAACAAGTGCTGGATGTACCCCTCAAATACCGAAGAATCCACTTCACAGCTTGCCAGTGTTCTCTTCCCGGATTAGACATGTACCTACTAACAACACTCACAACATGAGATATATCTGGACGAGTACATACCATAGCATACAAGAGAGAACCCATTGCGCTAGTGTAAGGGACATGTGTCAGATAATTCTTATCCTCCTCTTTCTGTGGTGACAATGCCAACGAAAGTCTGAAATGGGCAGCCAATGGAGTGCTTACTGGTTTAGCATTCTTCATGCTGAAACGCTCAAGGACCTTCTCTACATATTTTCTCTGTGAAAGATAAAGTGTTCCACCTCTTCGATCCCTGTTAATCTCCATACCCAAAATTTGCTTTGCAACCCCTAAATCTTTCATCTCAAACTCACCCTTTAACTGTGTCTTTAACTTTTGGATCTCTACCATCTCCTTTGCTGCTATCAACATATCATCGACATACAACAACAAATATATGAAGGACCCATCAACAAGCTTTCTGAAATAAACACAGTTATCAAACTTACTCTGGCAAAAACTAATTTTCACCATAAATGAGTCAAACGCTTATACCACTGTCTACGAGATTGCTTCAAACCATAAAGTGATTTCATAAGTAAGCACACATGGTCTTCTTTACCTTCAGCCACGAATCCTTCGGGCTGATGCATTTATATTTGCTCTTCCAACTCTCCATGTAGGAAAGCTGTTTTGACATCTAACTGCTCAAGCTCTAAGTCATGCATAGCTACAAGTGCTAAGACAACAAGAATAGATGAGTGCTTTACAACAGGAGAGAAAACATCATTAAAGTCAACTCCAGGTACCTGACTGTAGCCTTTGGCTACTAATCGTGCCTTGTAGCATGCGTCTTCTACTCCCGAAATGCCTTCTTTCTTCTTAAAAACCCATTTACACCCCACAACCTTTTTTTCGAATGGTGGCTTGACATGTTTCCAAGTCTGATTTTTATGAAGAGACTCCATCTCTTCACTCATGCCAATTAACCACTTATCCAAATTCTCACTCTGAATGACCTCTGTATAGCTAGAAGGCTCTGCCTCATCCATCGTCTCTTCCACTGAAAGAGCATAAGCAATCAGATTTGCCTCATCATATCTCCTAGGCTTCTTGATTTCTCTTCTCGGTCTATCTTTTGCAATACAATAACTTTCTGTTTCAGTTTTCGGTTCAAATTGAACTTCCTCTTCTTCTTCGCTAGTTGTTGGATGCAAAACTTGTAATGGTAATTGACTTGAAGAAGACGTACTTTGACCCATAGGAGTGGTCGACAAACTCGTAGAGGTAGTGGGGGAATTCATTGAAGTAGTAGAGGTCCCACCTACCTCGAACACCACTTGTTTGGGGGATTTAGGATCTTCTTTTGTGCTTGGAGTAACAAAAGGCTCTTTCTTTGCATTCAATATAGCAGACTCATCAAATTTCACATCTCTGCTAATAAAGAACTTCTGTGACTTCGAATCAGTACACTACAACCTGTGTCCTTTTAGACCAAAAGCATAACCAAGAAAAATACACTTCTTTGCTCTAGGTTCTAACTTCCCTTCGTTAACATGCATATAAGCAGGACAACCAAATATCTTTAAATCAGAATAATCAGCTGGAGTTCCGGATCATACCTCTTGTGGAGTTTTGCACTCAATACCTGTGGAGGGTGACCGATTCACCAAATAACATGCCATTCTAGTAGCTTCTGCCCAAAATTCCTTGCCTAAATTAGCATTTGAAAGCATGCAACGAGCTCTCTCCAGAAGTGTTCTGTTCATCCTTTCTGCAACACCATTTTGTTGCGGGGTGTGACGAACTGTTCGGTGTCTCACAATTCCTTCATCCTCACAAAACTTATTGAATTCTCCACTGCAGAATTCAAGACCATTATCGGTTCTCAACCTCTTAATTTGTTTCCCGGTCTGTTTCTCTATCATACATTTCCACTGCTTGAAAACCGTGAAAATGTCACTCTTTGCCTTCAGAAAATAAACCCACACTTTCCTTGAGAAATTGTCAATAAAAGTGAGTAGATACTTCACACCTCCTTTTGAAACAACTTGTGCTGGTCCCCAAAGATCTGAATGAACATAGTCCAAGGTACCTTTAGTTCTGTGAATAACTGTACTAAATGCGACTCTTTGATGTTTTCCATAAACACAATGTTCACAAAAGTCAATCTTCCTTGTACTCTATCCACATAAGAGACCTCTTCTACTCAACAAATTGAGACCTCTCTCACTCATGTGGTCCAATCTCAAATGCCACAACCTTGTGGTTTCACTTTCTGTTAATGATGCCGAAGCAACCGTTGTGGAACCAGTAACCGGAGAACCATCTAGAACATAAAGAGTTCCAATTTTTCTTCCTTTCATGACTGTGAGAACACCTCTGCTGACCTTCATAACTCCACCTTTAGCTGAATACTTGCACCCAATTGAATCAAGGGTGCCCAAAGAGACAAGATTTCTCTTTAAATCTGGAACATACCTTACATCTCTCAATGTCCTTATAACTCCATCATGCATCTTCAAGCGAACAGATCCTTTCCCAATAGCTCTACAAGTTGAGTTGTTTGCCATCATCACAACTCCACCGTCAACTGCATCATATGTGGAGAACCCATGTCTATGAGAACACATGTGATAAGAACAACCTGAATCGAGGATCCATTCATCACATCCTTTAGTTTTGTCATCACTGACTACTGAAAGAACATTCCCATCCGCCTCTGCTATATTGGCATCTACAGATTTCTGATTTTTAGAATCATTCCTCTGCAATTTATTCTTAAGCCTATAGAAATCAGCCTTAATATGTCACTACTTTTTACAATAACTACAAATCAGATTCTTGTGCCTCGACTTTGATCTTGACTTCTGTTTTCCACTTCCAGATTCCTTCTCTTTTGACCTTCCTATAGTGAACAATGCATCCCCATGACTACTGTTAGAACCAGATGTCCCAACTAGCTGAGTATCTACCAAATTCTTACTCAATAAGGATGTTTTAACATCCTCAATCGTAATTGTCTCACGCCCATACAAAATAATTTTTCTAAAATGCTTATACGATTGAGGTAGTGAACATAACAGTAATAAAGCTTGATCTTCATCATCCAATTTCACATCAATATTTGTAAGATCCACAATAATAGAATTAAATTCACTAAGATGGTCCTTAATGGATGTACCTTCTGCCATTCGAAGGGTGTAAAGGCGTTCTTTCAAAGTCAGACGGTTGGTGAGGGATTTCTTTATATATAATGTCTCCAACTTATTCCAGAGACTTGCTGCAGTTTCCTCATTCAAAACTTCATTCAAAAATGTGTCTGTGACACACAATTGGATTGCTGTTAAAGCCTTACTCAAAATTTCATTTAAATTTAGTGACTGACATAATTGCACCCAAAAAACTGCAACCTTTACACAATCTGTAAAAATGTCAAGGATTTGACAATACACCGAGAACTCTTGACGCTCTGATACCAGTTTGTTACAAAAATGCAGATTCGTACACGAAATATAACAGTAAATCGGTGCAAATAATAATAAAAAATGGAAAAGAAAGAAAGAACACAGAGAAATTACGTGGTTCGGCCGGGTCGCCTACTCCATGGGCAGGGAGAAGAAAATCCACTATGCAGCAAGAATTACAGGAGCATAATCGACCAGGGTACCAAAGATTAGATCCCTAGGTCGTATTCCTTCACTCTCTCACTATGATTTCTCTTCCAGAGTCTCTCACGAGCCAATACAGCAAAAGGAACGACCTCTTCCTATTTGACTCATAAAAAAAAAAACCTAATAGAAAGATGAGCCCAAAACCCGGACCGTATTTGGTTTGCTCCTCATAAGTTGTCCCAAAACAATGAACCGAACCCAGTTCACAAATTCAAGGCACACTCAACACTACTTCTGATGATAGCATGTGTTGTAGGTTAGAAATATCATCATTCTAGTGCATGGGGCTAAGTTGTAGAAAGTTGATAAACTGTGCTTTTAATTCTCAAACATGTTAGGATAATGTTAATACTAGAAATGAAGTCCAAA